>OY540813.1:1954703-3204703 GCA_961205875.1 Sialis fuliginosa | reverse complement strand
ATTGTGTGATGTGGAATCAAGTTCAAGGCGATACATTGCCATTTCGGTGGTTGTATATACGAAGAGATATCACGCTTAAGCCGGTCCACCCCGCCCAGATCTAGCTGGCTGTTGCTGCTATGCACATTTCATGTTATTAAGTGAACATAAATCACTTCTCTGAAGTTAATCGCAGTTAATAATAATCATATTTCAGTGATACTTAAATATTTCGCAAGAATAATGGGGAAAAACATACCTATTTGCATCTCGGGAAGAATAAGTGAATATTCTAAATAAGCAGGGCCGTAACTACTACCGGGGAAGGTTAGGGGCTAGTTGGTTCTAACTTGAAAATGTTACACTGATTACAAATTTAGATTTTAATTACCTCTTTTTTTATCCTTACTTGCAAATTTAACACTTATTACTAATTTTGATTAAAATAACCTTTTTTCAGTTGAATTATACATTTGTTATTCATTAAAATTAGTAAAAAGTGTAAAATTCAAATTGGCGATCAAAAAAGGTCATTTTAATCAAAGTTAGTAATAAGTGTTCAATTTTTATTTTCGCATATTTTTTTTTAATTTTGAGGTACGGAATCCTAAAAACTATCAAATTTTCGGACATATACTATATATATTCAAGACAGCGTATCGAGGGGGGGGGGCAAAGGGGGCATTTACCTCTGGTGGCAGTTTGTTAAAGGCGGTAAAATTGTGGATGGGGGGCGGAAAATTCGAAAAAAGGTCTTCAATTTTTATATTTAGCATATAGTAAAAGGCGGGGAGGGGGGGGGGAATTTGCCATCTGCCCAGGGCGGTAGAAACCTACGATACGTCACTGATTCATGATATATGTAGAACAGTTGCAAAATTCGATGCATGAAAAATGTTCTGTAGATTTTTATTAAAATAGTGATATGATCAACTAATAGTCGCTCATGAAGTCGTAAAAAGTCGCTGGGGGTTTCACGCTTGATATAACTACTAAAGAGAATAAAACATTTCTACATAGAATCTACTTACTAAGAGTAAGTAGGTTCTATGTAGAAATGTATGCTGCAAATAATATTTTCGAAGGACTTCAACAAAATAATATTTCAACAATGTAGATCAACATGATTTAATTGTTAAATTATATCGTATTAAGAAAGATAATGCCGATTTAGAAAAATTAGTAAAGTAGTTTAGATCTCATTCATAAACCTTCTTTTCAAGATTTTAAAAACATTGTCAGTCATTAGTAACTGCAGTAAATTATGGAAGATAATTCTATAAGTAGAAAAAAGTTTTAACGAATTAAAATTATATTTTCCATCTATTAGTTTTTCTACAGTTACAGTAATGTCATAGATAAATTTATTGTTGTTTTAAATAATAAGATAAAATTAAAACCTCCACGAATATTTTCAATTTGAATTAACTCCAGAATCTTTCTATCTCTTGAATAATTTGAACATGCGCAAAACTTAAATTGTTTTAAACCGAAATCAATTAATAAATCTGATCTAAAAAATTACACACATGGGGGTCTCTTTTACACCGTCAAAACGAGATTTATAATCAACGACTTGAACTCGAACAAAACCTTTTTATTGCTAACCGGTAACCATTTAAATTTAATAAGTTTTGAGAAATTATTTTAATATTTTGATCGATTTTTCTTCGTTTTTTGGAAATGTGAAATTAATTAAGTATAATTTACTAAAGAAATTTAGATAGTGAATTGTTTTTTAAGGATCAGTACCTACCAACAGATTAATATGTATAAGAAATGCAATTTCTATAAATAACATTGTTCCAATATATAATCCAGTCAAACTACGAAAAAAATGGGTTACATTTCGAATTTTTTTGCCAAAATTATTTTAGAAATATAAGAATTAACATATCAACAGTGGCGTCGCTAGAGGGGGTGACACCCGAGGTGGAAATCGAGAGTGTCACCCCCCCCCTCCCCCCATCACCAAAAAGTTAATAATATTTTTTTACACATAAGCGGGTGTCACTCCTGTAATTTTTTAACGACAAAAAAAAATCTATTTTTAAAAATAAATTAGATGGTTTTCACACCCCTTATAGACACCTTCAATGACCAAAAAAATTTTTTTATACATTTTATCCCCTGGAAGCTTAAAATAACCAAAACAATAAGGTAAATAAGTTTTATTTATTTATTTTTTTTAACGAAATCACTGCATATTAAAAGTCCGCAAAAATCCGATTATTATTTCTTTGTTTATTAATGTTATTTAAGCAAAAATGTTTACATATTTAATTTAATCGAAATCTTTTATAAAATTGCATATATTATAATATATATCTACATATTTTAATGCCATTTATAATATCCATTATAAATGTAGTGTCTTATTTTATACATAAGAAGAAAGAGATACGCAATAACATCAAACACAACTGTTCTGTTGTTGATTGTATACAATTCTTGTCAACATACAGATTTTTAAAATTTACTTCTTATAAATGAATCACCAAGCTTTACAATTGAATATATGTACATATTGAAGTGAATCATTCATAGGCAACAGTGAATTAAGAGAACAGAAAATGGGTGTTACATGCAAGAATCGCACAAATTTAGAGTACATATAATCCAGGTGTTCTCAATGAAGGTCCAGGAAATTAGGGTGACCAGGTCTCAGGTTTTCACCCGGAGTGTCAGGGTTTGTATACTGTTTCTCCGGGCTCAAAGTTTTGGTGCAATTTCTCCGGGTTTTGTAATAGATTTGGGCATTTTAGTTGATGACAGAAAGCGCCCCCTATAGTTCAGTGGTCTTTAATGAACTAGTTCATTCTTCTAGTTCTTTTATTTCATGGATTTTTTTCCGGATTATACGATAACAATTTATTGATTTAGATATATTGGATTGTTGGATTTTTAAAGTAATTTTGTACTACTATTTTTCATCAAATTATAGAAATGTAAAGTTATAGATAAGATCGATTTTTTTAAATGTATATATTTGCAAAAATCTTTTTTTTTTAAATCAAACCCTCGATATACATATATGAAAATTTTGAAACGTTTTCAAATATACATTATTTATTGTATAGTAATTAATATATTTAATTTTCAATAAAATCTGTGACATTCCTTTCTGTTGATTGTCATAAAACAATATAAAAATCACGTGTTTTTGACAGACATTGATTTCATGTGAACTAAAATAAATTCAAAATTGGTAATAAAGTATTGAAAACGTAAATTATTGAACATAAAAATAATACAATCTAATTTTTAGTACAGTGTATTTGAAGTGTGAACTATTGAACTAAAAGAGCGGAGCGCATACGAACTAGTTCCTCTAGTTCTTGTGTGGGAGCACTCTTTTGAACTAGTTCGTTCGTGAACTACATAAGTCTATTTTGTAATAATGATGACGACTAAAAAAAAACAGTTCGTCAAAAATAGAGCAGGGGGTGCAAAACTGCAGATTAGGATAGTAAATTTTTAATAATTTTTATTAAAATAAAAATAAATAGGATAAAAAAAATAAAAAAAAAAGGTCTTCACTTACTAAAACTAAAATCTGGTTTGTCAATCTATCCAAGAGAACTACAAATGTCGGATTCTAACGGTTCGCAAGATTATTGTTGAAGATATCAGATAGATTCTTAGAAGAAGCCAGTTTTAGTCAAATTTTGCCAATATATCGCGCGCAACCTGTATATATGTTAAAATTTATTGTTATAAAAAAATTCTGTTATGATTTTTTTTTTTATAATTATTTAAACCTACTTACTCATCATTTCGATTAACGTCTTTATTAGGTTTTTCATTATGATTATTGAAAGCTGAAACATACACATTTTTAATTAAATCTGATTGTTTTAAAAACCGTGTTTGTGTATTTTTTTTTTTTTTTTTGGAGTAAAACCACTTTAATGATTCATTAACTGACTAATTGTATGTGGAAGTGTTGACATATTGAGTATCTTCATACTCACCAACACAACAGGTATTATTTTTGTTTCCAAAATTCGTCTCACTGCATTCGATATATACATTCCCGAAGCTATCATACAGGATGTCCAAGATAAGGGTGAAACGCATGGGGATTTCCTAAACGGTAAGAGATATAGATTCGGTTAAATGAGATGAATTATTTGTGAGGAAGGAGTGAGTAGTGAGTATTATTACATAAAAAAATATTAATAATTGTATATGGTTTAGGCGGTATACCTAAAATCTGAAAAAACTGAATTTTTTTACTTTAAAAACGTTTTCTGATTTCAAAACTTTTACTTGAACTTGTTCGATTCGATCTGTCTGTCTATCTATAATTTATAATCCACTAACCAGATTTTGATGAAACTTGGTTTCTTAATTGGACCTGGCTAGTAATAAAAGTCAAAAATGTGGAGGAGAAAGGGGTGGTAAACCAAAATTGTTATTTTTTCAAACGTGAAAATTGTACTGAAGATTTTTTGTGGAGTAGTTATATCTATAAAAAAAAGAATATTTGTTAAAGTTATTCGATAATTAACTAGTGTTGAATTTTGTACAGGGAAGCACTTAGGAGATGTTTTTCTTTTAATTTATTGTTATTTACACTCGTTTGAACTTATTTGAAGTTTATTGTTTGTATACGGACTAGATACAAAATTCTTTCAATCTACTTTGCTATTTGTCGATCGAGTTGTAAAAATGTATTGGTGAATAATTTTAAGGCCGGTCACTTGAGGAAGGTTTTAAATTTTAGATTTAAAAGGATAAAGAAATTGGAGCGGGCGCTGAGGGTTTACTATTATTTCGATATGTTCTATAATAAAATTTATATATTTTGTGTTATACAATTTTTGTCTTTTTATGTGAATTTTTTGTGAAACTTCACAAATAAAATTCATTTTTTATATTTATTCATTATTACTTTTTCATATCATTTTGTCTTCATCTGAAATTATTTATCTGTCTGTGAACGATTTTCTTTGTATCTACTGAACGGATTTTATTACGGTTTTCGCTAATGGATAGAATGTTTCACGAGGAAGGCTTAGGTGTATAATTTGTGTATATTTTGTGTAAATAAGTCGATGTTTGTGTAAAAAGTCGGAAAAAAAACAATTGTCGGAGAGGTAACGGCGTCTTTTGATGTTAAATCTAGATTTTCATAAAATATTAATAGCCACGAATATTTACAGAAAAATGATCTAACTTTTGGTGAAAAACGTATTGAAATCGGTTCAGTAATTCCCGAGTCTATAAGCCTCATACAAACGAGGATTAATTTTTATATATAGAGATATGTAAATAAAACTAGTTATATTAAAGTGTAAGACTAAATTATTTTATGTTACAGTTTTATAATATCATTTAAAAATAGAACCCTTCTAAAATGCTACAATTTACGCTGGATCAAATTCCGTTGAACAAAAACGAGTCATTGACTTATTTTTCACAGCGCCTGCTGCTGGTCAGGTTCTTGCGTCCAAGACGGAGGTAAATAAGAAGAAGAAGAAGAAAAGGTACAGCCACCAATACCAGAACAAGACGAAGAACAATAAACACTTGTAAAGAAGAAGTTCGGTAGTTTACGGGGGGCAAGGTGTTGGCCTTACCTATTTATATATACGGAGTACCACGATATAAGAACACTGTTGACCGCCGCACGCCACTGGAATAATACCATTGGCGTACGTGCGTTAAGTGTACATTGTGTTTTTAATAGTTTATATGCCGCACGAATTCTATGTCATGGGTGCATCGATGAGTGCGTGGTATGAATGATTCTTTAAGGTTTATTGTTTATACTTACATCGTACTTACCTGACTTTTATTGGAACTATTTCGTGCGTGATTGTGATATTTTTTTTGCCCTCTTGCTGAATTATTAAAGGTAACTAAGTTTTTATTTCTTTTAATGATATATACAGTAGGGTTTCTTTTTAAGTGGATTTTTTTTAAGTTACGCGGTGCGATTTTTTGTGCAAATTCAGAAATTCCCCGTGAGTGGGGTATCAAATGGAAGCTAACAATTAAAGGAATTTAAATATGTAAACATTTTGTTATTATTAAAAACTTCGTTTAACAAGATTTCACAAACGGAGTTTTATTTTCAGATACTGATGATAAATCTAATGAAAAAATAAAAATATTGTTATTTTTTAATAAAATTGAAAAACAAACTTATTTCATTTTAAGTTTTTTTATCAATACATTCAGACTTGCTAACAAATTTTAATTCTTATTTTCGTGAATTTTCATGATCTTTTTGATGCGATTTTCGGCCTATTTATAAGTTGTGGAACGTATCCCAAATTTGAAAATGTAAGAAATGGTTTTTTTGTGCGATTTTTTTATTTGCGGTTTTCTACCGCGTAAAAATAGACCCTATTGTAAAAATTTAACACGATTTAATAAATTTTACTAGAAACTCACCCTCCCCCTTCCCCCCCAAAAAATAACTTTTAACGATTAGTTACTTATATAGCATTTCCTTTAGAAGCATATACACAGCTTTTAAGCGGTTTTCAATAAAAATAATAAAATTAAAGTTTCTGATTACAATTAATAATATTATATTATAAATAGGTAAACATAACTTTGTCATAGTCTTTTCAGTCCAAAGTGTATCTATACTTATTATAATTTATAACATTCTTATATAAATATTGTTTAAATATTGCAAGTTGAATTTTTTAATTTACTGCGAAAGTTAGCCTGTTACATTTGATAATTTTATGTTGCAGTTTTTTTGTGTATTCTATAATGTATGTGTAGACCGTTTTATTTCTTATTAGTTCACTATACTCTTTCTGCCAGGAGGTGATGTTATTTTCCTGTAGGTTAAAAATTATTTAATACATGTATCATCTATTATGAAGCAATAACTCGATAAAAATTAATGAGTTTAAGTATAGGGCGTGTTATATAAAAGTTGTAGGGAATTAAATAATACGACATATGTACGTACAATAAAATATATTGTGTTTTATGTATATAAAAATTTGAATTTTTGAAAGTTTGCAATTTTTAACAATAATAAAAATTGATTTTTCAAAATAATAACTAAAAATGTTTTATTTTTCAAATTATAAAATACATATTGTAACACTTTACAGATAAGACCCACTATAGGATTTATCAATTAGTCAAGTAGGGCGGACGATTTCAGGGGGTGGAAAAATTTCATCTAGAAAAATCGTATGATTTTTTTTATCTTGTCAAAATTTCAAATATTCTCGTCTCGATCTCTCGAGACCACTTTGAATTTTTGAAAGTTTGCAATTTTTAATAATAATTAAATTCTACTCCAAAACAAAAGAAAAAAATTCAAAATTAATCTTAAAATGATTTTTCAAAATAATAACTAAAAATGTTTTTATTTTTTTATTATTTTTCAAATTAAAAAATACACTTTACAGACCCAGTATATAGGATTTGCAAATTACTCGAGTAGAGTGGACAATTTCAGGGGGTGGTAAAATATCATCTAGAAAAATCGTGTGATTCTTTTAATAAAAAATATTTTTTCCATTTATTCTTCGTCTCGTCAAAATTTCAAATCATCTTGTCTCAATCTCGTTTCGAGACCGATAAGTCTCGTCTCAGCGTATAACCCTCTTAGAGTTCAAGAAAACTTCAAGATCACCGCAAATATCTTAAGCAAGCTTACAAATAATATCAGAATCGTATACAGCACCGGCTTTAAGGTGGGGGGCGAACCAGGGCGACCGCCCGGGGCGCCAGGCTTGGTGAGGCGGCGTATAATGGGCCATAACAGACTTTTTTAGTTAAAATCAGTGTAATATTTGAGTAAACTTTTTTTTTTCTTTAAATTTTTTGTCAATCTGCTGAACTTGATTTAGCAAAAAACAATTGCTAAATTATTTGACAGCTGTTAACTTACAAATCCTTATCCAGCAACCCAGAAAACCTTTGATAAGGTATTTTAAAGCAAGGGTTAAAAGAAAATACATTAAAAATGAACTCACTATGTTTATTTGTTAAGGACATATTATTATGGTAAATCAATAATTTTAGTTTTGATCTGTTAAATTACGACCTATAGAATGCTCACAATTTCACGACGACATATCTCTGGTTCTATTAGTGGTAGAGAATTCAAACTGAGCTCATAATAGTGGAAGGGAATTTCGACGGTCATAGGGCATTTGATAGTCTTAAAGTTAATGATGTAAGCTATATTTAAAAAAAAATTGTAGAATCGC
Organism: Sialis fuliginosa; assembly: GCA_961205875.1. NCBI lineage: Eukaryota > Metazoa > Arthropoda > Insecta > Megaloptera > Sialidae > Sialis > Sialis fuliginosa. The sequence continues at coordinate 3,196,526 of OY540813.1, read as the reverse complement.
GCTAAGCTGAGATATTAACTATTCAACATATTTGTTAATTTATCAATTTTAATTTACATTTTCGGTGATTTTTGAATATTTTTTAGGGGGGTGGGGGGGCGGAAAAATAAATCTCGCCCAGGGCGCCAGACTTGCTAAGGCCGGCTCTGATCGTATAGTACATAGTATAGTATACTTGTTATAATTACCTATACCGAATTACCTACCTATAAACATGCGTCTGGCGATAATTGTTTTATTGTCAGTACAATCCAGTCAAGATGAAGACAAGTATTGACATATTTTTTTGTATAAATAAATACACGTAGTCATGGTTGCAAGGTTTTCAAGCGGTATATTAAGATTTAACAAATAGGTAGAAAAACGACCGGAGAAAAAAACTTTAATGTCTCGTTTAGTGTTACACAATAATAATAAAATAATAATGGTACTTGATCTATCTAGTGTAATAGAGATGCTGAGATGCTATTATGTAATTATAGATGCATGCATTTAATTATATTAATTTAAATGCGTCGGCTGTCATAACAAGTTGTTAGAATTAATTATATGTATATAGATTATAATTCTTGATTGCTGGGATGCATGTATTTGTTTTGGGGCACCCCCCTCTCTCTGAAATATATGTAACATTTTTAGTTACCTAGTTAATTTAACATTTTTGTATAAATATGAATTATGTGTGTATTTAAATGTTTATTAAATAAAATAAACCAAAAATAAAAAAATCAACTAATTATTTAATAAAAAAAACTTTTTAAGAAAAAAAATATAAAACAGTTTTTGAAGACAGTTTTATTTTTTCATTCTGAAAAATATTTTTTATTGACTTGGCACCGACTTCTAAAACTGTTGAATTGTATTATTATATATTTTTTAATGTTTTTATGTTTTTTTTAAGTCGGTTTTATTTTTTCCGTAAAAAGTTTTTTATTTTTCCCTTTTGAGTGTCGTAGCTTAGAAGTTCATGGTCAAATTCTGATAAAATTTATATGGGACCACCTCGAGAGTATACTCTTTTTTTAAAAAAAAAAAACGTCCATTTTTGAAGTCGGTTAAAAAGTACTCTAAATACAACTAAAAATATAATTAATAAATTAGCATATAAATCATTAATTTTATCACAATTTGGACATACATGCTTTTAACATACACTTATACAATTAGTTTTTTTGCAGGAACGACAATATGCGTTCACTTTTATATCTTTTACCCGAGGGCAAACAGTGCATCAGTGTTTTTTCTTGGGAGATTGGAGCGATAATGCCCCTCCCACCCAAAGGCATCCAGATTTTTTTTTGTAATTATACATAATTTTAATTTTTCTACCTATCATAAATCTAGATTTACAATTGGGTGGGGGTAATATGGTCTGTGAAATAGAAAAAAACTTTATTATATTTAATAAGCATGTTTCTATTTAATTTGGTCTAATTTTTGAAGTTTTGGGGGGTGGTTATGTCCCCCATAACCTCCTGGATTCGCGGGTAGTTAAAATATTTACAATGAAAAGTATTGATTTTAAATATATGCAAATTCATTAGACCCCCAAATTTATCAATATACAGAATATACATAATGTAATTGACAAATTCGGGGAGGGGGGGGGGTCTGATCCCTACAAACTCCTACAAGTGTGCCACTGTTCTCACCCAGATCAGAATTTTCGGCAAGTCTCTTCCCTTTTTCCAAAAAAAGGCCACTTCTTACTTACAATTAGATCTCCCACAGTGGTGTAACCAGAATTTTTAGAAAGGGGGGCATACATTTTCTTTATTATATCATCTCCTACCCCTCGCTTATCACGCCATTGATCTCCTTACAGATACATATTTATTAACAAAGAATGCCTAATACTCATTATGTATTTTGAAAACGTTTCAACGTCAGTTACAGATAATTAGGGGTTCCTATTAATAAAACTGAAGGTGACCTTCGCAAGGTGAACTTCGCAAGGTCATTGAAGGTCAAACCGATAACGCCATCCAATGAAACCCTATAACAGTTTTTTTTATCTCGCATAATTTTTGATAAATGTATAGCATGTTAATTCTATTACATTATACAACATGTCAGTGACAAATTTATCAGTTGATGTTGATATAATATAATATAATGGGCAGCTATAAAAAATGACATCATTAAATCAAACAATAAATAACACAAGAACACTTGCCATACAATAACTAGAATGGACAAAAAAATGTATTTAAAATTTATCAAACCGGTTCTGTGACAGATGAGAAAAAATAAATAAGTTGCAAAAACGAAGATTAAAATGAATCAAAAAACAAGATATATGCAAACAGTTAGCTGATAAAGGTTGATGCCCGAATGTTTCGTCGCAAACTCAATATTGAAATTAATGCAAATGTATAAACCATACGTGTGTGGTGTCATTTAAAAATAAAGACAGAAAAAAACCTGTAGGTATACAATGTTATTTTGGAATGCCCGTGTTATTAAACTTGATTTTGGAATTTGTGCGACATTTAGGAACACTCCTTAAAGAAGAACATGACATGTTTGTTTTTTTTGCTAGGTATTTAAAATATATTTCAAAATTTTAGATTAGTGTTCAGTACTTTTTTGCCTTTTTATGAAAAATACATCCTGACGAAATAAATGCATCATATTAATTAATTTGAAAAAATAATCATAATCAATAAAAAAACTAAAAAAAAATTAAATCGACATAAAAAAAAGTAAAAAAAAAACTTAAAAACCCAAAAACACCTTTTTGAAGTCGGTTTTGTTTTTTCATTTAAAAAAAAAAATCATTGGCTTGGCACCGATTTCAAAAACTTTTAAATTTAATTATTGTATACTTTTCAGTGTTTTTAATTTTTTATATTTTTCCCTTTTCAAAGTTCATGCTCAAATTATATTTTGAATTTATCGATATATATTATTTGATTTAAAAATAAATTCAAATTATAAATAATTACAAAAACAATTGACTCTTCTCTTCCTCAAAAAATATTTTAGGTGCGCCCCTGGTTACAGGACTTTCTTATATACATTTCAAAAGAAAACCTTTTATTTATTAACAACAAATGTACATATCAAAATAATTACAATTTACTAAATCAGATAAGTGAAAATATACTGGTAGTCTTTTTTTAAACGGAAACTGGATATTTAAGAAAGAATAAAAAAGGTTTTAATTTATAGCTTTACGAAAATACTATAGCATTGTATTTATTTTTTATCTTGCAATTATGTAAGTGGTGTTTTATTTTTGTTTTTTAAGTAACCAGTTTATTTTATTTTTTACACTTTAATTGATTAGTGAGAAAAACAGTACAAGTCTAAATTCTTCTTGTTTTTTTTTTTACATGAATCGGTTCGATAAAATGTAGATCTAAATATTGAATGTAAGAGCAGTATTATATCAGCATCCCTTCATTGGTTCCAGGCAGGGCCGTAACTAGAGGCTCGGGGCCTCGGGGCAGAAAGTCACCCCCCCAGAATATGCAAAAATAAAAAAAAAAAATTTCACACTTACTAATTTTGATTTTAATGACCTTTTTAATGAATAATAATAATAAAAATTTCGGGCACCCCGGGGCACTGGTGGTAGTTACGTCCCTGGACTTCCAGGCATGTTTTAAATTTGAATGAGTGAAAGAACAGTACCTTCCATTACTATGTAGTTCTGTTTTCCACTCAGCCATTTACGAAGGTAACTCTATCTGTCTGTTTGTTACCTTTTCACGACTAAACCGCTGAACCGATCTTGATGAAATTTTGCATTGAGATAACTTGCATCCTGAGCAACCAATGATTAGATTAATAAAGTACAAATTCCACCAGACGAAACCAGTTATTAATAATTACTTTAACAACTAGAAATGTTCATTAATTTTCCCATTTATAAGCGAAATACATATTTTTCTGCACCTCCGCAAAATATCCTGGCGGCTACCATGTTCTTAGAACTTGAGGCATTTCTTCGCGTTTCTTCAACGTATTGAAGCGTATCCAATACATTACTGTTTCATGTTCAAACAGTGATGTCATGCATGAAGAAAGACGCTTCAAGCATTTTGCAGCGTCTTCGGAAGAACACTTCAAACTGTATTAAAAAAGCTAATATTTAAATTATGTTTGCAATTTGAGGTGTTTATGGTTTATTTGTTCCTTTAAACATAATGTAGTATGCTAATTTTGATTGATAGTTTGAATAATTATCTTCTATTGAACAGTTTTTATTTCAATAAGTATGAATCTTGTTCTTAAATTTTTTATTAAATTTAAAATAAACATTTTCTTTAAAGATACTCTTTTTTTGCTGTTAAAAAAAGTGTTTAAGCATTATTTACTTAGGCTGCAACAAAATAAATGGATTTAATTTTTGTTTTATTTTCCACAGATTATTATTGTCAAGCTAAAGTGGAGTCCACTTGAGAAGAGGTACTCAACATTTTCAGAATGGCACGGCTCAATAAATCTGTGCTGAAGTACCCCTGGATATTTTTGGTAAGTATAATGGCGCGTGAGTATAGTTTTAATTCACGATCACGCACGCTCACGAATTCATTTCTTAATTACACCATAAAATTATTGTTTATGTAGTAAGTTATAATGTTACTTCATAATTTCTTATCTTTACGTTGATATTTCTATAAATAGTTAAAATTTGAACAATGTTAATTTTTTTGTGTTTTTGATTTCGTATGTTTATATGTATAGAAAATGATATGAAAAGTTGAAATTTTCATACCGTATCTCGAGATATGGCTTCCCAAAGTTTCAATTGTTTTTTGTTTAATTTGAGAGGCTCGTGTAGAAAAACCGAGGGTTTTAACTGAAAATTTTAATAACAGTTGCTAATTGTCAAATTATGGTCACTAGATATCTAATTATTATTCTTATAATGTTATTTAAAGTGATTCAATGTCTAGTCCTTCTATCTTTTTGGTAGCAAGTACAAATTAGGAACTCAATAACAATATTTCAAATCATGTTTAAATGAATTATTCATTCACAATAAATTAATTTTTTTGAAGTAAAAAAAAACCGTCATGTTTTCCAAAAAACTTTCTTATACTAATCAAAATACACCAAATAAATATGTAATAATTTAATTTACACTAGATCACAAAATTGATAATACTTTTTATTGAACGGGGGACGACGCCATAATTATAACATCCCTTCGACTTCGCTTTTTTTTCACCTTGAATATTAGCCTTATAAATTATTTCTATTTTTTTAGGAATTTTCATCAAAATGTTTCATTTTATTAAAAATTTACTTTTTATAAGACATTATTATAGAAGCTTCTAGAATAAATAAAAATAAACACACAGCAGATATGACCGTTTAATTTTGTACCCCATTTAAAACATTATTTTTCCTAGAAAAAAATTATCTCTGGAGATTTTGTTATTTAAATAAAAGTACAAACCGTTTGTTCGACCCCCCTCCTTTCCTCCGATTCACATCTTAACTCAGGGATCTGGGCAGTTGCCTAATTTACCCCCTATATAACGCACCACTGGTACTAATGTTATAAAGAATACGTTAATGGAATTTTAAATTTTTTTAACATATTACAGTATTACCTTTTCCGGGGCCATAATACGGAAGTATCCAGAACACATAAAAAATGTACGAACCATTTAATGAAAATGAATTATGATTTTTTAAATGAGAAAAAAAAATTATTCTTTGATTTCAAAATTTTAACTTGATCTTTGGATTTCGATTGAAATTGTCAAAAAATTACAATTATCGAAAAAATAAGGCGTATTAAGAAAAATTTCAAACTAATATTTTTTAGTAAAATTATATTAAATTAATTATTAATTAACCAATGCCAGGCAATTTATCTGACCACTTTATCGGTTTTTATTTAAATTGTTCAATAATTAACTACCTTTGGTGAATTTAGCACGAGGAAGCACTGTGCATTTACTTGGCAGATGTTTTTTTAGTAATCATGAAATAAATATAAAACGTTACAAATTTTTATTTAAAATGTAAGGGAGCGTCTTTAATTACGTAAGGCTTTTAGGGATTTTATTTATTTTAAAACTTTAGTTAGTAACTATTAATTATTTTATTATAATTTTGTATTTTTCTTTTCAGGCTGTGATAACGCTGACAATATCTGTAGGAGTGCGTAGTAGTTATCTACGACATCGACAGCTACACGAGCCTCCTCCTGGAGTTCCATCATTCCGTAGAGATTCTGTGGAAAGTTTTCCATCGCCAAATAAATATGACGCACTTCGCGATATGAGTGAAAACTACGACAGCTTACTTGACTTCGGTAGTAAATCTTTACCACTTCGATCTGCTGTGGAAAGTGTACCTAGAAGGTAAATTATGACACAATTATTGTGTGCCATCAGCCCCCCCCCCATTTAAATTGACAAAAGTTGTTTTTTCCATCGTGATATATTTTTTATTGAAAAACTTATTCTCTAAAACAAATGGTTTAAAAGTGGGTATGTGTACTTATATACGCACGTTAGAAGTTATACTTCTTTAGCGTAGTGACATCTATCGTGCAAATGCAAAACTAAAAATCTGTTTTATCGATTATCATAACAGAAATATTCATTATCTACCAAACCTAACTTGATGGCGATAACTACAAAAAATTATATTATAAAAATTTTCAATTTGTAGACAACAATACCGGCTACCTCTTCGCGATGCAGTTGAGAGACGCCCGGCGCCAGACGAGCCGTACGAGCTGTTCGATGGCGAAAGTGAAATTCTTGGAAGCGCAGCCTTTAAACAAACTCTAAACCCATTGTCTCCAGCATCTACTGTGATATTGCCACCGTATTTCCAATTCCAGAATCTCATTAACGGATATGCATTCCCTGCTTTGCCAGCGATTTTACCCTATAGAGGAGATTCACATTATCAACAGCTCATTGTTTCACCACGAAGTGCAAGAAACTTGGCTACATCTAAACTTGAACGAGGAAACAAAAATTATTTAGGTTGGTTATAATCTTAAAATGTTTCTGTTCAGTTGTCTTTGGTGCGACACTTAAAACTTTATTATTTTATTAGAAAAACAATCGACACCATCAAACAACCCTGCGCATTACCACCTCGGTTATTTACATCCGTTCCAACAGAAAGAACGCCAACAACCTGCAACACCTTCAGCTCAACGCCGTCTTGTTTGCTACATGGAAGGTAGAGCAGCATATCGAAAGGAACCTCTAGCATTTACACCACAACAAATTGCGACGAGGTCGTGTACACATATAATCTATGCATTTGCGTCACTTGATGCTCATACGAATTCAATAGCACCTAGAGATCATGAATATGACATTGTCAGAGGAGGTTACCGAGCAGCTGTTGGACTGAAGAGGGTTGATCCAGGTTTGAAGGTGCTGTTAGCGATTGGAGGAACGAGAGAAGAGGGCGCTACTAGATTTAGCACAATGGTCGCAAGTGCATCTAGAAGGAGAGAATTTATTCAGTCTACTGTAGAATTTTTAAGTAAGTAACTGATAAACTTTAAACCCAAAAAAATTGTATCTTTCTACTAACGTATATTATACATGCAATATTTAATTTATTGTCTTCTAGGTAAACATGAATTCGACGGTGTTGATCTTTACTGGCAATACCCAGGAGCTGAAGAACTCGGAGGACAACTACGTGATAAAGAGAATTTTGTATTATTGTTGGATGAACTTAAAGAAACATTTAAGCCGAATGGATGGTTAATATCAGCTACACTTCCTGCATCTAGATTCAGATTAGACGATGGATTCGATCTTCCAAATATTGGATCGATAGTTGATTTTGTTACGTTACAAGCATATGATTTTAATTTCGACAGACAGCCTGTTCTAGCCGATCACCATGCGCCACTTTTACAAAGAGACCACGATAAAGGCGTTGATATTTTCTACAATGTGGTACGTATTTTTTTTACTAGTTATACAGTGTATTCCAAATTGATTAAGACATAGGAAATTTAACATGGGGGCAATTAGAAATGTTGTAGTAACCTTTGGTCAAATTTAACAATGTGTCATTGGTGAATTTTGAAATGCCGCCTTGAAACTAACTGATAAATTTTAAATTAATCAACAGTATTTTGTTTTCAACAATAAAATAAGCATCCTAAATAAAATTATAATTATATTTTTGGGCAGATATAAATTTGAAAACAAAATACTAATTACTATTTTAATTAAATTTTGTGGCGGCATTTCAAAATGCACCAATCACATATCGTTAAATTCGAGCAAAGGCTACTACAACACTTCTAATTGTCCCCACGTTAAATTTCCTATGGCTTAATCATCTTGGAATACACTGTATAATAAATGTTATGTTATAATAAATTTTAAACATTGCAGGATTACGCTGTACGTCATGTTTTAAAACGTGGAATACCGCCGTCAAAACTGACGCTTGGTATTGGTTTCCACGGACGCACATTCACGTTACGATATACAAACGCTACTGCACCAGGATCTCCAATCCGTGCTCCAGGAGTCGAAGGCTTTTACACTCAACAGCCTGGAATGTTGGCATACTTTGAAATCTGCGATATGCTCAGACATGACGAACTTCGAGACGATGGTGGTATGCAATGGACACGATACCGGGACTCTGTAGGAGCACCTTATATTGTGCGAGGTGATCAGTGGATTGGATACGAGGATAAAGATAGCATCAGGAATAAGGTTAGCTTCGTTTAATTCATTCAATAAATTGTCTAACAGTAAATACGACTCTATTAATACTGGAAGATATTGTCACATTATCAAACAACTTGACTATGTCAAAAACAAAAGGTCAAAAAGTCATATTAATAATTCTATACTTAAAGGTTGATTACCTTGGGTCATCATTTATTATAGCTTTAATTCTTGTTTAATTTTTTTTATTACCATAGTCTCAGGTATTATTTACAATTGATAATTAGTTTGTAAACACAATTTCCACACTACAGTTGGAATTTTAATATGTTTTATGGGATATCTTGTAAAGTTATTGTTGTCGTGAGTTGTTTTTTTTATAGATTATATATATTAATAATAATAATTTTAAAGTTTGACTTATTATTGAATTGATATTATACTAAATCGAACAAAATCATTATATTTAATAAATAAAATAAAAAAATCACTATTTATAATGATATCATAAAAGACTAAATAAGAATTTAATTTAATATATAGTGGTACAAAATAAAAATTTGCTCTTTGCACTCGATGTTAGTTTTTGTGTCTTACGTTGAAACGGCAGTGGAGGACCGTGAAAAGTATTTTTAGTCATTGATAAAGTTTATTTTTTAGATATTATACTTAAAAGAAGTCGGTCTTGGAGGTGCCTCAGTGTGGGCTGCAGATCTAGATGACTTCCAAGGATTATGTGGAGAAAAATGGCCCTTGATACACACTGCTAGAGAAACATTGCAAGGTATAATAAACAAAATTTTGTTGATATACAGTGTATTCCAAGTTGATTAAGCCATAGGAAATTTAACATGGGGACAATTAGAAATGTTGTAGTAACCTTTGGTCTAATTTAACGATGTGTGATTGGTGCATTTTGAAATGCCGCCTTGAAACTAACTGATAAATTTTAAATTAATGAACAGTATTTTGTTTTCAACAATAAAATACATTAATGAAATTAAAGCAAACATCCTAGATAAAATGATAATAATATTTTTTGGCAGATATAAATTTGAAAACAAAATACTAATGACTATTTTATTAAATTTTGAGGCGGCATTTCAAAATGCACCAATCACAAATGGTTAAATTTGACCAAAGGTTACTACAACACTTCTTATTGCTCCCATGTTAAATTTCCTATGTCTTAACCAACTTGGAATACACTGTATAATGAATAAGTACTAATAATTATTTATCAATAGATGGAGCTTCGTTTGATAGCAGTTCCAACGTTGCTGTAAAACCTACAGGTGCCTGTTTTACCGATGGACTGTATCCAGACCCCAGCGATTGTGGGGCATATTATTTATGCAGGGGAGGATTGTCTTACCATCTTGCATGTGGGGAGAGTATGTTATGGGATGCACGAACCAACCGTTGCGAACACCAAACTTCTGGAACTTCAGCTACTGCTTGTTTACCAGGTAACATGGTGTAATTTAAAAATTATTTTGGTTTTCAATCTTACTAATAATGACGATTTATTTTAGGTCAAAGCGTGCTTTTGCGTGCTTCAAAAGATTCGTCTAAACCAAAAGTTGTATGTTATATTACTAATTGGGCATTCTACCGTAAAACCGAAGGTAAATTTGTGCCTGAACATCTCGACCAGAGACTATGTACGCATGTAGTTTATGCTTTCGCCAGCCTGGATCCTGAATCACTCCTGATGAAAGAATTCGATCCATGGGCTGACATCGATAACGGTAAGAAGATTAATTTTCTTGTGTCATCTCTTGAGAGCAAAGTTTCAAACAGTTATTGATCAAATTTTGTAGATTTCTGAGACTTTTTGGACTTAAAATGTTTGTAATAGATGCCATCTTAAATTCAGATATCTCTGTTTGATTATTTCACTAGTGCGACACTGTTAAAATGATAAATAATTATGCTACATTAATTAATAGATCTATACGAACGAGTGACATCAATACCTGATGTAACCGTACTGCTTGGATTGGGAGGCTGGACTGACTCAGCTGGAGAAAAGTATTCCCGACTCGTGAGCGATGAGATGACTCGACGTAAATTTGTCACCAACGCTGTTTCATTTTTAAAACGCCACGGATTCCACGGTCTTCACTTTGATTGGAACTATCCAAAGTGTTGGCAAAGTAACTGTCGTAAAGGACCTGCTACCGATCGTCCTAATTTCACGAAACTTATTGAAGTATGTGTTTGGATTTAGTATTAAAAGAATAAGTTACATTATGATAAAATTGTTTCAGGAATTAAAACAAGAATTTGACCGTCAATCTCCTCCACTGTCGTTAGCAGCAGCTTTATCTGGGTATAAAGAAGTTATAGATGTTGCATATGACTTAGGCCCACTCGGGAAAGCTCTTGACTTTATGTCTGTCATGACGTATGATTATCATGGAAGCTGGGAGAAAGAAACTGGTCATGTTAGTCCTCTTTATCAAAGACCTGGTGATAAATACCCACAATACAATACGGTAAAATTGTTATTTTTGGAAGAGAAGGAAGCAACTCTAAGTAATCTCATCTTGCAATTCTAGAACTTTACAATGGAGTACTTGGTGAATAAAGGTGCACCTAGAAATAAACTTCTGGTAGGAATTCCGTTCTACGGACAGTCATTTACATTATCCCGTCGTGATGGCGATTATAGTGTAGGTGCTCGTGCAGCTGGACCGGGGGATGCCGGGGAATTCACTAAACAACCAGGAATGCTTGCTTATTATGAAATTTGTTATCGAAGTAAGTTTTTCTTAAATGAATTCTGATAATTATTATACATATATAAATCATTTCAGTTAAAAATCAACGTTGGCAAACCAGCGAAGATACCTATAGTTCATCAGGACCTTATGCTTATTCTCGAGGTCAATGGGTCGGATATGAAGATCCTGCGTCAGTTGCAGAAAAGGTATATTTAAATTAGTATAAATGCGTTTATGTAATACTTATATAAAATTTACTTTACAGACAAAATATATAAAATCCAATGGATTTGGAGGCGCTGTTGCGTGGACAGTTGATTTGGATGACTTTGCCAATAGATGTTGCCTTGAAACGTTCCCATTACTTAAAACAATAAACCGTGGATTGGGAAGACTTTCAAGCAGTGCTCCAGTAGGAGGCGATTGTACAAAACCTGAACCTCCAGTCACACCACCTGCTCCAACTTTAACAACTGGAGTAGATACTGGTAAGAAACGAATGCAACTTGCCTTTTACCAATAACCACATTGTTTATTGTTTAACAGGTGCAATGAGCAGTACAACTCATATGCATGACACTGATCATTCAACTACAACAATGAAATCAACAACATGGCCAACGTGGATGAGTACAACTAAACCTACAGAAATGACAGTCAGCAGCACTTGGTGGTCAACAACAAGCTCAACGACACGTAAACCAACAACAACGACAAGAAAACCAACTACAACGACAAGAAAACCAACTACAACTACAAGAAAACCAACTACGTCTAGACCTACAACAACCAAAAAGCCTACTCAATGTAAGAATTCTATTACTATGATTCAGATTTGCAATGTATATAACTTAATTTAAAATATTTAATACAGCAGCACCTCCAAGTGTCACAACGCCAGATAAAGAACCATCGATGGATACACAAGATTGCGAAACAGGAATGTATATGCCTGACCCAATGAACTGCAATTCATATTACCGTTGTGTATTAGGAGAAATGAAGAAACAACATTGCGCAGGAGGTCTCCATTGGAACAAAAAGACTTTAGTATGCGATTGGCCCGCGGAAGCAAAATGTGATTCGAATGTAGAATTCACACAATCTACAACTACAACAATGAAACCCACGACAACAACGAGAAGAACAACTACTGAAAATGTAATTTAAAATACTTAAAACTAAATGTGTACATCTTAATCACACTAAAACAATTTCGTCTTTGCATGAAATCTTCATCAGGAGTAATAAGTATCTCCTAGTTTGTCCTATATAACTTTTGTTGCAATTTAAAAAGTTATACACAGTTTGTTAGTTTTCGAGTTGTAATTCTACACTTCAAAATATTCTCAAATTGTTTTATTTCAGACTACAACTAGAAGACCAAAACCGACAAAAACAACTACAGCAAAACCGTCGACTACAAGCAAACCGCCGATAAGCGAATGTGTAACAGGGCAGTATTACGCTAATGATAATGATTGCGGGAGCTTCTTTGTTTGTGTGAATGGTATTTTGATAACTCAACGTTGTGGACCTGGTTTAGCTTGGGATGCAAAAAAAGATCAATGTGATTGGAACCATAAAGTGCGTTGTTCAAATGCTATGAAAACTGATGTAAAACCACCACCAATAAATGGCAAGTACTAAACATCTGTACTAATATATATTTGTATCCCATTTATCTTCTTAAGTATGATTAAAAACATGATTAACATATTCATTTAGATGCAGAACTTAAAGATAGGCCTCATGGTCCATGTGAAGCTAATGCTTACGCATCATATCCTGGTGATTGCAAACAATATCTTATGTGTCTCTGGGGAAAATATGAATCATTCCAATGTGCACCAGGACTTGTTTGGAATAATGTAAATATTCAGTTTTTTAAACCAATAATAATCAATTAAAAATTTAAAAAAATGTATATCTTTTTTGATAGGAACGTAAAAACTGTGATTGGCCAGGAGAAGCTAAATGCGAACAGTCGGATTCTATACCGAGTGTGATTAATGAAGCAGATAAGGATAATACTTTAAATAAACCAACATATAAACCTGATCGTCCAGTGATTGTAGTTGATGAACTATTAACAAAACCGCCAAAAACCACTACAACATCTAAACCAATAACAATAACAGTTGCTCCTCCTCCATTGTCAGGAGAATTCAAAATCGTCTGTTACTTTACAAACTGGGCATGGTACCGTCGAGGAATCGGAAAGTATACGCCAGAGAATATCGATCCTAATCTCTGTACGCACATCATATATGGATTTGCTGTTTTGGATTACGAAAATTTAATTATCAAAGCACATGATTCTTGGGCAGATTTCGACAACAGTAAGTTAAATATTTCTTTATATTAAAAACTTGTCTCTACATAATTTTATTTTACAGAATTTTATCAACGTGTAGTAGCGTACAAAGCTAAAGGTTTGAAAGTTTCTTTGGCTATCGGCGGATGGAATGATTCTGCAGGGGATAAATACTCAAGATTAGTCAATAATCCAGCTGCCAGAGAGCGTTTCATTAAACATGTATTGTCCTTCCTTGAAAAATACGAGTTCGATGGTTTAGATTTAGATTGGGAATATCCCAAATGCTGGCAGGTAAAATAAAAAACGGCTGAAATAAAAAAAAACTCAAATAACCACACCAATTTCTACAGGTTGCTTGCGACAAAGGACCAGAATCAGACAAAGCAGCATTTGCAGCGTTCTTAAGAGAGCTGCATGCCGCGTTTGAACCGCGTGGATTGTTGCTATCAGCTGCGGTTTCTCCGAGTAAAACTGTGATTGATGCCGGATATGACGTACCAGCTTTAGCTGCAAACTTGGATTGGGTTGCTGTGATGACGTACGACTTCCACGGTCAATGGGATAAACAAACTGGACATGTTGCACCTTTATATTACCATCCCGAAGATGCAGTTGATTTCTTCAATGCCGTAAGTATTCAAATGCTGCATTATATTATTTCTTTAGAGTTATTCCGAAATAGGAACTAGAATGACATCTTAAATTATTATTTCTTTTTTAGAACTACTCAATAAATTACTGGATATCTGAAGGTGTTCCACGACAAAAGATTATAATGGGTATGCCATTGTATGGACAATCATTCCAACTGGAATCAACACAAAATCATGATTTAAATGCCCGTGCACCTGGACCTGGACAAGCCGGTGAATTCACCAGAGCTGCTGGATTCTTAGCATATTATGAAGTAAATAATATAATTTTATTAAGATGGAATTACTATTAATTTATTTTTTTATTTAGATTTGCGATAGAGTTAAAAATCGTGGTTGGACAGTTGTACAAGACCCAGAGCACCGAATGGGACCTTACGCTTACAAAGGAAATCAATGGGTATCGTTTGATGATGGTGATATGATTAAACGTAAAACTGAATACATTCGTCAAATGAAACTCGGTGGTGGAATGATTTGGGCGCTAGATCTTGATGATTTTCGTAACCGCTGCGGTGACGGTCCACATCCATTACTTAGCATTATTCGTAATGTACTCAGTAAAGGTTCAGAAGAATCAGGATCTATAATGCAAACTGAAGTACCTGTCTTCCAAAAACCTGAAAAGCCTGAAGCAATGAAACCTGATACAGATAAACCAAAAGAACCTGAAGTAATGAAACCTGATACAGACAAACCGAAAGAGCCTGAAGTAATGAAACCCGATAAACCTTCCTCGGATGTAGGTATGCCTAAACCTACTGAAAAACCAACCCACCAGCCAGGTACAAGTACCGAAAACGATGAGTATAAAGTTGTTTGTTATTTTACAAATTGGGCATGGTATCGACAAGGCAAAGGAAAATACTTACCATCTGATATTGACCCAGATCTCTGTACACATGTAGTTTACGGTTTCGCTGTACTTAACGGTGATCAACTCGTTATTAAACCGCACGACACTTGGGCTGATTTTGACAACAAATTCTATGAAAAGGTTACGTCATTGAGATCGAAAGGAATTAAAGTTTTAATAGCTATCGGAGGCTGGAATGATTCAGCCGGTGATAAATATTCAAAACTTGTTAATAATCCAATGGCTCGTAGAAGATTCATTGCCCATGTAGTTGACTTCATAGAGGCAAACAAATTCGACGGCTTAGATCTTGATTGGGAGTATCCAAAATGTTGGCAAGTCGATTGTAATAAAGGTCCTGATTCTGATAAAGCATCATTCGCTGAATTTGTAAAAGAACTGAGAGCGGCATTTACACCACGGAATTGGTTATTATCTGCGGCTGTGTCTCCAAGCAAACGTGTAATAGATGCAGGTTACGATGTACCAGTGCTTTCAGAAAACTTAGATTGGATTGCTGTTATGGCGTATGATTATCACGGACAGTGGGATAAAATCACGGGACATGTAGCACCTATGTACACTCATCCTGAAGATGTTGATGTTACTTTTAATACGGTACGTTATTTATAAATAGTATTTTTAGGTTTGTGTAACGAGTCCGCAAGAAAGTAACTCAGCAGAATGAATATTTATATATGTTTAAAATCTATTTATGTTTTCAGAACTTTACTATCCATTACTGGATTTCACAAGGTGCAGACCGTAAAAAAATTGTCTTAGGAATGCCTTTGTACGGACAATCATTTAGTTTAGCAGATAATAATAACAATGGCTTAAATGCACCAACTTACGGCGGTGGTGAAGCTGGAGAAGAAACAAGAGCTAGAGGTTTCTTAGCATATTATGAGGTAAAATATAATACTATTTTGATAAAAAAACACATATTAAAATTAATTAATTTCAGATTTGCGAAAACATAAAGAAGAAAGGATGGAAGGTAATCCGTGATTCCCGAGGCAGAATGGGTCCTTATGCATATTTACGTGATCAATGGGTATCTTTCGATGATGTACCAATGATTGAACACAAGTCTAACTTTATCCGTGCAATGGGTCTAGGAGGAGGTATGATCTGGGCTCTTGATTTGGATGATTTCCGTAATACTTGCAACTGCGAACCGTATCCACTATTGCGTACGATCAACCGTGTACTGCGTGGATATACAAAAGCAGAAAAGAAATGCTCGCTTGAATCTGATCGTAAGTAATTTGTTAATTAATAATAAGTATTTAAAGTAACCTCATTAAAATCAATTATCTGTTATTACAGCAATCCGTATACAAGATTCCGAATCACCACAACAAGTTAAACCACCTGCACCTATACCCGGTACTTCTTGCGATGGTAGACTGTTCGTAGCCCATGAAAACGACTGCAACGCATATTATCTTTGTAACCAAGGAGAGCTGCAAGTACAAAGATGTCCGTTTGGACTTTACTGGAACCGTGATCATTGTGACTGGCCAGAAAATTCTCCATGTCATCCAGATTCTACACCTGCAACTCCATCCGAGGACGTAGATCAAAGTTTGGATGAAGTAACGACCAAGCCTAAGCCTGTTGTTACGACTACAATGAAACCTTCATATCCAGGAACGGATAATACGATTATACAAGATACATCGGGCTATAAAGTAGTCTGTTATTTCACAAATTGGGCTTGGTATAGGTAAATATAATTAAATTTAATGTTTTGAATCTTGGAGTCTTCTTCAATGGTAATGTTATTGAGTGATTTTATAATTTTTTAGGCAAGGTGACGGAAAATATACCCCAGATGATATCGATGCTAATTTATGTACCCATATTACTTACGGATTTGCTGTTCTTGACTCCACTTCTTTGACGATTAAACCACACGATTCATGGGCAGATATTGATAATAGTAAGTCGGTTATTTTTGATGGTTATATTATTATATATTTATTATAACAACTTTCAGAATTCTATGATCGAGTCACAGCGTTAAAAGCAAAGGGTATCAAAGTTTTAATTGCTCTTGGAGGATGGAACGATTCTCTAGGTGATAAATACTCGCGACTAGTTAATAATCCTGGTGCCCGGGCTAGATTTATTACAAACGTAATAGAATTCATTGAAAAATGGAAATTCGATGGACTTGATCTCGATTGGGAATATCCCAAATGTTGGCAAGTTGACTGTAACAAAGGACCTGATTCTGACAAAGCAGGATTTGCAGCATTTGTAAGAGAATTGAAACAAGCGTTCATTCCTCACGGGTGGTTATTATCATCGGCAGTATCTCCTAGTAAAGCGGTCATTGATGCGGGATATGATGTAGCAGAAGTCAGTAAATATTTCGATTGGATCGCTGTTATGACGTATGATTTCCACGGACATTGGGATAAGCAAACGGGCCATGTTGCCCCACTGTACTATTATCCTGGAGACACTTACGATTATTTTAATGCTGTAAGTAACCAATACGAATGGCAGAGCAAATATATTTTCTTATTAAATTGTACTGATCAAAAACGTAACTCTTATTATGATTTTAGAACTTCTCTCTGAATTACTGGATAGAACAAGGAGCACCTCCAAGTAAATTAGTGATGGGAATGCCATTATACGGACAATCTTTCAGTTTAGCAGATACAAATAATCGAGGGCTTAACGCAAAATCTTATGGACCAGGAGAAGCTGGTGAATTTACAAGAGCTGGAGGATTCCTCGCCTTTTATGAGGTATGCAATATTACATCAACTATTTAGAATGTATTTCAAATGTATTTTTTATTTTTATAGATTTGTGAACGGGTTAAAAGAAGAGGATGGTCAGTTACTCGAGATCCAGAAGGTAGAATAGGGCCATACGCAAATATCGGAAACCAATGGGTATCTTATGATGACATCAGTGAAATAAGGAGAAAGGTGAATATTTAATATTTTTGGCCCCTTCCCCCCCCCCTCCCCGAAAAAAATTGGCATTGTTCATCAATGATGATTTTAATGGAAAACTTTAATAACTCAATGAAAAAAAATCGTAAAAAAAATTCAAAATTGTATTTTGAAGCTCAGGATCTAAGCTTTCAAATGGCATGTTTCAAATTAAGCTGTGATTTTTTTTATACGTATAACTATTTGAATATTGCACATTTTTTGATGAATATTAAATAATAATAATATGTTT
Source organism: Sialis fuliginosa (assembly GCA_961205875.1). Lineage (NCBI taxonomy): Eukaryota > Metazoa > Arthropoda > Insecta > Megaloptera > Sialidae > Sialis > Sialis fuliginosa. The sequence continues at coordinate 3,178,119 of OY540813.1, read as the reverse complement.
CAGTCAAAACTAATCAAGGACTTAAAACTGGCTGGTGGAATGATATGGGCACTTGATTTAGACGACTTCCGAAATAGATGTGGTTGCGGTAAACATCCATTACTTAAAGTAATGAACCACGAACTCAGAGGACTCCCAGTTGATGTTTCATTAACTGACTGTACATAACATAAGTATTATTGAAATAAATGTATTTGTTTTTTTAAGTCATCGATTACATTTTTCAATAACTAATTAGTTTTATTAAAATATGCAAAACAATGAAAAAGCTTAAAGATTACTTTTTAAGATCCCGTAGAATATCTACATATATTCTATTTGAAACTTAAACAAGTATTAAATAAATAATTTTATATTAAATATAATAAACGATTATGTTTTTGTCTTAAAATAAATTGATTTATGATTATATTATATATTATGTTCAACATCTGTAACGTTTGATTTAAGCCTTGGCAAATAGCACATGAATGAGCCTGGCACTTTAGTAATAAGTGCCAGGTTTATTAAAATAAAGGTCAATATGGCAACGTTTTAACTTTGTATTATTTGCAAAGGTTTTAAGATTTTTAAGCATAGAAAATTATGATGATATGTATACGTATATACAGGATTTTTTTGGATGGTATATTTGCTATGTCCGTTGGTTATTTCAATGGATATCTATTTTACATTATTAGTGGCATGACAATTTATTTTTTACATTTGTATCTTGTACATAATTATTTTTTTCAGAAAAACCTGCATATACGTAATGAATTTTTGTTAAAAACTATATATGTATTTCTTCATTTCCTTTCGAGGCAATGAAGGACTCATTAGGGTTACTATTTTACTAATAAAATGTTTATTCATAATAGTTTTTATTATTACCACTCCCTCGCAACAGATAAAAAAATAAAACGTGGGTTCGACCCCTCGAGGTCCACACAACCAACTTCCCAACATGGTATGACTATAAAATATAAATACTTGAATACTGATTATTTATATTATTTATTAAATATTTTTTTTAGATGAAAAACAAAAAGAAAATTAACTGATAATAGTTTATTCCTTTTTATATTACATATGGATAAAATTATAATAATTATTAATATATAAAAAATAATACACTTGTGAAATATATTACAATATATACAAAATATAAAATGTTCTCTATAATATGTACAATAATAAACTGTTAATAAATAAATCTCAATTAGTATAGTTTCATAAACCATTATAATGTGTTTCCGAGTTTGATGACGAAGAATTTCTACTCGAATTTCCTGATACAAAAATACTGTTTCGTTTTTGTTTCTTTTCTGTTACAGCTGAGTCTCTATAGTAAAAAAATAAATAAGAAATGAATCATTTAGAATTAAATGTATATAAATACCTAAAAAATGCCAGATGCTGTTGTAAAGCCGATCTACTTGAACAAGCTGCAAGTTCTGGCCAATAATGAAACACACGTCTCAAATACGCTTGTAATTTTTTACGTCTTTTCTCAACAAGAGCCACATCTTTATTCCCTACCGTTTTCTTAGGAGGAAAGTCAAACTGAGCTACGGCCGAATCTAACTTTTTTAAATCACAATGTAAAGAGTAAAACTGTGAATAACGTCTGTATATATTCCATTCATCCATGCCGGCCTTAATGTAAACTTGATAAACATGATGGGCATCAGAATTAGATCCTGTCAAAAAGGCTGACGGTATCCAAATTGCAACTTCGCCTGTTATCTCATATTCATCAGATAAATTTGGACCACGTACATCTACTAGTTCCTTTCGTAACTTTGTTATTGTAAAATCTTTATGATTTATTTGTCGTAGTAAATGTTCGTTGAATTCCATTAGCTCGGCATGCATTTCAGCAACCTAAAAGTTATAAAGATTTAATAAATAATAAAGCATGAAGTTAGCTGCATAACTAAAATCACACTAAAATATAAAATGAAATTTGATTAGACTCCAAAACAGCTGATATGATTTTGATCTGGTTTTTATTGTCATGTAGATCTATTCTTTCTGAAGTTAATAGGAAAGTTTCATTTCTTAATCATAAATAGTTTCTGAGCTGTGATTTTTTTTCCTAGACACCGATGTATGTCTTTTTTGATGTATAAATTATTAGAAAAATACCTGTATTAACTTTGCTTCATACTGTTGTACTTCTTGATGATAATCTACCGTATGTACATTTCCAGTTATTGCTACGAGTGCTTTGTGTGCTTTATTTCCATCGTTTTTTAACATTTGTACAGCACTTACGTACAGTTTAAGCTGAGATTTCAGTTTATTATTTTCTCTAAAAAATATATATAATTTTAAATAGAATTTAGAAATAAATTACAAGTGTCCATTTTGAAACATACTGTATTTAATTATTACTTACAAGGGGAATGATGAAAATTAGCATATTTCTACTTCAATCAAATCTAAGTTGAAAACTAACCTCAACTTTTTTGCTTTTCTTTTAATATGTACATGTAAACCAAATTTAATCAAAATTGGTGATACAGGTAGTCTTCTATTTATAAATAAATTTATTTTCTCCGATTTATTCCTCATTATTAATTCTCAAACACAAATCACAAAATAAATCAAATTCAACAATTGAATCAAATAATAACAATCAATAATTATTTGTCAACAATAGAACTTTTCAAAAAAAATTACGCATTTTTTATTTATATTAATTTGCAGAACATTTGTTTTGTTGTTTTTTTTTAATGAAACTCGACTTATGACCAATGTCTAGGAACCTATCTCGGTCGTAAGTCAAGGAATACCTGTATGTTAAAAAAAATGACATACCTTTTTAGATATTCAATTTTTGATGCTGGATCAGAATACTCGGTATTATCAGAATAATCAGATTCTGTATTAATATCTTCAAATGGCAATTCTTCAGTAACTGTTACTTCACTTGTTTCCGCAACAGGGATGAGTGAATTTACATTAACTTCTGTAATTGGAGTTAGCACTTGATCTTTTGTTCCTGAAGCACTTTCACTTGTAGTAACATTCTTTTCATTAGATTGAACTTCAACACAATGTTCAAACGATCCAGTAACACTATCAGACAGGACTGATTTGTTTAAATTTGATGAACTAGCACTCGATGATTTACTGTCGATAGAAATATCATCATCATTATCTTCAAATGATATAATCTGTTTAACAGCACGTCGGTTTATTTTATGATTAACGTTTGTTGGAAGACTGGTGACTATAACAGGTTCATTTTGACAGTTTACCATGAAACTTTTACTGCTTGAAGTAGTTCCATTTAAACCAGGGTTGTCTATATTCATTGCAAATAGAATGGAATTAAGACCTAAAAAAACCAATTATGTTAGTGACATTTAATATTAATAATTAATTTTACACATTTTAATATAATAAGTAGTGTACTAACCTGCTGCCATTGTTGTAAGCATACAACTTTTTTCTTGGTCTCTCATGAATGCCCAATCTTCGTAATATGCTTCTAATAATTCTTCACTACCTAATAAGCAGTGAAAATATCTACAACAAAATAAAGGAATAGTAAAAATAAATTCAACTACAAACAGATAAATAATATACCTTTCTAAGGACCGTTCATTGAGAGCTCCTCGAATCCATGCTCGCCCTCTCCCAATGTCACTACAAATATGACGTAACATTGTATATCGCTCCCTTTCATGTTTCGTTAGATGTATAATTACATAATGCCAAAATACTACAAATACGCAATGTATTTTTGTTTAAAATATCAATATTTTTATCTTAATATAATTGTAATTAATTATTTACCTTGTCCATCATTGCCTATATTAAGTTTGCTTGTAATTAAATTAGATACTTGTTTTAATGTTGATGCTCTTAATTGGAAAGTTAAAGGAGAATGTCTAAGCCCATGAGATAATATGACTTCTAAACTGTTACACAAATCGATAATACAAATATCACGTTCAGAAGCCAACTGAGTTTTTCCACCATACCGAATTTGACACTGTTTTACATTTTCTAATAAACGAGATAGAATATTTTTTTTTGTTTCATCATGAGCCGTTGATAGACTTGATTGAGATATTATGGTAGACATTAGACACAATGACTGAAACAACAGTGAAAAAATATATTTGATGATTGTTCAATTACCATATCGAATTAAAACAATGCATATTTCTACATATATAATATATTCAAAACATTATTACCTAAAACTGATAACTGCACAGAACAGAACATACAATTACATATGACTCAATGTCCTATTGGTATCATATTATATTAATAGTAAATTCATAGCTTAATAACCCATTGCAAAAGTATAAAAATAAAGTTTATAACATTATAAACCTCAGATATATGCAATGTAATTATTTATTGATAAAACAACCAATCAAGGTTATATTATTATTATGACACGATAGCACTAAAAGCATCAGCTGTCACAGAATTGCACAGAGTATAGATACAAGTAGACTGTCAATTACTTTATTGTTGTCAATTACACAATCAGCGACGAGTTATCACTGATATTTATCTATAATTTAATTATTATTTATATGATATTACCACCATATTTGACTAAAAAAAGCTTTCTGAAAGATTCAAATCGGATTTATATTCAAGTTTTGGAAAAATTATCCATTGAATAAAATAAACATTTAAAAACACAACGATATATTTATTTTATCTATGCATTTTCAACAGCTACGACATCTTATGACCAAAAAGCAAACTAAAATACGAACCTGGCGGGTACATATTTTTTTTTATACTCACCCATTTTAAAAGGATAGAAAATAATAATTGGATTTTATTTATATCATAAATTTATAATCAGTATTTCAATATGTAATTTTTAAAATTTCCTATAAGATTTAACTTTTAAATTAATGGCGTATATAAAAAGATATAGAGTATAGGATAGGTATACAAATAAATTCTACAAAATAAAAATTAATTTTATTAAAAATTATTTATGTATGTTTATACCCAACAAATAAAATGGAACGAAACAAGATTGCGTGGATTTATAAAAATATTTTGAACCAAAAACGATTTAGTGGGAAAAAAATTCTATGTAGATGTTATTTGCTGTAAAAGAAGAAATAATTTACACTTAATTATGCCTTTTAAAGTTTTATTAAAATTATATAAATTGTCATTCGTGAGATACACATACAATATAAAATGGTATTATTTAAATTATTCATGCTATATCACAGGTGGAAAACAATAATCCTCCTTATCAATTTACAGTACAAATTTGAAACAGAACAACCACACTCCTAGCAATATTTATATATAATGACAATAAACTCCCTCTGTAGTAAAATTATAGTTATAGCTTTTATTAAAAAATATACATATATTATAATCTATCAAGTTTATAAACATCGAGTTTTAATTATAGACTTCAATATTATATAAAAGTTAAATATTTCTTTATTAAATAATGTTGAAAATTTTACTGTAGAGGGATTTTAATGTATATTTATATTTCATTAATGAAATTCATGTTTTACAATTTTCATGTAAATAAAATTAAACTAAAAGAAATGTGGAAATCTTCATAAAGAAAATTACCAGATCAAAATATTTCTAGAAGAAAAAGTACAATTTTTAAAATTCAAATGTAATTATGGAAAAAATGTATAAGTTTTAAATCTATATTATTGTTGGCGCCACTGCGTTTAGGATAATTTTAGTTTTCAATTTGGCCGTTTGTATGCAATGCGCTTGCGTCGTTTTGAACAAGTTGACACAATAATTCATTGTTGAAAAATATCACGTGGTTCTTGCGCTTTTTGTTGTTTTTAATTGTTAAAAACGCATTATATTTGTATCCCGCATTGTTGCAAAAATCGTGTAAATATTTGACGTTGTGCATGTGTTTATTGTTATTATCAAGAATTGTTAGATACAGTTTGAAACACAGAATCTGCAGATGTGGAATCACACATGAGTATTAATCCTTTCAACCTTTATATAAATATTATACTTATGCCAATGAATTCATCAATCAGGGTAAGTACCTATACCTTTTCATACTATTTATATTGTATTTAAACTCGTGCATTTGGGACATATTTTTTGAGTGATTCAGTTAAAAATTTCAAACTACAACTAAACCAGAGATTTTACGAATACTTTCTCCATAAATTCATAGCTTTAAATATTGTACTTTCTTTCTATACATTCAAATAGTATAAATCATAATTTCAGTATAAAAAATAAATATTGATATGTATTTTTTCCACATTAACTAAAGTGTTTCCGTAACGTATATTTAGTTGGAAAATAATAACGTTTATGAAATCAAGTATCAATCGAATTTGTTTTCCTTTAGACGATCGCTTTACATAAATATAATTTAGTTATGATTTTATTAATATTAATTTAATGATCAGTCTCACAAAAGTCAGTTTGTTTGTTCACTTGAGTGCCACTAAGCCGATGATGAGGAGGAGGGTGCTGTAAAGGGTTGAGGTGGCCGAAGGTACTGCCGCAGAGACACTGTAGTCCAGTCTCTGAGCGACTACGGTCCCAGAGTGTGTCACAGGACACTTCATCCAGAAGTGCGCAGATGGTTGCTGTCGTTCCTTTTCTACTCGCATGTACTGGTCGTTGAATTTCCAAAAGCCCTTGCCTTTGAAGAAGTACGTTTTCCCTAGAAGAAAAAATAGGAACAATTAAAATAAATCATATAAACTTCTAAGTAATATAGTTTCAAGTATTAAAATTTTATATACAACTACTTTTGAGTCCATAAACCCTAACCTAACTATTAAATGATTAATTGAAACAACTAGACTATAAAATAATAACTTACCATCATTCCACTGGAAAACGCTGTCTATGTTATATCCAACGCCCTTCCACATGGACATATCTCTCGGGTAGTCGAGTTCCACCTTTTCTGTCTCTTCGTCTAGGCTGAAATATTCATCAAACATATATTTTATTGAAACCGAAATATCAGTTTTCTAACATTTTTGTTTATATTTTAAATGAGTGTTCTTACCGCCAATACATGGTTCCACTGTACAAGTATGTTTTTCCATTGTGGCCCCAAACCATGGCTGCGTCAATCTTTTCTAAAGATTCAGGAAGGCCCAGGGTTGTCAAAGGTTGTGGATATCCATTCTCTAAGTAGTTACTGTTGTATACGTAGTACATATTACCTGTAATTCATTTAACAATTAGCTACCGAAGCTTCAGAAATAATTTTATAACATTATTTTATATTAACCCCCCTCTTCACCTCTGTTAAAAATGTGTATGTCGATTCTAGGTGGATAAAATAAGTCTCCCTTATTGTACTTTTTAACAGTGGAATAGATAGCTTTTTGCGATGGGGGGGGGGGGGGGGGATATGACATAGTATTTAATCTCATATTTTTGGTTCAAGGACCCTCAATACGTGTAATTCCGTTAAAATCTCGAGTTCGATGTTTTTCATGATTACTATACTTTATTATACAGTACAATTCATGTATGTATAATAAAAAATATAAAAAAACGTTTAAAAAAATTAATTTGCTTTTTTAAAACCGACTAAAAAGCTGAAAATAAAATTCTATTAGACTCTTTTCGTACTAACTATTGCATTTTAATTCTTATTTTCTTGTATTTTAGTCGATATTTGTATGACGAGTTGAAGAAAATTTCACTAAAAAATTTCGAATTTTTGATTTCGATAAAAGTATGTTTATTGTATAGAAAATGACGTGAAAAGTTGTTTGTTTCAAACCGCAGGTCTGTATCTCAAACCGTTCTCGAGATATAGCCTCTCAAAGTTTCAATTTTTTCAAAATTTTGAAGAAAAATGGCTCTAACTTTTGAACGCGTGGTCGGAATTGATTTTAGTTGGCGGATTTGAAATCAGCGTGTCAAAATCTATATAATGACATATATAATACTTTAAAATCCGACAAAAAAATTTTGGCCAAAAATCGACATTTTTTTAAGATATACCCCTTTGAATTTTTTCGATTTTTCGTGAAATTTTTTTTTTCGAGTTTTAAGGTATTATACATGTCATTATATAGATTTTGACACGCTGATTCCAAATCCGTCAACTAAAATCAATTCCGACCACGCGTTCAAAAGTTAGAGCCATTTTTCTTCAAAATTTTGAAAAAACTGAAACTTTGAGAGGCTATATCTCGAGAACGGTTTGAGATACAGACCTGCGGTTTGAAACAAACAACTTTTCAAGTCATTTTCTATACAATAAACATACTTTTAACGAAATCAAAAATTCAAAATTTTTTAGTGAAATTTCCTGCAGTGAACTTCAACTCGTCATACAAATATCGAAAAAAATACAAGAAAATAAGACGTAGAGGTATTATAGTTTTATAACTGAGCGTGTAAATTAATATTAAATACTATTTTTGATTAAAATGTTTGAGTTGCGCATAAAGACGAATATTCTAATAATATTTTTAAATTATTTATTAACTGAAAACACAGATTTGTATTAATTTATCCATAATTACTTTTATTATACACGTATGTATATTTTATACACATTGTAACATATAAACAACATAATCTCTATGCCAAGTTCGGTGAGAAAAATTAACAAAAATTATTTTACTTTTGTTATGAACATAATAAAAAGGTGGTAAGGGTTGGCTATGGGGATGGTGGAGGCCAATCATTATAAAAGTATTTTTTTAATACATAACACCTATATGTTGTAACTCAGTTCAGATAGTCAGTAAAAGTCAGTATTTTTAGATTTCTGTGTCAGTAAAATCAGTATTTTTGAACACCTGAACTTGTTTCGGCCCCTGATTAATTACTTACCGATAAAGAATACGATCTTTTGATCGGGCCTCTCGTAGACGGCGTCCACGTGAGAAAAGTTGTGAGGAAGGTTGTTGAACATGCGTATTATTTGAGCTGGGTATCCATCGTACATGCCGCTATCTCCAATCCGCCACAGATACTGAAACAGGATATTGATATTTATATCTACTGTTGTAACACAGCCAATGCTATATATTTTTTTGGTACAATAATAATATAAATGTTTTATGTATACATTGAAAGCAATTTATGTTTTAAAAATTATTTTTAGTACGTATTTTAATTTTTATCTCAAGTATTTAAAGTCAAAACCGACTGTATGAATAATTTTGTTAAATTTTGCCTCTTTTTTCGACTCAAATATTACGAAGAGAATAAAAAAAAACAAACATAAAAAAGTAAAAAAAAGTCATTGTTCTTCCATGATCATAAAATTGTAATTTTAGAAAAAAATATGTCCGGTATTACAAATTAGATAACAAAATTTGCTAGCTTGCAAGCACTTTCAAATGGGGTACCAAATTTATTATTATATGAGTTGAGTAAGTAAAATCAAAGGTATGGAAAGCGTATTTACTAACCTTGAGTAAAAAAGGTAAAAATCAATTAACTGCCCATGCAATGATCTATCAAAAACTCCAAGAGAACTGTCATATAAGTTTTTATACCCCGTTTGAAAGTGTTTACAAGTTAGCAAATTTTATTAGCTAGGTTGTAATACCGGACATTAATTTATTTAAATTTATAATGAATTTCGTTTCACTTTATTTAAAAAATGTGATTTAGGGTAAGTAGGGGAAAATTTGCACTAGCTGTAACAAATGTATAAATGTGTGTTTTGGTTCTTTAACTTTAAATGGCAAAAATATATTTATTGTTTTTAAAAACATACCACCCACAGGGTGTCTACTTTCTCGAAGGTCAGGGAAGCGTAAAGTGGTCAGGGAAAGTCAGGTAATTTCTTTAAAATTCTGAAAAGCCAGGGAATTTATTAATTTTTTTTTGGAAAGTCAGGGAATCTATTATATCTGGGAAGTCAGTGAAGAAGAAAAAAGTGTATAAATTTAAGTTGACGAACAAAAACAAGGTCTTCAAATTTTTTTGCACATTCTGGAGGCCCTTCAATCACTTCTTGCCCCCTGAGCCTCTAGCGGTCAGGGAATTTTGAATCTGTGGTCAGGGAATTTTATTTTCTAAAAACAGTGGACACCTTGACCCATTTCCCCCCACTTACCCTATATATAAAAAAAAATCCTATTTAAAATTCGTCGCGATCGATCAATGAAGTATGATTATTTGTAAATTAAAGACAATACAAGCGGTGTAGACATATTTACCTGATCTTTAAAGATGAACAGCTCCTTTCTGATGAGCGCGACCGCATCGTATGTCGTATTGCACTTATCCGGCGGTTTGTGCTCGTGTCTGTGTCTATGGTGATGATGATGATGCTGACCCCCTCTAGTGGGAGGCGGGGGCGTAGCACGCGTCGTGTGCTCCCGGTGCGGGTACCTCGCTCTAACCGTTGTCGTAGTTGTCATTGTCGTCGTAGTAACCGGTCTAGGGGTCGGCCTCGGTCTAGGAGCGGGTGTCGGCGGTTCTTCAGGAGGCTGCTCCGGCCGCTGTTTCGGTTCATCCGGATATCTCGGATCCGGATACCTCGGATCAGGATATCTTGGATCCGGATATCTTGGATCCGGATATCTGGGATCGGGATATCTTGGATCCGGATATTTATTGTCGGGATATCTAGGATCGGGATATCTGGGGTCAGGATATCTAGAATCGGGATCTCTCGTGACAGGATATCTAGGATCAGGATATCTGGTATCAGGGTATCTGTTGTCAGGATACCTCCTATCGGGATATTTTGGATCGGGATATCTAGTGTCGGGATATCTTCGATCTGGGTATCTTTCTCCAGGTCGTCTTCTGTCTGTAGGCCTAATAAAATAATTTTTAATTATTAAAATGAGTTGGAAATATGTCAGATAAGGTCAAGAGTGACATACTTTGGTGTTGTGGTTGTAGTGGTCGGTATATTGGCCCACATCTTGTCCTCTCGCGAGCCGTAGATCTGTTGGATACCGAGCCGGTCGTCGTCCGGTAGCTCGAAGTCTCTGGTGCTGATCCCCTGGTACCAGGGGTACATCAGCGACCCTTCAACTGACGAATGAGACAGTCCCAGCGAATGTCCAAATTCGTGGGCCGCAACCATGAATAGACTAGTGCCTAAAAAATGTATTACAACTTATTATTGTATTTTGAAGATGTGCGTAATAGAAAAAAAAATTAAAAAAAAAAGTTTGCTGAAGATATAATATAATCCATAACATGAAAAGTCAAAATTCTGACTAAAAATTCACAAATCTCAATTAATGGGCATTTAAAAAATTTGATGTATCGCGCAGGGATTAGTTTTGCGCGCTAGCGTAAATATAAAATCAGTATATCTTGACACTCAGAGCAGCTATCAGGCGGGTTTTGGTCTCAAATTATAGCTCTCGATTAGATCTACGAGATACAAGTAAAAATTAAAACATTTAATCAGTTTTAATGAGTGAAAAACTTCATATTATAAAAAAGTATTTTTTTTTGTATTTTCACGATTGCGCTTGTAAATATGAATTAATTGAAAAAAAGAACAGTAAGAATATATTCTCTACGACCTAACGTTTTTAATTTTTTTATTAAAGTTTACGACAACATTTCATGTCCATTTTACAAATATTCAAACGTTTCTGTGTAACAAAAAAATTAAAGATGTATCAATTCATGAGTCTGAGTTTTATTTAACCCCACTTTCTCGTATTCACGTCAATCCCTCGACTGTGCATTCCGACACAGTCACACCCATTTTTTATGTCTATTGAAATGCAAATGTTAAATCATATGTTAATTAACTGACCGTCATCTTCGTTATCCGATGGAGCTGTTAGCCATGCTTCATCCGCGTCGAAATGCGCGTCTCCGCCCCTTCCGGTTCCCGGGAAAAAAGCATGAGCCAGGATCTGACCGCGGCCGTCGAAGTTGTACCCGTCGCCGTGGTAACCGCTCTCGAAGTATACCAAGATGTCCGCATTGTCGGAGTTGATCTCCTGGAACGTAAGCTTGCTGTGCTTGGACCACACGTCAAGCGCGTTGAATAGTTCACGACGGACATCGCCAACCGTCAAATTGGGTATTGTCTTACTGCGTAGACTGCAAAATTAAAATATATATAAGAAACTAACTATGGAAACTATTAAAAAATATTAAAAGAAGTTAAATAGCTTTTTCAGATATATGTATATTCAGGGTGTCCACTTTCTGGAAAGTCAGGGAAAGTCAAGGAATAGTCAGGGAAGCCTAAAGTGGTTAGGCAAAGTCAGGGAATTTCTTTAAAATTCTAAAAAGTCAGAGAATTTATTAAATTTTTTTGGAAAGTCAGGGAATTAATTATATCTGAGAAGTCAGTGAAGAAGAAAAAAGTGTACAGATTTAAGTTGACGAGCAAAAAAAGGTCTTCAAATTTTTTTGCACATTCAGGGAGTCTCTCGATCACTTCTTGCCCCTGAGCCTCTAGTGGTCAGGGAATTTGGAATCTGTGGTCAGGGAAAGTCAGGGAAAAGTCAGGGAATTTTATTTTAAAAAAACAGTGGACACCCTGATATTTTAAATCATGGATATTTCATAATTTTGAAAATAACCACTTGATTTGATTTTTTAAATACACGTTGCATAAAAAAACGACTGTAATTAAAAATGTTGTTTTTTAAATTATAGCCTTTTATTTTGTTTATGGTTTTTTCTCCAGTAATGGATAAAGTAAAACCAGTAATGAGCACGCAGTGATGGACACTTGCTAATGATTATAAAATGATAAGTACTATACGACACAAAATATATAAAAGAAAAAATCGTCAATGTAAACCAAAGGCTATGATAAAATAATAAATTATACTAATAATTAGTTTAAATGTCCACCATTTTGACACCTATTGGCCGATTGTTATCAAATCACGCTGTAAGACAGTTAAATGTATATAGATTAATATTCAGAAATGGTAGTAATCAAATATCAACAAATATTTCTAATTCAGTACATTTAATTTAAAAATATCCATTATTAGGGTCATATCCATGACTGGTGCCAATACCTTATATAGAAATGTAAAATGTATATAATTTTTTTTAGAAGTTTACTCGAAAAGTACTTCATTTTTGAGGGGGCGTATTAATCGGGGCACAATTATCCTGGGCGCTTTTGTCGGTGCAGTTATACATATCTTGTTGATGTCTTCGAGGTTGTTTGCTGCAGAACTCACGACTACAATCGCTCACTCAAGGAGGTTGTGATGGAATCGCAAGGCACATCACACCCAGATTGAGTGAGTGGTTGGAGAAGTGGATATATAACCATCCTTTGTATGTGTCGTTTACCATATTCAGCGCCGCTCCCAGATTTTTTTTTGTAATTACATATAATTTTTATTTATTTATTTATCTTGATTGTTAATTTAGTTAAATAATATATTTATATATGTATGTACATTGATAAATTCCGGTTGGGAGAATCTGTTATCTACCCCCCAATAAATCCTTAAAATTATATATGTTATTTTTTAACTGTCCTTTAGTTTGATAAGTAAAAGGTTTAATCTTATATTCCTAAAATGTTTTATATACTGAAATAAAATCTAAGGGTAACTATTTTTTAAGCATATATTGTATAAAATCAAGTTTTCTATCTGCACCAATGTGGCTGTGAAATGAAACTATAGCCCGTAATGCTTCATTATGTCTGTCTTATACGAAGAAAAATGCAATTAATGAAATGGCACCAGGGCTCAGCAGTATGTCTACATATATAGATAATGTGTATAGTGCAGTGGTTCCCAAACTTTTTCTACTCGCAATTCAAAGTATGACTAATCATAAGTGAGATATAAAAATAAATAAAACACGTAGGTAGTAGGTATAAAAACAGAAAAAAAAATCTGCCAAGTAAATACACAGTGCTTCCTCGTGCTAAATTCACCAATGGTAGTTAATTATTGAACAATTTAAATAAAAACTGATAAAGTTTTCAGAAAAATTGCCCTGCATTGTAAACCATTTAATTATTATACAATTTTACTGAAAAATATTAGTTAATATCAATTAAAAAAAAAAAAAACGATTTTTTAAAGCAAATTGAGATAAATCTTAGAGAATATTTTACAACAAACCTATATTATAGGAAATTGAATGCTCTACAAAAAAGATTCTATAAAATTTTCACGTAACAATGATGATTTTGAAATGGTACCGGCCTCAAGCCAGACCCAACTATCCAAATAAGTTTCTGGGAACATACACTCATACAGACACACATACAGACAGATATGGAACGAAAAGTGTATGTCTTGACCTGAAACGGAAAGATCAATTTAAAATTTTGAAACCGGAGAACATTTTTTTTAATTTCATTTTAAAGCGATTACAAAGCTTTTGAGAAAAAAATGATAGTTTTTGCATTATTCTCCGGTGCCCCTGAAAAGACGCCGCGGCGCACATTTTGGGAACCTCTGGGTATAGTGTATAGTCTTCTTTACCCACGAGACACACATACACTCACGTAAACACACACACATACACACACAGAGCCGGCCTTAGCAAATCTGGTGTCCTGGGTGAGATTTATTTTTCCGCCCTCTCTCACACTTAAATTTTTTTCAAAAATCACCGAAAATGTCAATTAAAATTGATAAATTAACAAATAAGTTGAATAGTTAATATCTCAGCTTGGCGCAATCCTACAAACCCCACCTTTTTTTAAAAATATAGCTTACATCATTAACTTTAAGACTATCAAATGCCCTAAGACCGTCGAGACCCCCTTCCTCTATTATTTACAAATTAAAATTGATAAATTAACAAATAAGTTGAATAAAAATAGTGGATTCATTTTTAATTTATTTTCTTTGTAATTTTATAGAGAACAAAAAATATGTACAGTTTTTATGGATTTCGCGAAAAAAGTCACATTTTGTGCCGACTCACCTGGCTTGGCGCCCCGGGCGGTCGCTCTGGTTTGCCCCCCAACCCCCCTAAAGCCGGCACTGCACTCACACACACTTATGTTTGGTTTTTGGTCATCGAGATTGATTTCAAACCCCACGCCAGTTCTCTCATACTGTGTTTATGTTATTTGAAAGAAATTGATTTTCTTTGTAGGTGTTCTATTTTATTGGATTATACCACTTTTATTTCCTTTTTGTTTTATTATAGTTCGTATTATTTCCGGCAATAAAAAATAAAATTATGTCCCATAATTATTTAGTAGATAATTAAAACTCTTTAACACTAAAAAATAATTGGTTTTGAGTAAAAAAAATTAAGTGGCTTCCAAAACATTTAAATCTTAATCAGGGTGTCCACTTTCTGGAAAGTCAAAGGAAAGTCAGGGAATTTATTCAAAATTCTGAAAAATCAGGGGATTTATTTTTATTTTTTTAGAAAGTCAGGAAAAAAAAAGAAAAAGGTCATTGAATTGAAAGTAAGTAATAAGTGTAATTTTTTCAAGTTATGACCAAAAAAAGTCTTCATATTTTATTTCTTGCTCCGGGGGAAATTTTGAATTTGGTCAGGGAAAGTCAGAGAAAAGTCAGGGAATTTTATTTCCAATCGATTATGATATTTTCAATAAAATAGAAATAAGAAATAAACTCTTAATCCAACTATATTATTGTTTCTACCCTGATTATTTTTTAAATTAGTTTTAAAACTATTTTGCAATATATCTTGAACGTTGCATTCAAACATGAAAGTAGGTATTATTTACATTTAAAAGCAAAAAAAAAAAAAAATGTAAGAATGAACGTTCTTTGTAGCAGAGATTTAAAAGTATTACGTTAAATAATCCGCTCCAGTCCTTTGTGGCTATGACATGTCGTCCTTACATTTCCTGTGAGTTTGTTTTCATACAGAGGATAAAATAACTACGTTTACACATCTCTATACAGAGCTATAAAATATAATACTCATTATTAACTTCTATTTCTCGAGGTGAATAAACTTCCACAGTATTATTTTTTTATAAGGATGTCACTAACTTTCTTATTTATTCTTATGCCCGGTCTCACTACTCAAACTTATTTCTGTTCCTTAGCAAAGTGTTCCTTAGTCTTAAGTTGAACCTAAATTGTGCGTCGATCTCACAGGTCTATCTTATCATATAGTTAGCCAAGTGTCACTTAAAGAATTTATAATTTGTTTGTATCCAAGGTAGTTACACCTTGGTTTATGTCAATATAATTTTGAATATGAATTGTGGATATGATTTGTACTTAATTGTTATCCAAAAAATATTCAGTAATACACAGATACATCAAAAGCGATTAAAGAGAGGAGCGAGTTTCACCCAGAAAGATAAAATATTACCTTTTTTGTATTTAAAATATATTAAATATATGAAATTTCAAAGTATTATAATTTTTGTTATTTTTTATATTAGTTTTAAGAAATACTACTAACATGTCATATAAATATTCGAGTCTATTTTTCAAACGAGCTATCAAAGCTAACACTGGAGGCTTTGTTAAATGAAACAGTTTTAAAAAGGTTAATTTTGACATATCATGAAAATGGTTAGTTATATCTATAATAAACAATTATTTTTTGTATAATTTAAGATACGAATAAAAACATATAAAAAGATTATATTTTATTTTGTTAGGAAAAAATCCTGAAAATTTTTAGGTGACACGCCGCAATACTTATAATAATAAAATTGATACAAGTTCGGCAATCAAAGATTTAAAAGTTATATATATATCTATTATTTAGTTGTAGATTAGAAATAGATTGATTTTGGTGACTAAACTGTTTAAATGTTTATTTAAACTTTTGCCGAGTGAACACAAATACACGTTGTAAAGCAGTCTATGCTCGGAGCGCTTACAAGTTTAAACACTTGTTCTCTTCGTCACTGGAGACATCAAAGAGAGTCGAAATTGATCTTGCTCTTTTGTTTCAATTTAAACACGCACACAATGTATATTAAGCATGTATGGGATGTATATCAAAATGCTACCAAACACATGAAAATATTAAATTGAATCACTAAGCCGTTTAGGAATTATATTGATTTTTTAAATTT
Organism: Sialis fuliginosa; assembly: GCA_961205875.1. Taxonomy (NCBI): domain Eukaryota; kingdom Metazoa; phylum Arthropoda; class Insecta; order Megaloptera; family Sialidae; genus Sialis; species Sialis fuliginosa. The sequence goes on along the minus strand of OY540813.1, from coordinate 3,161,189 downwards.
AACATGTGTAAGGCGGCTATTACACTATCAAAGAAATGTGATAAAATTTCTTTGATCAAAGAAATATGATAGTGTAATAAGTCAACTTTTATAATATTTACCTTAATAATATTTCTATGATCATAGTTAATGACAGTCTCTTATATTTGATCAAATGTTTTTTGACAGATAAATCAAAATGGCGACTACCAAGTTATCACTGACAGTTACAGTTAATATATTAATATCAACATAATCCAGTATTATATGATAATTTTCTTATTGATTATAAAAACTGCAATACACAGTTGTAAATTCAAACCTCGATCGCGTCAACTGACGAACATCCACACATTGATTATCAAAATGCACCAAAAAAGAAGAAAATATCCCTAGATAATACTAAGAAAATATTATCAAATATTTTATGTAGTGTAATAGAACAAAATCTCGTATTTTATCAAAGAAATATGATCAAATCTTTGTCAAAGATCTTTGACAAATTTATTTGATAGTGTAATAGCCGCCCAAAACACATTGATAAAAAGCTACCGATTTTCTAATTTTTTGAAGGAGTGTAGTATTTGATTAGTTGAACATTTATGCAAAATATCATATGTATTCACTAAACCGTTTCCGAAAAATAAATTATAATACAGCAAAATTTTAAATTTCCCGCTCTACGACTGTAATGCATGTAAATTTGATAACAATGTAAACAAAGTATTTTTTGAAAAAGCGATTATAAAAGTTCTTTAAAGAAAAATTTAGTACATAGTGCAATTAAAAGTGCATAAATAATAAAATAGTTACCTACAAATATTATAAAAAAATATTTCGTAATAAAAAATATAAAATGAAAAGTAAAAATACATCTCAATTATTAAGTTTGTTAGCAATAAAAGAAGAAAATAAATCCCCCCCCCTTTTTTTTCTAGTTAGAGGGGTTTAAATATCAACAAAAAAAAAAAAAACGAAACATGATATTTTCTTTTGCATCTAGTTTCAAAGTATTGAAGTGTTAACAAATAGAATTAGGTGGGGTTTTGGGCCGGCCCTGATTCTCGGAGCCCGGAGTGCTTCTTGCGGTACACTGGAGTGGCCACTCCGCTATTGCTTTGTCTCTAGGGCGACGACAGCAAAAAATCCACTGAAAAGATACTGGCTATCAGATAAGAGGCTGTATGAACATTAATGTCAGATATGTAGAACATATCGATCATAATTAATATTTTATTTATGTCTATTACTACCATATTCATTGGATACGACAAGTACCTTAAGAATTGTAATCACTTGGCAGATTTAAAAAAAAATTATTTCAGTAATTCTAAAAAATTGCATTAAATTAGTAAAGTATAGAAAATAAAAAAATTAGCGTGCTATGTAAGTATAAACAAATGATTAAAATTTTCAGTACAATAATTTCAGGTATTTCGCAATTTTTTTAAATTTTGAGTACATAATATTATTAATAAAATATAATAATTATAATGAATAATATTTTTCTTTATCAATGAAACTCACAAATGTTTAAAGCCTTGGCACTTTACAAAAACGGTCTCCGACCTTGCAAATTTATTACATGTTAGCTGCGTTTCGACGCAGCTAACATGTAATAGATTTGCAAGGTCGGAGACCGTTTTTGTAAAGTGCCAGGGCTTAAAAGCTGCGAACAAATGGCATAAATACCTGAATTAACAGCTATAAAATCCAATAATAATATACAAGATATTCCACAAAAAAATTAAATGCAATCTCTGATTGTTTTTTTTTTCACAATCGGAAAAAAATATTGATTTAACCGATCTCCTAGCTCCAATAATAACAAAGTTCGTAATATAATGTATAATGTACAGCACACGATGTGAAATAAAATATTAAAGTTGTCTTCGTTTTATGTTCAGAATTTCGCACAGAGCGTAAGCTGTCGCCTTTTGTCAAACAAAATGTGATATTGTCGTAAAAAATTCTTAAAGTAAACTTGCGAGGACGATCTATCTGTGAAACGTGGCTTGTTTTTATTCCCGAAGTTCGGTGCACTGAATTTTTACGTACTATTTTTATTATTAATTTTGTTGTATAAGATAACCTCACTGTCAAGTTGTGAATTTTTTAGTTTCCTTTACATCATTTAGGAACATGCATAATTAATTAAAAGTTGAGAAATAAATTGAAACTGAAGTGAAACTGGCATTTATTTTTAATCGACTTCAAAAAGGAGGGGGTTATCAATTCGGCTGTATATGTTCGGGCATAACTCCGAGAAATATGCACCGACTTGGATGATTTTTGTTTGTTAGGAGAGAGTATACTTTAGAGGTGGTCCCATATAAATTTTATCAAAATCTGATTTTGTGCTTCGAAGATACGCCATACAAAATGGAAAAATAATGTAGGTTTATATTAATTTAGAGTTGGTTCGTATTAAGGAAACTTTACAAATGATATTTTTAACAAAAAAAATCGTATTGGTACTTATAAAAATTACAAGAAAAAGTAAAGGTACTTATAATGTTAATGTAAATAAATTTATATTGAGAAATTAAGACAGACTCGTATTAAGGAAAATTTAAAATTAATATTTTTGAGAAAAAATTTATATAGATACCTATATAAATTTGGTACTATGGTGCGTATTAAAATATGACACTTGGTATTTCATAATAAAATGTAAACAAATTAAGAGATTTCGACACAATTACCCTATTTCTGAGAAACGTTCGCTATCTTTAGACGCTGCTCATAACAGAATATTAAATACCTATTAAAAGTATGTTACCACTTATCAAGATTGCATGTTAAGATAATAAATATGTCATACATATAGTGACGCACTCATGGGAGAATTTATCGATATACATTATTGAATTTAACAATTATTATAGATAAAAAAATGAAAATTATAAATAATTTTTTTCACCCCCTCCCCTGAATTTTTTTCTGGGTGCTCCACTGCTTACATAACAATGTAAAATGTGTAATATTTGCAATTTTAATGGAAAAACAACTAGATCTTTTAAAATATTTAATATTTTACACGCACATGTCGAAATTTTTGGTAGTTAAATATTCAATACTATATATCAATAAACTTTTGTGTGTGTGTGGCACGCAAGTAAACGCGGGCCGTGGCGTATGGCACACGTCATGTCGCATGCATCGTAGATCGATAGATGACACGTTTTATCGGCCTATAGTTTCGTTTATAGCTCGCTGGCGCTACGTGAAATTTGCGACTAACAGTCAATAGCCATTTACCACGGCTATAAACATGTTATACATGCATACACACACACACACACACACACACCAGTGGCGTAGTAAGAAAAATTTTCGGGGGGGGGGGGGTAAACTTGGGGCTCCCAAAGTATGCGAAATTATTATTATAATTTTTAATCGAATGAACTTTTTTTTTTTTTTGATTACATAGTGTACCTAGTCTTATGACTAAAAAAAAGGTCATTCAATTCAAAATTGTAATGATAATTTTGCATATTTTAAGAACATTGAATATTTCGGGGAGGTTATAATAAAAAAAAAGGTCATTCAATTCAAAATTATAATAATAATTCCACATATTTTAAGAACATTGAATATTTCGGTGGAGGGGGGGGTCGACCCCAAAACCCCCCCCGTTCCTACGCCACTGACACACACACACCATCATCGCGAGCGTGTTGTTTATAACGGTTCAAAAACATGCATCATCGCACATCATATTGGTTTAGTTTTCTACTCGATTTAGTCAAGTATTGACATCTTAAACACACCGCATATATGTAACAGGCCCGTAATTAGGAGAGCTTTCATATTGTACCATTTTAAAGGACCCCGCAGTTTTTGATAGGGAAATGGCTTTCAGTCAATCTCTTTGAAACCAACTGGAAAATATTCTCTAAATCATTCCGATTATTAAAAGTCTCAATGGTCGCAACCGCCTAAGTTCCCGAGGTCTCGCGCAAAAAGCTGTTTTGTACCTAATACTGCAATAAAAAATCGATATAGTACAGGAGTTCCCAAGTTCAATATTTAATTTATTATAACAAATGGAAGAAAACTTTAAATACAAAAGTTGTCAGGCTAGACAAGCAGCATATTTTTAAAATAGTTACATTTATATAAGGTGTCCCATAAGTGTGTTACAAATCAAAGTTATATTTTTATGACAACTAATTTTCTATTGTTTTTATTTTACAATTTAATATTTTTAATAATATCGCCAGTAGCTGGCGCTGACGGCACTACACATACCTTAACATGTTTTATAAAAACTTTATTGTAATCCATAAAACAATTTGCTAGAACTTGCAAACTTTAACAACATAAAAATCTAAAAATTAAATAAACAAAACGATACATAAAAATTAATTTCTTTGTTCAAAATATCCTGTTTTTTATTGCATTATTAGGTACAAAACTTTTTGCGCGAGACCTCGGGAACTTAGGCGGTTGCGACCATTGAGACTTTTAATCGGGATGATTTAGAGAATATTTTCCAGTTGGTTTCAAAGAGATTGACTGAAAGCCATTTCCCTATCAAAAACTGCGGGGTCCTTTAAATGGATAAATACTATCGCCTTCAGAAGTCGTCTGCTACTGTAAAGGCCAGAATCGCTTACGACAGATTCAAAAATAGAAATACAAACTTGATCGGTTATCTTTTTCTAGGGCGGAGCTTATGTAGTTGCATCATTTTAAATAAAAACACAAATATACGTCCATTTCATTAAGTAATTTTATATCAAGTTTAACATATTTAAATACTAAAATTCGGAATATTAAATATTTATTATAAAGACAGAAATTTTGAAACTCATTTGCAAGATTTAAAATGATGTCATTATACAAGCTTGGCCCTAGAAAAAGATAAACGATGATGTTTGTCTTAATATTGTTGAATCTGTAAGCGATTTTGATCTTAACGGTGGAAGACGACTTATGAAGCCGGCATAATACCTCTTGAGCTTTAAAAAAAAATTATAGAATTGTCAAATACAAAAAATACAAATTACCATAAAATTATGTTAGAATCGGTTACAGTATATTTCTTTGTTTTTAAAATATTTTTATAATTAGAAATGTCTTTTTAATAAAGTAAACAAATGTCAATTGGCGCTACATTAATAGGAATTTTAGAAAGTACCTATGCCAATTATTTGAAATAATATAAAGTTAACTTGAATAAAATTGCAAACAATATTTTCAAACTAAAATTTCAATCTTTAACCCTTTGTCGAGTACACTTCGACATAGGAGTGTAAAAGGTTAAAATTCAACCAAGTATACGATTTTTTTTCAAAACTTGACAAAGTTTAAAAAAAATTATCCCTTTTCCGTCTTCGATTCATTTTTATCCCGCATTTCGAAAAATCAATTGAAATAAAAATTTTCAAAAAACATTTAAAAATAGAGATTACAAGTTTCAAAATCATGTTTGCAATTTTTTTGATAAAGATATGTGATATTTTGAATTTTGTCTATTTTTTTTCACAGAAAAAATACCTTTTTGTTGAGTGTTATATAAATTTATAAAATATACTATTTACAGTTATATTTGTATTAATTTTATTTATACGTATTGTTAAACTGTGGGCTTTGTGCTAATACACGAGAATAATGAACAGAGTAATGCGAATAAATATAATTAATCAATAAACAATAATATATTATTTATTGATAAAATATTATGTACATAATATGTGGTGGATTGTTATACATTATATTGTAAATAAAATACTGACATACATAATTATTGCAATATTAATTCAAACGCATGTATGTATAATATTTATATGTATTTAAGAAAAAAAATCCCACGCGGCTTCGTTCGCGTATATTAAAAAAAAAATTCTCTCTTAAGGTTATTGGCCTAGCACCCCTTAGGTGTGTACTATCCGTATTTTTTTCAATAAAAAAGATTTGATTTCGAAAAATTTAGTTTTTAATTTATATATAGTTGTTGCACTCGCACACGTTGTTTGCCTGTAAGTCACACTCTATTACTGTTACGGATGATTTTTTTCACGCGTTTTTACAAACATACTGTCATGTATTTCTAGTTTTTAATTACTTTGAATAAACCTGGTTCTGAAACTACACGTGAATGTATGTGTTATAATTTTTATAATATTAAAAAGGCTTGAAGTTTCGAATAACCAGTGTTTAAAACGTTTCTGAATAAAAATGTTATGTAGAACTTTAATAAATTTACCGCGTATTAAAGACTCTTTTCTTTAATATCCAATTATTCGAAAACCACACGTCCAATATTATTTCAAAAAATTACTAAAATATATGAGCTATCCATAAATAAAATATTAAAATTTTAGATTTTTATCTCTATACATTGCTCTAATGATTGAATAACCTTAATATGAATCAATCCTAATTCAATTACCGTTAAGTTTAAATTAATTCTCTCTTTCTTACAGTACAAGTCTCATCAAAATCGGTTCAGTAGTTTTCGTGTCATGTTCGATTGATATTTTAAAACCTTAATATGAATCAATCCTAATTCAATTATCGTTAAGTTCAAATTAATTCTCTCTTTCTTACAGTACAAGTCTCACCAAAATCGGTTCAGTAGTTTTCGTGTCATGTTCGATTGATATTTTAACGTATAAATTATCTAAAACGTAATGATTTTGTAGGGATTAGGTAATATTGTATGTGATAAGTTCTTAACAGCCACGATTGGTTCTATTTATAAAATTAGATTGAATGACCACACGATTTCCCCGATTATCTAGATTTCCGCTACCCGCTAGATTGATCTGATGATAATTTATGATTAATATAAAATTCATGTTTGCATGGTTACTTAAACGTATTCCAAATCAATACATAATTATGTAAACGAAAATTATTTCCGTGTTTACATTATTTATTCTATCTTTTATTTTGATACAGAATTTTATTATGATATTTAATACATTTTTTACTTTTGGTGAATGAATCGGGGTTTAGAGAACCCATTCTTATAAAAAGTTATTGTTAAATAGAAAAATAAGATGATAGATCTACAGGGGTCAATTGACTACCCCCCCCCCCTCCAAAATAATAAAATTTAAAACTAAGAAATTAAAAAACGTGTTGATATTTATTTAAATATAATTACCGACTAAACCGCAGAACTGATCTAGATGAAATTTGGCAGGGAGATAGCTTGCATCCTGAGGAAGGACATAAGCTATTAAATTAACTACCCCCCCTCCAAAATAATAAAATTTAAAAATAAGAAATTAAAAAACGTGTTGATATTTATTTAAATATAATTACCGATTAAACCACTGAACCGATCTTGATGAAATTTCGCAGGCAGATAACTTATATCCTGAGGAAGGACATAAGCTATTAAATTAACTACCCCCCCTCCAAAATAATAAAATTTAAAAATAATAAATTAAAAAACGTGTTGATATTTATTTAAATATAATTACCGATTAAACCACTGAACCGATCTTGATGAAATTTCGCAGGCAGATAACTTATATCCTGAGGAAGGACATAAGCTATCCAATTGACTAACCACCCCCTCCTTTTTCAAAATAATAAAATTTAAAACTAAGAAATTAAAAAACGTGTTGATATTTATTTAAATATAATTCCCGACTAAACTGCTGAACCGATCTTGATGAAATTTGGCAGGGAGATAGCTTGTATCCTGAGGAAGGATATAGGCTATCCTATTATCCCGAAAATTGATAAAAAATAGTACAAATTCCACGCGGACGTAGTCGCATGTAACAGATAATTATAGGTAATAAATAAAAATTAAAAAATTGATTTATATTTAAATATAATATTTAATAAATAAATCTTTGCTCTTTATATTCAATGGAAATTAAAAATTAAAAGTCACCCCTATAAGGCATTCTTAAAATAAATATTGTTATTTTTGTATAGTAAAATAACACAATAAAAGTTAATTAATAATAAAAAACGAAAATAAATATTTGATATGTGCATTTATTATTTAAATAAGGACCCCAAATCACGACTACCATTAGCCTCATCTTACATTTACAAAAAAAAACAAAAAACTTTTGAACATGTTAATTAATATTGTAAACCAATTTAAAAACATGTATTTGCTTTTTTAAATGCTATAAATAAATAACTCTAAATTTAAAATGTGCACAGCTACAAACATATATACATATATTATATATTTATAAATAAATTTTGATTTTTTTTTTAACAAATAATTTAATTTAATATTTTTAAGAGAATTTATATATTTAATAAAAAAAATATACGAAATGTAAATAATTAATAATATCTTTATACTGGACTTTATTATAATAATTTGTAATTGACTTACCGGCAACGTTGCCCGCACTTTGGTTTAGCGACATGTAGCACGCGACGCGATGGTTCACACTGACTGTGGGCCGGTGGCGAGGCCGCGGGCAGTTTATACCCGTCATGAACACCCCCTTGTGCGCGCGCAACCCCGCAACTCGCTACCCCTAGCAACCCGAGACTCGAACCTTTTCTTTTGGAATTATTATACAGTCTTAGTCAAAAGTTATGACCGGTCGGCTTATTTTACTAACTATCAATTATACTGGTCAATAAAAGAATATAGTCCATATCGCCAAAGATGATCGGCCATCTTTCATGGTACAAACTGTACTTTTGTTCTGTCCTAGAGACCAGAATATATGCTTTTGAAGGTTTTTATCATGCTGAAACAGAATCTGTTACCCAAATTGTTTCATCGCGTCAAGTTTTCATAATATGATGCCAATAACAAAGTATCACTGAAATTATGATTTTAAATAATGAAATAGGTTAAAAATATTCTAACAAATGTATTTATTTTTATATTAAAAGCGAGATTAATATGATTTTTGTTAAAATAAAAACACAAAATACAGCAATCCGCCATGTTTGATAAAACACCAGTCAGAGTGGATGACGTCACGGCTACGTAAACGTCATTTTTGTTGCATTAATATCTGCACTGTTTATAAATTATTTTGTGGTTTTAAATTATCAATTTGCTCAGTTTTGTGTTACTAAAAGTAAAACCGAGAAACATTAGCGATGGAACAAGGATTTATTATAGTTGACAAGGAGTATTTACATAGACGTCTAAAATGCGCCATGACACCTGCGAGCGTTTTGGCGTCAAATTCAAAACTATTCTAAAAGAGTCAATTTTTGTGATTAAACTTTTATTTTATGCAGAAATAAGTATTTTTTTGGAAATAAGAGACACGTACTAACGAGGTTGCACTGTATATTTATATTTATTTTTATTTATTTATTATATGACGATTTTTAAATTAAACAGTACCCTGTGTTTTTTATTATACCATAAGTCAGTATTTTTTATTCTCTTTAAATTTATGTAAAAATTAAATTAATTAATTAAATAACAACCACGTACAAAATTGTATAAATTAAGTAAATAGTGGGAAAGTGAATTTAATAGTTTTGTCTTCTGAACTAGTACAGAACAGAATAGATTTATTTACAGTGCTTATTCTGCATAATGCATATACGAAATTTAAAAATAAATATTGTATGATTGATCAATCGGCGAATTTCATTAAAAAATATATGATTGAAAATTGAAATAAATATTTATAACTATTTACCTACGTATAATGGTTGTTTTTTAAAAAACGCTGTACGTGAGAATATTAGCAAATACACAATGTTATTTTAAGTTTTTAAATTAGAACAAATCGACACTTAAATTTAATAATTATAACGTTCTACTAAAGGTTGTAAAAACTACAATAAATTTTACAATAAAAAATCTTTTAAATTTAATATATCCATACTATAATATTATAAATACGAAAGTAACACTGTCTGTTTGTTTTTATATAAAAAAATATATCTACATTTACATTTAACCAATAGAGCCCTTTTTTGATGGTTTTAATTTTTTTTCTGCCTGTCTGTTTGATATGACATGAAAACATGAAAACTACTGAACCGATTTTGATGGAATTTTCACTGATAAAGAGCCAAAGACCCTAGAATTATTTAAGGTTATATGATAATTAATTTACGGAAGGCACGTATTTAGCCAAATTAATTAAGAAATCTTGATTTTTTATTGTATTATAAAAACAAAAAAAATCAAATGTGTGTTTAACCGAATATATCTCGAAAACAACTGAACCGATTTTGGTGAAACCTGCACTAATTTATTCCATCTTTAAAGTGTTGTAGGGTGCATATCATCACGCTATCACCAAAAACAGCTGAGTAGTGAATATTTATATATTTAAATGAACTACCAGGGATGTTTTAAAAATATTATTGACGTTTTCTAATGAATATTTTGACCGCTTTTAAAATACACATGGATGAAACCACGGGAAAATTCTAGTGAATTTACCTATACCTAAATAAAAATTTTCTATGAGTGCATAGAACTATGTAGGACTAAAAAAAAACACATTTTATACCATACTGAATATTTTTTTATAATTTGTGTAATATCTGTACGTTTACGTTGTGGAGTAAATCTGAACCCACAGGAGTTGTTTACGGACGTCCTGTTGTCAGGATCTATTAGGCAGGAACAGAGTAATACAAGTGCATGAGCGATTTTCTCAAGGTCTCAATATCAAAAACAATTCCAAAATTGAATTGGCGTCATTGAAATACGTAATATAATACGTCGTAATTGTAAATAATAAATAAGGTAGTGGCACCAGTCTTGGCAAGGACCCCAGTAATGGCAAATTTTTAATTAAGTGTACTGAATTAGAAATATGTGTTGATATTTGATTACTACCATTTCTGAATATTAATCTATATACATTTAACTGTCTTACAGAGTGATTTGATGACAATCGGCCAATAGGTATATTTTTTATTAATTATTATATTATCATAGCAACTGCTTTACATTGTTTCAAATTTGACGATTCTTTCTTGTATATTTTTTGTGTCGTAGTATTTATCATTTTGTAATCATTAGCAAGTGTCCATCACTGCGTGCTTATTGCTGGTATTATTTTATCCATTACTGGAGAAAAAACATGAACAAAATAAAAGTTTATAATTTAAAAAATAAACTTTATTTGGTGATATTGGTAATTAAATTGATTAAATAAAGAGTTACTTATTTTATTAGTAACATCAGTTCATGAAAATTACAAAAAACAAGCCCATTAATAAAAAAAACAAAACGAAAACTTGCTCTTATAGCGGCCATAACTGGTGCCTTTACCTTATATCATGAAATTAGTTTTTGTAGAGATGATTTGTATATTATAGAGAAGGTCGATTCAAACGTTTTTTTTTTAAATATTAGCCTATTAAAAAAAATTAGGAATATATTTTTTCTTATTTTATTTATTTTAGTTCAATTCAATGTAAAATATGAATATATATTTGAAGGACTCTATATCTAAAGTATTTTTAGAATCAATTTCTTTATTTGTCAATAAATTGAAAAAATATAAAAAACTGAATATGACAGTTTATTTGAGGAGGATTCCAATCCAACCTTAACACAATTATTACAATCTGATGCTCAAAATACCCTGCAAGAAATGGACAAAAGTAGTAGTAGAGCAAAAGAAAGGACCCCGCTCGAATGCAATGAATTTTGCCTTTTGGTTTAAATTTTTTGTGGAAATGATAGTTCAAAGTGTGCTGAACAAAATCTACGAAAATTCATAATTTCTGCTCCAGGGGGTACCCAAACATTTTATATTTAATACATAATTTTTTTTTATCTCCTGAAGGGTCTACTTTTAAAATATAAAGTCCTTCGAATTGATCAATAAATACAAAAAAAAAAAAAAAAAATTGGTAACATTTTTTAATTTTTTGGTTGGGTACTTTTTACAAAATTAATAAACATAATTTTTTTTCTTTATAGATGGGTTTATTAACAAAAAGCGATTATTTTAATGCCCTCGACAACTCCTGAATGTTTTTTCGGTTTTTTATTTTGTTCATGTTTTTTCTCCAGTAATGGATAAAGTAAAACCAGCAACGAGCATAAACACTTGCTAATGATTACAAAATGATAAGTATTACGACACAAAAGATACACAAGAAAGAATCGTCAATTTTGAAATAATTTAAAGCAGTTGCTATGATAATATAATAATTAATAAATACATTATACTAATAATTAGTTTAAATGTCCACTATTTTGACACTTATTGGACGATTGTCATCAAATCACGCAGTAATACAGTTAAATGTATATAGATTAATATTCAGAAATGGTAGTAATCAAATATCAACACATATTCAGGGTGTCCACTTTCTAGAAAGTCAGAGAAAAGTCAGAGAAGCCTAAAGTGGTCAGGAAAAGTTAGGGAATTTATTTAAAATTCTGAAAAGTCAGGGAATTTATTAATTTTTTTAGAAAGTCAGGGAAAAATATTAAGTGTATATTTTCAAGTTATGACCAAAAAAAAGTCTTCAAATTTTATTTCTGTACATTCTGGGGTTTTTGCTAAGAGTACCTTATACATATTTAGTATTTGATATGTTACCTGGACAATTTATGAGCCCATTTTTGTGCAGCTACGCAGTTAGAGTGAACCCGTTGCATGGTGCTCACGATGCATGCTTCGTTGCGACGATTAAAAATTCATAGATATTTTTCACGAGTGATTCGCGCATGTTGCACGCATGTATACAACAAGCCAGTCTATATCTGCCAGTTATTTTTACGAAGAAACAATATCGGAGATCAATATTTCCTATATAAACTGATAAAACCGTTTCCGCTGTAAATATTCACTTATTTATTCACGTTTATTGACAGAACAATAATAATACTGCGTCTAGCGGCTAGGAGTTGAAAATCAGTTTGATTTAAACCACAGAATTTTAGGGTTCCGAAGAAACCCTATTAATCTCACTTTGTCGTCCATCCGTCCTTTTCACTCAAAGATAAATAGCTCGTAAACTATATAAGCTAGAAACTTGAAATTTTTACTGAACATGTAAAATGACACCCTCTAGTAAAATATGTACACATTTATTGAATAAATAATTTTTCAGGGGGGGCAATAAGGAGCTAAAGCTAGGTAAAAAAAAATATTTTTTTATACCAAGGCATGTGGCACGTTAAAATGTATAACCAAAGAAGCCTATGTCCTTCTTTAGGATGCAAGCTATCTCTCTGCCAAATTTCATCAACATCGGTTCAACGGTTTAGCCGTGAAAAGGTAATAAACAGATAGACAGAGAGACAGGCATACTAAATCTAATATTATTTGTACTGTTAGTCTGATACAATTTCCTACCCCTTTACGAGTATTTTTTAAATTATACTCAGAATTTTTTACATGAAATTCATATTTATGAAGATAAACGTATGAATATATAATATAAGTTTAAATCTAAAACCCTCTTCCGTCCCATAGGGGTTAAATTTTGGAAAACTCCTTCTTAGTGGATGCTTACGTCATAAAAGAAAAATACCCCTAAAATTCCACGTGGGTTCTGAATGGACTTTGATGAGTCAGTCAGAGGTATAAAGAAAATGATAAAGAAATGAAAATAGTTCTTTGAAATATCAAAATTGTCGGTATGATGTAAAATTATTTAAAATGTAAAGAAAGTTTATTTGCGTAATTTTTTATTCTAATTAATTTGTTTTAAATATGTTAGCTGAAAACAGTTTAATCTGTTTAAATATATTAAATTAATAAAAAAATATACAGTGACAGGGTGTCCACTTTCTGGAATGTCAGGGAAAGTCAGGGAATTTATTAAAAATTTTGAAAAATCAGGGAATTTATTAAATTTTTTTTCGAAAGTCAGGGAAAAGTGTATAAATTTAAGTTGACGAGTAAAAAAAAGTAACGAGTCTAAAAAGGTCTTCAAATTTTATTTCTGCACATTCTTGCCCCCGGGGCCCCCCAAGTCAGGGAATTTTGTATCTGTGGTCAGGGAAAGTGATATCTTTTTAGAAAAAAAGCTTAAAAAAATAAAACCCAATTACAAAACACTGAAAAGTATATCTAATATTTAAATTTAACAGTTTTTGAAGGGTCTTAAACTTTCTAGCAGCGAAAGTCTCGTGGAGAACCCCTCTCCACTCCACTCTTATCTTTACCCCCGTGTCATTAAGGGATGAGGTCAAAAATATTAAAAACATCATTATTAGATAAATCGAACTCATATTAGAGATATCTGTGTTACAGAAATGGTTTAATAAGTGCTTCGTTAATTTCTATATCCACAACAATGATTCTACCACTTACAGATTCTAATTAACGTTGTTCCTCGGAATGGAACAGCGATTACAAACCACAATTACAAATATTTGATCTGCCTACTGGAATATAACATAACCCACACGTAATAATCATGCTATAAGATTGTTTGATTATAATAATTTTTGTCAAAGAAGGGTGAATGTTGGAAATATCCTATATATCGTGATACTTAGGTCGTGCTAAACAATAATTTTGATGTAGTTTTCCATGGCCAGTGATCGGATCAAACGTTGTGATTGATGTTCGCTAGAAACAGGGGGCGTTTTCTTATAATATCAATACTGATATATTTATATTGTATATACAGTGTAACCTTAATATAACGAGCCTCAATATAACGATTTCCTCGATTTAACAAATTTTTCGAAAGAGCTAATGCAAAATATACCTATATATTACGAATACATTTGTCAACAACCTCTTTATAACGAATTTTTCGACAGGTTTAGACACGTAAAATTTTTCGTAAGACAATCATTATTGTTTTTTTGTGTTTGCCTCTGTTGCTAGTTTTAAAGTTGCAATGGCTGAAAAACAAAAAAGGTGTTCTTTAATCGTCGCAAAGAAACGAGAAATCATCAAGTATGTAGACGAGAATCCTACAACGAAAAAAAAGACCTTGTTATAACGAATTGTAGACCAACCTAACCTTTATATAACCTCACTGTAACAAATTACTTGGTATAACGAATATTTTCTACTTCCCTTCAGTTTTGTTATATCGAGGTTGCACTGTATATACATCTGTAAGTTATGTCTGTATAATGTATAAGTAAATATACAGGCTGTTCAAAAAATCGCCTACTCCACTTCATAGGTCCGGAAATAAACCGTTTCCGAGTTATAGCCACTTTTGTGTTCAAAAATCGTAATTTAGAATCCGCTTGGTATCCTTCTTTCTTAATTATTTCTTAAATTAAAAAATTTTATTTAATTTTTAATTTTCAATTTTAATTTTTAATTTTTATATTTTTTTAAATTTTTAAATTTTTCAATATTTGTAAATACGATTACATTATTTTTAAAAGAAATCAGTTGTTTTTACGACTACTTAATTAATTAAATAAAAATAAAAAAATAAAAAAATTTAAATTAAGAAATAACTAAAAAAAGAGGAATGCCAAAGCGATTTTGGAACATAAAAACGTATATTTTAGCTTTGGATCAAAAGTTAATTGTCCTAAAATTTCAGACCCATAGATCAAACCTGTGAACGGTGCAAACCGAGTCTTTTTCCTATCTGATTAACATGGAAAAAATTACTTTTTTATTTACGCGTGAATAGCTCTTTGAATTTTTTTTAATTTCTCACATTTCACCTCAATACATGTGTTTCCTGGGAGTTTGAAAATATAATTTTACACGATTTTCTCGATAACTACTGAACGGATTTTATTCCGGTTTTCCTTAATGGATAATTTAAGTTTAGGTGTATAATTTTTGTATATTTATTTCGCGATAAACCGTGTTTTGTGGGCATGTTGGGTGGGCATGATTACTTCGTGTGTAATTAAATTAGTATCCCCGGGTAACACCGGGTCTAATACGCTAGTATTTTATATTGAAGATAGATAATAATAAAAGCAGTAAAATAGAATTTTACGAAAATTTGATTAAAGTAATTTTATTCTGGAGGTGACGAAATTCGCATTTGTTCACAATGGACGATCTATCTCACAAACAAAAGACATCATTTTACTCATTCAGAGACGTATAAAGTATCTGACAGACAAAGGACTATTAAATGTATAAAAACTACTCTTTACAAATTCTTAAGACTTTCCACAATATATTGTCCATATTAGAATAGGCATGATGCCTAATTTTAAAAAAACTATTTTATGATGATCTTACGTGTCTCCTATTTCCAAAAAAACACTTATTTCTGCAGAAAATAAAGGTTTAATCACAAAAATTGACTCTTTTAAAACTTTTTGAATTTGACGCCAAAACGCTCGCAGGTGTCATGGCGCATTTTAGACGTCACGCCTATGTAAAGACTCCTTGTCAACTTCAATAAATCCTTGTTCCATCGTTAAAGTTTCTCGGTTTTAGTTTTGGTAACACAAAACTGAGCAAATTGATAATTTAAAACCACAAAATAATTTACAAACAGTGTAGATATTAATGAAACAAAAATGATGTTTTGTTAGCCGACTGGTGTTTTATCAAACATGGCGGATTGCTGTATTTTGTGTATTTATTTTAACAAAAATCATATTAATCTCGCTTTTAATATAAAAATAAATACATTTTTTAGAATCTTTTTGACCTATTT
Organism: Sialis fuliginosa; assembly: GCA_961205875.1. Lineage (NCBI taxonomy): Eukaryota > Metazoa > Arthropoda > Insecta > Megaloptera > Sialidae > Sialis > Sialis fuliginosa. The sequence continues at coordinate 3,144,704 of OY540813.1, read as the reverse complement.
CATTATTTAAAATCATAATTTCAGTGATACTTTGTTACTGGCATTATGCCTATTAAATTGTTTAAATAAATCCATACAAATATTATAAATGCGAAAGTAACTCTATATGTCTGTCTGTTTGTTACCATTTCACGGCTGAACCGATCTTGATGAAATTTGGCAGGGAGATAGCTTGCATCCTGATGAAGGACATAGGTTAATTTCTACCCCGAAATTTTTTTTATACAAATATTTATACAAATGCCACGCGGGTACCAATTAGTAAATAAATAAATAAATAAAACAATTATGAATTAATTGAAATTTATCAGTGTTTTCCGAAACATTTGTTTAATCGTACACGCCATTTAATAAACAGGAAATGTAATCTGAAAACTAATTATAGAAGAGAAATTGCACCACAATAAACTTGCGAACAATGAAAATGTCAACGTCCACCACCTGTCCAAAGAACAAACTACCCCCTTTTAGTGTCTACATGTTGACACATTGACTCTACATCTCCCCCATCCACCCCCGCTTACAGGTGGATAGAATCAATCACAAAAACACTCGAGGTGTTAATAAATTAAACTAAAACTAATTAAAATTTATACCGATTTTTAACCGTCTTCAAAAAAAGGACGAGGTTCTTAATTCGACAATTTATATTTTTTATGTATGTAACTCTGACAAATATGCACTGATTTTGGACGATTTTATTTTATTTTTTTGAAAGAGTATACTGCCAAGCTGGTCTCATATAAATTTTATCAGAATCTAACCATGTATTTTGAGATACGACAATCAAAAGGGAAAATTAAAAAACCTGAAAAATTAAAATAAAATCGACTCAAAAAAAAAACTAAAACACTGAAAAAAAAACTTCAAAATTGTTTTAATTATTATACAAGTCTTGAGGCTTCCGCGGTGATCTTGATATGGATCTTGGCTTCTGGGTGTAAGCCACGTCAGTTTGGTTGTGTTATCGGCCAGCGTTTCTTTACACATTGCAGTGGACATTTTCAGGGCTCTTCTAAAAGTTGGCCGATAACACGATCAAACCGACGCAGCTTACACCCAGAAGCCAAGATCCATGTTTTTTAAAGTCGGTTTTATTTTTTTAAATTTATTTAACGTTTTGGCTCTTATGTCAGTGCTTCTGAAATAATTCTGAAAAAAACTTCTACCCGAGAGTCGAAACAAAAATTAAATAAATATAACGGATGCGCGGAAACTTACTTCATATATATAGGGTGGTCCAGTTTAGTAAAATAACTAATTTTTTAAATATATAGTGAAAAATGTTTCAAAGAAAAGAAAAACATTAAATGGCGTTATCAAAATAATTTTTGGAGGTCATTTAGTTTTTTTTTTTAAACGAGAATTGTACTCTTAATAATACTTAAACCGATTTGGTGACATCCCGACATCAACTTCAGGTACAATAGTTAGTTAGAATATGTTTCTGATGAGATTTATCAATGCCATGAAAAAAAATCAACCAGAATTTCCACATAAATTAAATCACAAATAACTAAAAAAGAAAAAGAAAATAATCATGAAAAAAAAATTCAGTGTAGAAGAGATCTATATGCATTAAACTAAACCACTTTAAAGCCACTTAAATTAAAGCATAATTCATATTTTAATAGCTGTTCTTATTTACTGATATAATGTTCGAAAATTTATGTCATACTTAATATTTTTATTACAATAGTAAATAATTGAATATGGCTTTTTTTTCAATTATTATCTTTGAAGCATATCTAATTGTAAGTTGTACTTCCTGCTGGCTCGCAAATACGTCCCAGACGGGCGTATATGTGGTGTAACGCGAGAGGGGCGTCCTGACTAACTAACTAACGCCCACCAAAGCTGATAACGCGTATCACCAACACCATACAACGCAAGTATCTCTAAAATAAAGCATCCTCAACACAACTTTCTTATACGCCAACAATGTAAAGAAGTACTGTGATCATGACAAATTTCTAAATCCATACTAATAAGGTGCAGTGGGGTAAGTGCAGAAACGGGGCAAGTGCATTAACGGGTTCTTTTTATTATAATACGAGTGAAATTGTAATAGCTAATATGTAGTGAAGTATCTCTAAAATAAAGCATCCTCAACACAACTTTCTTATACGCCAACAATGTAAAGAAGTACTGTGATCATGACAAATTTCTAAATCCATACTAATAAGGTGCAGTGGGGTAAGTGCAGAAACGGGGCAAGTGCATTAACGGGTTCTTTTTATTATAATACGAGTGAAATTGTAATAGCTAATATGTAGTGAAGTATCTCTAAAATAAAGCATCCTCAACACAACTTTCTTATACGTCAACAATGTAAAGAAGTACTGTGATCATGACACATTTCTAAATCCATACTAATAAGGTGCAGTGGGGTAAATGCAGAAACGGGGCAAGTGCATTAACGGGTTCTTTTTATTATAATACGAGTGAAATTGTAATAGCTAATATGTAGTGAAGTATCTCTAAAATAAAGCATCCTCAACACAACTTTCTTATACGTCAACAATGTAAAGAAGTACTGTGATCATGACACATTTCTAAATCCATACTAATAAGGTGCAGTGGGGTAAGTGCAGAAACGGGGCAAGTGCATTAACGGGTTCTTTTTATTATAATACGAGTGAAATTGTAATAGCTAATATGTAGTGAACTACTAAAAGTTAATACCAACTTGTTTAAAAAGTTCACTACTCCAAAACTAAACAACGTATCTTGATGCGGTAAAAAGCATTTTATACTAGGCGTATTCACAATTCTGCTCTTACCCCATAGCATATGAAATAATGCTTCAAATCATTTTTAACTACCGGGAATGCACTTGCCCCGAAAATGGGGCAAGTGCACTGTAGTTGACATTTTTTATAATTTCCTATCATAATGCAAATATACAAAGAAAATTGGCGTCCTATTCAATTTAAACTAGTCAGTAATAACTGCACAACCATTTGATACTGAAAATATTAAGTATTTATATAACATATTGAAAATATATGGGGGTAAAAAGTATAAAAAATTGTATTTTGACTAAAATTACTTTGGGTTACTTTCGCAACCAAAAAATTGCAACATTCATGGAATTTTAGATTAAAATCGAAATTTAAGAATTTTTAATTTCTTATAATACTTCATTTCTAACTGTTGAGGTGATAAGAGGTCAAAATTAATGAATTCTTCAATGAATAAAAAGTCATTGAGGAATTTTTTTTCCAGCCTTATAAAATATCTTTATTTAATTTTTTTCTGATAAAAAAATAAGCTCTTAAAATAAGTCAATTGCCAATAAATATCTATTTTTTTTAGAAATATCACGATAATGAAAATATCGTCACGAGTCAGATAAATTACTCAGGCCTGTATTAAAAGTTTATTTTTTAAAGCCTTCTGAAGTACTATTTCCAAAAATATATAACAAAACATGTAACAGATATCAATAAATATAAAACATCGTGTTTTAGACGCAGTAGAGCTATTTGCAAGGACAGGTCAGCTCTGATAAAACTATGGGGATAAAATGAACTTTAACGATAATATATGGGGTGGCCTTTTGTCGTCAAAATGTCAACGTTCTACTCGACAACTTCATGCTCTGGAGTTCTCAATATCACGTAACTCTTAACAAAATTAACCTTTACAATGCGACATACCATTTTACATAATAATAATCATGTTTGTATATTATAATCAATGATTATTTCTATGTATTTTTGTAAATATTATAACGAATCCTTACGAATAGAGTTGTCACTAGAAGCTCTGGGGCCCCAGGGTAGCAAGTGGTCGAGGGGCCCCTTATAAAAATTTTCGAAAAAAAGTTTTTCAATAAAAATTTGAAGGTTTTCAAATTGTAACTACTTTTATTTTTTTGTAAATAAATAAAAAAAAAACAATGATGAGGCTGTTTAATGTTTTTAAACATAAAAAAATGTAAATAAAACTATCTTTGTATTAAATTTCAATTTTTACGTCGAATAGTTTCAGAGAAAATTGACTGTGACAGACGGATGGACGGACACAAGAGTGATTCCATTAGTGTTCCGTTTTCACGAAACACTAAAAATGCATTTTTTTGTAATGAATTTTCCTACAAAAATAAATATTTTAAAATATTATAATTTTATTACAAAATTTTTCTATTATATAAGTTTTAAACCTTACAAATAGTTAAAAGTATAAATATGTACATATATTAAGGATTTTTAAAACGGTTGGGTATAAGCTAAAACTATATGGAAACAATAGTACTATTACAATTTTTTTAAAGTCATTTATTTAAAGAAACTTATTTAGTTTCAAATATATTCATTTCAAATTATTAATAATCCTGTATCGTGATAATATTAAACCTATACAATTCATTATAGCTATACAGCAGTATAAATGTCATCCCTAATGTCCTTATATTGTAGTATGCATAGGCGCCGATTTTTTATTTTACCCATGGGGCTAAATTTTCATAACTCACGGTAGACCTGAGTGTGGAACGTGAATTTTTCGGATCACGTTTGTTATTAAAATCTTTGTGATTTAAATGAAAAATTATTGTTTATATAATATGTTTTGACTAACCCTCTTATATTCTTATCTTTATTTGACAAATTGAAATTGTACGCATGAAATATAACCCCAAAATTTTGTGTTTTCGATTTCGTTAAAAGTATGTTAAGTTTATTATAGAAAATAACGTGAAAAGTTAAATTTTTTAAACCGCAGATCTGTACCTCAAACCGTTCTTGAGATATAGCCACTCAAAGTTTACGGTTTTTTTTCAAAATTTTGAAGAAAAATGGCCGTAACTTTTAATCAGGTGGTCGTAGTTGATTTTAATTGACAGATTTAAAACCAGCGTACCAAAATAAAAAAATTAAAGGGGTATACCTCGACTTTTATAGTATTATACATGCCATTATAATAGATTTTAACACGCTGATTTCAAATCCGTCGACTAAAATCAATCCGATCACCGGTTTAAAAGTTACTACCATTTATCTTCAAAATTTTGAAAAAAATAAAACATCTTGAGAATGCATTATAAATATATTATTTGAGAAATATAATTTTTATGAGTTGCGAATATAAAAAAAAATATTTCGAATCACTGCCATCTCTTGTTAGAATTATACACTATTAGTATGGATACAAACCTAGATAAGTCGTATTTTATTAGTACTTAAGTTTTGTTACGTATAAAACAGATGGCAGCACTAATGAAATAAAAATCAATTACCTCCACGTGAGGTTGTTGTGCTTCCACCTTTGAGGATGTAAAGTGAACCGCTTCCTTCTGCTCCGAAACGAGTCTGTGGATGGCTGATCGGGTAACCCGCACCGCGGTTTGCGCATCAGCTTGACCGTGGCATCGTCCAAAACCCCGGTCGGCTTCAGGCCTCCAAACTTCTGCATGTTTTTAATAGCATCTGTCAGTTGACCCACCGTCCGCAAGTTACCTACTTCTAAATCGGATTGCGGAAGGTATCCGAATGTTGTTAAATAGTTTTGCTGAAAAAGAAAGATAAATATTCAAATAAATACTTGCAGTTAAAATTTAAACCGGTTTTACATTTTAATTATTTTGGTTTATATCTTTACTTATGTTTCTTATATCAGTTCACAGATGTCGTCGATGGTAGCGACGCCTTCGGTATTATAAAGGAGCTCGCAAATTTGCTAGCTTGCAAGCACTCTCAAATGAGATATCAAACTTATATGACAGTTATCTTTGAGTTTGTTGAAGACGCAATGTAGGTAAACACCAACAGTGGTGATATTATGAAAATTATTTTGTACGGTCAATGATGCCAACTGTGTTAAAATTAGTTGAAGTGTCACTGCTCTAAATTCCATAGCTAATCCATAGATAATAGAATAGAATTAATACCCCAGTTGAGAGTGCTTGCAAGCTAGCAAATTTTGCGATCTCCTTTATAATACCGGACATTGGAGTATTTTATTTCTTTTATAAAGAAAACAAGTATAATTCTTCAAAACGATTTCTCATTTTAATTAAACACGTTTTTCCAGGGTTTCGAATCGTTATTTTTTTCGTTTCGGTTTGAGTAAAAAAATATATTTCGTTCGGTTCCGAGTGATTAATTAAAAAAAAAAGTTATTTGTATTAAAAAAAAATTTTCTACCATAATTTAGAACATTTTATGGTACCTGTATGATAGTTCGAACGACAATTGAAGTGGGTAATAAGATCATGTTAACACGCGTATTTTAACATATACTGAACCGTTAAAACCGATATTTTTATTTCGGTTCTGTTCCGGTTTTCGTTCCGGCAAAAAATAACGGGTTTTCCGGTTTTCGGTTCAGTTCCGGTTCGTTTTTCACACTAACGAATATAAAAGCACTGTTATTCTATAGATTAATTTATAATAATAAATAAATAACCATTCGCGGTTTAAAAAATTTAAATATAAAATAAAATATAAAAATGCATCGGCCGGGAATCGAACCCGGGCCGCCCGCGTGGCAGGCGAGCATTCTACCACTGAACCACCGATGCTTCGATCCTCAAATTACTATTATTAGAACCACTAATCCAGTGAATGGTTTTGATATTACTACATTACTACCGTTCTATATCTAGTGATTCTTCTTGGTTTCTGGGTATAAACATCATCAGGGTGTCCACTTTCTGGAATATCAGGGAAGCCTAAAAGGTCAGAGGAATTTATTAATTTTTTTTGGAAAGTCAGTGAATTTATTTTAAATTCTGGGAAGTCAATGATGAAGAAAAAAGTGAAAAAAACATTTTGGGGGGCCCTCGATCACTTTTTGCTCCCGAGCCTCTAGTGGTCTGGGGATTTTGAATCTGTGGTCAGGGAATTTTATTTTCAAAAAACAGCGGACACCCTGATCATCGTTAATTTATAAAAATTTTACATATTACTACATAATGTATAATTATAAAGGAAATTGCGGTCATGTTAAGTTGATAAAAAAAGTATAAGAGAATGCAATTAATTTAAATGTTAAAATGTTTTAATTTTTGTGGTTTTTTACGTACGTAAAATAATTTAGATCGGGTTTATTACATTTAAATTGCAAAAGCGTTTCTATGTATTATTATCGTTTTAGTTATCTGACTCGAAAACAGAATCGTGTCAAAAGAAAGAGATAGAAACTGATTTGGGGTATACTTGTCCTTTTTTAAACACGATTGTCTATTTCATTCTGCTTTAGTTTGAAAAAAATATTTAAATATATTAAATATATTAAATAATTAAAAATTTTTTTTTTAAAAAAAAGTATGTTTATTGTATAGAAAATGACGTGAAAAGTTGTTTGTTTCAAACCGCAGGTCTATATCTCAAACCGTTCTCGAGATATAGCCTTTCAAAGTTATAGTTTTTTCAAATTTTTGGAGAAAAAAGGCCATAACTTTTGAATGCGTGGTCGAAATTGATTTTAGTTGACGGATTTGAAATCAGCGTGTCAAAATCTATATAATGACATGTATAATACTTTAAAATTCCACAAAAAAATTTTGGTCAAAAATCGACATTTTTTTAAGGTATACCCCTTTGAATTTTTTCGATTTTTAGCGAAATTTTTTTTCCCGAGTTTTAAGGTATTATACATGTCATTATATAGATTTTGACACGCTGATTTCAAATCCGTCAACTAAAATCAATTCCGACCACGCGTTCAAAAGTTATGGCCTTTTTTCTCCAAAAATTTGAAAAAACTAAAACTTTGAGAGGCTATATCTCGAGAACGGTTTGAGATACAGACCTGCGGTTTGAAACAAACAACTTTTCACGTCATTTTCTATACAATAAACATACTTTTAATGAAATCAAAAATTTTAAATTTTTTAGTGAAATTTCCTGCAGTGAACTTCAATTCGTCATACAAATATCGACTAAAATACAAAAAAAAGACGTAGATGTATTATAGTCTTATAACTGAGCGTGTAAATTAATATTAAATGCTATTTTTGATTTTAAAATGTTTGAGTTGCGCATAAAGATGAATATTCTAATAATATTTTTAAATTATTTATTAACTGAAAACACAGATTTATATTAATTTACCCATAAAGTAAGGGAAGCACTGCTTCCCCTGCTTCCATGGACGCTTCGCCACTGATGTACAATTCATAATATATATAGTATTTAACAATAATATATTTATTTGTTATATCTGCAGCTCTTCGAGGCCCCCTTTTGGGAAGGCCACGGCTCGCTAGGGGGCCGCGGCCCACTACTTTAAAAAGCACTGCTCTAGATGCGCACCTTATATTTTTGAAGAGCATCACTAAACAGCAAAACATTTAATTACTTTTTTTAAAACAGTTGGTAACTGAGAAAATGTTTTAAATATACGTATAAGAAAAATAGTGCCTATAGCAAAAAAAATGAATAGTGTTTTTTATATTGAATTTTAAGTAATTCTTTAATCAGAATAAGAAAGAAAATTATTATATAATTGAAATAAGACTATCGTTGCTGTAGATTTATTAATAGTGGAACAGAGCGGAAACTGTCGCTAAATATTTACACTACATTCACATATGTGTAGTTCGTATATGCATTTTTGGCAAAACAAAGCGTATTTTGCAGTTGGGTCACGCATCGCTCAGACGCGCTATTTCCGTTTCCCCACGCACAAAAAAACACACACAGCCTACTCAATATAATAACATCAGACATCGAGATGCAGTCCAATTGTGTTGCTGCATCAGAGGTACTCAAACTTTCACTCTTAAACAAAATGTCCACCGGAAAAATGGGTAGTTAAAATCATATCCTGTTTACTCTGGAATTATAAATCCTACAAACTTTAGCATAGTCTTAAAATGTTTGTTATATAATCTACTTTTACGTAATAAAATACCAAATTAAAAATATGAGATTAAATACTAACTCATATCCCCCCCCCCCATCGCAAAAAGCTATCTACGTCACTGAATGGTGTTGAAACAATGGTGATATTAAATATTATAAAAATTATTTTGTAAGATCAGAGTCACCAACTGTGCTATAATAAGTTGAAGTATCACTGCTTTAAATTCCAAAACAAATCCATAGATAATACTACATAATTAATACCCCATTGAATGTGCTTGTTAGCTAACAAAACACTAGCTTCTAAACTTAACCAATTTGAAATTGTCAAGTTAAAAGTACATGCAGATATCGTAGAATTTTATACTATACCCCCTTGTTACTGGTTGGGATTTATAAATTACTGTGCTAATTTTAAAGGTATAAATGCACATGTATGTATATGGAAGCTCGTATATTATATTTTGTTTTATTTTTGTTCTGTATCGCTGTGCTGACAATAAATAACAACTGGGTGTGGAGCGATTGTTACTTGCACGAAAAGAGTTAAAAATATATCTCTACATACATTTATGTAGGGCACGTTATAAACCTTCAAAGGCTCACATATGGCCATTTTTCTAGTAAAATTTAACTAAATATCATAGATATTATTAAATAGCAAACAAAATTATCTTTATAAAGGCACAGTTGTCTGAATGACAATTTACTGTACCGATTTGGATGAAATATTTACCAACGTGTTCCTTATGTAATGTAACATCACTCTATCATGCAGTAAAAAAATATGACGCATCTCAGAGAAAAATTACATATATAATACCTACATACAAAATATGCACTACTATATTTTATCAAAACATTTTTTCGAAATACAAAGTAGCCTATGTCCTTCCTCAAGATACAAGCTATCCCCCTGCCAAATTTCATCAAGATCGGTTTAGCAGTTTAACCGTGAAAAGGTAATAAACAGACAGATTTACTTTCGCATTTATAATATTAGTATGGTTTATTTCATAGCAATCTTATTTGGTGATTTTGGTGACATCCTGACATCTACTCGTAGTACAATAGTTATTGTGTAAAGATAGAATTAAAATGTCGGTGTCAATATTATATACAAAACATGACAATTGGTCGTGTTGAACACTATAAATGTATACAAATATATACACCCTTACATTATACAAAAACTATTATAATTACTGTAATTAGTCACGGCCAAACAAGAAGTGGGCCGACTAGTGTGGCTGTACCTAATTCTGACCCTACACATGTACGTACGTGCCCATGTCTGGTGACATTACATAATTTGTTGTCTCAGACCAACCGTGTTACGAATATTTATTATTTTGTGGAACATCATGAATTTTAAAGTTGCAAAAATTTAATTTTTGTGTCAGTGTGATTTTTGTCTTTATTTTAAATGTATTTTTGCAACCATGAATTACATTACATAAAAACATATGTACCTACTTTTAACGAAATCTAAAAAAATTTAGTCAAATTTCATGGTTCTAATTTCACTTTTCATAGAAATTTCTTTGAAAATTTTCAAAGAAATATCAACTCGAATACAATTTAAAGTTAATTTATAATATAATATAATAAATTTTGTTACGAGCCTGAATATAAAATACAATTCGTGAGCAAAAATTATTGACACGCCCAAATTAATCAAGGGTGGTACCAAAATTCGATTAATTTTAAGAAACTCGGTTTTACAAAATTATGGATTCAGAGAAAATGTATAAAAATGAAAAGGTTTTGATTTCGAGGAAAAAAACCCGAATGAAGTCGTCTTTAAGTAAATTAAATCGGGATACAAAGATGTTTATGTGCTTCCTCAGAATGCAAGCTAACTCTCTGACAAATCTCATAAAGATCGGTTCAGCGGTTTAGTTATGAAAAGGTAACAAACGTGGTTGAAGCCGTCAAATTCATGTAAAAAATCGGGATACAAAGATGTCTATGTGCTTCCTCAGAATGCAAGCTAACTCTCTGACAAATCTCATAAAGATCGGTTCAGCGGTTTAGTTGTGAAAAGGTAACAAACAGACAGACAGATAGGCTTATACTTATAATATTAGTATAGATAATAATAATAATTAAACATGTAATAAATTATTTTAAGTATTGTTATTTTTGTTGAGTGCAATTAAAATGCCATAAAATCGAAAAACATAAATTAAGATAAGAATGTGACACAATAAATGATTGTGACGATGCTATTTCAGTAGTTATTATACTCCCTCGTTATCTAAAATGCCAGCATCGAACACACATGTTACGACCTAACGAAAGTGGTTAGGGGAGGGGGAGAAAAAATACATAAAACTCTTGCCATATAAAATAAATAAAACAACTAATGTGTGGATAAAAAGTAAACGTTTTTTTGCGATTTAATGTTACATGAATGTGTTAAAATTTAGTACTAATTGTAAGTTTGTAAGTATTAATATTTCAAATCAGTTAATTGTTTTTATCAGGGCTTCGAATCGGAACTGAACCGAAAACCGGAAAAACCGTTATTTTTTGCCGGAACGAAAACCGGAACAGAACCGAAATAAAAATATCGGTTTTTACGGTTCAGTACATTTTAAAATACGCACGTTAACATAATCTTATTTCCCACTTCAATTGTCGTTCGGACTATCATACAAGTACCATAAAATATTCTACATTATGGTAGAAACATTTTTTCTAATACAAATAATTTTTTTTTTAATTAATCACTCGGAGCTGAACCGAAAACCGAAAAAAACCGGAAAAACCGTTATTTTTTGCGGAACGAAAACCGAAACCGAACCGAAATATATTTTTTTACTCGAACCGGAACGAAAACCGAAACGAAAAAAATAACTGTTCGAAGCCCTGGTTTTTATAATTCGTTTTTTCACACTTATGTCCGATATTATAGACTAGCTTTAAACACTTTCAAACGGGGTATCAAACTTATATGACAGTTCTTTTGGAGTTTTTGACAGATACTTGCATCCGCAGTAAGTAAAAACTAAGGTATGTAAAGTATATTTATATATAAAATATATTAGACCGGAGCAGATGGTAAACTTGCCCCCCCCCCCCTTGCATTATATGTTAAATATAAAAAATTTAAGACCTAATTTTTTCGAAATTGCCGCTGGCAATTAACAATTTTGCACCTTTCTAGTAATTTTGATGACCTTTTATTTTTTTTTTGGTTGCAACCTCAAATTTACTGCCCCCAATCCACAATTTTGCCGCACGTACCAAACTGCCGCCCGGGGAAAATACCCCCTTTGCCCCCTGACCACTTTGTCCGTCTTTCCCCTACTATGTCGTTAAAAGTTAAAACGAGACATGTTTATTAATCCAAATGCAAATTTTTGTCAACTTTAATTACGGTTTTAAATTTAAAAAGACTAAATTAACTACTAGAAGCGATAAGTGATGATGAACATAAATAAATTAAATTATACATAACTGATTAATATATGCAAAATGTATTTAATTAATTGAATCATATCCGTGCGTTTATAGTTAAATATATAAATCAACGAAATAAATTACACATGCAAAAGAGCATCGGGTTATGGTGCATATATGTAGTTTGGCGCCGGCGCCAGTCTAGCTACAATCTGTCATCGCGGATTCTGGGAACTATCTCACACACGGCGGTGCATCATGGGAATATCAAACTACACGCTCGCTCTCAAATTGAATGTTGCAGAATAAACGCCCTATACGTTTATATATATTTAAGAATAGGTTTATCAAACTTTAAGGGTGTGTCTGGTTCTAAGTATTGTTATATGAAATTTTTAAATGGAGACATAGACGATATAAAAGCATTCAAAAATAAGCAGAATAAACACCCTATATATACGTTTATATTTAGATCTATTTAAGGATGGGTACATCAAATTTTAATATATATATGAAATTTTTAAATGGAAACTTAAAAAAACATACCTAGACGATATAAAAGCATTTAAAAATAGTCTAAATGATTTTTTATGTAAGATGGAATCATTTTTAATTTTTTTTTTCATTTTTTGTTAATTATAATTCTGTTTAATTTGATATTTTTTTACATATCAATCTATAAGGTACTGGCACCAATCTTGGACGCTTTAAGAGCAAGGTATACTGTTTTTTTGGGATTGATAGGTTTATTTTTTGTAATTCTCATTCATGAACTCATGTAACTAATAAAACAAGTATCTCTTTATTAAATCAATTTAATTACCAAAGTTCGTAAATATACATATTTTTTAAATTATAAAATTTTTATTTTTATGTTTTTTTCTCTCTAGTAATGGACAAAGTAAAACCAGTGATGGACACTAGCTAATGATTACAAAATGATAAGTACTGCGACACAAAAGTTATAAAAACAAATATTTCTAATTTAGTACATTTAACTAGAGTCCAACACTGAGGTATTGTCTAATTGTAAGACTGGTGCCAGTACCTTAGCTATCTCAAATTAATATTTTATTTTGAAATTTACTCGTACAATGTATTATTTTGTTTCGAATATAAAAATAACCTTAATTTTGTCTTTCGATTTAAGTTACAATTATTTATTTGTAGTTTAATGTCTCTGACAATCGAGTAAGTATAGTTTTTATCATAAACACAGGAAGTTGTTAATGTTTGATCGTTTTTTCATACAATAATATTATCGTAGATACAAGAGAGTAACTTATAGTGAGTGTGTCACGTTATATTTGATAGCTGATTAACTCTCAACGATCGGGTCATAGGTCAGTGATCATGTGAAGCCAGGGTTGTACTGAATTGATATTTAAAATAACATATTTAATAAATTTTACGGTACGGGACATTAATACGCGATGCTCGACACGCATTTGACAAGTACTGAATTGATATTTAAAATAACATATTTAATAAATTTTACGGTACGGGACATTAATACGCGATGCTCGACACGCATTTGACAAGTTGAAAAAATGTAATCAAATTATTTGTGAATATTCATAATAATATAAAATAAAACGGGTGTGGGGAACTCATATGATAGGGTTCCGTAGTCACTCTCACTAACATTCTCTGGTCAGTGATCATGTGAAACAGGGTTGTACCGAATTGATATTTAAAATAACATATTTAATAAATTTTACGGTACGGGACATTAATACGCGATGCTCGACACGCATTTGACAAGTTAAAAAAATGTAATCAAATTAAAATTATTTTTGAATATACATAATCATATAAAATAAAACGGGTGTTGGACATTCATATGATAGGGTTCCGTAGTCACTCTCACTAACATTCTCTGGTCAGTGATCATGTGAAACAGGGTTGTACCGAATTGATATTTAAAATAACATACTTAATACATTTTACGGTACGGGACATTAATACGCGATGCTCGACACGCATTTGACAAGTTGAAAAAATGTAATCAAATTATTTGTGAATATTCATAATAATATAAAATAAAACGGGTGTGGGGAACTCATATGATAGGGTTCCGCAGTCACTCTCACTAACATTCTCTGGTCAGTGATCATGTGAAACAGGGTTGTACTGAATTGATATTTAAAATAACATATTTAATAAATTTTACGGTACGGGACATTAATACGCGATGCTCGACACGCATTTGACAAGTTGAAAAAATGTAATCAAATTTAAATTATTTGTGAATATTCATAATAATATAAAATAAAACGGGTGTGGGGAACTTATATGATAGGGTTCCGTAGTCACTCTCACTAACATTCTCTACTTGATAATATACGTATCAAGAGCTATTTCATGTTGACGTGATCGTGTGACGATTTGTAATAAAAAGTTATTTCAAAATTTTTGCTGAGCTACATTCTGGATTTTTTTCAGATTTTTTTGTATCAATAATAATTCAGATAATAATAGCAAATATATTTTGACTGAAGGGTTAAAATCAAATGGACCTTAAATATTTTTTGTTGCATTTTAGCTACCTATCAATGGGGCAAGTAAAAATAATTCAGTCTATGGGAGGTAACACAAAAATATATTTTTTCAAAAATCATTTATGTTTTTTGGCTATTACATCTTTCATTTTAATAGGTATATAAATGAAAGAATGAGAGGGCTGTGACAGACAGATAGACGGACATACGGACTGACTGAAACTATAAGGGTTCCTAGTGTTCTACGGAACTCTAAAAAATCTTGTAGAAGTTTTTAAATCTTATCATTTCTGTTTTTGGACCATCATCATATACTTTTCATCTTAATAAGTACAGTGTAACCTTAATATAACGAGCCTCAATATAACGATTTCCTCGATTTAACAAATTTTTCGAAATCCCTTAGAACTGCTCGTTAGAGCTAATGCAAAATATACCATTATATTACGAATACATTTGTCAACAACCTCTTTATAACGAATTTTTTGAAACATTTTTCGTAAGACAATCATTATTGTTTTTTTTGCTGTTTGTCACTGTCGCTAGTTTTAAAGTTGCAATGGTTGAAAAACAAAAAAGATGTTCCTTAACCGTCGCAAAGAAACGAGAAATCATTAAGTATGTAGACGAGAATCCTACAACGAAAAAAATAGACATTGCTACATTCTTACCTTGTTATAACGAATTGTAGACTAACCTAACCTTTATATAACAAACCTCACTGTAACAAATTACTTGGTATAACGAATATTTTCTAAAGAATAGGAGGGCTGTGACAGACAGTCAGACAGACAGATAGACATACGGACTGACCGAAACTATAAGGTTTTCTATATAGTTTTCTACGGAACCCTAAAAAGTTTTGTGGAAACCACAGCATCAGTTTATTTTCTTCTAATATTCGAGTACCTGTTTCCATCAAATATAATAATATAAGTTACAATATGGTATATGTACAATATACATACAAAGATGGTTACAGTGTGTATAGACAGATGCGCCTTTGTAGGGTTGGGGTGGTATAAATAAACCCGCCGAAACATGAGAAACACTCATGTGTATGTATGGCTGTGTGATGATATACGTCGCTTCGAGGCGAGTCTTGTTTATAGTCAGTGGCGTAGTAAGAAAAATTTTCGGGGGGGGGGGGGGGGGCTAAGCTTGAGGCTTGCAAAATATGCGAAATTATTATTACAATTTCTAATCAAATGATCTAAAATTTTAATTCTAATTTTGTGACTAAAAAATTAAAATTTGAAGACCTTTTTTTTTAGTCATATAACTAACAAGGGGAAGCAACAGCACGGTTAATGAGAATTTCAATGAGCTTGTATGTCAAACTAGAGCAAAAATAAAAAGACACGTGTCCAACAATTTGATCTCATAGGCCTTAATTACAAAGATAATTAACTTTGAAAATTTGTGTATTCAATATAACCGTGTATTATGTTCGCTCGAAATATAAGTGTGTTGGCCCTACGGTCAACGCGCTGGCGTCTCGCCTGGTTTTAAGATTTTGATTTTAATTTTTATTCACAATTATTTTTTATTTTTTTGTACACATTACCTCTCCCACTTGCGTAAAAATCGATAAATTAGACATAAATAAAACATATATTATTATTGACAATAGATGTTTGTGGTTTCTTTCAAGTTTGTTTTTTATTAAAACTTTTCAATTTATTAATTAAAAACTAATAAGTTGTGTCAATAATAAATTAAATTTACTTTAAAACAAATTAATAATTATGTACTGGCGTATATATCAATATTTTCATTGTCAATAATAACATATGTTTTATTTATGTCTAATTTATCGGTTTTTACGCAAGTGGGAGAGGTAATGTGTACAAAAAAATAAAAAATAATTGTGAATAAAAATTAAAATCAAAATCTTAAAACCAGGCGAGACGCCAGCGCGTTGACCGTAGGGCCAACACACTTATATTTCGAGCGAACATAATACACGGTTATATTGCATACACAAATTTTCAAAGTTAATTATCTTTGTAATTAAGGCCTATGAGATCAAATTGTTGGACACGTGTCTTTTTATTTTTGCTCTAGTTTGACATACCACAAACTCATTAAAATTCTCATTAACCGTGCTGTTGCTTCCCCTTGTAAGTGCATTCAATTCAAAATTATTATAATTATTTCGCATACTTTAAGAACATTGAAAATTTCGGGGGGGGGGTTATAAACACAAGAAAGGTCATTCAATTCAAAATTGTAATAATAATTTCATATATTTTAAGAACATAAAATATTTCGGGGGGGGGGGGGGTCGGCCCCAAAACCCCCCCGTTCCTACGCCACTGTTTATAGCATTCATATCTCCCGTATAGTAAACTAGCTATAACGATAATGTTAACGACTGTTTCGTAAACTTGCCTACATTCTGTATATGGTATTGTAATTTTATACAGGTGTTTCATGAGATTGATTTGTATTACCTATAATGATGTCTTTGGAAATTGTTGATTATATAAATAAATATTTATGGTGTATCGAAAATGTATGAGGTATAATACGTCATTGTAGATACTTTGGAACCATGATGTTTTTGCATACAATGAAATTAACAGTTACTTTTAATTTGTATGCATTTGCTGTCGATCAAATAAATTAGTATCCATTGTAAGTGTGGAATGTCTATAACCTATATATATTATAAGTATTAGTTAAATTTCATTTCATTTTTTTTATGTATGTACGGAGAAAGTTGGATTGGAAAAATTACTGCATAAAAAATAAGGATAAGTTGATAATGCATTTGTTTTAGAAAAAAAAAAGTTAATTTTTACTAGATTAAAAATGATTATAGATTTCAGAATATAAGGTACTGGCACCAGTCTTGGATATGACCCCAGTTTTTTTTGTATTGATGTACTGAATTAGAAATATTTGTTGATATTTAATTACTGCAATTACTGAATATTAATCTATATACATTTAACTGTCTTACAGCGTGATTTGATGATAATCGGCCAATAGGTGTCAAAATGGTGGACATTTAAACTAATTATTAGTATAATTGATTTATCAATTATTATATTATTATAGCAACTGCTTTATACTGTTTCAAATTTAACGATTATTTCTTTTATATCTGTCCATAACTGCGTGCTCATTACTGGTTTTACTTTATCCATTACTGGAGAAAATACATAAACAAAATAAAAGGATATAATTAAATAAAAAAAAAATATATTTGCGGACTTTGGTAATCAAATTGATTAAATAAAGACATACTTGTTTTATTAGTAACATGAGTTCATGAGAATTACAAAAAAGAAGCCCGTCAATAACAAAAACTGTATACCTTGCTCTTATAGCGACTATAACTGGTACCAGTACCTTATCTAATTAAAATTTTGTTTAGTTTGAATTTTGAGATTATATTACATAGGAAGGTACCAATAATGTACCCCAGTCTGCCCTTTTCAATGCGAATAATGTCATGAAACGGACAAAAATGTATTTTTTTAAAAAGATGTTACTTAACTATTTTCTATTATTTTTGTGGTAAAAGATTCGGTTTGAGAAACTCAATTAATTAGACATATGTACAACGTAGTTTATTTTTGTATAATGAAAAAATTCATTAATCTCAAATTTTTTATTGCGTATCTCCCCTACATATACAAATTTACTATTTTTTTACGGACATTGCTGTTTTATTTCCACTTCCTACGTTAGATGAGTAATACGTACGCCTAATTAATACAAGTTACCAATTGTATCATACATTATTAATGTATGATTGTACATAAACAATATAATCATTGGTTCATTCATGATTTAATGACTGTTTAATAATTTATGATTTTACAAATGTATGTACATGGAAGTCACTTCTTTTATTTGAATTTAATTAAGTATTACTTATATCAAAGAAGCCAAGATCCATATCAGGATCACCGCGGAAGCCTCAAGACTTGTATAGATCAATAATAATTTAGCGATTATCAAATGTTATATAAAAACTGATATTTTTTTGAGGGGGGGGGGGGGGCTGTAGCCTGTAGCTTCTTCACGAAGAATTACTGGACACAAGTTGATAATAAATTTTTTGATCGATTTACTATTTTTTTTATATGACTTAAGATGTTAGTTCTAAGATGCTGGCACCAGTCTTGGTCGATTTAAGAGCAATTTGGGGTTGATGGGCTTCTTTTCTGTAATTCTCATGAAATGATATTACTAACAAAATAATTACCTCTTTATTAAATCAATTTAATTACCAAAGTCCGCAAATATCGTTTGATTCCCAAATTATACCCTTTTATTTAGTTTATGTTTTTTTTTCTCCAGTAACGGATAAAGTAAAAATGATGGACACTTGCTTATGATTACAAAATGATAAGTACTACGACACAAAAGCTGTAAAATAAAGAATCGTAAAATTTGAAACAATGTAAAGCAGATGCATAATTAGTTTAAATATCCACAATTTTGACACCGATTGGCCGATTCTCTTCAGATGTTAAGTGGTCTATAGATTATGATTCAGTAATGGCAGTAATTAAATATCAACAAATATTTAATTAAACAAGTGTCCAACACTGGGGTATTTATTATTATTACTTAAATAATAATATATACAAATAAATATATTATAAATGTATGAATGAAGATAACATTGACCCCAAGTTATATAAAACCCAATATAATTACGATTATATCTAAATTTGGAAAGGTTTTACTATTTGTAGAATCTGGCAGACCAGGCTTTCGTCATTTTATCGCGGACAAAAACTATAACCAGATAATCTAAATAATTATGTACAGTGTTGTTTGTACAATGGGCTCTAGTGTGCTGGGATTGAGAAAAAAACTTTGTATATAATAGCCTTGAAGATGCAGAACTCTATAATGTATGTTGATCTGGCAGCACTTGTCAATAAATAGAAGGAATATTAAATAACAAAAGATCTTAAGTGAATGAACTTGGTTATAAAGTAAGTAATACAGAAGAATCTCGATATAACGAACGTTGTAAAACCGAGAAATACGCCCGGTTTTATCAACATAACCAAGCATAAAAAGGTAGTGGCACCAGTTTTGGGAAGGACCCCAGTAATGGCAAATTTTTAATTAAATGTACTGAATTAGAAATATATGTTGATATTTGATTACTACCATTTCTGAATATTAATCTATATACGTTTAACTGTCTTACAGCGTGATTTGATGATAATCGGCCAATAGGTGTCAAAATGGTGGACTTTTAAACTAAATATTAGTATAATTTATTTATTAATTATTATATTATCATAGCAACTGCTTTACATTGCTTCAAATTTGACGGTTCTTTCTTTGATATCTTTTGTGTCGTAGTACTTATCATTTTGTAATCATTACCAAGTCTCCATCAATAAATAATTTAAAAATATTATTAGAATCTTTATGCGCAACTCAAACATTTTAACCAAAAATCAAAAATAGCATTTAATATTAATTTACACGCTCAATTATAAAACTATAATACATCTACGTCTTATTTTCTTGTTTTTTAGTCGATATTTGTATGACGAGTTGAAGTTCACTGCATGAAATTTCACTAAAAAATTTCGAATTTTTTATTTCGTTAAAAGTATGTTTATTGTATAGAAAATGACGTGAAAAGTTGTTTGTTTCAAACCGCAGGTCTGTATCTCAAACCGTTCTCGAGATATAGCCTCTCAAAGTTTCAGTTTTTTTAAAATTTTGAAGAAAAATGACCCTAACTTTTGAATACGTGGTCGGAATTGATTTTAGTTGACGGATTTGGAATCAGCGTGTCAAAATCTATATAATGACATGTATAATACCTTAAAACTCGAAAAAAAAAATTTCACGAAAAATCGAAAAAAATCAAAGGGGTATACCTTAAAAAAATGTCGATTTTTGACCAAAATTTTTTTCTCGAATTTTAAAGTATTATGTATGTCATTATATAGATGTTGACACGCTGATTTCAAATCCGTCAACTAAAATCAATTCCGACCACGCATTCAAAAGTTAGGGCCATTTTTCTTCAAAATTTTGAAAAAACTGAAACTTTGAAAGGCTATATCTCGAAAACGGTTTGAGATACAGACTTGCGGTTTGAAACAAACAACTTTTCACGTCATTTTCTATACAATAAACATACTTTTAACGAAATCAAAAATTCGAAATTTTTTAGTGATATTTCCTGCAGTGACTTCAACTCGTCATACAAATATCGACTAAAATAGTTGTCTAAAAATTTATCGTCGAAATTGACAATTTTTTTCGTTCTAAATAAAAATAAATAATTTTGAAGAAATATTCAGTAAATTATATTATATCGAGGTTTTTCTGTATTTTTTTTTTAATGTGACTGGCAATCATCATTTGTGTTTTATCACTTTAAAAGCATACAATTTGGTTAATTAGAATAAATAAAAGTTGTATTACTTATCTTTAGATAAAATAAATTTATGAATGTTTTCAATATTTTTTTGTTAACGGATATGGTCTGTAACTATTAAATCATTTCCGTAATTATTTGTTTATTTAATATATTTATATTTACTATTAAATAATAGTAATAAATATTTGCTTTACGCGTCAATAAAAATATTAAAATATACCAGTTCATAGAACTATTATCAATTTACTAAAAAAGGTGTTAATATGTAAACAAAGTTGATTCATATAATTTTTTTTTTAGTTCTATCAATACTAATAAATAATTAAGGTGTAGACTCTATAAAAAACTTTTTATGCATCTGACTTATTAATACCTTCCCGTACAATTTTTTACTCACAATGAGCCAAAGAATCAGCTCTTAAAATATCTCTATATTATTATACTGTATATATTACCCTGTATATTATTTTTTTTTACTAAAACATTAGTCCTCAATATACTACATCAACTTCCTTATATGTAGTTTCATGCAAAATTGTCACCATGAAAATAAAATGTAATTTAAAAAAAATAAACCACTGATTTTTTTTTAGAAAAATATGCATATTTTTAGGAATAAAAGTAGAATAAAAGTTATTTAAATTTATTAATATGTTTTTTTTGTATGCAATTTATAACTTTTGAGTGTTATGAGATAAAACGTTGTAAATAATGTGTGTTTGCAAGATGGTCGCGACACGCCTAGCAAAAAACTAAAGAGGAAATGCATTGAGACGCTGAACCCGGGCAGATGATGCTAAATTTATAAATTTGTACAATTAGCAGTAGAATAGTTCGCAAGGATACTTGACCGTCAGTGAGTCAGTCAGCCGCGTGCTAATCGACTCTAATGACAATTATTATCTAACCTATTTCTTTGAGCTTCCTCTTCTACTTTATGTATTCATCAACTTAACCCCCATTAATTGAACTGATTAAGTTTGTATACACACACACACACATACAAACATATACGTACTATGGGCTTCAGAAGTCGTCTGCCACCTTAAGGGTCAGAATCGCTTACGACAGATTCAAAAATATTAAGACAAACATCATTGGTTATTTTTTTCTAAAGCGAAACTTATATAGTTACATCATGCATACTAATTTTATAAATGCGAAAGTGTGTCTTTCTGTCTCTCTGTCTGTCTGTCTGTCTGTTTGTTACCTTTTCACGGCTAAAATTTAAAAAACGTGTTGATATTTATTTAAATATAATTCTCGACTAAACCGCTGAACCGATCTTGATAAAATTTGGCAGTGAGATAGCTTGCATCCCGAGGACAGACATAGGCTACTTCGCATTTAGAAAATTCAACCCCTAAGAAATTGCAAGGGGGTGGAAAATTAAAATTTTTTTTAGTAGTTAATATTTTATCCCCCGTTACATATGAAGGGTGTAATTGGTTTTTTTCGATCCGGCGAGAAAAATACTACGGGAGTGGGGTTGAATCATAATCTATAGACTTTTAACTGTAAAATAGCTTAATTTGATGTGTCAAAATGGTGGACATTTAAACTAATTATTAGTGTAATCTATTTATTAATTATTATATTAGTGTAGCATCTGCTTTACATTCTTTCAAATATGAATTTTTATTTTATAACTTTTGTGCAGCAGTACTTATCATTTTTGTAATCCATTGATATTATTTACTATGTACATTACTGGAGAAAAAAAAAATAAAAAAAATGAAAGGCTAGAATAAAAAAAAAACTATATTATAAGGACTTTTTTATTTTAAGAAACGAGGATTTAATAAAGTGAGGAATATTCAATAAAGATTTATCGGTATGCGAGTATAAAAATTCCAAAATGTCTAAGAATTCAGAGTAATTCAATATCCGTGGCCGACAGCAATCGATCTCAATATATCATTCCATAGAACCACTTCTCTTATCCCATCTTGCTTGTGGTCCATTCAACTAATAGAAAGTGTCAAAATCATCCACAGTAACATGCATTTTGTAACGGAATGAGCCTACCCTGATCGCCCCGGGGCATCCTCTCTCTCCCCTCTGGTAATCTACGTATGGTCTGTATATAATAATTAGCTATAATTAAAAATATATATACGATTAAACAAATATATATAAAAGTAAATTAAATCTATGATTAATATAAATACTAAAATTAAATTTGTCAATGTCAATAAAATATTAGAATTATTTTTATAACATGCTCCATAACTTCAAATATAGAAAACAAATCAATGTACTATTTTTGCGTAATAGATGTAATTAGGCACATGTCCAAAATTATTAGTAAGAAAAAAAAACCTATGAGTAAAGTATTTTTATATCATACATTTTTAGGTTACTTGCAACTGTAATCATTTCCTCTATACCAGGCTTGCACAACTCAAAATGTAAGGCGGGCCGTAATATTTTATATACTTTATAGGACGGGGGGAAAGCTATTAAGAAAATAATAATAATAAAGAATATTTCTTTTATCTGTAAAAAATAATAATAAATATGAAATAAATATTTATATTATTTTTTTGTATAAGGTGCAGTGGGGTAAGTGCAGAAACGGGGCAAGTGCATTAACGGGTTCTTTTTATTATAATACGAGTGAAATTGTAATAGCTAATATGTATTGAACTACTAAAAGTTATTACCAACTTGGTTAAAAAGTTCACTACTCCAAAACTAAACAACGTATCTTGATGCGGTAAAAAGCATTTTATACTAGGCGTATTCACAATTCTGCTCTTGCTCCATAGCATATGAAATAATGCTTCAAAGCATTTTTAACTACCGGTAATGCACTTGCCCCGAAAATGGGGCAAGTGCACTGTAGTTGACATTTTTTACAATTTCCTATCATAATGCAAATATACAAAGAAAATTGACGTCCTATTTAATTTAAACTAGTCAGTAATAACTGCACAATCATTTGATTCTGAAAATATTAAGTATTTATATAACAAATGGTTCAAAGTCCAACTATGCAAAAACTGATCTGCACTTACCCCACTGCTCCTTATACCTTTTGTAATATTATAAATAAATAAAACTAGGGAATATTATTTTTAATTTATAATATTATGAATTTTCACCAAAGTCTTCGAGGGCCGTAAAGTGGGTGCTATCCCCCCCCCTTACTTCGAATCCCTAAGCATTTGCCTAAAGTACCTACTAATCCTACTATGTAAGACGCCACTGCGTCATACAGAGCCGGCCTTTGAGATTCTGGCGCCCCAGGCGAGATTTTTTTGTGTAATATAATAATATAATATAACATATAATTAATAAATAATATATAATATAATTAAAATTATATAAAAGATTTCTTCCTGGCTTTCATGTCTGCAAAATTATCGATTGCTCTCTCAAAATTGAGGTTTGCTACAACTTTATTTTCAATTGAAAGAATAGCCAAATTATTCAACCTATTTTCTATCATAGCCGATCACAAATAAGTTTTTATCAATTTTAATTTACTAAAACTTCTTTCACCACTAGCTACACTAACCGGAATTGTTACAAGAATCCGCAAAGCCACCCACAGATTTGGCACTGTGCTTTTCAAGTTTTGTAAAAAAAAATTTAATAAATAATTTATTTTTGATATTAAGTATTTTATTAAGTAAAATGAATTATTTTACAGAAAAAAATCAAAACTATTATTCAAAAAATATATACAGTTTAAATTTAGCGTCCTAGAAAAGAACATAGAAAAAAAGTTTAAAACAATTGGCGCCCGTTCGGCCGGCCCTGGCGTCATATTATATCTTATCAACCTTATAAATGTGCTGCTAAGTTAGTATTTGTTATTATTATGATCAGCAGTTTATATGAATTAAGATGAAATGATAGAGAGTTTGTGGGTGTGTTATCAATGAAAAGCACGAAATAATCCACACAATGTTTCACCAAGGTCATTGTCGGGAACACATTGGACTTATTGTAGCGTAAAGGGTCACTGCAGCGAGGTCTCATAACTGTCTGCCTTGTGCTTTCATCAAACACTGCTAAATAGCGTCCTCATTTGGGAACTAAAAACATGAATGAACTCATTTTTCAAATAAAATAAAAAATTTTCACTTATACAAATTAGTCCAATCTGTATATTTTTATTAAGAATATTGGCATTCGTACTTAACCCCACCCCGATTTTACCATATTTTTTAAAACGATCTTTCAACCAGAAACGGAAGTTTACTGATGTCAATTTTTGAATTTTTCGAATTATTTTTGAAACGGTGCGAATTAAAGAAAAATTAATATTTTTATTTAGTATATTGGCTTTCGTAATAACCCCCCCCCCCCCCCCCCCACCCCGCGTCGCTAATTTTACGCCATTGTTCAGAACTAAGAGAGTAGAATTTTTAATCGACATTTAAAAAAAGGAGGAGGTTTTCAATTCGATAATATATATTTTTTATGTATGTTAAATGCATCGATTTTACGATTATTTGTTTGTTAAAGAGTTCGTATACTCCCGAAGTGGTCCCATATAAATTTTATTAGAATTTGACCGCATGGATTTAGGAGATACCTCACTCAAAAGGGAAAAATAAAAAAACTTTAAGAAAAAAATAAAACCCTAAAAATACTGAAAAATATATAATAATTAAATTTAACAGTTTTTGAACTCGGTCCAAAGCCAAAAAAAACTTTATAAGAAAAATAAAAAACCCGATTTCAAAAACTATTGTTTTTAGTTTTTTGTAAGTTGGTTTAATTTTTCTTAAAAAAGTGTTTTATTAATACTATTAACACCCTAATAGGTACACAATGTTTAATTGTAGACATACGAAGGACAATTTGCTGAAATTTTAAATGACAGTCTGGCCGTCTAATTTAGTTTTCGGAAGATCAAAGAAACTGAATCAAATAGTAAATATTTTAATGAATAACCTAGACGCCTAGACTTACATTTAAAAAAATCAACTGTCATTCTAATATACTTAAGAAACATTATACAATGTTCATACATACTTAAGTAAATCATTTTATATAAAAAACCGTATGATAAGATTTAAATTATGGGAGGTAACAGTCAAAGAAATATAATTCCCTAGGTTGATATAAGTTATAATAATTTCATTTCCCAATAGGAATATTATTCCATAAGTATTCATATTTTAGTAGATTATGATATACGACCAAGATAAAAATTTTTTTTTCAGTTTAAAAAAATAACCTTGTGATTGATTAGTTTAAAAATGAGAGGGGGGTTTCTACTCTTTAAATTATGTGTTAATTTTTTTATAATATTCAAAATTTAAAAAAGACAGCCATTTAAAAATATGCACTTCATTTATCAAATCGTTTTTGAAGTTTTTTAATTTTCAAAATTTAATTTTAGAAAATTATGGAGTCGTACATAAAACAGGGAGGGGGTCTCGACAAACGTGACGTAAGGATGTAGCGCGACATTTGAAATACCTAAATTAATTTTATTTTATTTTTTTAAACTATAGATTTTAGTTTAGTTTTTATTTTCTTCGTTCATAAAAATAATCATTAATTTGGAAAGGGGGGGTCCAGGATTTGTGACGTATTAATAGGTAGGGGGTTAAAAATATAATGCAGTAGTATTTTATGGATAAAAAAAACATGAAACATAAATGATTGTTCATTATGTTTAGAATCACCTGTATAATTAAACAAAAGCAGTATTTATGTATGTTTATAATATAAAATTGATATTGTTAATTCCATACAGTACAAAAACATTGTTTTAAATTTTAATGTAAATACTATTTTTCTTATTTAATTAAATATAAATATAGGGCATTTCGACTTTGTATTATTTATTTAATTTGATATATAAATAGGCAGTGTGTTAGAACGTTTCTGCCAGATATTCTGTGACCGCGTTTAACTGAATGTAATCAAACGATCTATTAGACTTATTTTTGTCGTAAGTTAAAAATAATGAGTACCTTGTACACTGTGTACATATATTTGCTAACAAAAAAGTAATGATTGTGCCAAGTTTAACAACTGAAAGTTATCAGTGCTGTTTAAATTTAAAAATCAAAGTAAGTACAACCTACATATCTTAAAGTACATTCCCCCCTCTAATGTTCGATATTATAAAGAATTTGCTCAAAGCAAAAGATTAGCTAACGGAGGTATTATATGTCCCTCATATGAGTATATAAACGGCGGAAAAATAGATGAATTTTGGGAATTATTATCTCAAAAACTTTTTGTTCGATTTCATCCAGGTTTATTTTATTCTAAAGTATATATATTGAGGTATGTTTACAATTTTTTTTAATGAATATATATCAACTGGAGGTGCCCTATAGGGAAGTTTTATCAAAAAATTTTACGACATTTTTTTATTTTTGAAGTTAGGATGCGTTTGAAAAGTAACGCTACCTATGCAATTCTATAGTCTATTAACTTATAAGTATTTTATTATTTTTTTTATTTTCCTACGACCTATAGAATCGGAGATATTTCAAAAACCGTGTAGCGATAGACTCGAAATGTATCAAAAATGCACAAGTATGCAATTTTCTCGGGACGCACATGACCGATTTTTCCAAAATTTTGATTTTCAACTAATCTTCGAACATATAAAGAGAAAATCCAAAAAAATCTAACTTCTCGAATGCATCACTTCAAAATGCTATTGAAATCAAGTAACCGCCCAGTAAAAAAAGTTTGCGATGCACTGTAATACTGTTAACAGTGTAACGTTCCATCATTGAGGTCAATCAACACGTACACAATATAATAATGAGCATAATGTATATAATAGTATCGCGAGTTCGGAAAGCATCGCTTCTTGAACCGCAAGTCAGAGTATATTATTGATTTTACATCGTCCGGCGCCGACCGTCCGTCCGTCCGTCCGTCGTACGAGTCAGTGACGGCGCCCCCGCACCCACCTGACACACACACACAGACACACACCGGAAGTTGCCTCTTATCTCGTATGCAGTGGATGGTTAGTTACTGTTGTCTGCAAGCTATTGTTGTGAACGCGTATATGTTAATTAATACGTACCTTTTTATTGTTATTATTATTATTATTTTTAGATGTACTCGTGCATATGTACCTACATCCTTTTCCGTTATGTCTTATTTTATTAATATGTTTATGTACTTTGTTTTTTAAAGTACTAATTTTTTGAATCTTATTCTCTAATTTATGACAATCTCTATACTATCCATACTAATATTATAAATGCAAAAGTTTGTCTACAAGTCTGTATGTTTATAACCTTTTCACGGCTAAACTGCTGAACCGATCTTGGTGAAATTTGGCAGAGAGATAGTTTGCATCCTGAGAAAGGGTATATGTTACTTTGTATTCCCAAAAAAGTATTACAGTTTGACATTTGTACTCGCGAAAGTTTTTTGGCGTAGATATCAGTAAAAACCTGTTTTATCGACTATCATCATAACAGAAATCTGTATTACCACGCGGACGAAGTCGCGGGTAACAGCTAATTTTGTATAATTTATAGAATCTAATAAATTTTGTACAATTACACAGGTAAAAAATTGACTTGGACCAAGAAATAGTTGGTTTAGGAGTAATTCTATTATACATAAAAAATAGAATTTCTTAACCAGTCAGCCTTTTTACCTGTGTAGCCCGGAATATCATATAACACGAGTATTTTTATTTGAATATGTCAAAATTAAATAAATAGTTACCCCCCTACCCCTCTTAGGAGTTGAGTTTCGGAAAATCCTTTACGTCATAATAGCAAGGCACCCCTAAATTTTAAGTTTCACGTTTCTAGGTCCAAGGGTTTGGGTTGGGTGTTGATGAGTCAGTCAAACTTCTCTCTTTATAGATATAGAATTAACTGGTATAATCCAGGGACGTATTAAGATAATACGGGGCCTTAGGTTTAAATGTCAAACAAAAAGCATGTGTATCTAAATAATTGACGATGGATAGAATTTTAATCATACATCTGTAAAGACATAAATATCTTCATAAGGGAATATTTTTCTAAAAAAATGTAAAAATCTTTCTTAAGGAAAATTTGATTCTCTACAAAAAAAATCTATAAAATTTTCACGTTACACAGTTATTCTTGAGATATATACCAAAAACAATTTTAGGGTACCACTTCATTTCCTCCACACAATGATTCTTATAATATGATATCGTCGATTAGTCAGACCCAACTAACAAATCAAGTTTCATTAATATCGGCTCAGTGGTTCATGAGTTATGCATGTGAAAAGGATTCAGGTAACAGACAGACAGACATACACTTGACCTGAAATGGAAAAATAAAGTGACAATTTTGAAAACAGAACAAATGTTTATCTGCTTTTAGAAATTATCGCATATCTTCCCTTACTTACTCTTTGGATATAGCAAAAAAGCAAAATTATATAAATTGATTAAATTTTTTTTTTATTTAAGGAGTAAAATTATTATATCTATTAAAAACGACGCAAATTCTTAGGAAGATAGTGTTATTCATAAAAAAGGTTAATTTCAGAGTTAAATTATTATATGTACTTATTAAATTCTTAAGCCAAGACTTAGAAGGGAGTGGGGTAAGGGGGTTAGTGTTATTGATTGAAAAAATAATTAATAAATAATTTTTAAAGAGTTAAATTATTATATGTACTTATTAAAGATGTCGCGAATTCTTAAGCCGAGCCTTAGATTGGGGTGGGGTCAGAGGGGGAGGGGGGGTGTCATTGATTAAAAAAATAATTAATAAGTAAATTTTTAAGAGTTAAAGTATTATATGTGTTAAAGACGCCGCGAATTATTAAGCCGGGCCTTGGACGCTGATATACATATCCACATTCGCGGGTAGAGTGGGGGGGGGGTAGAGTTATTGATTACTGGGGAGAAACCGTACATAAAAAATATGATTCACGAATGGGGTTGGTTAGGTTATTAGCATCCCGGTTCATTGTTTTAACGACAAAAGAGTTTTGCGAGTTCAGTCACCCATGACTCACAAAACCTCGCAATTATTGTGTTTAGGTTAATTCTGCGTCGCGCTCTCCAGGACTTAAACAACTGCAATTATAAATTAAACGGGGAGAACAGACACAAAGAAAGAAATAAACTAAAAACTGTATATATACACGATTATATTGATATTTCTTTGTTTCGTTTTCAAGTTACATTTAATTGAAATTGAATGTGAGATATTAATTTATAAGTCCTTCAGAAATTAATCAATCAGACAGTCGAGACTAGTTTCTGCCAGCGGTTTCGCCCGCGTGTATTTTGAAACTAGTTGTTACCCGCGATTTCATCCCCGTGGCATTTGTTTTTTTTATTTTTTCGGGATACAAAGTAGGCTATGTCTTTCCTGAAGATGTAAGCTATCTTCCTGTCAAATTTCATTAAGATCTGTTTAGCGGTTTAGCTGTGAAAAGGTTACATAGACAGACAGAGTTACGTTCGCTTTTATAATATTAATATGTTCAGTACTTTTTTGAGTATACTCGAAATATACAAAGATTTTAAAAACTATCAAAATTTTACTATGCATAGACACAATTTATTATTTTTTATTTATTTATGTAGAGATTTTAATCAAATATTCCGAGCCGTAGTTAGACATTTTTAGGCCCGAGGCGCAGACCTGATTGAGAATAATTTTTTATCTTGAAAAAAATATTAATTTAGATTGCCATAATAACTTTCTATTAAAAGTAACTATCTTATAAAATAACTATCTGTTCGAGTCTCCTCCCTTCTTTACCTGTCTCTCACGAAGCCCCTATCTATGCAAATAAAAAATGTACTACAAATTTGTATTGAAAAAAAAATGACACTGATAAGTGATATTCAGTTTAATAAAAGTAATATTCTACCTATACAAAAGCAATTTTACGCTATTTATAATTGTACCGAAATAACTGTTTTCCATTTGTGTCACCTACTGTTTTTTAACACTGCACACAAAAGAAAAACAAAGGCCTATTTGAATTATATTAGAATCATAACGCCTCCTACACAATGTAACCCACAACATAGGGCATTACTCTAAATTATTGTAACATCTTAATAAATATAGTTCATAATAAATTAAGTTATAACATTTACAAAAAAAATCCATAAAAAATATTTTATGGTTCCATTAAATTTTTCAGAATAACAATTATTTTGTGAGTACTTATATTTGACAAAAAAACCTTTGTCTATATATTTATAAAATACTGTGTATGTTCGTACAATGTTCTCTGTTCAAATTGGTATATTTTTGGTTACTCATAAAATGAAACTTATTACGATGTCGTTAACATTGTCTATTTTTATATTCAATTCCCTTTATTTTATTGACTAAACAATGCTAGGTCTTTGTAACTGACTCATTCATAGAAAGTTATTATTTGTATACTTACATTATTCAGAAACCAAACCGACTTAAGTCTCTACTGTATAATTAAATGCATCTCAGGCCTCTAGACCAAGCACCTCGCATAAAATGTCAGATAATTTTTTTAAGATTCTATACCTCAAAATGAAAAAACGAAACTTTGTAGTCCGTCTGTCTGTTTTCTCAAGAACAACTATAGGTA
Organism: Sialis fuliginosa; assembly: GCA_961205875.1. Lineage (NCBI taxonomy): Eukaryota > Metazoa > Arthropoda > Insecta > Megaloptera > Sialidae > Sialis > Sialis fuliginosa. Next base: position 3,113,067 of record OY540813.1, on the reverse strand, counting down.
TCAAGTTCTATATCTTGTACAAAATTCAAGTTTCTAACTTAATACAAATTTCAAAGCTAGGTCTTTGTAACTGACTCATTCATAGAAAGTTATTATTTGTATTCTTACATTATTCAGAAACCAAACCGACTTAAGTCTCTATAATATAATTAAATGCATCACAGGCCTCTAAAACCAGGCACCTCGCATAAAATGTCAGATAATTTTTTTAGGATTCCATACCTCAAAATGAAAAAACGAAACTTTGTAGTCCGTCTGTCTGGTTTCTCAGGAACAACTATAGGTACTAACTAAACGGTACGGAACACTCAGGGCGCACTTGTCCGTCTTTTTATAAACTGTTAGTTAATCTGGAACAATTTTTTATCCCTATTAGTTTAAGACCCTTTTTTCCCTCGATAGGGGTTGAATTTCAGAAAATCCCTTACATGTGGGTGCTTACGCCATAAAAGGAAGACAACCCTAAAATTTCACGTTTTTAACTCCAGAAGTTTGGTCTATGTATTGATGAAGTTTTAATTTAAAATTAATATTCTTCGTGAGTTATGTATAGTATGTCTATATACATTTACAAATCTATACATCCCTCTTTCTCTCTCGATAATCTAAATTTTGACTGTAACAACAAATCGACCTTTGATTCTTATACCACAATGAATGTAAATGTGGTTAGAAATTTTTCCACAATACAGGATATGGGAAGAACCAAGTATTTTGTATTCGCTAGAAATGTTATTATATACCATTTTTTTCATTTTGTTATTAATTATATATAAAATACCTCTGGCGTTAATAATCTTAATTGATTTAGTTGTAATTTCAAGTATCAGGTATTTTAATGATTCACAAACATATAATTATTTTTAAATTCCATAGGTATAAAATCTTTGAAATAAAGAAACATTATTTATTATGGTACAGACAAAGGAAGAAGTAAACACAATAAAAATAATATGAATATATAAATTGTGATTCAGAGACGTTGAGATGATTTATTCGATGTTACCCATAATGAATGTAAACTAGCATAGGTGATGGTGGTCCGAGCAATTACAGACTGACCGCGGCTGTGACACGTGACCCCGCACTAATGTCCGGTATTTGTCTCGTTTCCGGTCAACGTATTTATTTATTTATAAACTATGTAAGGATTTTAAAGTTTTGAGAAGACTTGAATAACTTTGCGAAAAATTTTCGTAGAAAAATCGATTGAATTAAAATTTTAAAAATGTATTAAATTAATTTTTAAAAATGCCGTTATGTGGAACTTAATTATTGACAATAGTTAGTTACGTACACAATTGATACGATTCCTAAGGCGTCTTTGTGTATAGACGTCTTTACGCAGACGCTGTATAAAATAATAATAATATAATAAAATAGTTAGAAGTTAATGATTTTCAGATTTTTTCCTTTACTTGTGCTATGAGATCTTCCTTCGTGCCAAATTTCATGATTCTAGGTCAACGGGAAGTACCCTATAGGTTTTGATGATCAGTCAGTGAGTCAGTCTGTCTGTATCAAAGGTTTGAAAGGTCGTATCTTTTTATTACATTGAGTAAGAAACTTTAAATTTTTTACAGGATTATTGAGGCTGTAGACTTTAATATTTGATATTAATTTCAACTTGATACATTTAGCCGTTCCTGACGGACAGACAAACGGACAACAACGAGGCAAAACTGCAAACGGGCCACTACATAGTATACAATATTTAACATTTTTTTATTACCATATATTTTACAGAAATATATAAACATAACAATAATAAATGTATATTTAAATGCAAAGGCAGTATCTATGTATACATATTTATGTATATGTATTTCCAATTGTGAATAGTATTTTCATATCTTCAGTTCTTGGAATAAGTACACAGGGCCTATTGTCTTGGAACAAAGACGGAAGGTGTCAAAGATTATTTTAGAAGCCCTTTCTTCTTAGACATATCGTTTTCAAACGGTTTTTTAAGCAGATAGTATACGTATGTGTCCAGGTTTAAATTTAGAGATATTTACAGATTTTTTTTAATAATAACTTTGACAGTTTAAATACTATCTGAATTCCTTGGAATTTGTATATTAAAATGAATTAGTTCAACATAGAAAAAATATTTATTAACTATATTTATTTCAAAGCGCACGTGGTTGTAATGTTACCTATTAAATATAATTGGATATAATAAATAACGTATAGTAAAAGTTTGAATATAATAATAAAAATATTTATTAAATTTCTTATATTTTTTATTTAATATTAGCTGTTACCCGCGATTTCGTTCGCGTTGAATTTAGGTTAGTGAAAACAACACCATGAAGTTAGGTTAGGTTAATAATACAGATAGATAAAACAGATTTATGTTATGATAGTCGATGAAACAGGTTTTTAGTTTCATATTTGCACTCTAGATGTTTACATCAAAAAGTATAATTTATCGCATGTACAAATGTCACATACCCATTTTTTTTATCTAATAATTTTTTGTGATACAAAGTAACCTATGTCCTTTATCAGTGTTTAAGCTACCTCCCTGCCAAATCTCATCAAGATTGATTCGCGGGTTAGCTGTGAAAAGGTTACGAAATGACAGACAGAGTTACTTTTACTTTTGGTGCTACTTTTACTGAATTTTTTGTTTTATTTATTTTTTGCGTAAAAAGTTCACTTCTTGATAAATTGACGCCTAAATGGTAAGAAACAATAAGAAAGAACACCTTTTTCATTATTACATATTATTTTAAAAATCACTTAACATTTAACAACTTCAAGCAATGAAGTAAAAATTATCTATATCAATAAACATACAATCTAGCTTCATTTTTATATTTACATCTGCCTATATTAATTAAGTCACAATATAAAAAAAAAAAAACAAATAAATGGAATAATAGATTTTGCAGATTTACCTGACTTAAAAACTTAGCTTAAATAGCCTTCAGAAATTTTTAACGCCCGTTACAGGTACTTATGAGTATTTTACAAATCTAATAATAAGTATGCAAAATTCTTCTTTCACTTTTCAGGTGTTATTTCATATTATAATTTTATATTAATATCAAAAATATCGTTTTGATTAGCATAAACTTGTAAAATCCATTCCATGGACTCACACTTTTGTAAAATTAGTATGGATATTGGATACGTCACTGGAAACCTATGAGGTAATTTTATAGATATATAATTATTTGTATAATTGATTAATGAGAATTATTATTAGTAAGATAAAAATATCTGATTTTATGTATTTTCATCGGTAAATTACTGTGTCACGTTCATTAACTTTTGGGTTCGGTTTTAATCAGAAACGCGCGCATGTTTGTCTGATTTATAGACGCTACTGCATCTGTTAAATTCTCGACGTTTTTTTTGTTTTATTGTTTTTACCATGTTCACGTTTATTTTTCAGAATTCTCCGCACGCAAACACACCCACTTGTTCCATTTAAGTAGAATGCATTTTATCTATGAATGAGAATATGTCTTATTGTATAGTTTTGAACACTAACATTTAAAATTTAAAAATTTTTATATTTTTTATTTTTGAAATATAAGCTCTAACAATTAAAAAAATTTTTTTTGCTTATAATTTTTTTTGAGTATCATTTTTAAGATGTTTATACATCACTTAAGTCAATAAAAAAGATTGTCAGAAATTAATTAATAGTAGATGTAACCCCTTAAATGTAAAACAGCTTAATTTGATTACAATCGGCCAATGGGTGTCAAAATTATTAGTGTAATCTATTTATTTATTACTATATTATTATCACAGCAACAGTACAAGTCTTGAATCTTCCTCGGTGATCTTGATATAACGTTTCGTCACACACTGCAGTGAACATCTTTTAGAAGAACCCTGAAGATGTCCACTGCAATGTGTGACGAAACGTTGGCCGATAACACGACCAAACCGACGCGGCTTACACCCAGAAGCCAAGATCCATCATAGCAACTGCTTTACATTGTTTCACATTTTACGATTCTTTATTTTATAACTTTTGTGTCGTAGTACTTATCATTTTGTAAGTGTCCATCACTGGGTGCCCATTACTGGTTTTACTTTATCCATTTCTTCATTAAAAAACTATTTTTACTAGTTTAGTAATTAAACTGATTTAATTAAGAGATACCTATATTTTATAAGTAATATCAGTCATGAGAATTATTAAAAAATAAGCTTGAATCCCAAAAAACAGTATATCTTCCTCTTAAAGCGGCCAAGACTGGTGCAAGTACTTTACATACATATGTATAGCTCATCAGATAATTTTTTTTTTAGTTTGGCGACCACTGCTATGTATAACAAAGATTGAAAGACATGCACAGAAAAATCTGGTATTCATTTCAAATGTATGTTATTTACTGACATAATTAAGTCATAAAACACTTGCAATTAATTAATAGAACATTCATAAACATGCAAATCAAAACTTGTTATCAACTATGTTCCGATACATATGACAACGATTCGATTTTATCATTTTAACTATATTTATTACCTCGTCAATAAATAATAATAAAATAGTTAGGTAATACTTGTCTCGTCCCTAGTTTCTATTTAAATTAACTGATTATACTTTATATTATACGTAATTTAGTTATTATTTTTATTGCATGATTAGACAAATATTTCGAATTACGACCTATACCTTTAAGCTATAAAATATTGCCAATATGTTCTTAATATTTTGTTAAGGTCGTATATTTTTATTTATTTTTAATATAACTGTTAAACTAGATATTAGCGATTCACCCGCGAATATAATTTTAAACCAATTAAAATATCATTATTTCCTCGCAATATCGAAGATACGAGAAGCTTTGTGATCGTTTTAGAATGAGACAAAAAAATTCTTCTCCGATTTCACAATTTTAAATTGATCTTTCCGTTTCACGTCTGTCTGTGTGTCTGTCCCCTAAGTCCTTGTCACACGCATAACTCATGAACCACTGAACCGATATTAATGAAACTTGGTTGGATGCTTGAGTCTGGCTTGAGGACGGTCCCATTTCAAAATCGTGTGTAAGGGGGAGGGGTGATATCTCAAAATATTAATTTTTTCAAGATATTTCAAGAACGTTACGTTACGTGAAAATGTTATAGAATTTTTTTGTAAAGCATTAAATTTTATCAGTTTTTATTTAAATTGTTTAATAATTAACTACCTTTAGTGAATTTAGCACGAGGAAGCACTGTGCATTTACTTGGAAGATATTTTTCTCTTTAAGGCAATATTGTCGGACGGAAAGTATATTTCTTATATGTATTAAATTTTTGTTGTATATAAAATAAGGTTTTATTTCTTAGCCCAAATTTCGCAAATCCAAATAAATTCATGTTTCTATAGATCTAAGAAATTGGGGTGTACGTTGATGAGTCAGGGGTGAGGATAAACTACTTTATATTATAGATTTTTTTTTTCTAAAAAAACTATTGACAAAAAATAAATCCAAATGTTGTTAAAAAGTTAAAACGTATGTCATGTTATTTAATACTAGAACACAGTAAATGTTTCAGACGAAGATAAACAGGACACGGTTTTGTTTATTGAAGATACAGCAGGGTCCTTGTTAAAACAAATATAACATTGCAACAATATATAAGGGAAGGGGCGCAGAAATGTGTCGTTACATAAACAATATCTAAGGGGTGCCTTGTATTATCAAAAATAATATGTTTTTTACAAACTAAAAGCAATTTAGATAATGGAATTGAGATAATCTGAAATACCTTCTTCGTACCGTCAATTGTTGGCTCCACGGAACTTATTCAAAGGTATACTTATATATTTACATTTATATTGATGTTCTTATAGCTTAAATGTATTTTATATACATAGTCATTGTTCAATATATATATGGTATATAAATATGCATGTATATTGAGCGTTTTTTTTTAATTCATTTTTTTATACCAGCTAGGATTTTTTATAGATAACTAACGCATTGGCCCGGTGTTACCCGTGGATATTAATTTAATTAAACATAAAGTAATCATGCCCACCTGACATGCCCACCCAACATGCTAACAACACACGGTTCACCACGAATTGTTTTTTCCGGCTTCATGAAATTTACCCAAAATATCCACAAATTATACACCTAAACTTAACCTATCCATTAGTGAAAACCGGAATAATCTTTAATCTTTTGATGTTAAATCTTAGATTTTCATAAAATATTATTAGCCACGATACTGCTCGTAAAAATTATTTAACTATTGGTGAAAACCGCATTGAAATCGGTTCAGTAATTCCGGAGTCTATAAGCCACACACAAACGAACATTCATTTTTATATATATAGATAGATAGATAATATTCTTTACAATTTTTATTTAAAATATTTTAAACAATAATTTGAACATAATTTTTGTTACTGCTCAGCACTTTAATGGAGTAGCGCGATGATATCTGGTCTAAATTATTGTAAGATCTTAGGATTTCTAATAATCAAGTTTAATCAAAATCGGTTGAGTAATTTTTGAGTTAACTCAGAAAGAAAAACAGACATACAAAAAATTATACTCAAAAAGGTTAAATTCGTACAGTTTTAAATATAGGTATAATTTTGATTTTCTATATATTAATTCGTGAACATCGAAAATTGTCGTACGTTTTTTTAGTAGGTATTTATTATAAAAGGAGGTGAATAAAACTTATATCATTCGAAAGGTACTGTGCCATAGATATACACAAAAAAAATCATGTGTGTATGTTGCCGTTAAGGCAGGTAAAATAAAGTTTACATACACACATGATTTCCCCTCTCGCTGCTTGTTTATTTCCAATAACACTGTGCCATCTACCCCCCAGGATTTTAAGTGGGCTTCCTCCTGCTAAGAAACCTAATGTCCGGTATCATAGAGGAGCTCGCAAATTTGCAAGCTTGCAAGCACTTTTAAATAGGATATCAAATTTATATGACAGTTCTATGGAGGTTTTGACAGATAGTTTCATGCATAGGAAGTAAAAACAAAGGTATTTATCAAAATCAACTTATTGCGCATGAAACTATCTGCTAAAAACTCAAAGAGAAATGTCATATAAGTTGAAAGTGTTTGCAAGCTTGTAAATTTTGCGAGCTCCTTTATAATACCGGACATAAGACATTTTTTTTGGACGTCGACAAAAAAATTGCTGACTCAGCTCTCCCCCCCCACCCCTCCCTTAACCACGAGTCTCCAGGCTAAAGCCTTGTCAACCTCCCCCCTATCACTTGGTAGACTATTTATTTCTAGAAACTGAATTTTAATACTTTAATATTAAATTTTTGCATTTAGCCTTCACAGCTTACATTGTTTAGAATTATTTGGTACGTTAATAAATTCTTCTTATCGACGATACGCGTCGGTTTTCGTTTGTAACAAAAGTTTGTAGGTACTATACATATTAAAAATTACTAATGAAGCAGAAAACATCATAGTAATATTCGGTCACGTATTTTTGTAAATGTTTCGTTTTACGCGTACGGAATCACAAATTGGGCGAAGTACCTGCGGCAGCTAGAAGCCCTACTGCACAGTTTCATGTAACCCAACACTTGAGCACTTGATAGAATAGCTTGTGCCATTAATTCTCTCGCAAGATGTTTTTGACACATGGTTTTTGTATTAATGTGAACAATGTATGTCAGTTAATATTTAGTACGTGCTCTTTTTTTAGTAATATATATTACAGACGAATTTGGTTCATGTTAAAAAAAAATCGGGGATCAAATTACAAAAATAGACACTTGATTTTTTTTCTGAGAAATTAATAATGATTTAAAATTTTAATATTTTTTTTCATATATAATTATAATTTTTTTTGCAAAATATTACAGTCTTTTTTGTTATTTGTAAAATAAATTGTCAGATGCTTTTTTTATAGAGGCGTAGGGGGACGATATTTTGAGAAAATATCGGTTCAAAATACCTTTCGAAAAAATATTTTTACTATAGTATATAATTCAAAATTTAACTCATATGTATTTACCCCCCCCCATTTTTTTCTGACTACGCCACTGTTTTTTTTTCGTTGACTTATATGTTTTGGCTTCTGAACGATCCATATATAAGGCAGTGCTTTTGTATTTAAGTATCTCTATTTTGATCTAATTTTAAAATTAAAATAATGCTGTCAGACTTATAAAAGACTTACGTCATATGCCCCACACATGGGTAAAATTTGTGTATAAACATAAATAAATACACTATCAATATTTGTATCGTATGTCTATTTTGTTAAAAATAAGAACAAATAAAGACAAAAGAAACAACGTATCGATTTAAATAACTAAACATTTATTTTTTAGCACATTTTACAAAAAAAAAATGGTTATAGTTTATACTGACAACTAAAATGTTAAATATCAATGGAAGGGAAAAATGTTTAGCTTTTTTAATTTTTTACTAAAACATTAATCCTCAATATATTACACACGAATATAACTTTCTTGTCTTGAGGCTTCCGCGGTCATCTTGGTTTCTGGATGTAAGCCGCGTCGAATACACCCAGAAGCCAAGAATGGTTCATAACAGAGGAGAAATATCTGCCATGAGTGTCACGGGACTTTCTTATACGTAATACTGAGAGTGAACAGTGTAGGCGAATCTAAATAATTATATAAAAAAATTCTTTCTGGCTAAATCATAAATGTTGGAAAAAAATGTATGGGGAATAAATTATAGATAATAACATACTCGACATTTTTTATCTAAAACATTTTTTTCTTATTTCAAAAGTAAACATCCGTTTTCAGTTATTACGTTTAAAAAAATCACTTGTTATATAATGGAGAGAATATATTACCTATATTATTCACTTTATTCTATCTTGTTAGTTTATCAGAAAGTTTTTAATAAAATAAGAATCACGTATACTATTCACTGTTAGGATTACGTATAAGAAAGTCCCGTGGTTCCCAAGGCAGATATTTTTTTGTTTGATAAGGAAACCAAAATATAGTAAAATAGCGAAGTTTGTGCAATAAAACATAAAAAAAAACATACCACATTATCATCTATAAAGGCAGGTTTCTTCGAGGGGGTTGAATGGACGTTACTACAGCACCACAATATCACAATAGCGGCAAACCACCACCACGACATAACACTGTCACAACAACACAGCGATGCTGTTCTCCGCACACCGAACATTGTGTCGATATAGTTTTGTAATTAAATTTAATAATCGATAAAGTCCACCTTAAATATTGTATTACCGTCTGTCACATATTGTTATTAATCTAATGCGAAATATTATGGGTCTTCTTGTCTTATATACAAACCATTTATTACCACATTAACCACAACATCCGAAAAAATGGTGTAATATTATATAGATAAAACACCTATTATGTTTTAAAATGCATTAATTGTATATTTTGACGTTTTGTGGGCGCCAGTAACTTAAATATGTGTACCGGGTGGATTTAAAATAAAACGTGACATAGGACTATGGAATTGTATAAATTAATATATACAAACTTAAAAAAAAATCTTAACAAAATTTTAGAGCTGCACAATTTGAGCAAAAATAAAAGTAATTAGAGGCAATGATGAATAAAAATTTGATTAAAAAAAATTTCTTAGGCCCTGCAAAAAAAGTAAATTTTCGAACTGGACATTTGAATTTTAGAGCTAATAAGCTAGATCTGTAACCCTGATATATATATTTTCAATTTAGCAATTATAATTTTGATATAAAAATATCACATTAATTTTTGTTTAAAACTGCGAATGAAAAACCTCTTTTATGATAAAAATCTTTAGAATCTTTTTAACATTAAAATGCGATAAGTATTTTTTTGTATCCCAATTAACAATCAAGTTGATTTAATTAAGCAACTTTTTTTCGAATACTGTTTTTTTTTGTATTTTTTTACTCAACTGGCAGTAATTAATACAGTATTTGTAGGAATGATTTGAAAGGTTAATAAGTAAAGCTGGCTTATATAACAGACATTTTAAGATAAATTTGAAGTTTGTGTGACTTATATGTTAGTTCTAAAGTTCTGTCACCAAAAAGGATTTTTTTTATTTGCCCACATTTGCATTGTAATCAAAATATCATTCTGGGTTAATACGAAGAATATGGGTCAAAAACACGTATGTATTTATTCAGAATAGAGTTGATGCTTTAATAATATATATTTTAATTATTGGGGCAAAATGGGGTTAATATAGTATAAAAACATGAATTCAATCTCCACCGCAACGAACTGTTTTTATTAAATAATTGTAAAATAAAAATTCCTACATGTTACAATAGATACAGCACATTCTACTCTATTCTAACACATCAACACGTGTTTTTTGATAGTAGTGACGTCGGGACATCCATATTTTCTGTATATTAACCAAAAATATCATTCTGTATTATTAAAAACGAACATTACAATAAAAAAAAAAAAATAATAATCAAACATTGAACTACTGGAGTTAAAAATGGACTGGCGCCTAACACGTAACGGGGGGTAAAATATTAATTACTAAAAAAAAATTCCACCCCTTTGCAATTTCTTAGGGGTAGAATTTTCGAGATACGAAAACCAGGCGTTTAAATTAAAAAAAAATGAAACATGAAGAAGAACTTAATCTCTTTCGAATTATTTTTTTAAGGTTTACACGTAAATGTACAACTAGAACTATATTTATCTAAATTTCTCGTCCGTCCGTCTATCTATCTCTAACAGCAAAATATCTCGTAATCTATATAACTTAGAAACTTCAAATTTTAACTAAAAATGCAAAATTATGACCCCCGAATGTATATAAAAATTATTTTCAGAGGGAGCGGCATATTAGGCAAAAACAGCACATTCTACTCTATTCTAACACATCAACACGTGACATCGGGGTACCCATATTCTCCGTATTAACGAAAATATCATTCTGTATTAATAAACGAAATACAATTAAAAAAAAATTAATAATCAAACATTGAACTATTGGACTGGCGCCTAAAAAATAGTCAAGTACGTACCTATGTAATATTTATTTAGATTCTTTTTACGTGTGAAGAACATTAACCGTTTTCATCTTTGAACATACAGATATAAACAGTTCAATATATTTGTTAAGTCCACTTACATTACTATCACAAGCACACATGTTTAATAGCTTAAGTAAAAAAACCCACTTTATTTACTTATAAGCAATTCTTATTCTACAACAGATTAGATTAAATAATTAGGAAACGTATAACGATTAAAAAACCGTATGATTGCACATATTGTTGTTGTTGTCACGTGTGAGAGCGAGGGTGTGTGTGGTTGCGAGTGTGTATATGTGGTGTGTGTGTGTGTGGCAGTGTGCGTAGCTCCTCCTCTCACGCCGGCCGATGTCAGACTGACTCCGACAGTATGAAACTGTGCGGTGTGTAACAGTCGATTGTATGCGTGCACTATAGCACAGAGACCCCCAAACATATACCAGATCTAGGACTGCAATTAAGACGAGATGAGACTAGAGAAGCGCATCCAGAAAAATATCGGTATGGAGAACTATACATGACTTCCATGTTCTTTCTATCTTTTTAAATAATTTTTAAATTTACATTTTTTTAAATATTTTATTTAAATAACCTACTACTATGAATATACATATCGTAATACATTAAAAATATATATATACTTACAACGGTTACAGCTCTTTTTGCCATTTGTATATAAATATTAGTTTTCTAATGTCAAAAATATAATTCACATTCGTAGAAAAACTAATTTGACAATTTGAATTTAGTTGCAAGGCAACATGAATTAATGACATATTAGTATTTAAAATTCAAAAATTTTAAGTGTGTTTTTCACCCCTTTAATGGCTATTTAGGCACGTACAAATAATAAATGTCCCTTAGATTCAATTGAACTGCAAATGTACCAAATCTTATCAAAATTAGTGAGATAATACTCGCAATGTTCACTTTTTAGACGAAAAAAGTTACAAAATTTTGAATATTTCCAAAACCCCTTATCCGATTAGCACCAAAATCAATAGGTCTGGAGTACTCACTGAGACAAACATTTTCCCCAAAAATAATTCAGATCGGTGCATTTTCACATTAGTTATCGTGAACGAAAGAAAATTCTACATCCGCACAGACACACAGATACACGCACAGCCGCCATGCGGAAATTAACTTTTCCTTACGTTTTGAAGTTAGTACAATCAGAATTTGTCATTTTCTCGGACACGATTTTTCGATGGTATTACAATACTTCCATTTCTTTCAGAACATGGAAGTAAAAATTCAGGGGGGGGGGGGGTAGTTTTTTTTTTGCTATCCATACTATTCCATATTGATATTATAAATGCGAAAGTGTATCTTGTTTGTTAGCTAAATCGCATAGCCGATCTGGATGAAATTTGGTAAAGAGATAGCTGGCATCCTAAGGAAGGAAATAAGCTACTTTTAGGGCGACTAGATTTTAGTTTTTGTAAACCCTGACATGTAAATGAAAACCCCTTTTTGATTTTATTTTAGCCTTTTTATTTTTATTTTCATAATATTTATTAAAAATGTATTACCCTAATCTGCACTTTTGCGCCCCCTGCTATATTTTTGACGACCTTTTTTTTTAGTCGTCATTATTTTTTGCGAAATCTGGAGAAATTGCATTGAAACCCAGAGCCCGGAGAACCAGTATGCAAACCCTGAGACTCCAGGTCAAAACCTGAGATCTGGTCACTCTAGCTATTTTGTATCTCGAAAATTTAGTAGATAAAAAAATGGATGTGTGATATTTGTACGCATGACCTGTTTTATCGACTATCATAATAGAAATCTGTATTACTAACCTTCCTCTTCATGGGTTTTATGTCTGACAGCTCCTACCTAACCTAACTTTAACGCTAACAAAAGTTGAGGTTAATAACAGCTAGTTATACGAGTTTGAACTTGTATTTTTTAAATCTATACAGGAAGAAACCGTATGTTTTCGTGATACAAACTAGTCTATGTCCTTCCTCAAGATGCAAGCTATCTCCTTGTCAAATTTCATCAAGATCGGTTCAGTAGTTTAGCCGTGAAAAGGTAACAAACAGACAGAGTTACATAATTAATTTTTTAAGAGATGATAACATAAATTCAATTACTACAGTCAAAACTGGTTTCAATTAACGAATTTTCAATTAACTAGAATAAAACCTTACGTAAGTCACGCATCCCCCCCTTACCCCCTTTCTTCAGAATCTAGCTACTCAAGTACTATTCAACAAGTATCTATCGTATTGATTTTTCCTTATCAAGAACAGACATTCATATTACAAAATCAACATCATATCAGCATATTGTGTATCACCGCAGTAAAGGACGATCTATAAATTACGTCAAACAAATTTAATGTTTTTTTACCCCCCACCCCCCCTCTCGGCCTTATTACGAAATTTTTCCATGCATGTTTGAAATTTTTCGAGTTATTAACAATATACTAATTTTTCCTCATATTTTTGCTCTTATTCCGTGTTTAGACCGAAAAACAAAACAGCAACATCGTGTCTTTTTGACAAAAGTGCAATAAAACAGGGCTTCGAACCGTTATTTTTTTTGTTTCGGTTTTCGTTCCGGTTCGAGTAAAAAAATATATTTCGGTTCGGTTCCGGTTTTCGTTCCGCAAAAAATAACGGTTTTTTCGGTTTTCGGTTTAGCTCCGAGTGATTAATTAAAAAAAAAATTATTTGTATTAAATTTTATTTTCTACCATAATTTACAACATTTTATGGTACTTGTATGATAGTCCGAACGACAATTGAAGTGGGAAATAAAATCATGTTAACGCGCGTATTTTAACATGTACTGAACCATATAAACATTTTTTTTTCGGTTCTGTTCCGGTTTTCGTTCCGGCAAAAAATAACGGTTTTTCCGGTTTTCGGTTCAGTTCCGATTCGAAGCCCTGCAATAAATCCTATACATTTTTAAATATAAAATGTTTTTTTTTTATATAAAATTCATTGTTTTGATTTTTTAAATGTAACGTAACGATGTTCGTGACTCCTCCCCCTCCTTGTCACACCACGTCACACTTTATAGACCACCCCCCCTCCCCCTTAACCTGTGACGTAATTTATGAATAACCCCTAAATCATTAACGGCGATCAGATTGATTTCGCATCTAAACAAAGCGGTAGATCGCAAGATTTATCTGACAAAACGCCAAACAAGAGATCATATGTTGAACAAAACAGCAGTAGAGATCAGTGACACGCCGCCGCCAAGGTCGCGCATTGTGCTCCGCGACTTTCCTCTACTTGGCCAGTTTCCAGATAAGGGAAACGAACTCCTTTTTGTTAGTATCTGATGCACAGTGGCGCCACAACAGCTTTCGCAGACCTGCAGATGGAAAATTCAGGGCTGTACATAAAAGTGGCGTAACCAGGATTTTTTTATGAGCGGGGGTATTGACATATATTATATATATTTATTGTATGGAATTAAAATACTGGTTACGCCACTGTGCACATGAGGTGAGACTGAAACATAAAGACCTCGTGAGTCTATTATGACAATTAGCTAGCACTCTTGCTCTTAGCGGCTAGTTAGAAACTTCAGAACATCTAATCAAGAAATACAATTACGAGATTTCGAAAGAAAGGTGATTATTTGTTCTTTTTATTTGACACATACTATTAGACCAGAACATAATAGTGCAGACGTTCGGAAAATTATTCCTTATTATCTTATTAGTGAGGTTGGCTCGATTATAGAGGTGTACCGAAATTCCGGCCGGAACTCACGATGTAGAATTATAGTCTAATCAAATTAAATATCGGTATGGAGAACCATATACATGACTTCCACGTTCTTTCTATCTTTTTAAATAATTTTTAAATATACATTTTTTTAAATATTTTATTTATATAACCTACTACTATGAATATACATATCGTAATACATTAAAAAAAACATAAATACTTACAACCGTTACAGCTCTTTTTGCCATTTGTATATAAATATTAGTTTTCTAATATCAAAAACATAAAACACATTTGTAGAAAAACTAATTTGACAAATTGAATTTAGTTGCATTTGTTTCCAAGGAAACATGAATTATTGACATATTAGTATTTAAAATTCAAATTTTAAGTGTGTTTTTCACCCTTTTAATGGCTGTTTAGGCACGTACAAATAATAAATGTCCCTTAGATTCAATTTTTTTTAGATTCTAATTTTGATAAGATTTGGTACATTTGCAGTACCAAATCTTATCAAAATTAGTGAGATAATACTCGCAATATTCACTTTTTAGACGAAAAAAGTTACAAAATTGCGAATATTTCCAAAACCCCTAATCCGATTAGCACCAAAATCAATAGGTCTGGAGTACTCACTGAGACAAACATTTTCCCCAAAAATAATTCAGATCGGTGCATTTTTACAGTAGTTATCGTGAACGAAAGAAAATTCTACATCCGCACAGACACACAGACACACGCACAGCCGCCATGCGGAAATTAACTTTTCTTTAAGTTTTGAAGTTAGTACAATCAGAATTTGTCATTTTCTCGGACACGATTTTTCGATAGTATTACAATACTTCCATTTCTTTCAGAACATGGAAGTAAAAATTTCCTATAGGTGAAGAAATGAAATAAATATTCGCATGGATAATTTTAGTACCTATCGATTGCTAATAATGTCTTTAATAAAATATTAAATTTGCAAGGTTGTGGGCCCCGGGAAATACAAAAAAAAAATAAAAACAAAAAAACTTGACCGCCGCTTATGTTTAAATCACCGATGCAGCGAAAACGATAGGAGCTAGAGCAAAAATGAACAGAAACCATTTGATAGAGAATGAAATTTCCTATAAAAAATAATAAAGTTCATATCTCTAAAGTTAATAGTTTTTGAGTGATGGTCGTTGAAAATGTCATGACTAAAATGTAATTTTTGAAAAATGTCGCTTTATGTCCCGATCAGCTGTAAAAAGGAATATTGGTATTTAATGATTAATAAAAAAATTCAAAAAATTCACTGTTATATTATGGGTTCTATTATATTATTATTATTTTTATATTATATTATTATTGACACTATAAATGTAATTACATTCGATCGAAAAGAACGTATGCTATACAAATAATTTAACGAAATTATAGCTATACAAATAGTTTTACGAAGCTGTAAAAATTACAGAATATGTAGAAAACATATTTTTTATAATTTAATGTATTTAAAAAAAAATCAAACATTTTTTTGTATCATCTTTAGGCCTTTTCACATAAAAAAGGTCCTTACACTCATACATGTAACTCTACTCCTTTATTTGTTATAATTTTGTAAAGTTCATGAAACCTTGAATTTAGATATTTTCAATCATGAAAATGTATACTAAATGTAGTGTAATAGTTAAAAAATTGATTGTGATTGGCCAAATCCAAAGTTAATGAACAATTTGAGGTAAATACGAATTACATACTTTTAGAAAATATTTTTATTTCAAGTCAACCCCCTAACTACACCACTGTGTATCAGTTCCCGTATTTTTCCCATATTTGTATTATATATATCCTACGGCTTTGTAGAGATTAATTCTTTTATTCGCGATTGTTTACAGTTATACTGTTTATTTAGTCTCAGAGATTCAAACAAAGGTTCAATTATTTTGTTGAATTTCATCAATTATATTAATTAGAAAGATATTAATATAAAATAATACATAGGTAACATGAACAATGACAACAAAATGTTTTATTTCGTCAATGATTGTAAAGACTGGATTGTTAGTACTTATTAGTACTAGAATCCTGAATACTGCCACTGCAATTTCTGACGAAACGTTAACCAAATTAATGACAAAATCAAAAAATTCCGTAAATATGAATTTTTAAATGAAAATTCTCAATGAGTATTTATTGAAAAAATAAAAATAAAGGAGTGTTAAGACTTAAATATCGGTATGGAGAACCATACATGACTTCCATGTTCTTAATATCTTTTTAAATAATTTTTAATATATGAGAAATTTCAATGGGAATTGTCAGAAATAAAACTCACCTTTGTATTATAAATATTAGTTTTCTAATGTCCTAATGTCAAAAATATAATCCACATTCGTAGAATAACTAATTTGACAGTTTGAATTTAGTTGCAACATGAATTAATGACGTATTAATTAGTATTTAAAATTCAAATTTTGAGGGTGTTTTTCACCCCTTCAATAGCTGTTTAGGCACGTAAAAAAATAAATGTCCCTTAAGTTCAATTTAACTACAAATGTACCAAGTCTTATCAAAATTAGTTATAGACGATAAAAGTTACAAAATTTCGAATATTTGAACGAAAGAAAATTCTACATCCAGACACACGCACAGCCGCCATGCGGAAATTAACTTTTCTTTACGTTTTGAAGGTAGTACAATCAGAATCTGCTCTTATCTTGGACACGATTTTTCGACGGTATTACAATACTTCCATTTCCTTCGGAACATGGAAGTAAAATTAAAGTTTAAAGTATTTATAGCTTATTAAATTGTCTTTGTGACGATACGTTTTTGTTAGAATTTCTCGACAAATCTGGATTATTTTTATAAGATTTCTTGTCCTTCGCATTTCACTTAAGCTCTAATATTAATCGTGTTAATTACTTGTACTAACAACTACAAATTTTTACATATACAAAATATACATATATGTTCTTACTTTACTTTGTTTCCATATTTAAATATTTTGTAGATATATTTTACATATTATAAATATATTTCTTTGTTATACAAATATAGCCGACTCGATTCTTTGTTAGCAAACCTGTATTTATTGCCAAAAAAAGAAGAAGAAGATAATAAAAAATCTGTCTTATTGATGTAATTGAGATAATAAAAATAAAACAGTTTTAAAAAAAATGCATAACTGCGTACAAATATACATAGGATGGACGCACCTATTTCTGCCATGTTTAGAGATATTTTTTATAAAAACTTTATGGTTAATAAATGTCAATGAATCGCTTGGAATCCGAAGATCAATATCGGTATGTTCCTCCATATTTTTTTATAAGATATTGGCACCAATCTTGGACAGTATCCCAGTGTTGGACACTCGCTTAAATAAAAAATATTTGTTGATATATATACCCATACATGACTTTCATGTTCCTCCATATTTTGTAATAAGATATTGGCACCAATCTTGGACAGTATACCAGTGTTGGACACTTGTTTAAATAAGAAATATTTGTTGATATTTGACTACTGCCATTACTGAATCATAATCTATAGACAGTAAAACAGCTTAATTTGATGATAATCGGTCATTGCGTGGACATTTATTTATTTATTAATTATTATAATTATCATAGCATCTATAAACATTGTTTTAAATTTTACTATTCTTTATTTTACAACTTTTGTGTCCATCACTGTTTTTTTTAGTCCATTACTGGAGAAAAAATATAAATAAAATAAAAATCTATAATTAAAAAAAACAAACTATATTTGCGAACTTTAGTAACTAAATTGATTAAATAAAGAGGTGATTGTTTTATTTGTAACATGAGATCATGAAAAAGATACCAAAAATCAGTATACCTTGCTCTTAAAGGGGCCACGTCTGGTGCCAGTACCTTATGTAGATTTAAAATATGTATAAAAATCAAAAGGTATTGAGTCTTTGCTGAGATGAACCTTTTTTACGGAAGTTACGTGAAAGGAAGGAAATTCTGCAGACGAACAGCCGCTATGCCGTGCGGGAAAAACCATTTTTCCCAAACGTTTTCATTTCCTTCGGAACATGGAGGAAAAAATTATTTATCACTTTTAATCAGGTTTCTACGAAAGAGCACGTGGCTGTTATTTTTCCCATTAAAAAGAATATTATATAATATATATTTTGAGTAAATTAATTAAAATACATGAATTTATGAATTGAAAAAACAAATATAAAAAAAATATTTAAACTTTTTAAATAGTGTTGAAATTTTTCAAAGAAATTCGCAATTTTACTCTTTATTTCTTACTATACAATAAAAACAAAATAATTATTTATTACTGTTTGTATTATGCCATGATGTCTGTGTGTCTGTCGGTATATACAGACATTAGTTTTCTTCAAGGAAGAAAACCACCTTTTTTAAAAAACTAGAAACATATACTTCTCGTATCAATTTTTGAATTTTTCGAATTTTTATATTTTATTCATTCAAAAAAAAAATTGTAAAAGAAATAATCGATTTTTTAGTCATATATCAAAAAAGTTATAGAGAACGTTATTTTCTATAATTTATATCCCATTTATTTCTTTCTACTTTTTATCAGTTAGCCAGAAATTTTTGTTTATATAATTAGACACGTAAATTGTATACTCAGTATTGAGTTTTTTTTGTTTACACAAATTATGAAAATAATATTAAAAAACTACGTGTACGCAGGTAGAAAAATTAACCAAATAAGAAAGTACTTACGTTTATCTACCATGATTCATAACTACTTCAATAAAATAGTGATTGGCAATAGTTAAAACCACAAGAAGTTAGTTATTTGTAAATAAATGGTAAACAATGTGTGTGAATCATTCTAGAAGTTATACTGTATATATCTACAATTGTTCTAGTTGTTCGACAAAGCGCCTATATGTTGTATATTGTACATATGTATATAAAAACTGCAATGTCAGAGTTAGTGTGGGTGGGTGGGTCATAGCCATGATGATTAACACACTCGTAGTATTTTGTGTGTAGTATTGAGAAATGATAAACGATTCTAATGAATGAAAGTATACAGTGGCGTATCCATAGAGGGGGGTTAGGGGTGACCTCCCCCCCTCTTCCGAATTTGTCAATATGCATTATTTTATTTAATAGATAGATTGATGAAAATAACTACAAAATAATTTACCCCCCCTAACCGATTTTTTTGGGTGCGCCCCTGGGGTTACATATAATAATATAATTTGGTTTATTTTACATATTTAGGTACTTTTTTTAAAATGACGATTTATTTAATATGTTGTAATACATGTGTATTATTTTTTAGTTTAAACTTGGTCAACGTTTCTTCCGATATGTGTAGAAAAAGAACATCAAATAAATTTATATTTTTTAATGTTTTTAATATTATCTTTGCCTTTAAATGGTAAAACCAAATATGTCACTTTTTGGAGATTTTATGTTTTTGATAAATTTTATATGGAAAACCCGATAATGTCAATAACGTAAATTAAAATGAAATAAAAATAAAGTAATTCAATATTAATCATTATTAAATTCATGTGACATAAAATATAGGGATTTGCCATAAAGAATTAAAAAAATAAATAAATAGCCGTAACTTTTGAAAAATAAAAAAAATGTCGAAAAAAAATGATAGCTAAAAAAATATTTACAGCATTACTTATATATATTTTGACTTACTAATTTCAAATATCTCTACATGTTTTTTTTTTCATTCATAAATATGTTCTTTACCCAGGTTTTAGTATATATTTTGTTACATTAGGTAACATAAGGAATAAGCAATGACGATAATAGTAAATCAAGGCGGAAAAAAGTTTGCCGCCAGCGCGCTATTTTGCAATACGCTGCCTAAACCGTTAAATAAAAATTAATAAAGAATTTGCACACAAATTTGCTTCCAGCTAACGCTATCTACTGGGATACTATATCTACGATTTTTAAAGTAGTGGTAATAAATATGCACTTATTTTAAGTCAAAAGTCATAATATATACGATTTCATTGGCTACATCTGTTAGTGGTTGTCATTTATATTTAATACCTAGCAGATAGCGTTAGCTGGGAGCTAATTTGAATTTGCACTCAAGCAAATTCTTTATAATACCGGTCAATAATGTAATAAAGAATTGTGTAGAATAAAAGATCTAAAATAATTCAACTATATTTTTCAAAATTCCTAAACATTAATTCCGTACTCCACGCGAACGAAGCCGCGGGTACAGCTAGTTATAAATATCTGTAAGTACACGCGTTTGCCGATGTTACCCAACCTAACATCTTTCTCTAATATCTGCTAAGGAACATTATTGTTTAATAAAGATATCAGCGGGAAGTTTTTATTTTAGACATACTGTGATTTATTTTCTTAGCTGGCGCTTAGGGCTGCCAAAACTTTACATTCTCTTTAATTTTTTGTATTAGTATTGGTTTTAATTATATTATCGTATATGATTTCATATCATTTTGTAGTCTGTCTGGCTGTCTGTCCGTCAAAACCCTTTTTCTTAGGAATGGCTAGAGGTATTAAATCTAATTGAAATTAATATCAAATATTAAGGTCCTGTAAAAATTCAAGTTCCTAACTCAATTCAATAAAAAGATACGACCTTTCAAAGCGTATTTTGATACTGACAGACTGACTGACTCAGTGATCATGAAAATATATAAGATACTTCTCGTTGATTTAGATTTTGGAAATTTGGCACGAAGAAAATAAATGGTTAATCAATTCCAGGCAATTTATATAAACACTATCGGTTTTTATTTAAATTGTTGAATAATTAACTACCTTCGGTGAATTTATCACAAGGAAGCACTGTGCATTTACTTGGAAGATGTTTTTTTTACTGTAAAGTATCGACATTGAACAATAAAAATGCCGCGATGCTAAAACTGACCTACTCAATTAAGTAACTTAATAATTAAATATATGTTTACATATCGTTAGTAGTATTTTTGCTTGGTTGTGATATTTCGACAATGTTTTAAGTTCGACTTGGGCCAGCTAGTAAATATATAAAGAAAACGCGTATATCATTAAGGGGGAACAGTTCGAATCTTGTTTTGGATGTGCAAGTAGGCACTACAATGTGATAATCCTGAGTCATAAGGTAAGAGATAGGTTTTTAGTTTTTTTTTTTTTATGAGTTCACAATTCTTTTACTGATTTATTTATTTCTATTCTCTTTATTATAATATTCTAATTATGACTACTAGTTAATATGTATGTAAGAAAATTGGGGAGTAAATTGTAATGCCGTTGTTTTTATTTTATTTAGTTTTAATTTCTATAATAAAATTGTTTCTAATAATCGAAATTTGGGTTATAATTAAGTTTTATATGATTTCCTATCCTATCCGCCTTATGCAGTTCACTGGCTATATGCTAGGGAACTGAGCTACTTTTATGTCTGGTATTATAAAGGAGCTAGCAAAATTTACTAGCTAGCAAGCACTTTCAAATGGGGTATTAATTATGTACTAGTATCTATGGATTAGCTATGGAATTTAGAGCAGTGACACTTTAATTAATTGTAACACAGTTGGCATCTTTGACCGTACAAAATAATTTTCATATATCACCACTGTTTTAATATCGTTGGTATTTACCTACAACGCGTGCGCGAAACTTGTCAAAGTTTTCAACAAACTCCAAAAGAACTGTCATATAAGTTTGATATCTCATTTGAAAGTGCTTGCTAGCTAACAAATTTGCTAGCTTCTTTATAATACCGGACATTATACTCGCACGAAAAAGGAACCCATTGATGGCAAGGGCGGCCACCATCCATGCTACCATAAGATCTTTTAGCCCCCTTGCAGTGCGTACGTCACGCCTATGATGTCATTTAGTATTTATTATAAAAGGAGGTGAATGAAACTTATATCATTCGAAAGGTACTGTGCCATAGATGTGCACAAAAAAACACCATGTGTGTATATTGCCGTTAAGGCAGGTAAAATAAAGTTATCATACACACCTGATTTCCCCTCTCGCTGTTTTTTTATTTCCCCTCGCATCGTTCAACATCATAGAAATACTCCTAGCGCCACCAAGCGGCAAATATAAATAGTTTTGGGTTCCTGTCAAACGTAGAGAATACGTATACATAGATATTTCAATTTCAGTGTTTTTATTTGAAAATTTTTGTTGTAAAAGCAGATTAGGTTAGGTTAGGTACTGTGCTAAAGATGTGTACAAAAAAATCATGTGGGTGGAGGTGGGGGGTCGAGTTTTGTGTAGTTGAATAGCTTTTTCAAAAATATTGAACATGCATTTTTTTTGTTTTTCGATGCTGTATATACTATTCGAAATATTCGACCGTCCCAGAACATTTTTGTCACCCTGTATATATTTGCTGGCATCTCTAGACGCTATAATGTAACGAGATGTGTTATAGCTGTTGTAGTAATTTTTTTTACCACAAAATTAAATTATCACTTTAAATTCGCTATCGGACGTGCGTGGGCGGCGGCCGGTGCAGTGACCTCCCCCGCACTGGATCCGGCCTAGACCGGATATGACCAACAGGAGTGGAATGCCCGCGAATTATGAATTATTATATTATATGTCTCGTGGTTTTTGTTGTTCTGTCTGTCTTGATAACGCTTTTTTTATGAAATAATTGCGAACCATTGACCTTTCTTGTAATTGATTATTAGCATAATGTGTGGATATGACGATGTATGTGTCATTCAGAAGCCATTAAGATTAAACCACTTAAAACGAATGTTTGGGAAAATAAATATAATTTTAAATAGTATTGTTAATTATTATAATAAACAAATTGAGAAAATGTCGATTGTACATCAAACTAATATATAAGATACTGATGCCAGTCTTGGACGGTTTAAGAGCAAAATATACTGTTTTTTGGGATTGATGGGTTTCTTTTTGTAATTAGCATGAACTTATGTTACTAATTAAATAAGTACCTCTTTATTAAATCAATTTAATTACCAAATACCGCAAATATAGTTTATTTTTTAATTATAGTCTTTTATTTTGTTTATGTTTTTTCTCCAGTAATCGAGAAAGTAAAATCAGTAATGGGCACCCAGTGATGGACACTTGATAATGATTACAAAATGATAAGTATATACTACGACACAAAAGTAATAAAATAACGAATCGTAAAGTTTAAAACAATGTAAAGCAGATGCTATTATAACATAATATAATAATTAATAAATAGATTACACTAATAATTAGTTCAAATGTCCACAGTTTCAACAGCCACTGACCGATTGTCATCAAATTAAGCTGTTTTACAGTTAAATGTCTATAGATTATGATTCACTAATGGCTGTAGTGTCCAACACTGAGGTATTGTCCGAGACTGGTGACAGTACCTTATATCTGTATATACATTAATAATGACAATTTCTAAATAGTTTTTAGAATTTTTGTTCATCTGTCTGTCTGTCTTTCAGCAGTATTTTTACTAAACTGATCTTAATGGGATTTTCATTGCTACACACTGACGGGCTTACGTGTTTATATCATCCGATTTTTTCCATAATTTTGAATTTTACGTGCGAAATGGTAGTATATTTATAATATACTTAACCATAGACATAGAGCATGGACCGCGCATTCTGTATTAACATAATGGTGTAACATTTCTTTAAAACAGTGAGAGAGATGCGGTGACGTTTGGGATATATCTATCTCTTTTTCTAAGAAGAATGAAATAGTTACTCCTGTTTAAATAAGGACAAGTATATCCCAAATAATTTTCTATCTCTCACATCAGCGGTCCATGCTCTATGTCTATGTACTGAACACATTTTTTTAAATAAATTTTTAATTTTTCTTACTTATTAAAAAAACAAATGTAATTATTCATTTTTATAAAACCGACCCTGTTTGAGGAACCAAAATTTGACGAGTTTTGAAAATGAGAACGATAAAATAGTTCCGGTTAAATAATAGATAAGAAATTTTAACTAAAGCGGAAACAGTGTGGATAAATCGTTGAAATCTAAACTGCATTTCCTCTTGTGTCAAAAAAAAACTTAAATATGTAATAAATAATCTATTTTACTTTCAAATAATTATAATAGATACAATATTACATCATATACCTATTTATTATGTAACTATGATGCAACTGATAATATTTTTTGGTTTTTATGTATTAATTAAACATTATTTCAGATTATATTTGGAATTTAGACATATTATTTACATTTTAAAATTTTAATGTTCACTTTCATTTAACATGACAAATTACCTTCTTTAAAATTATATATTCTCTGTAAGTTTCATATAAACTTGCTGTTTTGTATATTTATATACATATGTAGGTAGCTATCAAAAATGAAATCGAGAAAAACTGTGAACATATACTTTAAAACTTTAAACTACGTAATATAAAAAAGTTGCCCTCTAGTTTAATTTTCTGGCACTAAACTCAGATACAAACCATCAAAGTACATGTACCACATGTTTATGTTTCAGAAAACGTACACAGATGTCACTATTGTACTTTTTATTCAAATTTTTAAATGAAGTTATTTTTATTGTTAAATTTTTTTTTATTATTCTTGTAAAATGTCTATCAATATTTAAATCACACGGAATTCAGTGGAGTACCCAGGATTTTTTTTTTGGCGGGGAAGGAAAAAATTTAATGAACATTGTTTTTGAATGAATTTTATATTAATTCTGCATATTTTTAAATATTTAATTTAAGTTTTTCTATAGATCAAGGGAAGTATGTACGTTAAGGAAGTATAATTTAAGAGAGGTTATACTGTATTATAATATATTTTTGTAATAAAATTATAACTCTATTTATATAAATAATATGTGTATTAAAATTAATCAAGTAGATACATTTGTATACAAGATAAAATTATATTTATCAATGTTTTAGCGATGATACTAATTTATATGTAGATACATATGTATATTGAAGTTTTTATCTCTAATTATATTCATGTATAAGTCAAATCACGTTATGTGGTTTTAAACTATTCTATTTCTATTAAAAATAATATTATTTAATTGTATATAAAAATAAATAAAAAATAAAAAATAAAAACAAATATAAATGAACAATAAACAATGAAAGCATTCACACTTATAGGTATCGTGCCGGTCTCGCCCCAATCCATAATACATACATATATGTATATAAAGCTCAACGTCTCTCTGTCTGTCTGTCTGTCCGTTAGTGCACTTATCACTCGAGAACCACTTATCAGATTTACGTGGTTTCTTTTTTAATTCATAGGTACATTCTCTGACCAGGTTATAGGCTATATTTTGTTACGTTAGGTAAAATAACAACTAAGCAGTGACAATAATAGTAAAAAAATTTGCCGTCGGCGCGTTATTTTGCAATACGATGCCTAAACCGTTCAATATTGAACAAAATAATGTATTGAAGAATTGTGTAGAATCAAAAGATCTACAATAAACTCCGCGATACCATATGTCTAACTTTTATATTTAAGCCACAATGACTGATTTTATGTTACAAAGAAAATTAAAAATATTTGGGTTTTGTTTACGTGGACTTATGACCTGCAAAACATTAATCCTTATCGAAATAATTTATTTCATCATCATAAGTACTAAATGTAGATATAATTTGCCCTTTACAGCATCCAATTTGGTCGTATAGTTTAGAAAATATCGAAATATACATACGGGAACATATTATTCGCGCGATGGCTACCCGTGTCGCGGCGTGCGGTAAGGAATGAGCGTATTTTGATTGTCAATTGTTTATTTTGTTTTCAATAATTAACTTTTAAATTTAAATAGAACAAAAATTATTTTTACTTTTTGTTCTGATTCGTTTTTGTTAGGTATTTAATTGTTATTTATTATATTTTTAACCTGAGGATGAATTCGTAAATTCGAAAGCTTGCAATTACTTTTTCTTAAATAAATTTCTGATGCCGTGTTTAGATCGAAAAAACAAAATAGCAACATCGTCTCTTTTTGACAAAAGTGCAATGCATTTTTAAATACGATACATTTTCAAAGACTGTATTATTTTTTTTTGGTCTAAACACGGTATTAGGTTTACGCAATTAAGCTATGATTTTCTATATATAACTAATTTTTTATTGTTGTGATCTATTATTAACATATATGATAAATATTCCCCTATCAATACCCGAGTGGTTTAAATAAATACAGTTTGCGAACCGTATAGTCTGTGCTCTTTCTGATCAACAGTAGTCACTTTTAATCAGTTGTGGTGCGAACACATAGATCACATTGGGAAACTGGTGAGATAAAAATACATACATACATACATAATACATATATACTTACATCTATTTCATACCATATCAATGTTTTGGTTTCATATTTAGTAAATACATAGAAATAATTATGTTCATTTAAAATGGGTAGATAAATAAAAATTACTCATGTTTGGCGACATAGTACTCTGGAACTATAAACCACAGAAATCATAGGATCATCTTAAAATGTGTGTAATATAGTCTAGTTTTACATATTAAATTTTTAAATCATTCCAAGCAGTATTCATTGGGAAACTGGTGAGATAAAAATACATACATACATACATACATAATACATTTATACTTACATCTATTTCATACCATATCAATGTTTTGGTTTCATATTTAGTAAATACATAGAAATAATTATGTTCATTTAAAATGGGTAGATAAATAAAAATTACTCATGTTTGGCGACATAGTACTCTGGAACTATAAACCACAGAAATCACAGGATGATCTTAAAATGTGTGTTATTTAGTTTAGCTTTACGTATTAAAATTTTAAATCATTCCAAGGAGTATTTTATAAATTACAGCCATTTAAATAAAAATCTGAAAAAAAGTTTTACAATTAAAATTTTTAGAATAATTATTTTAATTTTAAACCCTTAAATTTGTGAATAAGGGGTTGAATTTCAGGTTCAATGGAATAATTTATAAAAAATGTTTTTATACATCAACTTTTTTAATTAATTACAAAAATTACAGTCTATTGAATTAAGTTTTAAATTACTGAAAAAACACGGGTATTTTTTAAAAACAATATAGACCCGATTTCTGATTTTACTTTTCAAATTAATTTTTTTTAATTTTCAAACAAATAAACAAATTGTAAGTAGAAGGTAATTTTGTTTTTTAAAATAAATGGTGTTACATTATTGGTTCTTTAAACCACATTTCCCTTATATTAGTTTTAATTTTAATAGTATATTTTAAGTAACATCTCATTGACACAAAATTATCAAAAGTTATTAAAGTGACCTAACTGCATCGCCAGAAAATTTACAATTAACTCAATATGTATGTATTTCTTAAATATTAGTTTTTTGACATGAAAATAAAAACGACTTCTAGATATTTGTTTATTGATATTTTAAAAAATGTATCGAAGGTAAAATTTAAACTTTTAGTAAAAATATTATTTTTATGTCATAAATGTAAACATTATAAACTAAAGTAAATATTAGAACCAGGGCCGGATTAACAACGTAGCAGGAGTAGCAAATGCTACGGGCCCCGCGTCTTTCCTATCAGATATTGTGAATTTAATATAGTATATTTAAAAATAAAAATAGGGAAACAAAAAATGAGAAACGCGACTAAAAAAAAAAAAAAAAGCTTTTCAAGTTTTTATTTTTATATAGTCCAAACTTCGGTATGTATGTATAAAAAAAAGGTATATTATATGTATATTATATTTTCCATTATTTGTAAAAAAAATTCTCATTATCCAGTTCATATAGAAATTTTTTCGATCGTTGATACCCAGAGTTTCACCCCCACCCCCGATGCCAATGCCAAGGGCCTCTTTATAACATTTGCTACGGGCCCCGCGCTTTCTTAATCCGGCCCTGATTAGAACCATCGATTTTATTTATATACAAATAATTTGATATTGATATAATGATAAAATATATACCTAAATAGGTACAGAAAGGATAAAATTAAGTTAGTATACATTTTAACTACGATTAAATGAAGAAAATTATAAGCTTTTATAGTTTTCCTTGATATGGATCTTGAAATCTGGGTATAAGCCAAGATCTAAATAAAAAAAATGTTTAATTTCAAAATCCTGAGTTATTATTTTTTAATTTTCATAAGTTCGACCATGTTGGGGATATCGATATTGTACGCGATATTGACTCTCGGAAGTTCTAATATCATTGTGAATGGGATGCTGTATCCCAAACCGTCAGAAATAAGAGATGTGCGTTATTTGGATGGAATTTGGGATTTCCGTCGAGATGATGATCTAAATTTAGGTCTTGAGAATGAATGGTTCAAGCAAGATTTAAAAGAAGTAAGTATGTGTTTAAAATTATTTATTAAATGTAGCCTACGTATTGTTTACAAGCTCATCTGTAATGTGAGATATATAGGTCAAACATCATGCTAGTAGGAGCTGTTTTTAAGCTTTAGAAATATTTCATAATTAGATTTTTTGGAGTACCTACTAAGTATAATCAAAAAGGTAAAAAATGGTTTATAGTACATTAAAAAAATTAAAATCCATAAAAAACATTAATTTTTGTGTTTTTATTTAAATTTTAAATAAATTAGGTTATGTTATCCGACAAATAGAACCGAAAATATTTTTTAAATCTACGAAAGAAACTGTTTTTTTTTTTAAAAAGATAAAAAATGGCTTCTGGAGGTCTGCTAAAACTGATCTAAAACTCTTAATAAAAAAATGTTCCTTCGTTCTGGTTCCTTATTCAAGAAAATTTTCGCTTATACATATAACTTGCACTAAAAAGTTTAATAATAATAATATAAATTATTTTGTTAACATAAATATTGAATAGTTAACTTATTTATTGTTTTTGATTTTTAAAATCCCCCACTTACGTATTTTTATTATTATTTTGAAAAATTGAACTCTTATATAATACGATTTTGTTCAAAAATTAAAGTATAAGATTGTTAAAGACTTCGAGCCATATTCAGTAGGCAATCCAATAAAACATTTTTTACAAATGAATTACAATTTATTACAACCGGAAATAAATTTATAATAATTTATAAAAAATGTTGAAAAAGGTTTTACTCGATTGGTATATCAGTGATATCAAAAAAGCCATATATGATGGAACTAAGAATTTTAGTATTTTTATTCCAACGTTCTGAAATATGGTCGTTTTTGGAAATATGCGAACATTCTGGCAAATTCAAATGAACTTTTTTATATTAAAAATTATAAAAACATTTATTTCTCCATGCATGACATTTCAATTAGAAAAACAGTTTAAAGTTCTAAATAATATAATATTATTTTTAAGTTGATTTTATTATTTATGAAGATATTATTATTTATATCGTTCAGTTTTCTCATTTTCAAGTTTGTAAATATTCTTTTATATATCAATATAATAAGTTTATAGTTATCAGCTATGTATTTATTTTGAAGTTGAAATACATAGATAATGGATTATCACAATAAGAATTATGTGATGGTTTCAAACACTTATAAGTTTTTTATTCCATTATATTATCTAAAATCATACATTGTCTTAAATAAATATGTATAAAAAGGTAATAATATGTAACAATCAATAAGTATTTATTTAATTTATAAAAAAAAATAATGTAAATCTGTTTGCCCTATATATGTTTGCCTACATATTTCGCTATGTAGAAAAAATAGTATGAAATAGAATATGAAATATTAGGGATATAATATAATATATAACTGTTAAATTCGATAATGTATATTGATATATTTGGGGGATTGGGGACTCCTTGAACTCCCCACTTATGAGTGTGTCACTGCCTACACATTTCCAATATGTAACGAAAATTGATAAAATATGTTTTGAAATTATTTGAAACTGTTTTTGGATTTCCAGTTAAATACGTCAAATGTATTGTGTAAATATATATTCTATAACCAAACCACACAAATAACGCTAGACATACAAAATATGTATATTTTGTAATACATTTTGTGGTATTTACCTTTTTACCCAATGTTTACATTAGATAATATATTAATATAATATAATTTTAACAATAGAAACTATTTCATTTATAAATATATAAATTAACAATGTACGGAAAAAGGAAACGCATTAAATACATCAAATTATAATTTGTATTTAAATATGAACTGACCAAGTTCACACATTTTATTATTATTTATTATTAACAATGCCATTTGTATGACGTATTTGTACTATTGATGCAACAAAAAAAAATTGTCAACTGCGAGCCTATCTTAGCGCGTTAGTGTCGCGTGCCTTATATTTTATTTTATTTATTTTAATTTTAGCAAAGTTAAGAACCATTGTAATAGTTCGTATATTCAATAACATAGTGTGCTGTAAAATATAAATATATTTGGGTTTTATTTACAGACAGGGGAAGTAATTCCAATGCCGGTACCGGCGAGTTACAACGATATAACTCAGGATCGGTACTTGAGGGACTACGTGGGCGTGGTCTGGTACCAGAGGACTTTCTATTTACCCCCTACATGGAATCATAGTGATATGAGAATTTGGCTACGTTTTGGTAGCGTGCACTATCATGCAAAAGTTGTAGGTACACAGTTTACTATGTTTTATTATAATTAAGCGTTGCACTCACTAATTGAGCGAGCAAGCGAGCATTATCGCTCAATAATCGCTATTTGCTAAAGTTGTAGGTACACAGTTTACTATGTTTTATTATAATTAAGCGTTGTACTCACTAATTGAGCGAGCAAGCGAGCATTATCGCTCAATAATCGCTATTTGCGAAAATTGTAGGTACACAGTTTACTATGTTTTATTATAATTAAGAGTTGTACTCACTAATTGAGCGAGCAAGCGAGCATTATCGCTCAATAATCGCTATTTGCTAGTTTGCGTTTGAAAAACGTAAATATTAGTAAATAATAATAATTATTAACACTTGCAGTATGTAAATGGTGAATTGACAATGGAACATGAGCTGGGACATTTACCATTCCAAGGCGAAGTTACGAAATTTGTGAAATTTGGAACACTTAACAGAGTTACCGTATATTGCGACAATACGTTGAGTTCAAAAACAGTTCCTCAAGGACAGAGGGGAACAATCCATGTGTAATAATATTTCATACATTTTATTGTTTGGGGGGTTAAAAATATTTTTTTAAAGTTTATCAAGTGTTCCGTGTCAATAGGAATCACTTTGGTGTCCGTCCGTCCTTCTGTCTGTCACAGACGATTTTCTCCGAAGCTATTCGACGTAGTATGGTGGCTCAATTATAGACGTGAAGTAAAAAAAGTTGAATTTTAGAAAGTAAATTGGGAAATGGAAAAAAATCAAAGAGCATCATGTAGGGTGTCAAATAAAAGCTTATTGAAACAGGAATTCAACAATATATGTACATATATGATGTATTTTCTTATGCATTTTAAAAATATTTTTCGGGAAAAACGCTTAGAAATTGTTGTCCCCAGCCTTAACATCAAAAGAATAGCTCAGAAAAATCTGAAAATCTGAAAAAAAAATCATGAAAATTGTGAATTATTAGATGTAGATTGAGCTAAAATTATCAGGATTTAAAAAAAAAATTCAGCAAAAAATATTTCTTACGATGTAAAGAACAACTTTTGTCCTTACACGTTTTTCAAAATTTTCAATAATTTAAGTGGGGGGTTGATGGCACGGAACACTAATTGTGCAAGTATATCATCACACTTGTCTTTTTTTTAAAATAACATTTGTCAGAAAATAATATTTTTTTTAATTGAAAATAAATATTTTTCTAGTGGAAACAAGACATTACATACACTGGACATTAGATTCGATTTCTTCAATTACGCCGGGATTCACAGACCCGTTGTACTTTACTCAACACCAAAAATGTACATCGAAGACCTGGACGTGAAAACAACCTCAATCGATAACAATTCCGCATACATAGATTACGAAATCAAAATAAACGGAAGTGTTAATAACAGTACCAAATGCAACGTGTCTCTGTTCTTTGCAAACAATACAAAAGTCGACGTTAAAATGGTGGACGCAAGTAACGATTACTGTAAAGGACAATTAGTGGTAGAGAATCCAATATTATGGTGGCCGTATTTGATGGATCCTTCCCCAGCGTACCTGTATACTTTAGAAGCTATGTTAACAGTTGAAGACATGAAGGCCGATGTGTATAGACAAGTGGTTGGAATAAGAATTTTGACGTGGGATAATACGAGCTTTTTGATCAATAATAGACCTGTTTATTTGAGAGGGTTTGGAAGACATGAGGATTCAGATGTATGAATGATATACTCTTTAAAATTAAAAGACCCCCCCCCCTCCTCCGCCACTGTGTTGTAACCAACGAGAGAGCAGCTGGTTATATCATATAATATATATGTAAATGCTCCCTCCCTTAAAAACTCCTGGTAACGCCAATTTTCAGAACGTTTCCAAAATTTATTACATAATCTTTCCAAAGTGTCCAATCTTGTGCATGCAATATAATAATAATAATATATATTCCTATGGATGCTGACTTACGGGACAGCCTGTAAAATGCAATTTGTAAAAAGCATTGGAAAGTAGAGATTTCAAACTTTAAAATGCTTTTTTTTAAGTTTATATACGACTATTTTACGATTATTACAGAGCTTGCAACTTTGCCAATAACAATGCAATGTTCCTATATCTACTATATTATTTAATGAATATCTGATTTTAGATAAGAGGAAAAGGGTTAGATCTGGCATTGGTTGCAAAAGACTACAACTTGATTAAATGGATTGGAGCTAACTCCTTCAGGACGTCTCATTACCCTTACGCTGAAGAGATAATGGACTTTGCAGATCGCGAAGGGATTATGATTATTGATGAATGTCCGGCCGTTAATGTGGGGTATATATTTTTTTATATAATCTGAACTAATTGTTCTTTCAAGCAGTGAAAGTCTCAACAAAATTGGTTCAGTATATTCCAAGTTAATTAGGACATAGGAAATTTAACATTGGGTGAATTAAAAATGTTGTAGTAACCTTTGTAAGTCAATTGTAGTTGAAAACAAAACACTATTGACTCATTTAAAACTTATCAGTTTATTTCGAGGAGGTATTTCAAAATGCACCAATCACACGTCGTTATATTTGTCCAAAGGCTACTACAACACTTCTAATTCACCCAATATCAAATTTCAACTTGGAATACACTGCATATTAGAAATTATTCCATAGAGATTACGGGTACGGAGACGAGATGCTGCAAACGCACAAGAGATCTCTAAGTGAGCTGTACCAGCGCGATAAGAACCGTCCTAGCGTGATCGCGTGGTCCATCGCTAACGAGCCTCCATCTGGAACTGTCGCCGCGGACTCATACTTCGAAACCATCGCAAACCACACAAAGGAATTGGACAGTACACGTCCCATAACCCTCGCTATATCAACAGCACTTAAAGATGATAGAAGTGTACGTTGAAGATATCTTCTGTGTCCGTAGAGACGATTTCTTACCTTCTGTTATGTTTGTAGGGTAAATATTTAGATATTGTAAGTTTCAACCGCTATAATGGGTGGTACAAGAATCCAGCAAGATTGGATAACATAGTGGATGAGGTTATTAGTGAAGCAACGGGATGGTATAAGAAGTATAACAAACCAATAATAATGTCTGAGTATGGTGCTGATACGTTAGGTGGACTGCATGTGGTAAGTTGATAGAAAAAAGGAAAACACTGATAGTGGCAATAAGTAGTTCTTAGTGAGTTAAGCGAACTAACACTTTGAACAGTTTTAATGCAGTTAGTTTCTACCGGTCATAAATTCTGATTGGTAGAATCTTGTTAGATATCTGTCGCCTGTGAAACCGGACATATATTTTTATGTGGGTTTCAATGCAGCTGTTTGATTCTCCTTCTACCAGTCATAATCTCTGATTGGTAGAATCTTGTTAGATATCTGTCGTCTGTGAAACTGGGCATATATTTTTTTATGTGTTGTTGTAGCATCCAGAAGTAATGTGGTCTGAAGAATTTCAAGTAGAAGAAATGGCAGAACATTTTAAAGCGTTTGATCAGCTTAGAGAAAGCGGTTTCTTCATCGGGGAATTCATTTGGAATTTTGCAGATTTCCAAACGAAACAAGGTATGTAAAATAGGCAAGTTGCTAAGGTTCCGAAGTCAAACAACATATTACGAAAAATAAATCTTACTTTTTTGGCGGATAAAGAAATTTTCACAAGAATGTCTTAAGATACTTTCTTCCTCTAGTACCTGAGTATGCACCAATGTTGGTCAAATTGTAGATTTACAAGATGTTCCACGGGAAGGTGTTGAAACTAATCAGATACCATTAATAATCGTATATTTTTCATCAATAAAATAAATTGTTACACAAATATTTTATTAAATTTTATTTATACCCATTAAAAACTGTAAACTTTCTTATTTTCAACACTATTTTTATTTTTTCAATAACTGCTTCCATTTGATTAGTTGCAACACCTTTCCTTAAAGGTTGTTAGAAATACTAACTTTGAGTTATGGTTTAATTTATTTTATAAATATTTCAGATAGGACAAGAGTTGGGGGTAATAAGAAAGGTATATTCACAAGAAATAGACAACCTAAGACTGCAGCATTCCTTATGAGAGAGAGGTACTTGCTGTTAGCGCATTCACTCGACAATGCAACTTTACCACAAGACTATAAAAAGTATTCCTTCTGTTCTCATTGCTAGTTGTATATTTTATATTATATTTTGTTTGATAAAAATAAATAAAGAAATACAATTTGTTATTGTTTTTATTAACACGCTTTTATTTGCTTGACCTGTAACATTGTAAGCAAATCTTACAACTCATTTTTCACCCACTTTTAATTGTTACATCGATTTGAAATTTTGTAAACTTATGCAATTCTGGTGACTACAGTGGCGAAGCGTCCATGGAAGCAGGGGAAGCAGTGCTTCCCTTTTTGTATGGGTAAATGAATACAAATCTGTGTTTTCAGTTAATAAATAATTTAAAAATATTATTAGAATATTCGTCTTTATGCGCAACTCTAACATTTTAATCAAAAATAGCATTTAATATTAATTTAAACGTTCAATTATAAAACTATAATACCTCTACGTCTTATTTTCTTGTATTTTAGTCGATATTTGTATGACGAATTGAAGATCACTGCAGGAAATTTCACTAAAATTTTTTGAATTTTTGATTTCGTTAAAAGTATGTTTATTGTATAGAAAATAACGTGAAAAATTGTTTGTTTCAAACCGCAGGTCTGTATCTCAAACCGTTCTCGAGATATAGCCTCTCAAAGTTTCAGTTTTTTCAAAATTTTGAAGAAAAATGGCTCTAACTTTTGAACGCGTTGTCGGAATTGATTTTGGTTGACGGATTTGGAATCAGCGTGTCAAAATTTATATAACGACATGTATAATACCTTAAAACTCGGAAAAAAAAAATTCGCGAAAAATCGAAAAAATTCAAAGGGGTATACCTTAAAAAAATGACGATTTTTGACCAAAATTTTTTTGTCAGATTTTAAAGTATTATACATGTCATTATATAGATTTTGACACGCTGATTTCAAATCCGTCAACTAAAATCAATTCCGACCACGCGTTCAAAAGTTATGGCCTTTTTTCTTCAAAAATTTGAAAAAATTAAAACTTTGAGAGGCTATATCTCGAGAACGGTTTAAGATACAGACCTGCGGTTTGAACAGTTCAACTTTTCACGTCATTTTCTATATAATAAACATACTTTTAACGAAATAAAAAATCAAAATTTTTTAGTGAAATTTTCGGCAGTGAACTTCAATTCGTCATACAAATATCGACCTTAATACAAGAAAATAAGACGTAGAATCATTTAGTTACTGTATAAATATATAAGAATTTATTTAAAAAAGTAAAAGCTTGAACTAAAGCTGTTTCATAACTAGTTTTTTTTGTTAATAGGAGGGGGAGGATTGACAAAATATGCTTCCCTTATTATATATAAGTTTATGTGAATTTACAGAGGAATTTCATAATTTTTTTCTCAGTTATGAATTTTCCATCAAATACTGTTGGTGCGTCCCCTTGTAAGATGATTTAGGTTAGTTATCATTTCTGTCGTCGCTCGTGGTAAAAATATTGTATCTCTGTTTAAATCAGTCAGTCGAGCGAGCATTTACCTATTTTAAAAAAATGCAGGTGAAATAATAACAATAAATATAGATATTTTATTGTATTTTATAAGTATCCTCTTAAATAGTTTTTATTCTGACATATTGATAACATTATTGTATTATGTTTTTGAAATTATTATTGTTTATATTATGTATTGTATGTAAGTTTTTATCAGAATACACAAATAATATTATAAATTATAACACTCGATATTATCTTACTATTTACATTTGTAATCGTTGACATTAATTAAATATAATGTTAAATTAAATACAATATTTAATTAATTAAAATGACAATGTACACTAATTTATTAAATTAATTTATTAACCCTACAATCCTAACTTTGTTTTGTGTTTGGTTATTTCTAGCTAGAAATTGCCCCGCAGTCATTTATATTAATTTGTATTATAAAATATCAATTGAAATCATAATCTAAACTGATTCTAGGCTCTTAGACTTTCGAACAATGAGTCAGAATAAAGAAACAGACAGACAAAAATTCTTCAATTAAGTCAAAGAAATTTTTACTCATTTCATATTTAATGAATCATTTTCTCATATTATTTAAATGGGAAACAGGACCCCCCCCCCTCCCTTGCGACACCTCTGAAAATTGAACTACAAAGTAATCCTTCGGCGAGGATTTATATTAGTTAAAAAAATAACGAGATAAAAATATTTTTTTGACACACCCTAATATACATAGGTTAGGATTCTAGGGTTAAAAACATTAGTAGCTATTAGATATTTTATTAAGAAAATTATACATATTATGTATGTAAGTTCAGCACTTCTATGCACAGGCGCATAAACTGTTGCACGTATTGTTAATTACAATATAAATGCAAATATCATTGTACTGGAACTCAAACATACCTCTAAGGTTGCAATAGTTCATATAGTTTATGTATGGGAGCTATTATAGTGTTGATAACGACATAAGCTTAAGTTTTTGTTTATTTAACAAAAGTTGTTACTAGATTACATATTTAAATTTTGAATTTAAGAATAAACAATGATGTATATACATTTAATATGCACGATTTGTTTGATGTGTTGGGTGAGCATTGTTGTCGGGTTGCCGGGGATGCTGTATCCCAGAGAATCCGAGACCAGAGACCTGCGTTCTTTGGATGGGATATGGGATTTTACAAGAAATACGACAGTGTATCCGAAAAGTAAACGGAAAAATCTGTACAAAATAAATCTTGTAAGTAATCGTTATTTTTTTGAAATGTTTTTATTTTTTGTTATCATTTGGTATAGATCGATGTAATTCCAATGCCAGTACCTGCGAGTTACAACGATGTTACCCAGGACAGGTACATAAGGGACTACGTAGGAACTGTTTGGTATCAGAGGAACTTCTTTGTACCTAGTATATGGAGGTCAAATAATATTAGGGTTTGGTTGAGATTTGGAAGTGTTCATTATAAAGCAAGTGTTGTAAGTATCACCAGAGATATCTGTTTAGATTTGGAAAGAAAATGATAATATCTGCAAATTTGTACATTTTTTATTTTATAAAATAATCGCTAATTTTAAAATTATTTTTGCTTTCCTTTAAAATTACATTTTTTCAGATACAATCATATTATTTTTTTGCGATGTTTTGTCTTACTAATTACGATATTAGTGGATAGGTTCAAAAAAAGTGACGGAGCATCAAATAGGACATTTACCTTTTGAAGTTGAAGTTACTGAATTTTTGAAGTTCGGAGAATCGAATACAATTACAGTATCATGCGATAATGTACTTTCAAGTAAAACTATTCCTCAAGGGAGTGTGGGTTCTATTAACATGTAAATATGATCATATTATACAGTTGGTATCGTCCATAATTATTCGTTATTGATCTGAAAGAAATACTGCAGAAAAGTAAAAAAAAAAAAATATTTTACAGTTTTTTCAAAGTTTATTCAATTATTGATAGTCATACCATGCTGGGAAGCTGGCTGTGTGGACCTTAAGAGTAGCACTTAGTTATAAAAACCTCCTTTGTAGAATCCAAATTCACCCCACAGCTTGTTTAATATAAAATTATATATAAATACACCCAATTATGGACGGTACTATATATTTTTAAAAATAAAACATTATTAGTTAATATGTGTCATATTTTAGCGGCAATGTAACAATAAAAAAACAAACCTATCAATTTGATTTCTTCAACTACGCAGGAATCCATCGCCCAGTAATACTTTATACAACCCCAAGGATCTACATCGATGATATCGACATAAAAACATCTTTAAACAAATACGGCTCAGCTGTGATCGATTTTGATATAAAAATCAACGGAATCGATAAACAAGAACTAGCACCATTTTGTTATGTAGCTTTATTATATCCAAATAAAACTATAGTTGAAGCTATTGAATCTTGTACTGGACAAATGGTTATAAAAAATCCTAAATTATGGTGGCCCTATCTGATGGATTCAAAACCCGGGTTTATGTATACGATGGAAATTAAGTTAGTCGCTGAAGATGGTTTGATAGTAGATGTTTATAGACAGCCTGTGGGAATTAGATCGTTGGAATGGACAAATACGAGCCTATTAATAAACAATAGGCCTGTGTATATGAGAGGATTTGGAAGACATGAGGATTCAGATGTAAGATCTTGATAGAAAATAATCCAATGTCCGATATTGCAGATTAGCTAACATTTGCTAGCTTGCAAACACTTTCAAATGAGATATTCATTTTGGGATATTATCTATGTAATTGTTTTGTTTTTATAACACAGTTGGCGACTCTCACCGTATAAGATAATTTTCATAACATCACCACTGTTTTAATACCGTTAAGACAAGGTAGTCTCATCAGTTCCTCACTTGGGGGGTGTATTCAAATGCTATAAATGTATAATAGAATATCAATTACAAAAAAAATCCTTTATTTATTCTTGTTTTTATATTTTTTGATATTTTAACAACACATACAAATTCGGCATTGCAACATCATAAAAAACTGTCAGAATCGCAGAACTTATTGCCAACTTAAGAATAGTAAAAATGACGCTTCCCGAATAGACCAAATTGTCTGTGACAGCTTTTCTGTAATTTTGCAATGTTGAATTTGTACTTCTTCGATTGTATGTGTTGTTAAAATATCAAAAAATACTAAAACAAGAATAAATAAAGAATTTTTTTGTAATTGATATTTTATTATACATTTATAACATTTGAATATATCCCCTGTGTGACGTCAATTTCCGTGCCAACGCTGATTGGTGAAGGAGCTATTGAGACTACCTTGTCTTTATATACTTCAAGAGAACTGTCTATATAAATTTGATACCCCATGCTTGCAAGCTAGCGTTTTGCTATCTAGGTTGTAATACTGGACATAAATGTTTCAATTAATATATATATATATAATATTTTAGCTGAGAGGAAAAGGTTTGGATTTAGTTTTGGTAACGAAAGATTATAATTTGATCAAGTGGATTGGAGCAAATGCTTTTAGGACTTCCCATTATCCTTATGCTGAAGAAATAATGGACTTTGCAGATCGCGAAGGGATTATGATTATTGATGAATGCTCGTCCGTTAAAGCAGAGTAATTTTATATTTACTTTTCTTATTTTTTAAGGAGGGTTTCATACCGATCTAAGAACCAGTGACGGTGCGCGAGTTATATTCATGTGAGTCCAGTGACAGTTTATGTTTAGATCAGAGACATTCGACATAGTACGGTAGAGAATTGCCCTTTCGGAAGATACGACAAAATCCGAATGTGTTCGATCTATGATAGCAATTCGCATGGCCTCACCTGAATACAGCTCGCGCACCGCTGCTGCTAAGAACCCTTATGGTTTCGTTCTGTCTGTCTGTCTGTATGTCACATTCTTCCCATTCTCTTATTTACATATATACATATCATATGATTATATTTGGTATTCGGACGTAGATTGAGAACACAAAAACAGAAGTGATGAGATTTTTGAAAAAATATGTTTGGACTCCCTTCCATAGACTGAAAAGTATCAATTTTTTTCCTTTACCCCATTAGGTGTCTGCGCCAGGTGCAAAAATATCGTTTTGAGAAAAATGCTTTTTGTTAATACAAACTTGTGGAAATCAAAGACTTATGGCTCAGGTCCATATAGAATTCCTTCTACTTCTTCGTAAAACTCGTTAGCAACCTGTTCGGGTTTCTTTTTAAGAAATAAAAAAAAGTGAATTTTAGTAGAATAGTCCCTTAAATTATTAATCTTCATCCAGGCTGTAGAATTGATTATTTTTTATGTACCCTATACATAATTCTTTCAGAGGTTTCTCTGACGAGCTTCTGAAAAATCATAAGCAAGCAATGATGGAGCTAATAAGAAGAGACAAAAATCGACCAAGTGTGATAGCGTGGTCTATTGCCAACGAACCACAATCAGAAGAAATACCGTCTAATAAGTATTTCGGTTCCGTAGCCGATTATGTAAGACAACTCGACCCCTCACGGCCGATAACTGTCGCTCTTTTCAAAGATTCTGCTAAAGATCAAGTTGTACGTATGTATTTTTAAGAAAATAATTAGTTTTGGACGAAAAGTGATCTAAATTTTATTGATTCTAAACATTGTAAGAACTCTACAATCCGAAAAATATATTTATAGAAAAATGTTGGTCTGCTTGTCCGGCAAACTAGCCTTAGAAAGAGTTGTAAATTTTTTTTTTAGTAGGTAGGGGGGGGGGGGTAAAAAGTATATTAATGAGTAGTGCGTAGGCAAAAAGCTTGTTGACGTAAAATGTTTACACTGTGCAATAATATATTTTAGGCGCAACATTTAGACATTATAAGTTTCAATCGTTATAACGGATGGTATAAAAATTCAGGCCGTTTGGATAACATTGTGAATGAGGTAGTTAATGATGCTACCCAATGGCACGAGAAGTTCAATAAACCTGTGATAATGTCTGAGTACGGGGCTGATACATTGTCTGGATTACACGTGGTAAGTAGTATATCTTCCAATCTGGCCATCCTTTACGTTGAAACCTGCTATGATTGGCTCATTAGCAACATCCAACATCTTATTGTATTCCTGTGTCGTTAAACTCTATTATGGAGCTGTCTGAAGAAGAAAAATATACAGTATACAAGAAATTACGAAGAAAAATTAACATTAGATTTTTATTAAAAAAATATTTTTAAGAAGGAAAGGAAGTGAAATTTTTTTTAGCATTTGTTTTGTACAATAATATAATGTATTTGAATGTTTACTAATATTATTATTTATAGAACCCTAGTGTACTATGGACAGAAGATTTTCAAACAGAATTATTATCACAGCATTTCAAAGCGTTTGATATATTAAGGAGTAAGAATTTTTTTATCGGAGAATTTATATGGAATTTTGCAGATTTTCATACCAAACAAGGTACATAAAGGGGTTTCAAATAAATCAAAAGACGTGTGTACTTATATACACGCATTAGAAGTTATACTTCTTTGGCGTAGTGACATCTAGCGTGCACGCTAGATGTCACAGTTTTGTATTTGCATGCAAATACAAAACTAACAACCTGTTTTACCGACTATCATAACAGAAATCTATTTTATCCACACCTAAAGAAGTAAAACTTCTAAAAGTTTATGGGAAATTCTCGTGTAATTTTAAGCAACTTTCGTTTTTTATAGTTATGATAATATAGCTTGGAAATTAATAAAAATATATGGTATTTTAGAATTCCGAAGAGTGGACGGTAACAAGAAAGGTATATTTACAAGAAATAGGCAACCCAAGACTGCTGCATTATTGATGAGACAACGGTATTTAGCTTTAGCTAAAATCTTAGATAAAGCTAGAATACCTACAGATGTCCGCCCTTACATTGTTAATGAAAAAACTGAATTGTAAAATGTAGAATAAATAATAATAA
This sequence comes from Sialis fuliginosa, assembly GCA_961205875.1. NCBI lineage: Eukaryota > Metazoa > Arthropoda > Insecta > Megaloptera > Sialidae > Sialis > Sialis fuliginosa. Next base: position 3,070,420 of record OY540813.1, on the reverse strand, counting down.
CTTACTAATTTATTTTACATGTTAATTATTATATAATTCCTAAAAAAACTTTTACAAATATCCTTACTGTTTTTTGTTTTCTTTTAGTAAATAAAAAAATCAATTATTTACTAAAATACGAGACTAGCTTATATTTTAACGTAAAAAATTTAAGCCAATCTCGGACAAAATCAATTTTTAAACTAATAATATCAAACGACCGAAGAACCAAAAATAATTAAAACTAGTGGTTATTAAAACATAATCTACAAGACAGGTCTATGTTGTCTTAATATTTCAATGTGTTGATAAAATCTATGTTAATTAATTAAATACCACTTCTTCATAACTGGGAGACCTTCGACTACCAACAATGGCATTCTTTGTTTGGCATTTTTTGCTCCAGAGAAAGAAATTTATAGATGTTTTTATTAAATAATAATAGTACTTAATAGAAATCTCAAGGAATTTATGATGTGATGGTGTGTAAAACCCATTTCGCGGAAAAAAAAACATCTGCCAAAGAAATACAGTGCTTCCTCGTGCTAAATTCACTAAAGGTAGTTAATTTAATTTTTATAAAATTTATTAGAAAATATTAATCTCAAATTTTTCTTAATACGCGCCTAATTAATTTCGTATTTTTTACAGTTTTTTACAATTTCAATTTAAATTTCAACTTTTCTGCTATGCAAACGTCAAAATGACATTTAATATGTCAAAATAAAAAGCGATCGCAAAAAACAAATGACGATTTTTTAACTAAATCGGGATAAATCTTTGTAAGGAAGTATTTTACTACAAAAGTTGTAGTGACCTTTTTTATAGAAAACTGAATACTCTACAAAAAAGATTCTATATAATTTACACGTAACATGTGTCGTTCTTGAGATATCTTGAAAACAGGATTATTTTCGGATGTCACCTCTTCCCCGCACACATCATTTTAATGATTTTTAAATTAGATCGTCCACTAGCTAGACCAAACCAACCAACCAAGTTTCATTAATATTCAGTGGTTCATGAGTTATACGTGTGACAAAGATTCAGGGACAGACACACAGACAGACAGAATACGCTTCTCGTATTTTCGATATGACGAGGAAACAACAATTTTTTTATAATATAAAAATATTTATAGATAAGATAATACATATATAAAATAGTTGTCCGTGTGAAACCTCTTGTAACTCTACCGATAGGATATTAGGGTCCCCCATTTTAGTTAGTTTCCCCTCGTCTGAGTAATTCTCATATCGTGTAGATCAAGGATGCTGTTTAAAAACATAGAAGTAGTAGAATACAACTAGAATGTTCACTCAATGTTTAAAAGTCTAGAATCGGTAAGGGGGGCTTATTTATACGACCGACGGGCAACTGGGTAAGACATAAATAGGTACTAACTTCATTATATCCAGGGGGGGGGCTGGTTCAAATTAAATTTTTTCATAGTAAAATCAACTTAAAAACCCTCACTTTTTTGTTTGTATGAGATGGGTCCCCTATAATGGTATCCAATGCCCCCTCATCAAAAAATCTGGTTACGCCTTTGGAAAATCTTCCTGTATATAATTTGATTTACACAGTACGAGGGAGATATCTGCTGTTGTTTCTATCTCTGACATAATATAATAGTTAATAATTACCATTATGGGATAGACTAAAAAAGAAAGCCAATAATACATCCATTTTAACAATAAATATTAATTTTTTTTGATTGAGTTTCACCTAGTGACATCTAGAAACAAGTGTGTGAACTAACATATCTGTATTACGTAGATCCCTGTTTATTATAGTTTATACTACAACAAAAATGGTAGTACAGTTTGATTTGTGTGGTATAACTTTACACTCAAAGATGGCGCTTATGGATAATAAGCTGTAGGAAATAGCATATACAAAAATAGCAAAAATAGGAACATACAAGTATTTCCTGTTTTACAAATTTTCCCGCGCATGCAGTTTTCAATCGTTAGGTATTTCTGATTTTAGTTGCGAATGTTTGGAACCAATTAACTCGTAGAAACATTACATTTATTAACCTTTAAAGGACCGGCGTTTTTCAGTTCAAAAGTGATGTCACAGATGACCAATTAATTCATATGTGGACCCAACATGTCCAATTCAGCCCCCCCCCCCCTAATGGTTACTAAAGTGGTCACACCAGTCCTGTAAAGGTTAATAACTAACGCATTGGGCCCTCTAATGATTGTTTTTTTCCCGACTTCATTAAATTTATACAAAATATCCACAAATTAAACAACTAAACTTTCCTCGTGAACTATCTATCCATTAGTGAAAACCGGAATAAAATCAGTTCAGTAGTTACTGAGAAAATCATGTACAGACAGACGCGAAGGACTTTGTTTTATACTTTTTATAGATTGTTTATATTTGACCCTTATAGTCCTAATCCGATAGCTCAGTTTGTAGTATTGGTACCTCGGTATATCAAGGAGTTGAAAAATAAATTATTATACATACAATTTCAAACAGATATATATTTTTTATAATAATAACTTGAAAATACAACACATTTATTATTAATATATGTTTAAATATATTTTGTGTATAACTATATGCGTCTAATTGTAAATCTAGAAAAAATAACAAATTATAACATTGTTTATAACTAAAATGTTGTTCTATTTTTTATTTATCCCATTTGTTGGGCTGAAAAAGAAAAATATACATAGTATTATAGAATTTATTTGAATAAATAATAAACAAAAATACTTACAGATGCAATTGGAAATATTTACAGCTAGAGCACAAATGTCGGTAATTGTTGCTGTAAAAAAAAACATAAAAAGTATGTATATGTAGGTACTATATTATAAAATAATTCAACACTTCATAAATAAAATTAAAATTAAACTATTGATATTATATAGATTTTTTATTTCCCCATAAAAACCGTTCAGAAGTATAAACAATTAATTCTTGAGGCTTCCGCGGTGATTTTGGCTTCTGTGTTATCGGCCAACGTTTCGTCACACATTGCAGTGGACATCTTCAGGGCTGTGGTGAAACATTAGCAGATAACACTACCAAATCGACTTTTTTCTCTTTACTCAAGAGAGACAAGTATAGAACGGAGCGCTTGCTGTCTCTTTTTCTCATAACCATGTTAGTATTTGAGTTTTATGAAGGTGGGGGCTTGGTTATGGAGGAAAAGAGACAGCGATATACCTGTCTCTCTTGTTTCAAAATTTCTTTGAAAGTAGTATGATAGATCCTTGGAAGTTTGCCCAGCTTATTGTTAGAGGATCCAACATGGCGAGTTATCAAAGTATTTTTTATTTTGGTCGTAAATTCGTCAAAAATTCTGACCTGGAGACTCACGGATAGAATTATAATTATAAGAGTTAAATAATAACATTTGTTTCTGAACGGTGTAGATAATAAAATGAAGTAAACTTACGTGAAATATCGCAGTCTTTACTTTGTCCATTTGGAAGTTTACCGGGAACAAATTTTTTATTTTGTATCTAAAAATATATCAAATTAATGTCGAAAATATGTGTGGTTATATTTTGACAATTTTTCTTACCAGTCCATTTTTTTCGAACACACATGCCAAAGCACATTTTCCTTTTTCTGTTTCCGGAGTTTGTCTGTTATTTAAACGCTTGATATCATCTTCATTATCGACTTGTTCTAAAACAAGAATTGAGAAGGCTTTATAATATGTTATATTATATAATCAAGATAATGCAATGATTTAGACTTTAGAGCATTAATATTAATGTAAGTTTTAATTCCCTACAATTTTTTAATAGAAATAGATTTTAGTACATACTTTATAGCTAATTAATTATTAAACTTACTTTCTATGATGCAGTCGTCAATATCCTGAAACAAATATCAAATAATATTCAATTAAAATAAAAAAAATTCAACATTCAACCCTCAATAGCGTAAGAGGGGGACGAGGGTAGGTTTTTGATATGTTTATCTGCATAGCTGCTTAAGTTATGAAGGTGAATTTGGGCAAAAGTCAATAAAAATAAAATATTCGACATTCAACCCTTGATGACGGAATAGTCAGGGGGTGGGTTTTGGAATTTTTAACTGAGATCCGAGATATTTACGATTTTGTATAGGTATATAATGAATAAAAAGCAAAAAAATAAAAAATTTATATTTAATCTCCTGTTTTAAATAGTTATTTTCGCACGAGTGGGAATGTTTGTAAGTCGAGGCGCCAACCGAGACTAACAATCACCCGAGTGCGAAAAACGCATTTTACATCCGAGGTGCACACAATATTTTTTCTACAACTCTATTTATTATATAATATTAACAATAATATAATATAATAATTAATTTATATACTTTGTACTTTGCTATATTAATATTAAAATTCCACTCAAGTAAGTTTTGGACAAAATTTTTGACAGTTCTATTTTCATTAAAATGTGTTTCTTAATTTGTTAGTGTAAAATATAAGATGAATATAACTGGTGATACTGGAAAAAGAATATAAGTGTGCACCACCAGATATCAGAAGCTGCAAATTCTGTAATTTTAAATTTACTATCTGCAAAATCTAAATTGATAGTTGTAGAAAAATATTATTTGTGCTACCAAAATAAAAAATTATACAACGCGGCCGAAATTTCGAGTAGGTCTGTTGGTATAAATATATTTAAAATACATTTACCTGTTTAATACGGACTGGATCTGGTCTTTGAGCGTCAATTTTTGCAAATAAAACCACGCACACGATTGCACCGATGAATACTTTCAAAGCAAACATATTCTTGATTTATTTTTTAATATTTTTATTTTTAATTTTTAACAAACTTCAACTTTGTTCAGATTTGTAATGTACATATTAGTAAATAGCGTTCCTTTTTATAGTAAAAAATGTGACAAAACCTGCAAATTATTTCATAATAATATAGTTGTGTAGGTCACTATTAAATTATCACCATTCAGTTGTCAGGATTTTAAATTTAAATTTAGTTAATTTCTGATAATTGGATACAGTTCTTTGCGTTTTGTTAAGACTGTGTTATGTAAGGTAATAAAAAATAATTATTTTAATTTTCTAATAGTGGTAGGTAGGTACATAATTTACTATATTAATAGTAAATAAAATTAAATGTTTACCAATGACATCATATTAAAAAATAAAACATAAACAATTTTTTTTCTCAGTTCGTTTTCGATATCATCCAAAACATTAAATAAGCATCCTGACCATAGAAACAGAGTTATGGACTGCGTATTCTGTTATGGGTAGAATTTGGTTCACTAAACAATATTCTATTTTTTTATACCCATGTTTAAATAAAGATAAAAATAGACCCACAATACGCTTTATCTCTTTTTTGTCAAGATTCGTACAGTCCAAAACTAAATTCAATATAATACATATTTTTACAAAGGTAACATATTTTAGGATGTAGAATTAATATTTCTTATTTATTTTCAATAATTATTTTTATTCTAATAAAAGTACATAACAAAAAAAAACATTTTTTTAGTCATTTTATTTTTATTTAATTCAATAAACTACAATATCAAAACTAACATTTATTTATAAAAATTGTTGATACAAAATCTTATGACATCTTTGGCATATTCTGGAACAAAAATATATATTAATAATAATTGATGTTAAAACAGTAATATTTATTTTTGAAAGTACCTTGTGCATACATTCGCCAATTTTTCCGGCTAAATCACAATCGTCTGTGTAATCAGTAACTAAAAAAAAACACAATCATATATAATAACTTTTTAATAAAATCGGCGCCATAAAAAAAAAAATTATAAAAATATTTTTATTAATATTTACCTTCAACCTGACACTTCTGCATTATCTTCACGAATTCTTCTTTGTGGGGAAAATCGGGCATTTTATGGGCTTGACAAATGAATTTTCCATCCACAATCTAATACATACCATACATTAAATTAATTAAAACTTCTTGTAACAGATTTTCACAGTAACACTTACCATTCCCTTTTTCTTGAACATGCACGCCATGAAGCATTTTCCAGCTTCAGATTGTGGTGGTTGGTGCTCCTTCAATCTCTCCATATCCTTTGCAGCTTCACCTTCTCCAAAATTATATTTACCTGGAACACATTATGAAGGTATTAATCTTTATTTTAATATGCTCTATATTAAGAAATTAAATACATTAAATGCTATGTTATAACTTACTGCTTAATTCTTGTTGGCATTCCTTCATTATCTGAAAAAAAAGAATATTTGTTATATAAGGCTCAATAAATTATTTTTAATTTTTTTCTTCGATGATTTTTACAAGGGTATAGGGAATAGAGACAAAAAAGTGATGAATAGTGATGCATTCGGGAAGTTGGATTTTCTCTTTATATGTTCGAAAATTAGTTGAAAATCAAAAATTTGGGAAAATCGGCCATGTGCGTTCCGAGAAAATTGCATAATTATGCATTTTTTTTTAAATATCTCCGGTTCTATATATAGATCGTAGGGAAATAAAAAAATAATAATAAAATACTTATAAGTTAATAGACTATAGAACTGCATAGGTAGCGTTACTTTTTAAACGCATCCTAACCTCAAAAATAAAAAAAGTAAAGTACATAAAAAAATCTACAATTAAAAAAAATAAAATTTACCCTACGACGTTTTCTCATTAAATGGCGAGCTTTTCCATTTTTTTCAAAAATGGCCGATTGTTGGTAGAATATATCAAAATTAACTCACCCCTTCTTCGAAATTGCACTCAGAAAAAACCACGCAAAGGGAAATAAATACAAACAGTTGAACTCCCCACATTTTGAACTTTGTTTGTTATAACTCGGACTTTTAAGTTGATATAAAATCATATCGAAAATTCTGATATTTATGTGGAAAAACTGTCAATACTTGAATGACGTGATGACTATTTCTACATCAATTAATCTTTGGTATATATTTAACAATAAAATATATTTTTTATAGTTTGAAGTAATGGTATATTATTTTATAAAATACAGAACATATAATTTTTTTTTGTTTTCAAAAATGAAAACGAAATCAATGTCATCATAACTATCCACATAATGCTTATTTTGGACCTTGGAAATAGCCATATATTAGTTGAAGCAACCATGCATGTTTATATGAAAATTATATTTGTCGACATTGTTTTTTTATTATTAATGATTCGCACTTCACAAATAATATTGTATTCACTAATATCTTGATTAAAAATTGCAGTTGCATTGACTTGTATCAGATTTATGTATGTCACACTTTTTTTTATTAAGTGCAAGTAATTTTAATAACACATTTTTACATATGCTAGAAATAGTAAACGCGATTTATATGAAACAAATTGTTACCCGCGTGGAATTTGTATTTTTTTTAAATTTAATCAATATTTTTCGGGATACAATGTTGTCTCGGTTCTTCCTCAGGATGCAAGCTATCTCTCTGCTAAATTTCATCAAGATCGGTTCAGCGGTTCAGCCGTGAAAAGGTAACAATCAGATAAGGTTACTTTCGCATTTATAATATTGGTAAGAATTGTAAAACATATATACTTACCTATTTATTTTGATTTTTTTATTGCAAAGAAAATATCTACTACCAAATATAAAGTTTTTTAATTGTGAGAATTTTTTTGCTGTTTGTAAAAATGTACCTTACTTTCAAAAATAACTTACCGAATAGAACAATATATTATTGAAAAAAAAATCCATCAAAATATTTTTTTAAATCGAATTTTTTTGAATAAATTTTATTTTCATATTTAGGTATCTACTTTTACAAAAATTGGATATTATATAAAGAAGATTTTGAGAAATTATTAATATTTTCTCTTTACATTGATTTTAAATCAACACGAAGTAAATTAGAAAAAAACTAGGTAAAAACACAGTAAGTTTCTAAAAAAAGAGTGAGTTTTGGACAGGGCCGGCAGAACAGATAAATTTCAAGTGTCGAGTAAAAAAGTTGGATGAGGGGGGAGTTGGAGAAGGTTTTTTTTTCTTAAATATGGTTTTTGGAACATTAAAAATCGAAGTACATTAATTAATTCTTAGATGAAGCGAAAACAGTCGCAATGCTGTATGTAATTCGGCACACGCAAATTTTTCGAGTGTCTAGTACAACATACCGAAGACTAGACTGATGCCGGCCCTGGTTTTGGATAGCATATTATATATTGAAAAAAAAAAAAAAAAGTTTTATCAATTTAACTCTCCAAAAATAGTACTTAAAAACGCGAATTAATTTTTTTACGAATTATAGTACGCTTTAACCCCCTCCCCCCCCCAAAAAAAGAGTTGAAACACGTAAAAGGTACCTGGATATACATACATACCAACCACATAAACACTATCTTGAAAAGTTAATTTTAACAAGATATATATCACAAATTTAAATTACAGTAATAGAAAATAAACAAAAACATATCACGTGCGATTCTATTTTTAAATTTTTATATCTTCTTAAATTATTTATTGGCATGTTTATAAACATATAGATACTTCCTTTGACTGTTGAGTATTTACCAAACATTTGTATGATCAATATTGTGTACGTCATTTTCTACTGCGGATAATTCCGTCACCATAGCAACGAATAACAATGATCAGAATTTGCCAAACTTCGAACAAACTTTACCTATATTAAAATTTTAGGCAAAAGATCTGCAAACTTTTTTCCGACTTGATTTACTATTATCGTCACTGCTTATTCCTTATGTTACCTAACGTAACAAAATATATCCTATAACCTGGCCAGAGAACATATCTATGACTTAAAAAAAAAAACAAATAAATCGGATAAGTGGTTCTCGAATTATAAGCGCACTAACGGACAGACAGACAGACAGGCAGAATTTTGGGCAGCGTATTGCAAAAGAGCACGCTTCATGGCTGCAAACTTTTTTCCTACTTGATTTACTATTATCGTCACTGCTTACCTAACGTAACAAAATATATCCTATAACCTGGCCAGAAAACATATCTATGAATAAAAAAAAACACGTAAATCGGATAAGTGGTTCTCGAATTATATATATTAAGGATTCTAAAACTTGCAATTTTGCAAAAAAGATTTTGAAGGCCTCTGTTATAATCCAAAGAATAGGTACCAATATATTACCTATAAAACATATAACTTCCTTATTTTGCTTAGTTCTAAAGTACCGTTCCAACAGAACGGTTTGTTTTGTATAAAATCTGACAACTGCGACTAAAAAATGGATGATCGAACGATAGATCTGATTTTTTCTGGATCTTTAGAATCCTTACCTCCGGTCAGTTCGAAAATTGTGAGAATTTTCACCAGTTCTACTTTTACAGGTAAATTTTAATGATTATGTTAAGTGTTTTTATTATTAATTGTAATGAATTCATGCATTGTTTAGATACAACAATGGAAAGAAATACGTTGATGGCAAAATGTTATCCACGCATTAAAGATTATTGCAGAGAAAAACATGGGTTAGAGTTTCAAGTAAGTTTTGTAATTTTAGATAGTTGAAGTTAATTATTATTAGTGTCCGACCGAACATTCGAAAAACGCAAATGAAAATTTTGAGATTTGGAGAGTCAATTGAATATTTAAAAAAAATTTAAACACTGAAAAAGGTTATTAAAAAACAATTGGTAAAAATGAAAAAAATAAATTGGTAGAATGGTGAAAAATTCTTTCGGCTTCGGTCGAAGATAACAAAGAAAAATGGCCGAAAAATGACCTTTAACACGAATTTTACATGTATGTAGATAAAAAAAAATCATATTTGAGCTTAAACAAACTTTTTTACTTTCACATAGGGTTGAAAAATCATGTAGAGGTTGTGCGTGTGTCTGTCTGTCTGTCGGTAGAATATTATGTCGTTCACGCACAAATTTTTTTTCGCAAAATTTTGATCTTAGCGAGGACTTCTGGCAAATTTCGATGAATTTTTGGAAGTCGTGTACAACGTTTTTTCAAACTATACTATATATATGATTGCTTCAAAATTATAAAATAATTAAGTCCACTAACAGCCGAAATGAATGAGTAAGAATTGAAATGTTAGATTTTTTCAAGGTAGCAAGCATGTCAATTTAAATTTCAACTTTATAGAAATTCTGGATGGTCACATTTTTCGTTTCGTGTATGTCTTCTAAGTTCTCAAGGAATGTCGCTTTTTTCTAGAAATTTTGAACTCCCCTCCCATGTAAAGCCATTAAACAATAGCCCTTACCTCCCCCTCTCCACATATTAAAAAAAATTTTTTTTAAATTGTTTCAGCATGAAGTAAATATTATAATAAATGTGTTTTATATATATAAATAATGTTTTGTTTTATTTGTAAGAATGTTATGTAATATTTAAATATGACCCCTTATGCCTCATGTAATGCCATACAGACAATAGAACTGTACCCACTTCACTCTAAAATAGTTACGTGATTTAGGGTCGTTCCCTAAATCTTTGCCACATTAATCGAATTTTAATGGAATCCCAAATGCGTTTTTTTTTTCAATTTGTTTTCAAAACGGTGCACGTTACATGAAAATCGTGAAGGATCATTTTTGTAGAGCATTAAATTTCCTATAAGAAAGGTGATAACAACTATTGTATTATAATATTCACTTACAAAGATATATGTGCGATTAGTCTTTGCCACATTAATCGAATTTTAATGGAATCCCAAATGCGTTTTTTTTTAAATTTTTTTTCAAAACGGTGCACGTTACATGAAAATCGTTTAGGATCATTTTTGTAGAGCATTAAATTTTCTATAATAAAGGTGATTACAACTTTTGTATTATAATATTCCCTTACAAAGATATATGTGTCATTATTCGATATACCTTTTTGCAGCTAAATCAATGGTTTTAAAATTAAGTATATAATAGGTATATTTGCGTTAGATTCAGAATTCTCAGGTCAATATGACAAAAGTGGTACGAGTAGGTACGGCGACGATTTTAAAGCGCGTGATCTTTTCGCTAGGCAGTTATTTAATACTATGCTATTTCAGTAACGAGTATTTAAATATAGATAGATGCAACGTATCTATACCTATGTAAACAGGGGTATTTTATTGCGTGATTTGAATTGAAATCATTTGTATGTTTCCCAGAAAGGTGATATTTTATAACTTTATCACATAATTTAATATTTTACATACATGCACGCACAGGGGCGCACCCAAATATTTTTTTGTTGAAATTATATATAATTTTTTATTTATTTATTGTAATTGTCATTGTAATAATGGGGGGGGGGGAAGTTGGCCCTTTTTCTGGATAATGTCCGGTTTTACAAACGACAGTTACTTAGAGCTTATCTAAAACTATTTGGTAAATATCGATTCGACTAATCAGAGTTTTTAACTAATAATTCAAGCAGTGATGCACTCAAGGCGGGGGTAAAGAGTTACGCCTCCCCCCCCCCCCCCCGAATTTGTCAATATACATTATTTAATTTAATAATTGTGATACATAAACAATAAAAATTACATATGATTAACCCCCCCAACCCCGCTGATTTTTTTTCTGTGTGCGCCGCTGAATTCAATTTATTTACATACAAAAGTACACAAAAATATGTTTTTATGTTTATTAAAATGAACTAAAATCTAGTATTCAATTAAAATTTTTTTTTTTTTACAAAATATAGAAAATATACGAGTACATATTTAATACAAGTAAGAGTTACCAGTAATTTAAACAGTTGGATCCAATTTAAGTAAAATATGCTTGATGCATTGTTGTATGTACTTTAACATAATATATTTTAATAGATTTTTAGAAAATGTAAGAAGTTTTTGATTGATTATCGATTAAGTTAATGTAATAATTATAAACTTTTAATTTCCAAAGGTAGTGGACATGAGATGGGGTGTGAGAGATGAAGCCACAGACGATCACATGACAACAGAACTATGCATGAAAGAAATAGAAAACTGTCAACGACTGTCTATGGGGCCGAACTTTGTGGTAACTACATATTATTATAAAAAATCTATTATATTAACAAGTATGGTTAAAATTTTTCAAATACAAATTGTAATTGTTTAAACTAACACGTATTTCAATAACAATGCTGTCATCCTCAGAATCTGCGAATTTTTAGTTATTGGATTTGTATTTATTTAAAATATATTATTTACTTTTATTATACAATTTTATTGTAGGTATTTCTTGGTCAAAAATACGGTTATCGGCCAATACCTACGTACATTGTATCCTCTGAACTACAAATTATCCGCGACGAGCTTGCGGCTGGAGGAAGTGACGTAATACTTCTAGATACATGGTACCGGAAGGACAGTAATGCGGTACCTCCGATATCCGTTTTGCAACCGATATCTTCAATATTGGTTAACTTTAACAACAAGGTATTGTTGGCTTGTTATATATGTATGTCGTTTAATATTTGAACTAATTAAGATTCTGGCACCAGTCTTGGACGCTTTAAGAGCAAGGTATACTGTTTTTGGGACTGATGGGATTCTTTTTTGTAATTCTCATGAACTCATGTTACTAATATTAAATCAATTTAATTACCAAAGTCTGCAAATATAGTTTTTTATTTAATTATTTTTTGTTTGTACTTTTTCTCCACTAATGGACACGTAAACCCACTAAACAAAATCGTAAAATTTGAAACAATGTAAAGCAAATGCTATGATAATACATATAATAAATGTCCACCATTTTGACATCAGATTAAGCACTTTTACAGTTAAATGTATATAGATTACGATTTAGTAATGGCAATAATTAAATATTTCTAATTTTGTACATTTAATTAAACAAGTGTCCAAAGCTGGGGTATTATCCAAAACTGGTGCAAATACCTTATTTGATTTTTTTTAGAGAATACCTAAATTACAAGCCGAAGACCAAGCTATTTGGTGGGACACTCTCGGAAAAATGCAAAAATTATTTAGAAAAGGTGCAGCCGCCACTTATGAAAAGAACTTAATTGATAAAGAAATAATGCATAACTATTTCATGTCTGGTAAGTATTAAACAACCTGTTCTAGACTGCTCCCCATGTTTTCAATCACTTGCAACTGAACGTCAAGAAAAACGATTAAAACTTTTAAATTGATAAACAATTTTCTATTATCTATAAACTTTGAACTTTAACTTTGTGGATTTTTTGCATTAATACAAAAAAAATAATTGAAATCGCATAGAATAGATTGGTTTTAGTTTATAAAACTTTAAATAAAGCGTCAAAATATTTATAAAAAACAACCTTAGACAAGTAGAGATATAGGATTTAACATTTTTATCGTCGTACTCCGCAAAATGAGCTCCGAAAAAGTTAGCAGCATATTTACATTATTTTTGACTCAGACTGTACGTGCCATACATCCTTAATATAACTTTTATCTAAAAATATTTCGATTAATTAATTTTTTTGATGAGTAATATATAAATTATTTAATTTAATTTGCAGTAACTGAAAGGGAAGTAATTAATGGGATATTGAAAGTAAAAAACACAAAAAATCATTGTCTAGCTTACGTAAGATACATCAACAATATAAATTTACAAAACTTAAAGAAGGCATCTCTATTCGTTGATATTGTAAACAGAAGTTTAGATTCAGAAGCATCCAAGTTGTTAGCCAACTTGCGAGATGAAAGACTGCCAGACAAAATCGAGACGAGCAACATTCAAAAGTATTACAGCATACATAATATTGTCTTATTTAATTTACATTTGCTTTAAAACTTTATTTCAGATACACGGTAGAGTGGATAGGACGCGAAGGATTAGACACAGAAACACACGACGAATATTTGACACATTTTATTGCTCATTTCTATAAAAATATAGTCAAACTTGTAGATAGAGCAATGCGTAAGGAAGATAGCAGTGCACAGGGGCAGATTGTGACAGAGATCTTACAGCATCTCCATGCGTGTAACAACAGTGTTAAGGTAGGAATAAAATGGTTTGGTGTAAATTTTTCGAAACACAATTTTTCGAATCACAAAGCCCGCCCTAGTTGTAACCGCTAGTTGGCGCTGCCATCGCGCGCGCTGCGAATTGCTCTAATGATCGAATAACCTAATCTAAAGTTACTGTGCCACTGAATATTATTATAAATACATGTTAATTTATTATTCAGGTATTTTACGGATGTGAACCAAGCTTGGAACGGATACGAAAACATTTATTAGGACCATCAGAAAAACCTTTAGTTTTGTTCGGCGAAGGAGGTTGCGGTAAAACATCTCTATTGGCTAAAAGCGCGGACTTGACCGCGACTGAATGGTTTGCCGGCGCGAGGCCAATATCTGTTATCAGGTTCTTGGGGACGACACCAGACAGCAGTGCTTTGACACCAGCTTTGATCAGCATCTGCCAACAGGTAGGTGTATAAAATATTCCTCATTTTTATAAAAATCTGTGGCTACTACGCGACTTTTTTACGAATATCTTCAAAACGGTTTGTTATACCGAAAAAATGGTTAGAATATAAATTTTAGATAATACCATTCTCTACAATTTATATTCAATATATTTCTTTCTACTATGCATCTTTTCAAAAATAATAAGGAAATTTTAAAAATTGATAAGAATAAAATATTTAGGCCTTGTAATGCTGTCAAAAGAGGAGGTGTACTTCTACAGCATATAAGAACCTTAAGTTGAAAATGTCTTGGTAGTAAGGATGCAGAGCATTTACAAACCAACAGATAGATCATTGGCTTAACAGTTTTCCATTATCTTTTTAGATATCATACAATAACATGCTACCATTCGACGGAATCCCAGATGATTTAGTACCTCTAACTGCCCATTTCAAGCAACTGCTAACACTTGCCACTAAAGAACAACCATTGATTCTGTTCCTCGACAGTGTTGATCAGTTAACTGGAGCTCAAGATGCTAACAAAGTATCGTGGTTACCCACCAGACTTCCACCGAATTGTAAAGTAAACGATCCGTGGTTTAAATGATATAGTTTATAGTTGTAAATATGTGCTTTCGATTTGCAGATCATTATTTCTTGTGCAGCAGAAGAGAGCAATCCAGTAGTGTCGCAAGATTACCATTTGCTACGTAGAATGATTGACAGTGAAGAAAATTTTATAGAAGTAACAGCACTTGGAGAAGATTTAGCTATGAATGTTATGAAGTCAGTTTAATTTTATTTTAAAAAAAATATACATCTTAAAATAAAAAATAAGAAACCTCCCCTTAGGGGTTGAATATCAAAAAGTTCTGTGGGATGCTTACATTACAAAAGGAAGATTCTTATAAAATTACAAATTTAAGGGTTTGGACTGAGCGTTGATGAGTCAGTCACTAAGACTTCTCTCTTTTAGTGTTCCGTGAAAACGAATCATTTCGGTGTCCGTCTATCCGTCTGTCATAAGCGAATTTCTTTGAAACTATTCGACGTAAAAATTTGAAATTTAGAGTGGCCCAATTATAAACGTGAAGTGTAAAAGTTGAATTTTGTATCTGGCGGTAAATTGGGAAGTGAAAGATTGATCGAAAATTATCAGGATTGAAAAATTACAGTGCGATCAATTGTTATAAATATGTTTATTTCCTTATAATTGCTGAATCATTGGTTTTAGAGAAAATGTTTTTCTATAAAAAATATTTCTCACTATGTAAAATATGTCTTGCACTTGTCTTAAATTTTATATTTTTTAGGATGTGGATGGCAACAGCTCATCGCGATCTTACAAACTACCAATGGAGATTAGTTAGCAATGCCATCGCTAAATGCAGTCTACCAATATTTGTAAAACTAGTATTTGCAGAAGTCTGCAGGCATGTATTTTATATTTCATTAATAAATTCCACCGTAAAATTACTGAGCAAACATTTTTTTTAGATGGAGAAGTTATACAAGACCTCAAGACACTCATCTTGCTTGCACTGTGATGGACAGTATTATGATGCTTTTTGAAAGAATCGAAAAGCAGGTACGTTTCAAGATTTTCCACTTGTTAAGCTTACATTTAAGTACGAATTGCTTCTTATTTACATTTCAGCATGGTCGCATTTTAGTTTTCCATGCTCTGGCTTACATCACAGCATCTAAGAGTGGTCTCAGCGAATCTGAACTGGAAGATTTGATATCTCTGGATGATAAAGTATTAGATGATGTGTATCAGTACCATTTACCGCCAGTTAGGAGGATTCCTCCACTGCTTTGGACCAGAATACGTAATGATTTACCGAATTATTTATCGGAACGTGAAGCAGATGGAGTAAGTGTTATGAATTGGTACCATAGGTAAATGTTGGATTGATTTTACATGTGGTAGAAATATTGTTAATAGATTGTTTGAATTTTGAACTGTAGACAATTTCGTGATGCAGCTAAAGAACGGTATTTCAAGAATATGAATATGGCTATGTATTTCCATTCTTCCATTGCTGATTATTATCTCGGGATTTGGGGTGGAGGTAATCCGAAGCCTTTTAAATTTACAGAAATTCAACGTCACAGGTAATATTTATATTATGGAGGAAAGCCACTGTAACGGGATAAAAAATGTTTTTTTTGAAGCGTCATAGTGGTTTTCCCCCTTAAATCTCAGAAAAAAATAACATTTCCAAATACCAACAGGTTTAATTTGACTGACAAAGAGGGAGCGGCTGATAGGAAGGTTCCTGTACAGCCTTTAGTATTTTATTCAAAAGAGGGGAAGGTTTCGAGATACAATTTAAGAAAAGTGAGTAAAAATATTTATAATAATACTGAAAATAAAATAATTAACTTTTTTTTCAAGTTTGGTGAACTTCCGTTTCATCTTGTTCGATCTAGAAGATTCCAAGATTTATTTTCGAATGTACTATTTAATTATGAATGGCTACACGCGAAACTTTCTTCTTGTCCTCTACAGGCAGTACTTAGTGATTTTGAAGATGCATGTATACATATTGAAGATAAAGATGCACGGCGGTAATTTATCATTTCTATAAAAAAGCCAAACGAAAATTATTTATTTTCTTCAAAAATTCAAACCATCATATCTTCGGCAAAAATAGCCATATAACAATCATTCAAAAACTGTTATAAAGATAAAGATTTTTTATTAGAAAATTTTACGATTCTATAATTATTATTATTTACTATCAAATTTACTTGCAGAGAGTTACTATTGGTTGCTGATGCTTTACGTTTGGGTGGCGCAATTCTTGGGGCGTATCCAGACATGTTAGCTCCACAACTCATAGGTAGACTGTTACCAGAAATCGGAGGAAACCCAAACGTGAAGATGTTATTAGAAGCTTGTGATAAGAAAGGCCCAGATGATTGTGCTTTATTGCCTCTGTACCATTGCCTTCATACACCTGGTGGGCCTTTAAAGGTACAACAACAATACCTAAATTCATACCATTAAAGGTGGTTTGAGAAAGGAGTCTATGTTTTCTTATATTTGTGTATTTTTTTAGTATTCCCTAGAAGGCCATCAGTTTGCAGTGTTTGGATTCAAAATCACATCAGATTATCGGTACGTTGTCTCAGTTTCGAATCGCTTTATCACGTGGGATTTGAGTACTAGTGATTTGGCACGCGATGTGAATCCAGGAGTGGAGGGCATTATGCAGCAACTGGTTCTCAGTATTGATAACAAGTGGGCCGCAGCGTTTACAAATAATGATCAGGTATGTATACATATAATACAAATGGTGAGTTTTACTTGTAGACCAAGTGCTAGAAGGAATTGAGTGGAAATAATATGACAACTCAACAAATTCGTATACTTGAGACTTTAAAGAACATAAAAAGTCAAGGTGTTATGTTGGTACTTTGGTGCAATATTTTTTAAATCGTTTTTAAATGTTTTTTTTAAATCAAACATTTTTTTTGTGTCATGAACATTAAAAAATTTATAGCAAATAAAGGAGTAAAGTTACAGTTACATATGAGTGTAAGGACCTTTTTTATGCGAAAAGATGATACAAAAAAATTTTGATTAAAAAAAAACATTTTTTTCCTTTTGTAGGGCCTTTCCGCGATTAAAAAAATTAAACCAAGGTACCGACCGACCGATGGTCGAAACATTATTTCTACTCACTGCCTTCTAGCATCTGCATTATTGAGGTCTGGGAAGTGACGTAGGTTTTTGTGACCAACTTTTTTTGCTTAAATTGTGTAGCTCTAGAGATTATTAATAATATTTATTTTTAGACAGTGTTATTGAATATGCTTTCGAACGAATTTGTAATAATTGATAACCCTTTACCCGACGAACAAAATGTGTGTGGTGTGTACTTGTTAAACCAAAGTTTAATAATACATGGGAAGCATTCTTGGGTCACATTTAACATGAGAGGAGAGAAACAGACTGTAGTTCATTGTACAGCAGATCCTGACGAATGGCAGATATTAAGTATATTCATATCTATATGTACATTTTAAATACATTAATTTGTAAATAAATAATTTTTTTAGATATGGAGTTTTCTGATTTAACAGACTTCAGAACGATCTATTGGAAGGGTAATTTAGAAAATGATAAAATGATGTTGATTTATCATCAAAATGTTGATCTATTTGAACCATTTGAATACCACAGGTTAGTTGAAATAAATACACTCACAAAATTTAAGGGATAATTTTTCAAACTCTTTTAACCCTTTGCACAAAACTGCAGGGGGTGATTTGAAAATATTGAGTTCTTGATTTAAAAATTAGAAAGTACAAGCTTACGAATGAGCTTTAGATCATGCAAATCTAATCATTTTTAGCGGAGATATAACTGTTTTAAAATTTTTGCTTTTTTAAAATTTATCCTTTAATTTTTTTAATTTTCAGATGCATTTATTTTTGTTTAATTTCAGTGCACTGGTGATTTCTAAAGATAAACAAATAATGTATGCATGCACATCGGAGAATAATTATGCTGTATCAAAATACAGAGCTAATTTTGAAAGTAAAGTGTGGGAGAAGATACAAGATTTGTCTAGAGCCCAAAATGATAATACAGAAGTATTGTTACAATTGAAGTTAGACAAAGAAGAAAATATTTTGTTGGGTATGTCGTATTTTTTATATTTTGTAAATAATTAATATTTAAATTTGTAGCTTCTTTTGTGGCCAACATAAGACTTTTTTTATACATTATTTTAGAGATGTGATATGATCGGAACCCTTATGGGTTTGTCTGTCCGTCTGTATGTCTATTTGTCACAGCCTTCCCATTCTCTCATTCATATACCTAATAAGATAAAATTTGGTATACGAATGTAGATTTATGACCCAAAAACAGATTTTTGAAAGAAATAATTTTTTTGATCCCCTTTCCACAGACTGAAAAGTGTACTAAAACATTTTTTTCCACTTACCCCATTTAGTAGGATGTCTTTAGATAGGTCTCCTAAAATACAACAAAAAAATTTTCAAGGACCTTTTGATTTTAACCCTTCTAAAATGTAACATTTTAATTAGTACTTTCAATGAAAATTATAACGAACACTAGCAAAAATAAAATTAGAAATATTTTTTTATAAATCGTCACACGAACACGTACACTTTTATAGAGATTATTATCCGGTATTATAAAGGAGCTCGCAAAATTTGCTAGCTTGCAAGCACTCTCAAATAGGGTATTAATTCTGTACTTGTATCTATGGAATTTAGAGCAGTGACACTTCAATTAATTGTAATACAGTTACACTGTCATATAAGTTTCATATCTCATTTGAGAGTGCTTGCAAGATAGCAAATTTGCGAGTTCCTTTATAATACCGGACATACATCTTTCGTCAACATATAGCTCTTGATAGTATTATCAAGTAGAGAATGTATCTTTTTAAAGGTACATCAAGTAATGGTTTCGTTGTCTGGGATTTCAATACGGAAAATAAAATCAGTGATTACGCAATTGAACTAACTCTTCCACACGGTGTAAGAAATATTACAACGATAATGCTTCAAAGTAACTCCGTGATGGTCAGTGCTCATAAAAATTACGCCGTCGCTGGTGTCAGGTAAAAAAAATCTAATTATGAAAACGTAGAACATAAAAAATAATCATTTAACTGTTTTCTATTCGTAGAAAGAATTTATATGTTTGGAGTTTAGAAAATTGCAGTTTAGTCAAAGTTTTGGATGCCCATTTCGGGCGAATAATACATTTAGAACCGCTGACAATTGGTAAGTATTCCCTTGTAGGAAATTACAAAGAAGCCATGATTGGCTCAAGCTTGTGCTAATGCTAGCCAACACTAGGCCAAGATACAAATGATAACTTCGTACAAGACTCGGTTAAGGCTTATTGTACCAAGCTGGCTCAGAGTTGGTCCAATCTTGGGTAAAGAATAGGTGACCGAAGCAACACTGGCAACCCAATATTGGGCCAAGCTTGGGCCTATCATCAAGGCTGGCATTTTTTATATGGGTTGTTAAGTTTATTGTCTAAGGTTTTACGAATAACTGAAAATTTACGCGAACATTTTTTAATACAGGTAACTGGAATTCCGTTGTTACTTCTAGCATTGATAGATCAGTAAAAGTATGGAATATTAACAATATATTTGAACAAGTTCACGTTATCGATAGGCACGAATTACAGATCGATTCTATTAGGTATATATTTTGTCGTCGATATTATTTTTAATCTAGAGATCTGAGTAGGGGATTCTGAAAGGTGTGCTGAAACCGAATACGTTGTCTAAATAGCTCCATCACAGCAGTCAATTTTTTTCTAAAGTTTTCGTTCACAGAAATAAATAGTTTCATCTTTCCTCTTTAAAATAAATTTTTATTTTTCACTGTACGATTTTTTTTCGCTGAGATATACTAGTTTGAAGATAATCTGAGATTTATCCACTTATTTAAAAAAAAAATCATATCTCAGATAAAAAAAATTGCGCAGTGATATAAAAAAAAAGTTACTAGATACTATTTATTGCAGTGGTTAAAACTTTAGAAAAAATATTACCTGATTCGTAAATCGTAAATTTTGTCATTTTAAAATTAGGATATCTCGAAAACCTGATGTAATGGAGAAATTTGGGCAATGTCATAAACCTTCGAAATTAACTATTCATAGTAGTGCGTTAGAACGATTGGGGGCTCTAGGTAGAAAGTAATTTTGGGCCCCATTAAAAATAAAATTTTCAAAAAAATAAAAATTATTTTTAAAACTTTCCTCTCTTACCTCGGGGCCGGAGGTACATTAATAGAGTACCACTGTCTATTCAGATCTCTAATAACAATCAAAAGTATTATCTTTGTTACTCACTGCAATAATTTAAAAATAATTTGTATTGCTAGCTTATCACAACAAGGTGAACTAGCAGTGACTGTGACGAGAGGTTGTGTTGGCGTTTGGGATCTGAAAACTGGTCGACTAATGAGCAAACTGGCAGACAGTCCTCTGGGAGCTATTGTCACCCATGCTGTCATAACACCGGATGCTAAGTAAGCTTCAAATATGTTTAATAGTACCTACTTATTGTAAATTACTTATAATGCAGGGATGTCCTTGTTGAATTATCTTTATCCCTAACCAGAATTTCAATCAGTGAAAGTCTCATCAAAATCAGATCAGTAATTTTCGTGTCAAGCTTATTTTAAAATATAATTTATAAATTTTCCTTCATACAAGCATGACTAAATTAAATTACCATGTAGCCTAAACTAATTCTAGGTTCTTAAACTTTCGATAAGTGAAAATCTTATTCAAATCGGTTCAGTAATTTTCGTATTAAATTGAAATTTTTATTTTAAAATATCATTTGTTAATTTTTCTTAATACAACCCTGACTTAATTAAATTACTATATAGTCTAAACTAATTTTAGGGTCATAGAATTTCGATTAGCGAAATTTTCATCAAACTCGGTTCAGTAATTTTCGTATTAAGTTGAAATTTTTATTTTAAAATATCATTTGTAAATTGTTCTTAATACAATCTTGACTTAGTTAAATTTCCATACAGCCTAAACTAATTTTAGAGTCTTAGACTTTCGATCAAAATCGGTTAAGTAATTTTCGTGTCCAGATAGAAAAAAAAATTAAAAAATCACAACAAATTATTTGTAGGTATATCATATCATCTGAATCGGGTAACTTGTTGATCTGGAACCGCACGACCGAGCAGGTACTGTTCAAGACGGAACAGTTACACATCTCACAAGTGATGCTGATGAACACTGACGACTTCGTATTGTCCGCTAGCCGTCCACCCAACCCTCCTGGGACAGACAGTGTCAAGACAAATGCCAGTGTTTTTGTACGATCTATACCAGGTATCAAATAACATCTTATAGTGAAAAACAATAAATAGTCATACCATGTTAGGAAGTTGGTTGTGTGGACCTAAAAGGTTGCACCCCACGGCTTGTTTATTTAATCAAATTGTAGAATTGGACAATCTCAAAATGTGTGCGATCGGATAAATTTTTTATATATTTCAGATGGAGAACTACAGTACCATTATGAGTACTGCGTGCGAAGTGTGACCGGAGTACCTTTCAAGCAAATAGTGCAGACGTCAGACGGGGCGTATTTGGTAGCGGTAGGTTGTGAACCTGGAGCCACCGGGGCTGGAGCCGGACGCGATTGTTTGTGGGTTCACAGTGCGCTGACCGGGCAGTTTGTACATAGGATATCGTTGAAAGGAAGCGGGATAAAGGTGAGAAACTAATATTTATATTTAGGTGAGAATACACGTTTTCCAATTGTATTTCAGAAAGCATCAATAGGCATGATGCCTAATTAAAAAAAAACTATTTTATGATGATCTTACGTGTCTCTTATTTCCAAAAAAATACTTATTTCTGCAGAAAATAAAGGTTTAATCACAAAAATTGACCCTTTTAAAACTAATTTTGAATTTGACGCCAAAACGCTCGCAGGTGTCATGGCGCATTTTTGACGTCACGCCTATGTAAACACTCCTTGTCAACTATAATAAATCCTTGTTCCATAGCTAATATTTCTCGGTTTTACTTTTGGTAACACAAAACTGAGCAAATTGATAATTTAAAACCTCAAAATAATTTATTATTAACAGTGCAAAATGAAAAATCACCCAATTTTTATTCACAATGTGCCCTTTATTACGCCCAAACTTTTTTTCTGTAGTAGAGAACCCCCTTATCGATTTCGGTTGGTTTAATTTAATAAAAAAAAATCTATTTCAGGTCAAAAATCGTTTTAATTTGACTGATCTGTACTGTTTTTGTGTTCATAGGAGGTGAACGCTGTGATAGCAGTGGCGGGTACGGGTGGGGGCCCTGGGGCCGGATCCCGGATCGGTGCCGTGGGCGGTGGAGACCGCGGGGTGACTGGAGTTTATTGCGCACGTACGCGCAAACACGTGCGCACCGTACCACGCTGGATGGGTGCGCCGCATACCAGCACCAAAGATGCGCGTTTTGGCCTCTATGCTCCGCAAAGGTAACATTTACCAGAACAAAATGGCGGCATACATCCATAATCTTTCATAAAATTTTAGGGAAATTTTGAAATTCGTCACATTGAAAAAATTAGTTTTTGCGAATTATTCCGAAAATTTTTGATTTTATAATAAAATGTTATGGAGCAATCTTGTAGAAAATTTAATTCTCTATAATATTTATTCTTAGGCTTATTTACTTAAAATCTTACGTTTACGAGTAATGTCGCCTTGAAAATTTTACATTTGTTCAAATAATTCAAATTAATTTCAGGGGAGGTCTTGAAATGATTGAACTAAAAAAAGGCACAACGGTCAAAACTTTCATCCCTAAAGTAGCTGAGGGTGTCTTCACAATCATATGTCTATTTAACAGTACCGATGAATACGTACTATATTATCACAGTGGTAAGAAAACTTTAAGGGTTTTCAGGTAACTTAAAACATATATCAATTTTATTTCAGAATTATTAAATATGTATATATTTTATTGTAGAACATCTGATACCAAGTTGATAGCTAATTATCGCGTCCAAGCTGAACTGACGGCCATCAGGAGCACGGTGGATGGGCGGGCGATGGTCATGGGTACGGTAGATGGGTGTGTCAGTGTCTTGGCCATCGCTGATCCAGAGAAAGAGGAAATGGCTGAATATTTGAGAAGTCTGCCTTCGAGAGATGAAGGAGTAAGTTATTTTTTATTTTTCAGATGCACTTGTCAAAAAAATAAAAAAATAGTGGGTGTGTGCGTTAGAAGTTATATTTCTTTGGCGTAGTGACATCTTCAAATGCAAAATTAAAAACCTGTTTTCCTGACTATCATAACAGAAATCTGTATAATCTAGACCTAAACTAACCTCATGGTGTTGCATTTCACCTTGAACGCGCCTAAAGAAGTATAACTTCAAAAATATTGATGGACTAAAATCGTGTATTATAAATTTTAGTTAAAATATATTTCTTGTAAATTTATTAAGAGCTAATCTGCCGCACATATATTTATGATTTTTTTTGTTATCAGAATAATATTTCTAACTTCCTAATTTTGTACATTTTAAGTGGAAAAAGAGGCTTGAGAAACTTCGGGCCCAGTTGAGGTTTAAGGCTGCAGCAAGTGTGGCAAAACTGTCAGCGCAATGGGGGGCTGCAAACCAGTCAGAATTATTGTCAGACAGCGAGGAGCAAACACAAGTCGAGGCCTATTAAATAAATAATTATGTGTACGTGTACCTACTAAGCATACTAAAAAAAAAATCGATATAAGTACTCTACAATAAAAAAAAAATAATAGAATGTAGATATGATTTTGAAAAATATTAAGAGTTACCTAAATATTTAAATACATTAAATGACGTTGCCACTTGATAGATTTCTACATTATAAACGAAATTTTCTTTAAAATATGAGTCAATTGCGAGTCGCATCTCGCATATTCATGTTCCGTACCGTACAGTTTTAAGTAATTATTGTAAAATTGTAATTTTAATTGGACTGTACTTGTGAATACTAGATGTCACAAACTTTGTTATTAAATAGAAAGTTGAAAACCAATTCAAACACTGCAGACAATTCAAAGACCTGCATCGTTATTTTTGAAAATATGTGTGGGGGACTTTACTTTTTAAGTTCCTTAACTCACTACCTTTCAGTTTATACCTCATTTGTTGAAGCTGGAAAGATTTTTGTTTGTTATTCTCTTTTCCAAAGTAATTGCTTAAAAAAAAGATTTTAATTTGTGACAGACATATTTCGGTATGTAATGCTAAAATGGTGTTGTTTTCTTGATCTCATTTTTCAATCTAGTCTAAAATTTATAATTTAGTTATAAACTAGACAACATGTTAAATTGTTAATAATTTTAAAATATATTATGTAAAAATGTCTATTGTATTGAAAAAAATAAATAAAAAAATGATGCAATGGAAAAATGTAAGTACCTACTTTATTTTATTTTAAATATATTTTACATTTAATAAAATAATTATGAATATATAATTGAATATTAAGTAAAATTTAAAGATATGCATTAGGATTTTAAGTCGGATATTGGATGGGAACATTGGGTAGGGAATCGATTGGGATATTGACTGGAATATGGATTGAGAGCTTCATATTGTGTGGGATTTTGATATGGATATTAGGTAGGATATTAATCGGAATATTAACTATAATACTGATTGGGATATTGAGTGGACAATTGATTAGGATACTGAGTGGGATATAGATTTTTAGGATACTGATTGGGATACAGATTGGGAGCTTGATTAGGAAATTGTGTGGGATTTTGATTTGGATATTGTGTGGGATTTTGATTTGGATATTGCATAGGATATTGATTAGGATATTTTGATTGGTGAACGGTAGGGAATTTTTTGGGATATTGATTATATTGAGTTGTATATTCTATAGTGAATATTCAGTAAAATTCAAGGATATGGATTCGGATTTTGAGTGGGATACTGATTAGGGAATTGGGTAGGAAACTGATTGGGATATTGAGTAGTATATTGATTAGGATACTGATTGGGATACTGAGTGGGATATTGATTATTAGGATACTGATTGGGATATGGATTGGGAGCTTGATTAGGGTATTGTGTGGGATTTTGATTTGGATATTGAGTAGGATACTGATTAGGATATTGTGTGGGATTTTGATTTGGATATTGGGTAGGATACTGATTAGGATATTGTGTGGGATTTTGATTTGGATATTGGGTAGGATACTGATTGGGATACTGTGTGGATAATTGATTAAGATATTGATTCGGATACTGCGTAGATGACATATACGGATTTTGCGTTGTATATTGATTCGGATATTGAGTTGGATACGTTGTAAGCATTTGTGAAAACTGAAATAAAAAAAATTGTTGGTATAAATGAGAAATAATAATAAAGTCTCATGTATGTTTGTTTACCTGATTAGCATATTTACTTACGCAAGTAAATACAATCCGTGCCAATTCGCAGACGTCTTCGATGTTCGTTGGTACTGAAAAAAATTATTTATTTTATGTTATATCGTATAATTTTTTTATGGTAGCATTTACCTTCTTGTTTACACCGAATGCCGATATTTCTGACTTCTTCCATGTGTTTCATTACTTCAGGTAGGTATTGGAAAGCAAGGTCTACATCAAATTTATTATACTGATTGATCTAAAACAAGTATAATTATAAATATTTTGACTAAAAAAAATAAATACATTTATAATAGATACCAATCCAAAATATTTGAGTTCACATGCGACTATGCAAAGTCCTTTTTTTGACATGGGTAATTCTTTTCTTGATATTTTTTCTAAATCTTGTTGCAGTTCATTTCGATCAGCTGTAAAATTAATAATTATAAATAATAATAATTATATTTAATTGATAAGCAATAGGTACCTTGTGTTAAATTTGAAGTGCATTTTGTAAGATATTCTCCTTTTTTCAATTCATATTGCTGCATCAATAGTTGTATTTCTTGAGACTGTATCTATTATAAAAATTAATTCAAATATCAACTAAATCAGAAAATATGAATTAAAATTGAAAATTTGGCAGTGGCTTTTGTAGGAATTCAATTATTAAAATCCCGAAAAATATTTTGAATCCAGGGATTTGATTTGAAAAAAATTGACATTTTTTCTCGTATACAATACAATTTTCTTTTTGTAAATATCTTACTTTTTAAAATAATTTTTTTTTATATTTAATTTATTTTATATTAATAAAAAATACTTACATTTGGTTGTTGAGTTGTCGACGTCCATTGGGGTGAACTTTCGACACAACAAATAAAAACTATGGCTAATAAAATTGTACAAATGTAGTTATTCGGAGACATATCTACTCTACACTAGCGTATCACTGAATATTCAAACAATAAATAAAATATAATACTTTACATTATATTTTTTAGCATTTCCGTTAAAATATTTTTCATTGTAAATTATTTAATGGCAGAAAATTAACAGAACCTTTATATAGACTTCTATTGTACCTAACTTTGACATTGACGCTTAATTTTTATTAATTATCAAAAAAAAATAAACCAAATTAAGAGAGAATCATTAAAAAAGCAATGTTTTTTTTAGATTTTATTGGAAGATGTATCCAATTAAAAAATTAAACGCCAAATTACTTTTTTCAAATAAAAATCTGATGATATATCAAATATATTAGTGCATAACACTGTCCATAGTCCGTATTTTCATTAATTTTTTTAAATTTGATTTAAATCAGCAGTGGCGAAGCGTCCATGGAAGCAGGGGAAGCAGTGCTTCCCTTACTTTATGAGTAAATTAATACAAATCTGTGTTTTCAGTTAATAAATAATTTAAAAATATTATTAGAATAATAATCTTGATGTGCAACTGAAACATTTTAACCAAAAATAGCATTTAATATTAATTTAAACTCTCAATTATAAAACTATAATACCTCCACGTCATATTTTCTTGTATGTTAGTCGATATTTGTTGACGAATTGAAGTTCACTGCAGGAAATTTCACTAAAAAATTTCGAACTTTTGATTTCGTTAAAAGTATGTTTATTGTATAGAAAATGTCGTGAAAAGTTGTTTGTTTCAAACCGCAGGTCTGTATCTCAAACCGTTCTCGAGATATAACCTCTCAAAGTTTTAGTTTTTTAAAATTTTTGGAGAAAAAAGGACATAACTTTTAAACGTGTGGTCGGAATTGATTTTAGTTGACGGATTTGGAATCAGCGTGTCAAAATCTATATAATGACATGTATAATAATTTAAAATCCGAGAAAAAAAATTTCGCGAAAAATCGAAAAAATTCAAAGGGGTATACCTTAAAAAAATGTCGATTTTTGACGAAATTTTTTTTGTCGGATTTTAAAGTATTATACATGTCATTATATAGATTTTGACACGCTGATTTCAAATCCGTCAACTAAAATCAATTCAGACTACCCGTTCAAAAGTTATGGCCTTTTTTCTCCAAAAATTTGAAAAAACTAAAACTTTGAGAGGCTATATCTCGAGAACGGTTTAAGATACAGACCTGCGGTTTGAAACAAACAACTTTTCACGACATTTTCTATACAATAAATATACTTTTAACGAAATAAAAAATTCGAAATTTTTTAGTGAAATTTCCGGCAGTGAACTTCAACTCGTCATACAAATATCGACTAAAATACAAGAAAATAAGACGTAGAATCATTTAGTTACTATATAAATATATAAGAATTTATTTTAAAAAGTAAAAGCTTGAGCTTAAGGTGTTTCATAACTAGTTTTTTTTGTTAATAGAAGGGGGAGGATTGACAAAATATGCTTCCCTTATTAAAAAGAATAATACCTACATATTTCCGTGACTGGCGTCTCCATAACATACAAGTACCAAAAAAGAAAACATACTTCTGCATCAATAAAAAATTTACAGCCAATCAGACCAGGTAAACCCCAAGAGATATAAACAGCATATATGAAATAAATGCAGTAAAGAGAAGTCAAGATACGACTATATTCTACAACTTGCCTTGTTGCTCAGTCAGTGTTCTGTCTCAGCTGATGCACGTCTTCCACGTTAGTCGCTTGACCTTCAACTCTGTAGGACTTGTTACGATCAGTAGACGACCGGTATTTTGTGTACAACGATTTCAATTCGGTATTAATTGTTAAAAACATTTAAAAACTGTATTCTTACATGCAGTTTTTAATTTGGTTTAATTGAATTTAATTGTTTGAATTAAAGAAGACGGTTATATTCTATGATACGAACATGTGTTTAATTGTTGATAGTTTTTATTCACCTGTAAATTTTGAATGAATGTTCTATGTATAGATAGTGATTTTGACAAGTGTTTCAAAATGGACAACATTTTAAATTTACTAACTGACAGATTTTAAAATATAGTGTTTGTACGGTATATTTTCTTTGAATCTTGTAAAATTATATACGTAATGTTATATAAGTACATGTAGTATTATTTATGTTTTATATAAAATGTACAAAGAGCATGTGCTAGTGTTTTTCTGTGTTTTTGTGTGTACGTGAGATGAATTTAACATGAAGTGTTATAAAAATTATATGTGTAGAAACCAGAAACAAGGAATATAAAAATTGTAGGTAGGTACAATTTTAAATATGTATTATATAATATAGTTTATATAACATAACAAATGGGGTAATTCAGACGTCGAAATGATTTAAGTAAATATATATTATTTACTTCATAAAGTAAATTGTATTAATATTTATATGTATGTAATAGTGGAACGAATATTTTCTTGAATAAGAAACTGTAATGCTCAGTATTATAAAGAATTTTCTTGAGTGCAAATGCAAATTAGCTTCCAGCTAACGCTATTTGCTAGGTGTCAAATTGTTATGAAATTGTTTGATATTTTTAAGCAGTGGTAATAATGTAATTTATGAGGTTCACTTGGTAGTACTTATTTTAAGTTATCATAATATGTATGATTTCATTCACTACATCTGTGAGTGTGTTGTCATTTATATTTAATACCTAGCAGATGGCATTAACTGGAGGCTAATTTTCATTTGTATTCAAGAAAATTCTTTATAATACCGGGCATAAATTTATTACATAACCTAAAAAAAATAAAAAACAACAATTAGTATTTAATGGATTTTAATAATATTTTTGGAAATTTTCTTATGATTATAAAAAAATAGTGTGTCAAAATCTAAATTTAATTTAATATTGTAGAGGATAATTTTTTTGTAATTTGTTTTTAATTTTTACATGACTCGAAACATTCATTAAAGTATTTTTTTTATTTGACTGGCTGGTCTATGTCGGATTTTAAATGTGATAAGTGGAAGTAATTATGTATCTTCTACTTTCTCCTATTCATATTTGCTGATTGTGAGAAAATGTATCTACATACTCGTATATACATCAAAAACAGTTGAAAGTATTTATTATCTTTCGGTTTCCTATTGTCTCGACATTCTAACATTTTGAGTGCAATTAGAAATTTTTAAATTGTAATCTTATATTTATTATAATTTTATTTGTTTTCAAAACTCATAGATAAATAAATTATTTGAATTCGTTTATTAATGTCTGATTTTATAAAGAAATAGGCAAAAATTTGTTAGCTAACAAGTACTTTGAATGGGGTATTAATTCAGTGATATTCTCTATGGATTTTTTGGGTATTTAGAACAGTGGTACGCATTCTGTATTAATTAACATAATGATGTAACATTTCTCTAAAACAGTGAGAGATGCAGTGGCGTTTGGGATATATCTATCTCTTTTTCTAATAAGAATTAAATAGACATTCCTGTTAAAATAAGGACAAATATATCCCAAATCAATTTCTATCTCTTTCTTTTGACACGATTTCGAGTCAGATGCGCGGTCCATGCGCCATGTCTATGGGTACTACAATTTTACTCAATTGGTGATTCTCATGGTACCGTTATATAAGTTTGGTACCCCGTTTCAAAGTGCTTGTTAACGAACAAATTTTATTTATTTTAAATCGAATTAATTGCTAGTTAAGTAAATTTTAAAATGTTTATAAATTTAATAATTGACTTTTAAAAAGTAAGACTTTTCGATTAAGGTATGAATTTATAACTGGCAGTCTCGTCTCGTACACGAGACCAAGACTTTTGCTAGTCTCGTGCAAATTTTAATTTTATTTGTTTCGACGTAAAGATTTGTATTCTTTGTTTTTCAATATTAATAAAATTTCTGTAATTCGTATTAGGTACATAACT
This sequence comes from Sialis fuliginosa, assembly GCA_961205875.1. Taxonomy (NCBI): domain Eukaryota; kingdom Metazoa; phylum Arthropoda; class Insecta; order Megaloptera; family Sialidae; genus Sialis; species Sialis fuliginosa. Next base: position 3,039,384 of record OY540813.1, on the reverse strand, counting down.
GTAATAAAATATCCAAAATAATACAGTATGCATTTATATATATTAAGCAGTAAAGCCCACGATTTGTTGAAATAATTGGTTTATTTTGAAACGTGGCGGTGCATTCGGTTAAAAATAAAGCCAGCTGTCAAATATCAACTTGAGCACCTCTATTATCTTGTTTAAGTTGGCTGATAAGTGATTCACAGTTCTCTGTTTTGTGTATAAATAACAAACTCAACTCTAGGGACTCACCCCTCCCCCTATTCCTCTTTCCTAAAGTATTTTCTATAGTTTCATTATAATTTAATCTAAATATATTATAATCTTTTTGAACTATATTTTCTGATATATATTTATTAATAAACAATATTAATTATAAAGTATAAGGCTTCTGGTTTAAATCTTTTCTAAAAGTTCAGATAATATAATAACCGGTCCGAAAATCAAAATAAAAAATTTCTATATATTTTTACGTTTCAAGATCATTGTAGTATATTTACACTATTTTCAGAAAAATGTACGTATGTACGTGTAATTTTTTACGTGCACGAAATCTCGCGAATAAAAAATTCTATTGACTTCGTTGGGGTGCCAATCGAAGCGTCTTGATGTGAATATGATCGTAAACAAAGGATTTTTCGAAATTCAACCCCTACGGATGTAAAAAGGGGTGGAAAAGTTTGTGTGGGTAAAAATATATTTTTGGTAGGATTTACTTGAAACTTAGCATGAATAAATATTTTACAATACAAATAATGAAACATGTATTTCAGTTTTGAAATTGAATTCAAATTGTCAGATTGGTTATTCTAGAAATGCGTATTATATTATTGATATTATTAGGAATAATAGAAAACTAATATTCATAATAAAACGCTGAGTTTTATTTCTGACAAATTCCATAAAAATGTTTTATATACATATTTATTTAAAAAAATAAATTAAACTTATATGGAAACAATAAATAATCAGTATTCAAGTATTTATAGTCATACCATGCTGGGAAGTTGGTTGTGTGGACCTCAAGGTTCGAACCCACGGCTTGTTTATTTTTTATATTAATTCAAAATTCATGATTTAGTCGCCCCTAATATTTTTACACTCTTGACACAAGTTAGATTATTTTGTAATTTTAAAGTCCACTTTTTATTTTTTAGTGTATGTATATTTTTATATGTTGGGGTTTTTTCAAATTTTTAATTATATTTTTTATGTATTCGACATGTGTAACCGTGAATAACGAAGGATATTCGTAAGTATTATGAAACTAACTGTACTTTTAAATTTAATTATAGAAGTTTTAACCTCAAATAATTTCATAATAATACAAAGAAATAAAACATTTATATTACAATGAATTACAATCAGATTCTTCATTCATTCTGTTTACCGCACTCTACAGTTATACTTTCCCGTTGTAATTAAAACCATATTAATTACGAATATTTATTATTAATATACTCCGATACATATTAAGATAAAAAAAAGCTACATTCACACCTTTGTTAAAAATAATAACAAAATATAACTAATTAGGTCTAACGCGATGATTCTGTGGGTAGATATTTTTGTTGATAAAGTCTACGGCTCTTCTTCTCCTTTTCTTTCCAGTTCCCACCACCCCTAGCTGCAGCAGGATGGGGTGGGAGAACAGGGATGCTGCGGCTCCCAGCAGAGCGACCCCCGCTAAAGGAATCAGGAATGCTTTCAATGCCAGTGACTGGAATACAAAAAATAATTATTTTAATTAATTTTAAAAAATAAGAACAAGTGCGAGTAAGACTTGCGCCCTGACTGTTGCGTACCGTTATATAAAACTTTATTAGTGATAATAAATTTTTTTGATGAGTTTATTTATAAGGGTTCCATATTTGTGTTATGTTTGGTTACATAGAACTATGGAACTATAAGTTATAGAAATTTGTTGATGTTACCTTTCCATGATAGTAGGCGTGGGGGTCATAATGCGCTGGCGGGTGTGGGTGAGGTGGATGGGGGTAAGTGTCTACCACCGGGAAGCCGTGATGCTCGCTGTGGTGATCGTTGAAATGGAAATCTGGTGTAGAAGGTACCTTGTTGTAGTTGTTATAACCATCTCCATGGGCGTGTTCGTATACGTAACCCCCGTACACACCTTTAGCTAAAACATGATCATTTTAAATGTCGGATATTATAAAGATTTTGCTCGAAAGCAAAAGCTAAGTTAGCACTATCTGCGAGGTATTAAATATAAATGGCAACCCACTGACAGATCTTATCTATGGTATCGTTAATATAAATAACCTTTTTAAGTAGAAATCTTTTACATTACTATGTATATATTTATTACTTTATTACGGATCTTGGTTTCTGGGTGTAAGCCGCGTCGGTTTGGTCTTCTTTTAAAAGAGCCCTGAAGATGTCCACTGCAATGTGTGACGAAACGTTGGCCAATAACACGACCAAACCGACGCGGCTTACACTCAGTAGCCAAAATCCATATTAAGATCACCGCGGAAGCCTCAATACGATTTGACACCTCGCGCTGATAGCGTAGGAGTCCTAGAGGAGGAGAAGTTTATCTGTAGTTACTTAAAAATAAATATTGTACATACTTTGATGATTATTTCCAGTGATATCAAAAGAATGATGGTAATTTTCTTCATTCTTTCCAAAATTGCCGTAATTTCCTAAACCACTCGGCGTATCTCCTGTATAAAATAAAATAAAAAACCATTATATTTACCAGTACTTACAGCATTATACCATACTCTCGTATGGAACCGTTTACGTATATACAGGATGGGTCAAAAGTAAACACTATATAAATAATTTGCGAAACTATTATGTCAAAGAAATTTTAAAATTTTAATGATAAATTCAAGTGTCATTTGTTAGGCAATCTATTTTTTAATGGAAATAGGTATAGGCAGTGGTGTCGCTTTGGAGGCCCCCCCTCTAGTCACGCCATTGGGTATAGGTCATATTTGGTATAATTTTTTTTTTTTTTAATTAAAAAAACAACAAATAAATTAATGTCTTTCCAATGATATTAAATATCGTTATTTAGAAAAAACTATGAAATAGACTACCTACTTACTTAAAAAGTGCGTTTTTTTAAGTTCTTTACTTTTGATTAACCCTGTATAAAGTAATAATAAAACTGCATTGAATTTTGCAAGATAGAAATTGCTCTTTTAAATATTATGACAGCTTACTAAATTAGTTATAGAATTTACAAGTGTCAACTTTCCATATAATTACATGTTTCATATCTTTTTAAACTTTCAAATTATTCTTTTTATGGTTGTAATTTCGTGGTCGATAAATTATTCTAATATAAACTGGACTAAATGATATTGCATTAATCTGCATCAGAAAAAACGGACCGAATTTTCGAACCTTACAGCTCGATAAAGGGAACAGATTTTGTATCGATCGAAATAGGTAAAAAAAGTATTATTTTAGATAATACATAAACTTATGACAAATTTATATAAAAAAATCTTAAATTCTAGCATGACTTGGAAAAATAATTTGAATAAAGTAAATAGTCTAAATTTAATAGACCAATAGAGCGACTTATCTGATCTTTAATTAAAATATAATCCTGCAGTTAAATATCGAGATATTTGGGTTTAAAATTTAAACAACTATATTAATTTACTATAGCTATTGCCCGCGTTATCTAATAATGATTTAAGGATTAGATAAAGGGGGGGGGGGGGCACTTAGTAGCCTATGTCCTTCCTCAAAATGCATGTCATCTACCTGCCAAATTTCATCAAGATCGGTTCAGCGGAAAAGTGTTGAAAAGGTAACGAAAATACAGAGTTACTTCCACATTTTTACTATTAGTATGGATAAAAAAATATGTAGGTACTTACCGATATCTTGTTCAAATTCGTAAGCATGTGAGGCACTGCTGTCGAGTCTGTCTTTATTTTTTAAATTCGATTTTCCTTTTTCTTTTGTAACGAACATTGGTTTAAATTTTGATTCATTTTTAATCACGTTTATCGAAGAAGCCGAAGATCGAAGTTCTGTCGAATTTTTCTAGAATAATATCAAGTAAATTATTTAAATGCATGAGTTCAAATTTAAAAAAAAAAATAAAAATTCGCGTAAAAACAGTGCTTTGCCCCTTTTCTATTTTTACATACATATATAACATTTGAACATATCCCCTAAGTGACGTAATTCCCGCGCAAATGCTGATTGGTCAAGGATCTATTGAGACTACCTTATCTTAACCCATTAACACCCAAAAGAAAACAAAAAAATGCAGACGATTTTTTTAAATGAAATTAAGTACACATACAATATATTTAACTAAATATTACAACAAAAACTTTTTTTTTATATTTAGAAAAAAAAAATTACGGTGTGCATTCATACGAGTAAATTTAGCAGATATGAAGCCTATTTTGTGTGAGACTGCTTTTCTGATATCATTTTTTTTAATTAAAAAAAACAAGTTATTCCATATGATTTAAACAAAATTCGAAATCACATGCTTCAGATGTCTCTCTCTATTCATATACAAATAATTCGCAGCAATTAAAACACGTTTAAACACTGATGAAACTAATAACGTTAACAGATTTTGTTTGTTGCACTACTAGCATATGATTTTTAAGGAAATATTGTGAATTAATATCCATAGACAGCAACACGAATTATAAAATGAGGTGTACACAAATGTGTATGGCGGGCGTTAATGGGTTAATTTTAGAAGCAATTTCTATTGTTCCATTTACGCGTTTCTTTTTACACGCTGTTTTTATGTAACCAATTAACCGTGTAAATGGAGGAATAATAGAAACCGAAGGTAATCTATAAGCAGGTTTGCATTTTCACTTATCAATAAACATTCAATTAATATTATATTAACTAACGATATAATTTTATCAAAGTTACGAACCATATGATGGTTAGTGATTGCGCGTGCCTCGTACAGATGGCACGCAAGTACAACTAACATTAGCTCGATCGATAAGGATACTGGTGTCATTGTCCTGCCACTATAAGGAATAAATCAAATCACAAATGACATTTTAGCACAAGCACTTCGTATCGCAAACTGGGCTCTAGAATCACAGATGTTACGGTTATATGTAACCTGGATGCCCAAGGAGGTTACACTTCATGCTTTTATCTCATTGTTGTCACTCGACCATCGTCAATTGTTTTGTCGGATTGAAGAATTCATATGAAGATTTTGCAATGGAAAAAAATATGTTAAATGTAATTGCTACTGAATTTAATACTAGTTTATTTTTTTTTGTAGTCGTTTCTCTCTGAAATTATCTATTTAGGTGAAGTGCAAATGCGTCAGATATGTTAAATTGTATATAATTATTCTGAAATGGATTTAAACATTTAAATAATTATATTCGTAAGTGAATGTTTTCTATAATTTTTTATATCCGGTTTATAAAAAAAATGTAATGGCTTGTACAGGTTGTTACATTTTAATAACTCGAGGTTAATATTTTAAAAAGAAAACAAGGTACACGGAGAAAAATGAAGTCGATTTTTAAATAAAAATTACAGTTGTCGATTGAAAATTTCAATTTTGTATCAAAAAATACATGTTAGTTATTTTTAAGTTTATGTTGTAATATTTAGTTAAATATATTGTATGTGTACTTAATTTCATTTTTTTGTTTTCTTTTGGACGTTAATGGGTTAATATGGAAGAATTACAAAATTGTCTCCTGAATCCAATAGTAATATTTCTTTAAAAATTGAGTGATTGTTATGAAATATTTTTGTAGAAAAAATGTTTCAGATAAGAGCTTAAAATGGTAAAAAGGTATCAAAATTATTTTTGATATTTTTTATTGCAGAATCGTATTTTTACCCTTCAACTTTTGTCCGGAACATTTTTCTCTAGTTGTTTTTGAAATATTAGCTTGTGAGTATTAAATTGAACTTCCTGTAGGTATACCGACTTGATAAAAAAAGTCTCATGTTAGGCGATATAGTACTCTGAAACTATGTATAAACTACACAAACTTAAAAGTCTATTAAAATTTTTTTTTATGAAATATTTAATATTTTAAGTACTTGACTCAAAAAGCTGTAACTCATAAACGACTAATCAAAATGGTTTGAAATTTGAATACATAAAACTAGACTATATAGCAATTATTTTAAGATTAATCCAAAATGTGTATTATTTATAATTTCAAAGTTCTATGTAACCAAACATGATACGTTTTTTCTTATCTATATAAAAATCAACTTTAATAAAAAGACGTGTATATGATTATTTACAATCCATCTTCTTCGAGAATGAAACAGTTGAAATGGAATTGAATCTGACAGAGAATAAGTTCGACTCCACATCAGTCTTGAGAAGCGTTTGACCAACAGACTTGTTTTCCGCTCCAAGGGGCAGTCGCACGCCAACTTATCACATTATATATAAATATATACATGCATTGCTATACAGATTTCTCTTTTTTCAAACGTTGTACAATACAGATATTTGGATTTTATCACTTTGCGTGTGTGTGTGTGCGCGCGTGTGTGTGTGTGAGTGTGTGAGTGAGTGTGTGAGTGTGTAGTATGTGTAGGATGCATGTACCAATGTCGTAGAGAATAAAAAAAATAATTGAACTTGTTTTGTTTGTTGTGTTATTTGTGCATATGTGTAGAGACATAATTTGTGACGTGTGCATCGAGTCTTTGTATGTAGTATAATAATACATGCGGTTTAAACCGTTAAATATGACGGGGTAGAGAACTACAGTAATTGTAGCAAGTTATTTGCAAAATATTATGTTTGGTTTTCAATAGTTACGTATAGAAATCACAGTGTTTGAGATAAAGTAAGAATTTTAATGATATTTGTATAAATAAAATAAGGTAAAGGTACCAGTTATGGCCGCTATAAGAGCAAGTTTTCGGTTTTTTTTTTGGATTAGTGGGCTTGTTTTTTTGTTATTTTCATGAACTCATGTTACTAATAAAATAAGTAACTCGTTATTTAATCAATTTAATTACCAAAGTCAACAAATATAGTTTATTTTTTAAATTATAGCCTTTTATTTTGTTATGTTTTTTCTCCAGTAATGGCAAAAGTAAAACCAGTAATAAGCATGCAGTGAAGCACACTTGCTAATGATAAGTACTACGACACAAATGATATAAAAAAAAGAATCGTCAAATTTGAAACAATGTAAAGTAGTTGCTATGATAATATAATAATTAATAAATAAATCATACTAATAATTACTTATATGTTCACACCAATTAGCCAATTGTCATCAAATCACGGTGTAAGACAGTTAAATGCATATATATGTAGATTAATATTCAGAAATAGTAGTAATCAAATATCAACACATATTTCTAATTCAGTACATTTAATTAAAAATTTGCCATTACTGGGCTCCTTGCCAAGACTGGTGCCACTACCTTATATGTATGTAGATGGGTAGCTGTCAAACTTTTTTCAGTGTTATTTTATAATTTATTCTTTAAGTTTAGTGCACTAAATTTTAAAATTTCGTAGAACCCCGCTTAAAAACCGCTGGTAAAACATTCGATATCTGAAATGCATAGATAAATACATATTAATTAGTATTCAGGTACATAAAAATCACCATGTGTTACAATCACGTAGTTGCATATTTTAATAATTTAATTATTTTAATTGTCGTAACATGTGTAAACAATATTATATCTGGACATGATCAGATTTATTATATATATAAGTTATAAATAGAGATTGGAAAAATAGTTGTTATTTTCAATGAAATAGTCACTAGTTGAATTTTTTTTCGGAAAATAGTTTTTTTTACGATTTAATAATAACTAGTGCAGAAGCAGTAAAAAGTGTCGCAAATAGTTTAAAAATAGTTCGAAAGGTAGTTGCAAATAGTTGATTTCAAATTGTGTTCAATCAAACCAGTTTTCTGAAAACGGTGGAGATATGTAATAAAAATTACAATAAATGCATTTTTACGCAATAGTTGAAAAACTATTTTTCCAATCTCTAGTTATGTTATAAATTATATGTGGTAGGTAATACTCTAAGGGCGGATCCACACTATCGTGTCGCTCCAGTCAAATATTCAGCATAGTATAGTTTAATACCATTTTGACATCCATTGGCCGTTTGTTATTAAATTAAGCTCTTTTACAGTTAAGTATCTATAGATTATATTATAATTCAGTAATAGCAGTATGTAATCAAATATCAACAAATATTTCTAATTTAGTACATTTAATTAAACAAGTGTCCAAGACTGGAGCCATTGCCTTATTAGTTCTCATCTCAAACTTTCTAATAACACGGTATATTTTTATACACTGCATATAAGAATGTTCTTCCTGCGATAATCAGCATAGTTAAATCCATCCAGTGATAAAATATTAAAACAATATGACGACATAGAACGGATATGAAAGTCCTACAGGAAATGTCTTCATGATAAGTTTGTCAATAATATTTATAATCTTATATTGCACAGTAATATTATGATGTATTTATAATTGTCAAAATAATCTACGAAATTTCTTATCTTGATATGAACGTGAAGCAAGTGTCAATGATATATTTCATAAAGTAACAAGAGTTTTAGATTGTATCAGACAAGGGCGTATCCAGAAAAAAATCGTGAGGGTTTTTTAATTTTTTAAAGAATTATTTTCAAAATAACGAATTTTCAGAGAAAATATTTCCGATAAAAAGTTGCATGGTTTCGAGGGGGTTAAATATTGACAATATGGGTCACCTTAATGGGTTTTCAGGTTCAACTTTTCTTTTTTAAATCTAAACCTATATATTTTTGTTGCAGATACGTAATTTTCGAGGAAAAATAAGCAACTTTTACCTGAAACATTTTTTATGATAATGTATATTTTTTATGATATGGAGCAAAACAAACACATTTTTTTGGATTTTTGATAATTTGTTTATAATAGGGGAAGAAAGGGGTCACGGTGCTCTTTGGGCAATTAATAGATTTAAAGATAAAGGTGTAAGCTATATTTAAAAAAAAATTAAATCTGTAGGATCGCGTCAAGCTGAGTTATTAATTATTCAATTTAATGTTTTCTAACCCCTAAAACGGTATTTATGGGGGGGGGCATGGGTGCTTTTTTTTGTAATTCTCATGAAATCATGTTACTAATAAAACAAGTAAGTCTTTATTTAATCAATTTAATTACCAAAGTCCGCAAATATAGTTTTTTTTTAATTAGGTATTGCCTGTTATTTTGTTTATGTTTTTAGATAAAGTAAAACCAGTAATGAGTACGCAGTGATGGACACTTGTTAATGATTACAAAATGATAAATACTACAAAATAAAAGATATAAAAGAAAGAACCATCAAATTTGAGATAATGTAAAGCAGTTGTTATGATAATATAATAATTAATAAATAAATTATACTAATAATTAGTTTAAATATCCACCATTTTGACACCTACTGGCCGATTGTCATCAAATCACACTGTAAGACAGATAAAAAAAATATGAATTAATATTCAGAAATGGTAGTAATCAAATATCAACAAATATTTCTAATTCAGTACATTTAATTTGTGGGGTTCTACAATCAATAAGTATCATTATAACTTGATCCTATAAGGGCAAAAAAATTTATAAATCCTTCACTGATAATTTTATTTCATGTCGTAACGAGATGTTCAGATTGCGTTATAGTTTCATATATGCGATAATAACACTTAGAAAACATTGGACAGTTCCGAAAATAGAAACCGTTTTATTTTCAACGTTATTAGGTGTGAAATTTCGGTCCGCGGCAATGTGACGTTTCTGTAAAATATGTGTATCTCAAAACAAGGGGTTTTTCATTTCGGGGAAGAAAGTTTTCCGCATTTTCTTTAGTAACAGCCGACATGCAACATTGTCTCTAGCAATATCTCTGTGTTTTCCCTTCTCTGGAAAATGTGTTGGGAAAATGTATGTGCTAGAACTGAAATTGAACATCATTTTGACAGTGTAATATTATTAGTATCGTATAAATACGACAGGGCCGTACTGTGGCTGTTTTTTTTATAAAAAAATAAAAAGTATTTATCAGAAATTGGACAAAATGTCAGTTATCAAGTTATGATCAAGACCATACCGATTCTCAAAAGCCAGAGTGGTCATTTAGTAACAGTGGTCGTCTTTCTTCGGTAGGCGAATATGATCACTTTAGCAGTCAACCTGTTAACATTAATAAATTATTGTTTCAAATAATTCTATTTAAAATAAATTTATTAAACCATTTTTTTGGTTAGTGCATAAGTATATTTGGTTACTTTTCTGATGAAAACTATTAAAGAAGAAGGCCGGGAGAAGGCGTCGAAGGTTTCCTTCTGAGAAAAAAAAGCATTTAAAATTTATTGCTATTGAATTTAATTATTTTTTTTACTTTTCCTTCTATTTATCAACTTAATTCTCATGACATGCATAACTAATGAACTACTGAACGGATTTTAATGAAACTTGGTTTCTTAGTTGAGTATGGCTAGTACATGCTACCATATATAAATCATAAAAATAGGATGGGGTGGTATCTCAAAATTGTTTTTTCAAAAAATATCTAAAGAAGAGATTAAATTTTCTTATAAAAAAGCTCCTTGCAATTTTTTAAAGTAAAATATTTCCTTATTAATTAATTGTTAGAGAAATCTTTTATAGAATTTAGCACGAGGAAAAATTCTGGAATCTCTTGGGAGACCAATTTTAAAATTAAAATCGATATGAATTGGTGGCATAATAAGGATTATCTTCTTAAGAAATTTAAACAAGAGAGTTTATTTTATCAATTCACATAGGCCCAATTAAATGTAGGTTTTTTTTCCAACCCTGACTGCGTACAAGTGACACTTCATCTCAACTGTAGGACTTATTTACGGTGGTACAGATGTGATACAGCGGTCACGTGATGACCACTTTGGCTCGATTGTTTGTTCCCTATTGTGTTCCATAGGGACTCTCCATTTTATTGTCTTTATATATGTTTGTTTTTATATTCTATGTTTCAGTATGTATTAGTAAAATAAAGATACATTAGGTTTATTTTTATTTTTAGAAATATAATTGAATTTAATTTTTATAAAATTTGGTTTCAGATCAAAATGGCGAGGATTGGATTTTTCCGGAAGCAGAATAAAAAAACTGCAGAGTCAAGTGTATATCGACAGGTAATTTTTTTGTTAACTTTTAACTTCTAAAATTTTAATTTTTAACCGACTTCTGAGAAAATATACCTCGATTTGGACGATTTTTTTTGTTTGAAAGAATATACCCTCGAGGTGTATCAGAATCTAACCATGGACTTCAAATATATGCCACTAAAAAAATAAAATTGACTTAAAAAAAAAACTAAAAATACTGAAATTAAATTTACCAATTTTTGAAGTAAAACTGTAAAATTTTCATATCCAGTCCACGCGATATGGTAATTTTTATCTGACATATTTTATGTTTCAAACTTTAAACGATAACATTTATTTTTATTTTACCTACGTATTGATTTCTTAACTTATGCTCAATGTTATGAAGAATTTTGTCTAGACTAATTGTAAATCAAAATCCAATAAATACTATCTACATGGTATTAAATTCAATGAAATTTATGTAAACCAGAGAAAACTGCAACTACTCAAAAATCATAACCCTGTAGATCAAAATCTTTATAATACCTTTATAATATCTTGGTGTCTGGGTGTAAGTCTCGTCAATTTGGTCGTGTTATTGGCCAACGTTTCGTCACAGAACTTTTAGAAGAACCCTGAAGATGTTTACTGCAATGTGTGACCAAATTAACACGCCTTACACCTAGAAGTCAAGATCCATACCCAGATCACCGCGGAAGCCCCAAAACAGATTTTTTTTATATAGAAAGTTTGAATTCTAGATGTCCAACTGTATCAACGGATTTATCTACACATAGAATCGGGTTAAAATATAGATTTAAAACAGTCTGAACGAATAACTTTTATTTATCAGCACAATGTAGCGAAAATTCCATAAATTCATTACTACAACAATTGGAAAATCCATTCGTTTGATTTGTGAAGGCTATTTGCAAAAACCCTTTCGATGGCGGACCCCCCCCCCCCCCTACCCCCCATTTCCCACCACCACACACAAACATATACATAAAGTGAAAGTGAATGCATCTAGTTGACACTTAATTTCCCGTTTAGTGTTTAATGTCATCTACACGTGCTATTCGCACATTGCCACCGAAGTGGGAGGGGGTAGGGAGGGAGGGGGGGGGAAATGCACTACATAACTTTGTTAGCCACCAATCCGGCGGAGCTTTGTTTCCAATGCTGCCGACCCGATCTAATAGATTTTGCTTTCAAATGCCAGATTTATCGTTAGTCATTTATGCGTTGACAGTATAAATTGGATGGGAATCGAAATTTTCACTATTTTGTATATTGTGAATATAATAAATTATATGTTATAGGCCGTTGCAGAAGCGCGTTTTAGCTTCATGGGGCCCCAGGTAAATTTTAATTTGGGGGCATCCATGTACAGTGTTAAATTCAAACGTTTATTAGTTTGATCCAATTTTTTTTCAAAATTTTTAAGTATTATAATATATTTTAACACGCTGATTGCAAATAAATTTCAACAATCGGTTCAAAAGTTACGACCATTTTTCTCCAAAATTTTGAAAAAACAAACTAGAGGCCACATCTCAATAACGGTTTGAGATACAAATCTGCGATTTAAAAATTTCGATTTTTCATGTCATTTTCTATACAATAAACATACTTTTAAGAAAATCATTATAAGAAAGTCATTTTTCATAGTTCAACTTAAAGATAAAGAAAATAACATGAAACATAATTATTTTTTATGAAATTTTTCATTTAAATCGTATTTATTTAAACATAACGATTTGCACTCATATTTACTGCAGAAAAAAATTGTTTACACTATTTTAGTGACTTTGATTTTCGAACAGTAAAATTACCATCAAAATCGGTTGAGTAGTTTTTACAATAAATAATCAAAATGGGTTTTAAATAACCCAAAATATTTGTATTGATTTAATTTTTAATTAATGTCTACCCCCACCACTTCGTGAAGGTGTGATAATAAGTAAGCAGTATTTCCGGTGTAATAGGAAGGAATAGCAACATCAACCCCTATTAATATATCTGCCGGACATATGGCGGTCGCTAGACACCCCTAATACTAATTGTACTTACAGATAGGGTGTGTACCTACCTATTTATGTGTTGTTGTTTCATACCGACTCAGACGACAGCGAAAACAAGTCATTTGCGGTTAGACAGGATTATTAAAAATATTAATTATTGTCAGTAGGTACTTATTCGCGATTATTTTATGATATTTTGTGGTGTAGATATTAAGTTATGTGTTTTTTGTGTACTTGTGTCTTAAGTCTTAAAACAGATATTTTTTTGTGTTAGTGTTATGGTACAGTAATATAATTTGGAATGCCTTATTATAAAGTAAGTTTATTTTTAATTAATAGGCTTTTATTAACTTGACCTGTAACAATAAATTTATGTTACTTGTCACCCCCTTCCGAGAGGTATGACAGACACTTCCGGTAAGAGAGGATTTCTCATACTTAATTTTTCTGAAAGAAAATCATCTTTTATACGTATTATAAATTTTATTCAGTTCCGCGATAACGGCAAAATTTTTTTTTTTAAATACTTAATTTAATCAAAACACCTTTCCGGCAGGCTTTGCGCTGTCATAATACCGCTCTCATTTTGTATGCTCTTTAACTGCCAGTTAATATAAATTTACTTAAATCCGTGATAAAAATAATAATAATTTACTGTTACCGGCTCTCGATCTATAATATATTTATGCCAAATCCTTTTTTTTTAGATCAAACTGTTCAGTAGCTAGAAGTCTGTGATAGACTGACAGATTTTGATTTTATAATAATATCCGGTATTATAAAAGAGGTAGCAAATTTGCTAGCCAGCAAGCACTTCCAAATGAGGTATTAATTCTGTGATAGTATCTATGGATTAGCTATGAAATTTAGAGCAGTGATTCTTCAACGTATTGTAACACAGTTGGCGACTCTGATTGTACAAAATAATTTTCATAATATCGCCACTGTTTTAATACTGCTAGTGTTTACAAACCACGCGTGCGCGAAAATTGTCAAACATTTCATGAAACTAAAGGAGAACTGTCAGATAGGTTATAAAACTCATTTGAAAGTGCTTGCTATAGCTAGCAAATTTTGCTAGCTCCTTTATAATACCTTCTTTTTTTCTGATTTCACTAAAAAAATATAAAATTTTATAATGAAGAAAATACTTTCGAATCATCTCTATATAAATATATCTAAATAATACTCCCCCCCCCCCTCTCACTCTTGGGGGTGGGATGCTTTTCATAAACCATCTTTTTCCCTGATTTCACTAAAAAAGACGTTTATTAATTTTAAATATTTATGAAATTATTTACGAATCATCTCTATGTATTTATGTATCTAAAAAATTTAAATAATACCCCCCCCCCCACTCTTGGGGTGGGATGCTTTTCATAAACCATCCTTTTCCCTGATTTCACTAAAAAAATACGTTTATTAATTATAAATATTTAAGAAATTACTTTAGAATCATCTCTATGTATATATGTATCTAAATATACCCCCAAGGGGGGGAGGGGTGCTTTGCTCTTCATTAACCACAGCAGAGCTGACCGCTGTTTGTAAACTCTATCGATTTATTTGTTGTATGTGATTTGTTATGGCAGAGCCTTCGCTCCCGTTTTGGTAACGTTCCAATGAAATGTTCAAAATCGAATCTGAACGAGTCAAATGTATTGTGTCTAATTACCGAGGAAGCGATTAACTTTAACAAAAACATATTTAGGCATGTAATTAATATTCTTCCTTTTAGTGAATTCAAATTACGCGACCGCTCTTTCAAGGACTCTTATTTAATGAAACGAAAAGGCAAAACATGTATAATTAAAATAATTATAGAGTGTATTTTTGCAGGATTATATTTTGCTGTTGTTATACTTTTAATTATACATCAGGTAGGAAAGGTATATGGAAAAATAGAGAGAATTTTGCTTTCTTATGCATCTATTAGAATCAAAACAAAAGAAAACTTAATTTTAAAAAATTTAAAAGTATACAATAATTAAATTTAAGAGTTTTTGAAATCGGTTTTCTTTTTTTTTTTTTTTAATTTTTTTTTAACAAAAACTGTTGTTCTGTAATTTTCAGTATTTTTATAATTTTTTTTTATTTTTCCCTTTTGAATGACGTATAAGTCCATGGTTAGATTCTGTTTAAATTTATATGAGACCGCCTCAAACAAAAAATCGTCTAAATCGGTGTAGATTTATAAGAATTATGCCCGAACATACATAAAAAAAATATAAAAACAAATTAATTGTTTAAACGTCAAAAATTTATTAGAAAAATTAATCGCGCAAGCTTTCGATTCACAGAATCATCATCAGGTTATTATTAAAGATCAAAATGAGAGAACGATGTCGTTATCTCAACAATATTCATGTGACTATATTATGATTTTTTTTTAAATATATATACAGCCGAATTGAAACCCCCCTTTTATTTGAAGTCCATGGTCAAATTTTGATAAAATTTATATGGGACTAACTTGCTTGGGAGCATACTCTTTCAAACAATCAAAAATCGTCGAAATCGGTGCATATTTGTCGAAGTTATGGCCGAACATACAAAAAAATATATACAGCCGAATTTTAAACCCCCTCTTTTTTTAAATCCGTGGTCAGATTTTGATGAAATTTATATGGAACCACCTCAAGAGTATACTCATTCAAACAAAACAAAAACATCAAAATCTGTGCATATTTTTCGAAGTTATACCCGAACATACATAAATATTGAGAATTGAGAACCTCCTAACCTAACCTAACCTAACCTAACCTAACCTAACCTCCTCCTTTATTTAAGTCGAATAAAAACTATATACAGAATTTTGCTTTCTTATGCAATTAAGTTCTGATTGCATTAGAAATCTAATGTGCAAAAGAAAACATATATTTTTAAAAATAATCAAAATAATTTATTCGTATAAGAAAGTCTATTAATAAAAATCAATAACTTGTTCAAATATATGCATTCTACATATGTACAATTGAAAACTGTATTTCCTTATACAAGGCGACAGTAGTGAGACAGACAGACGGACCCCTGTGCAGTGAGTCATACCCGGGGGCCTCCCCTAATGACTCCATTGTGTCCGCACCACCCCCTCCCACCTCCATAATCACAGAGGGGGACGCGAGGGGAGTAATGGCAATGCACAGTGTTGGATTACAGTTGTTTTTGTATGGGTTTTTGTAAATTGTAAACCCTATTGTTTTATTTTAGACAGTATATTTGTTAGTCTGGGAGATTAATTATTTGTAATTACTGTATTATTGAGAGTGCAAATAGAAGCTTACATTTAATACCTTATTTATTATTATTTGTGTAGATATCATTGTTGTATGTTTTATTAATTTTTTATTTGAATATATAATAGGTATAACTAACATTTATATATTAGGTATACATATATAAGGTACTGACACCAATTATGGCCGCTATAAGAGCAAGGTTTACTGTTTTTGTCATTGATGGGTTTATTTTTTGTAATTCTCATGAATTCATGTTATTAATAAAACAAGTAACTCTTTATTTAATCAATTTAATTACCAAAGTCCGCAAATATAGTTTGTTTTTTAAATTATAGCCTTTTATTTTGTAATGTTTTTTCTCCAGTAATGAGCATGCAGTGATGGACACTTGCTAATGATAAGTATTACGACACAATAGATATAAAAGAAAGAATTGTGAAATTTGAAACAATGTAAAGCAGTTGCTATGATAATATAATAATTTATAAATAAATTATACCAATAATTAGTTTAAATGTCCACCATTTTGACACCTATTGGCCGATTGTCATCAAATCACGCTGTAAGACAGTTAAATGTGTATAGATTAATATTCAGAAATGGTAGTATTCAAATATCAAAAAATATTTCAATTTAAGTCATATCCAAGACTGGTGCCAGTACCTTATACAGGCTGGATAAAAAAGTATCATGTTTGACTACATAGAACTCTGGAACTATAAATCATACATGCTTGAGGTTAGTCTTAATATGTTTGTTGTATAATCTAGTTTTATGTGTTAAAATTTCAAATAATTTCAATAAATTAGTATTTTAATTACAATCTTTTAAACGAAGTACATTAAAAACATCATCAAATGCAAAACTTAAAACCTGTTTTACCGACTATCATAACAGAAATCTGTATTATCTACACCTAACCTCACTTCATGGTTCTAAATTGTTTCCGACAAATATTTTATGACCATTTTAAAGTTTGTATGATTTATAGTTTCAAAGCTCTATGTCTCCGAATATAATATTCATGAAGAAAATAAACTTGACATAAACCACTAATAGATAAATGATTTTTCCACTTCACCCCTGAAATCTACTTCCTGCCACTCCATTTAAAATTTTTTCATCGGAATTTTAACACTTCTGCAGTTTCATCCATTGAAAAAAGTGAATTCACATAGCGTAAAATGATATAGGTGGCGATTTACCCCTCCCCGTTTTTTTATTATTGTGCCCATTTCATCCCCTAAGTCTTACTCATCATTTGACTTCAGGGAGAGACTTGAAAAAATGATTATTTTACATTTGTCTTGAGTTTTAGCGACAAAGTTTCCCTGTTTAAATATAATTGAGTTTATTATTTGTACAGCCTTCGTTATTTTCAAGAAATGTTTTTATATGTTTTTGTTTTTCAGTTGCTGAGTTCCCTAGCGACGGATTTGGATTTAATGCTGAGTGACTTGTATACGACACCCCCTCCCTCTTTGATTGGGGAAGATAATATTATTTCAAGGTATGTTTTTTTATTTTTGCGATAGATTTTAGATTTTAGCGACATTAGAATTTCAACGTGAAATTTTATTGATTATTGACTAGTTAATTAATTTTTTATACGGGTTTAACATTTATATGTCCGGTATTATAAAGGAGCTAGCAAACACCTTCAAATGGAGTATTAATTCTCTGATAGTATTGAATTTAGAGCAGTGATACTTCAACTTATTGTAATACAGTTGGCGACTCTGACTGTACAAAATAATTTTCATAATATCGTCACTGTTTTAATACCGTTGGTGTTTACATACCACGCGTGCGCGAAAATTCTCAAACGCTTCATGTAACTTCAGGAGAACTGTCAGATAGGTTTGAAACCTCATTTGGTAGTGCTAGCTTGGACATTACCTTTGTTACAAACACTGTCATTTTGAATTTAGTAAATTATAATAGTTTGTGCACATTTTCAAAATATTTAAAAAAAATGTCACCGTATAATATGTGAAAATGCCTTTTTTGCTCTTTGAATAAAACAAATTAGCGGCTTGAGGCTTCCCACCACTTTGGGGCCCTAAGCTAGTGCCTAATGTGCATACTGTAGAAATTTACTGTTAGTTGTAGGTAACAAATAAATATTAGTTGAACATTGTTGGATTTTGCAAATTCTGGAAATATTTATTTACTATTATAACAAAGTGTTAATCTCAACAGAAAATTGTATACATCAAAGGAAATATATATACATATGTTGATTATTGATTTCCACGCCAAGCAGATGGAGTTTTTCACAGCTATGATTAATAGCTTACACGAAAAACTAAATTTATGTATACCCACTTCAGCAATAAAGGAAAATTAATTTTTATCGATCAAAATGTTCAATAAAGTAAACTGTTTTTCTCAGAACACGATAAAAAATAGTACTTTTTCACATTTCACGTACATAATTAATATTTTTGTAGTTTTTTGTGAATAAAAAAAAATTCCAAGCGAGCTCATCGATTTTAAAAATATTATGAAATTATTTTATTTTTAGTTGTCAGCTTTTTAATCGTTAGGAAACTCTAAACTTATTTATTTTTGAGACATATTTTGAATTTATACGTACACCGTTAAAAGTACGTTTATTGTATAAAAAATTGTGTGAAAAGTTGAGATTTTCAAACCGCAGGTCTGTATCTCAAACCGTTCTCGAGATATAGCCTCTCAAAGTTTCAGTTTTTTCAAATTTCTTGAGAAAAAAGGCTATAATTTTTTAACGTGTGGTCGGAATTAATTTTAGTTGACGGATTTGGAATCAGCGTGTCAAAATCTATATAATGACATGTATAATACCTTAAAACTCGAAAAAAAAAATTTCGCGAAAAATCGAAAAAATTCAAAGGGGTATACCTTAAAAAAATGTCGATTTTTGGCCAAAATTTTTTTGTCGGATTTTAAAGTAATATACATGCCATTATATAGATTTTGACACGCTGATTCCAAATCCGTCAACTAAAATCAATTCCGACCACACGTTAAAAAGTTATGGCCTTTTTTCTCCAAAAATTTGAAAAAACTAAAACTTTGAGAGGCTATATCTCGAGAACGGTTTGAGATACAGACCTGCGATTTGAACAGTTCAACTTTTCACTTCATTTTCTATACAATAAACATACTTTTAACGAAATTAAAAATTCTAAATTTTTTGGTGAAATTTCCGGCAGTGAACTTCAACTCGTCATACAAATATCGACTAAAATACAAGAAAATAAGACGTAGAGGTATTATAGTTTTATATAATGTTCAGTATTCTATCATTTCTTGCATTGACTTAAAAATTTTCGTACGTACCTATAGAAATTTTAAATTCATTAAAATTCCGTTAGGAAATGAATTGCATTTTATATTATTTAATGAAAACAATGTAGCGTGAACTTGCTCGACAATTAAAAACAGCGGCAATCCCTTTGTAAAAACAATAACAGGTTAACAGACAGGTTGTAAACTGAGTTCATTAACAAATGATTCAAACGATTCAAACACACAGACATTTGTGTCGGTTCATTAAACGGCCATTGATAATACCAGAAGAGCGTTAAAATCGCTGAATAATGTATATAAACAGTTGTCACGCATTAACATAGGGTGTGTTTACATGCAGCTGTACAATGCATGTAATAAGGGTACCTATTTTTTTGTATATTAACATTTCGAAAAAATATTTTAAATAAAATTTTGTCAGAGTTTAATTAAAAATCGGTGAATTCCTCTTTCTAGCGCGTAATGTATGTTTTGACACTGCGGAATATTGAAAATCTCACTTGGATCGGTTCAGTACACAGGAAAATTGCCTTGGACCAAGACAATCCTTGCTTCGTACCTATATATTGAAAACAATATTTTCTTAATACAATTATAAATTTAGGAGATTTGTTAGTTTTTGGTTTCCGTACCTGAAAAAATAGCCTTATATAATCAGTTTGTTGTCCATCTGTCTGTCCGTCAAGACCCTTTTTCTCATCGTTGTAAAGTAGAGTAAAAAACACGTTCAATGCTATAGCCAACTAAGTAACCCATAAGAAAAACTAATGTTAGGGCTTGTAACTCG
Source organism: Sialis fuliginosa (assembly GCA_961205875.1). NCBI lineage: Eukaryota > Metazoa > Arthropoda > Insecta > Megaloptera > Sialidae > Sialis > Sialis fuliginosa. The sequence goes on along the minus strand of OY540813.1, from coordinate 3,018,947 downwards.
AAAACTAAAAATAATATAAACATTCTAAATACACTAATCAATTCTATACAAAAAGTGCTTTCAGAAAACGCAAACAAAAAGTATCTATCTACTTTGACAAAAAAGTTATAGCCATTTAAAGAATTTCCTAATTTTTAGATTTTTGGGTATACCACCTAAACCACATAGAATTATTAATATTTTTTGATGTAGTAATACTCACCCCTTCCTTACAAATATTTCATCTCATTTAACCGAATCTATATTTCTTACCGTTTAGGAAATCCCATGCATTTCACACTTATATGTGTTTATTAAATATTTTAATTGTATTAAATACATTTTTATAAACAATCGCTTCGCGTGTTTGAAAAGTTTTAAATAAATATTTATTCAATAAGTAAGTATTTAAATTTGTACATTGAAATATGTCACGGAACTATTGTAAAATGTATAGAGAAATTGAAAATATGCGTAAAGAATGACATGTATGAAGAATTGCGTGAGGGAAACTGCAATTTATTTATTGTTATGCAAATAGAATATTGTATTGTTAAAATAGAATGTTTTTATTGCATTTTTAATAACTGTCACGAGTTGAATAGCTTCTTATATTTCTTTGTGCTGGAAAATACAATTTTGGAATATTAATTTCTGCATGTGGTTATCTTGTTGATAAATTAATTATTATTTTAGACTAGCTGTTATCCGTGACTTCGTCCGCGTGGAATTTGTATATTTTTTGTATAATCAATTTATTTCGGGATACAAAGTAGGCTATGTCATTCATCAGGATGCAAGCTATCTCCCTGCAAAATTTCATCAAGATCGGTTAAGCGATTTAGCCATAAAAAGATAATAGACAGAGTTTCTGTCGTATTTATAATTTTAGTATTGTACTGCTACTAATGTCATTTTCTGTATAACTTGGTTCTTAACTTTACTAACAAAGTGTAGGTGATTCTAATTAATTATTTATAAAAATACTTTCTGGCTGAACCAAAAATGTTGGAAAAAAATGTTTGCGGAATGAATATTTTTTCTTATTTCAAAAATAATTTGAAAATTCATTTGATGCATGTTGTAGAGAATATTATTTTGTATAATTTATCTCCCATTCATTCTATTCTATCTTTTATTAGTTTGTCAGTAATATGTTTTGATAAAATAAAAATCACGTGCACTGTTTGGATTTCGTATAAGAAAGTCCCGTGGCTCACATGGCAGATATTTTTTCTTTAACAAAAATGTCGGCAGGCTTGGTCTTAGTCCGACAGTTCAGTAGTACCGTGGTATATTGTGGGTGTTGGCATGAGTTATTTTAAGAAAATTTTACAACTGCACATTTTCCCTTTTTTTTGCTCGACTTTTACAGTTTCATTTATAATTTTCCATTACACAAATTGACTTTTACAACTGCACATTTTTTTCACTTTTCGACTATATTTATCTATATATAATTGCAATTACTTTTTTTAATTTATTTATTTTTTGCTTTCTACTTTTTTTTACACTTTTTTTGAACTACTAAAATAGACTTTTACAACTACACATTTCACTTATAAAACTGCAGAAACAAGCTATAACTACACACTAAAAGAACGCCTGGGTATTGGTGTTAAAAATATATTTATTTATGATAATTACCTATATTTAACTTTTATCAAAAAGTCAGTGAAATAAAGTTACATAAATATTATTTTGAAATGTCATACACAGCAAAATACACGACAATAGAAATACAGTTTGACGCGTTTGTATAGTCACACAAAAGCTGTTCAATAAGCAACAAGAATTCTACAATATTAAATCCATAAAGTTATAAATTCAATTTTCTGCTCTGGGAAATATGAATTGATGTTGAGCTGATGGGATTATTCTCCGTTGTGTTGGCATCACTTCTCGATACATGAAATCATCTTATCGCACACGAAACGCTCGTGCGTCGTTCTATTCAATTATTTTACTGTGCACTTGATATTTAAATTTAAATTATACATTATACTATCATATCCACTTAAGTAATGTATGGAATGAGTCAAATCGGGTAGAACAAACTTTAAAAGGCATGATTTCTAATTTTAAAGAACTATTCTATGATGATCTTATGTGTCAAAAAAATACTTATTTCAACAGAAAATAAAAGTTTAATCGCAAAAATTGACCCTTAATTTTGAATTTAACGCCAAAACGCTCGAAGGTGTCATAGCGCATTTTTGACGTCACGCCTATGTAAACACTCCTTGTCAAATGTTCCATCGCTAACGTTACTAGGTTTTAGTTTTGGTAACACAAAACTGAACAAATTGATAATTTAAAACCACAAAATAATTTATAAACAGTGCAGATATTAATGAAACAAAATGATGTTTACTTAGGTGTGACGTCATTCTCTCTGACTGGTGTTCCATCTAACATTGCGGATTGCTGTATTTTGTATTTTTATTTTAACAAAAATTATATAAATCTCGCTTTTAATATAAAAATAAATACATTTTTTAGAATATTTTTAACCTATTTCATTATTTATGAGGATCACGCACTTAAAGACCCTCGCGACCTCCTTCCCTTTTTAAAAACAAATTAAAACTCATAAACTAACAAAGAAGTAAATTGAATAGTTATTATCTCAGCTTGGCGCGATCCTACAGACTCAATTTTTTTTTTAAATGTAACTTACACTATTATCTTTAAGAGGATCACGCACTTAAAGACCCTCGCGACCTCCTTCCCCTTTAAAAAACAAATTAAAACAAATTTAAAAACAAATCACACATCGCTAAATTTGACCAAAGGTTACTACAACTCTTCTAATTGCCCCCATGTTAAATTTCCTATGTCTTAATCAACTTGGAATACACTGTATGTATGGATATGCAATGCAGAATTTTATTTAATACGGATGCTTCAAATTATACAAAATAAGCTTATATTACTGTACTTTTATTAAAAAAATGTATTTAATAAATATGATTATGATACAGATAGGATTATAATCACAACATGAATTTATGTTTAAATGTAACTAACAAATCGTATGTTTCTGTCATCTATAAATCATTCAAAGATTGACATATGAATTATTTAATTAAAGACGACATTTCTGTGCTATGTGTATGTTTGTGTGTGACATAAGAGAGAGATTACTGTGCTTTTCATCATTTCCAATTTTTCCAAGCGTGTCGAAATGTCATGGCATGTCGGGTGGCGGATTGGGGTGAACATATGAGTCTGAAAATAGATAGCGCGGGGTTGGGGAGCATCTCATTTCTCATAACATGCACTCAACCGGAAACTAGACAGTTCTAAACACAAACATATAAATGAAGGGAGCCTAAACGACGAGCCGAACGCGAAACATCAATAAAAATAATTAAAATGCTTAATTTGATAAATAATTTATTATTGTGTGTTATCTATAAATGATCTTAATCACTTAAACTATAAATATATACACCTTAACCACAATAAAACAATGTCACTCGACACGTGTTTCGACTTCACAAGAAGTTTGCCCGGAACATTCTCAATCATGTGTCCAAAATTTTGTTTTACAAGAATTTTGCAAACATCCTGATAATTAAATTTCCTACATTTTTTATTACTATTTTAACAAAAAATTATTGTGTATTTTTCAAAATGGCGATCAAGCTTGATATTATAAAATAGTTTGAATAAATGTAAATTATACAAACAAAAATAAAATAAGGTACTGGCACCAGTTATCGCCGCTATAAGAGCAAGGTTTACTGTTTTTGTGATTGAATTCATGTTACTGATAAAACAAGTTACTCTTTGTTTTTTAAATTATAGCTTCTTATGTTTTTTTCTCCAGTAATGGATAAAGTAAAACCAGTAATGAGCACGCAGTGATGGATACTTGCTAATGATTACAAAATGATAAGTACTACGACACAAAAGATATAAAAGAAAGAACCGTCAAATTTGAAACAATGTAAAGCAGTTGTTATGATAATATAATAATTAATAAATAAATTGTACTAATAATTAGTTTAAATGTCCACCATTTTGACGCCTATTGGCCGATTGTCATCAAATCACGCTGTAAGACAGTTAAATGTATATAGATTAATATTCAGAAATGGTAGTAATCAAATATCAACACATATTTCTAATTCAGTACATACAATTAAAAATTTGCCATTACTGGGGTCATATCCAAGACTGGTGCCAGTACCTTATTTGAATTACAAAACAGGTGCGCTTTAAAGTCTTTAAAGAGAGCTTGCCAATGATCCCATACATCCGCACATGTGATGCATTTGCATCCCTTTACACAATACCCCCTCACCCCTTCTCCCACCACCTACCCCCCCCCCCCTCCCATGTGTGACCGTCTCGGTGCACTACCAATCAGAGAGTACATGTGTGCACGCTGATGACACACGCGGTCGTGCGTGCGTGCGACTGTGTCTGGACCACGCACCACTGATCTCACAGCGTCTGTTGTCATCGTGTGGTTGAGGTTATTGCTTCTTTGTTATAATAGAAAAGAAAAATCTCTAGGATTGCGTAGTTTATGTACATTATATCAGAGTTGTGCATAAGTACAAAAAAATGTACTTAAGTACAATTACTTTACAAAATAATGTAGGTACTTAAGTACAAGTACATTTCCAAAAAATGTACTTAACTACAAGTACATTGTCAAAAAAAAGTACTTAAGTACAAATACAAGTACTTAATTACAAAAATGTACTTAAGTACAAGTACATTGCCAAAAAATGTACTTAAGTACAAGTACATTGCCAAAAAAAGTACTTAAGTACAAATACAAGTACTTTATCACAAAAATGTACTTAAGTACAAGTACAATTACTTTACAAAATAATGTATGTACTTACGTACAAGTACATTGCCAAAAAATGTACAAGTATAATGCCAAAAAAATGTACTTAAATACAAATACAAGTACATTATCACAAAAATGCACTTAAGTACAAGTACAATTACTTTACAAAATAATGTACTTAAGTACAAGTACATTATCAAAAAAATGTACTAAGTACTTTATCACAAAAATGAACTTAAGTACAAATACAAGTACCTACTTTATCACAAAAATGTATTTAAGTACAAACACAAGTACTTTTTGTAATTGTATTTAAATTGTTGTAAATGTAGAAGGTTAGGATTTGATATAAATCAAATATTTTTTATAATATCGGACATAAAATTATTAAATTTAGTAAGTTTATAGTTTAGTGTTCCAGAAATTCGGTTGAATAAATACGAAATTTTGTAATATTTGTTATAAAAATATAATTTATTTATTTATATAAAATTTCATAAACATTTAACATTTTATTTTTTAGCCTTTCATTGCTGATTTAGCCAGTTATATTAACATTATAATATATGATATACACATTTGTTAGAAATTTCGTAAAATAACGTTTGTACACAAAGGTTCACATACCTGTCAATATACGATTTATTAAAAATGAATAACGGTAATTATAATTACCCAGAATGCCCGAGGTTATTGTCCGTTTTCAATACACCACCCACCTGTAAGTACCAGCTCGTGAATTGGGCCACACATTAGCTCCTAGCTCCTGCAATATTGATTAGTAAAGAACCCCATTGAAATTGGTTGTTATAGCAACAAAAACAAAACATAAACATACCAAACGAAAATGTAACGAATTTTTTTATACCTATATTACTTACTTCCTTATACGGACGGCCATGATAGATCGAATTTTGATGAAAATATCAATTCTATCTTCTCTGAATACATTCTGATTATTTTTTCCATGATATCTATGTGTCTGTCTATAGACACTAACTCAAAAGCGATAAAAAAGGAAGGGTGAAATTTCATTTGGAATCAATATTCGTCTGGGAAGAAAAACTTTTTATGGTATTTACAAAATATATTATTAAAATATCGGTATGAAGAATCATACAAGACTTCCATGTTCCACGTTCTTTTAATATATGAAAAATTGCAATGGGATTGTCAGAAATAAAACTCACCTTTGTATTACAAATATTAGTTTTCAATGTCTTAATGTCAAAAACATTCGTAGAATAAATCATTTGGAAATTTGAAATTAGTTGCATTTGTTTCCATGGCAACATGAATCAATGACGTATTAATTAGTATTTAAAATTCAAATTTTAAGTGTGTTTTTCACCCCTTCAATGGCTGTTTAAGCACGTACAAAAAATAAATGTCCCTTAGGTTGAATTGAACTACAAATGTACCAAGTCTTATCAAAATTAGTGAGATAATACTCGCAACGTTCACTTTTTAGACGAAAAAAGTTACAAAATTTCGAATATTTCCAAAACCCCTAATCCGATTAGCACCAAAATCAATAGGTCTGAAACAAACATTTTCCTCAAAAATAATTCAGATCGGTGCATTTTTACAGTAGTTATCGTGAACGAAAAAAATTCTACATTCAGACATACGCACAGCCGCCATGCGGAAATTAACTTTTCTTTAAGTTTTGAACAATCAGAAATCTGTCATTATCTCTTTTTACTTACATATCTTTCAGAACATGGAAGTAAAAATGCATAATTTATCATACCAATACCCCAAAGTAAGCAAGTTCAATAAAATGTAATAAGTTCCTACATACACATATTACAAAAATAATATTATTTTCGATAGAGAATATACCTACAAATACGCATATACATACTTATAGCTAATATAAAATTTTATTCTGACTCTTATCTATAAAATATCTGAGGAACGTTGCTACGTTACTTTGAAAGCGCAGAGATCTGAAATACGTATCACTCACTCGCTGAAGTGGGTGGGTGTCGAGGGGTGGTGGTTTCTATCACCCACAGAAATACGAACGTCGGCAAAATTACAGTATTTGTAAAAAGCAACCCCACATGTAAATATCATCCCCCCTCCCCCTCCATACCCATAGCTATACGCAAGCCGCGCCGCGTTCAAGAACTGAAAATACATCGCTCTTTTAAGCTCGTGTGTGCCAGCGGTATTTAACATTTATTTGAATATTTTTGCTGTTCAATGAAAAATCATAATGTCAAAATTTAATATTTTTTGCTTAGTATGTGTTTTAATTGTTAAAATTCTTATAGTAGTCCAGGCTGTGGAGGCTAAAACAGATTATTTTTGCGTACAGTTTTAATACTTACAGGATGTGTTACAAAAGTGGTGTAGAATAATACCTTAATTTTGCTCCGATTTTGGTTGTCTGATTTTTGCTAAATAGCGGTCTAAATAAGTATTATACAAAAAAAAGTTTCAAATAAAAGTTAATCGCTATAAAATTCCCCACAACCTCCATTTTGAAAAAAAAATAAAAAATTCATTTGTTTATTGATTAAAATGGCTGAAAACACACTTTTTTAAAGCTGTAATAACTAATAAAGTTTAACGTTTTTTTAAGTTGATACCTCTGGAAAATAAACATTTTGTGGTACAGAACATTCACTGAAAATTACGACCTGATATCTTTAACAGTTTTTGTTTTATTAAATTGTTAATAATGGAATCATGCTTGTCTTTGATTAGCAATATACGAGTAAGTTTTTGTAAAACCTTTATTTTTGTAAAGTTGTTTGTATGTGTTCTCAAAGACTTATATAAGAGATTCCCACCATAAAAAATTAAAAATTTTCAATTCTTTGGCAAATGGTAGCACTAAAATCTTATTGTTGAGTTTTTTTTCATTTTAAACCAATTCAATTGTTTCATAGAACCACAAATATTTAAAAAATAATAGCCAGGAACCTGCTCTGAATAATTATTTATCTATTGGTGAAAACCGCATTAAAATCGGTTCAGTAGTTTTCGAGATAAGCGGTAGAAGATACAAAAATAAGCTGATTTAGTTTCAACACCTTCCCGAGGGACACCCTGTATGTCAGGGTAAATATTTGTATATTAAAATCCCTATATTCCATAAATCAGTGCATTTTTTATATAGGCACGTAATTGGCACCGTTTTAGGACTGCTGATACACATTCATCAAATGAATTGAAACGTTGCCGAACCATGTACGCAAATAATCACATGTTTATATTAAACGTTGTATTAAAAGTACTGAGTATTTCTAAACATCGATAAATATAAACTTCGATTTAAAAAAAAACACTTTTCTGATAGACTTTCATTTATTATAAAAATTTGACTATAATAATAATAACCTAAAAAATCAAAAATATTTTTTGTTACAGAATTTTCTCATACAGGAAAAACTTATAATGTAAATTAGGTACATAAAAATAATTTATTTGGACTAGCGGTTCTTAAACTAGGGTTAGTGGACCCCGGGGGTCCGTGAAACATGTTAGGCATAAATTAAAGTACTTTTACATTTATATTTACCATCTTTGTTTTACTGTCAGGACGTTCCTGAAAAATAATTGTTAAAAAGGGGATCCCTAGACCACATAAGTTTAAGAACCACTGTTGTAGGGGATAAAAAAATAATAATAGTTTAATAAAATCGTTTATATACATACGTATAATATGTATTTTGATAAAAAAAATCAAGACAATTGCAAGCACAAAAAAATTCACCTATATTTATTGTTGAATTCATGCTTTAATAAGCTTCATTTGACACCCCACACAATGCCTTTAATTTTTTTCCATTTTTCAATTTACCCCCTGAAATCAACCCCCAGATAAATTAAACTTTTTTTACTTTACGTCTATAATAAGGCTACCACAATCTACCTTTGTACTAAATTAAAATTTTTACGTCGAATAATTTCAGAAAAAATCGTCTCTGGCAGACGGACGGACACCGAAGTCATTTCATAAGGAACACTAAAAATCATCCATTTCATACCACTTTTAACTTCAACAATAATAAAAATTGCAATTTTTGTTAAAATTTTATAAGACGTTAATGCACAGCTTTAAGTTGATTAGAATTTGTTCTAGAAGCATTTGTTGAAGAACTATTTATTGCATCTTCGACACTTATTACTTCTGTATGCTTTTCAGTACTTTTATTTTTAATAACACTCCATCGTTCCTTGGTAGTTTCTTGTACACTGGGCTTTGGGGACTTATTTGGTGTTCTATTACATTTAGGAACGTTATTGGGTATTTTGATGTCCATTTCTGTATCATCGTTTACAAGATCTTCCTCTGCAATGTTAGGAATATTATCCGAAAAATAATCAGATATTTTGTCCAAAGAATGGGTAGATTCTGCATTCAGAAGCGATTCAGGTTTGTTAGGTTCATTGATCAGTTTGTTCCATAAGTAACCAGATATTTTGTTCGAAATATTGCTAGATTCTTTGTTCAATAGATCGCTAAATGTTTTGTCTGTTCCCCCAATAAGACTAGGTATTTTACTTAAAAAATTACCAGGTTCTTTATTCCAAAGATGGTCAGGTGTTTTGTCCAAAACATTATCAGATCCAGATATCTCATCTAAAAGATGGGAAGATCCATTATCTTCAGTAAAACCAGGCCTTTGAAATAGATTACTAGGTATTTTGTCTAAAAGATGGCCAGATATTTTATCCAAAACATTATCAGAACCAGATATTTCATCTACAAGATGGGAAGATCCATTATCTTCAGTAAAACCAGGTCTTTGAAATAGATTACTAGGTATTTTGTCTAAAAGATGACCAGATATTTTATCCAGAACACTATCAGACCCAGATATTTCATCTACAAGATGGGAAGATCCATTATCTCCAATAAGACCAGGCCTTTTAAATAGATTACTAGGTATTTTGTCTAAAAGATGGCCAGGTATTTTGTCTAAAAAATGGCCAGGTATTTTATCTAAAACATGACCAGATCCAGCTATTACGTCTAAAAGATGGGAATATCCATTATCTCCAATAATACCAGGCCTTTTAAATAGATTACCAGGTATTTTGTCTAAAAGGTGGCCAGGTATTTTATCCAAAACATGGTCAGATCCAGATAATACGTCTAAAAGATGGGAAGATCCTTTGTCTCCAAAAATACTGGGTCTTTTAAATATATTTCCAGGAAATTTGTTCAAAAGATGGGAAGATGTTTTAGACCAAAAATTACCAGGAATTTTATTTCTAAAATAACTAAGTACATTACCAGATCTCTTCTCGAGAGAATTTGCAGATGTTTTAGTCCAAAGATTACCAGGAGCTTTGTTTCTAATATAACTTGGTATTTTATCCCAAATTTGACCAATATTTTTATTCCTGATTGTACTAGTTAAATCTTTTAACGCATTACCAGATTTCTCATCCCAATGATATGTTAAGTTCTTAGATAAAAGATTACCAGGAGTTTTATTCTTAATATAACTAGGTATTTTATCCCAAATTTCACCAAGATTTTTATTCCTGATATTACTAGCTATACCTTTCAACTGATTATCAGATCTCTTATCCCAAGGATATGTTGATATTTTAGACAAAATATTACCAGGAGTTTTATTTTTAATATAACTAGGAATTTTATCCCAAAGGTAACCAGGATTTTTGTTCGGAATAAAACTAGACCGTTTGTTCATAAAATATCCAGGATTTTTGTTGGGAATAAAACTAGACCGTTTTTTCATAAGATAGCCAGGATATTTGTTCTGAATAAAATTAGATCTTTTATTCATAAAATAACTAGATGCTTTATCACTAATTCTGCTATTACTAAAAGACTGTTTTTGATTTTTGTAATCGGATTTTTTATTCGAAAATAATTTCTCCATTAGTTGTCTTTTCCTTATCTCTTTATTGTTTAAGCTATCGTGTTTCTCATAATCTTCATCTGTACAGTCTTCAAAATCATCCGTATCATATCTTTCTTTCGAATCATCAATGTCGTAATCATCATCCCCTAAAATGATTTGAATAGTATAACCTCCAGTATATTCAGGTGATTCATATTCGGGTGTTTCATATGACTCGGAATAATCGGATGAATCTTCGTATGAAGATGAATCTTCGTACGAATCTGTAAAAATACAAACATGCACTTTTAATTGCATACCCAAAGCAGGCTTGGAAGTGTGTCCTAGAGCTGGGCGCGGGCCGTGAATTTTTCGGGTCACGTCGGGTCACGGCTGTGACCCGACGTGACGTGAGCGATTTTCAGATATTGGATCGTGAGCGGGCGTGATCGTGAGTCAAAATAAAACAATCGTGCGTGACCGGGCGTGAGTACATTTTTGTCGTGCGTGAGTCCGTGAGTATATGTATGTATATTTTGATATTTCTTTAATTTCTGATCTCATGCATATTATTTGCACTAAAAATGCAGTTTAGAAAAATTATACAAATATAAAATATACACATATTATATTTCACGAAAAAACTTTCAATAAACATTTTATTTATAACATATTATTCGGGTCACGAGCGTGACCCGCCGTGCGTGATCGGGCGTGAGTAAAAAAATAGAATTCGTGAGCGGGCGTGATCGTGAATACTTTTTTTGTATTTGTGAGTGAGCGGGCGTGACTAAAAATTGTTCTCTCGTGAGCGTGCGTGGTCGTGAGCAAAAATTACTCACGCGCCCAGCTCTAGTGTGTCCTACTCTCGTCCAATAATTTTTTTCGTATGAATTGATAAAATGATATTTTCTGAATGGGAACATTACAGTTTCCATATTTACTTAATTTAATATCGATTGGTTTTAATTTTCTGTCATAAAAACATAAACAAAGTTCAATTTATCCATTTTTACCCATTTTTACAACACGGCAACACGCTAAAGGTCGTAAAACGATAAAATCAAAAATCATATTTTTATCTTGTTTTTTATAAAAATAATAAAATAATTAATAAAAAAATAGTTAAATTATTAAAAATTCATATCTCACTAAAAAATAATTGTATAGCGATACAAAAAAAAAACAAATTGAAGAGAAAAGTCTGATCTACAAAAGTAATGTATTAGATTTGGTAAAAAAATTATCACGGCCTATGGAGGGTCCCAAAATTGAATAAAATTTTCAAATTTTTTGACGATAACAAAATTATTTGGGGTTCAGAAGTTTTCATCGCCCTAAAATACCTAAACTTAGCTCGGTTAAGAGTACAGTACCTCTTTTTTGTGGGGCTGTTACTATTCTGAATCGAATTCTTATCATTTTTAATTTTTTTTTTCTTTTAATTTTTTTATGTTTATTATATGTAATATAGAAATAGTTAATTTACTTACAATATAAAAAATCAAACATGCAGTTGGCAGAAACTAAAACTGTACAAAAAATCAACGCAATCTTCATTTTATGCATTACCATAAAAACACAATGTATAAATTAAAGCAGTATTAAAAAATTATGATCAAATTTAACATCTTGTTAACAGTTTTTAAGAAATTATTCGATATACTAAATGATCTCAGCACAAGAAGGCGTATTTAATATAACTGCTTATTGCAATCATTAATTGAAATCTAAAAAAGAACCTTGTAGTGAAATAATAAGTAATTTATTAAATATGTTATAATGTTATTGACAAATACTTAAAAAATATGTACAATTGACATTTACAATACTTAAATTGACTTAATAATAGCTATATTTAAATGAAATGGTTATTATCAGAAGAACTTTTTATAAAAAACAGCAATTACTTATTTATATATTTTATTATACATAACTTAAAATTTCAGTTGCTAAAACGATTGAAACAACATTCTGCTGATTTGCTAATAATGTAACTATTAATATAATAGGCAGTAGCGTAACCGGTATTTTTTAGGGAGGGGGGGGATTTTTTTTATGGAGGAGCCATTTATATAGATACAATATATATTATCTGGCCCCTCGTTACTTATAACATTGCATTGGGAATAGGCTCCCATGCCCCCCCCCCCTTCCTAAAATAGTATTTTTACAATTCTCAATAACTATTTATAAAAGTTTGTTTATTTTTAAAGTGTTTGTTATTCAAAAAACACTGACAAAAGAGTAATTCCTCATGAAATATTATTTTCTTCTTTAAATTTATTTTTTTATTCATTTTTTATTTTTTCTACGCTACTGCCATAATATTCCTCAGAAAATTCTATTGTATCTTTATTTCTGTCGGTTATCAATTCTATATTACGATCTTTATCTTCTTTAATTTTTCCAATTTTTTCTACAGCTCTTCCTCCTAAAATAAAATGCATTATTATTTTTCCAACTTAATTATAAAAATAATATAATTATAAAAATAATACCAAATAATTTATGTAAAACTGTTTCACAATTTCCCAGTGCTTTGAAATAATCGATTTCGGTTTTCTGAGGAGTGCATTTTACAAAAATAACTACAGCAATTAGAATTATTAGAACCTTCATGATGTATGTTGTTGAACACTGAAATTAATAAATATTACTCCTATTATGTAATGAAATAGTTACTTCCTGCTAGTAAATGTTTATATTTGATTATTTTAATCAATTAAAAAATAAATACATTTAAAATTTAATCATATTGTCGTATATTATTATATTGTATTGATAAATTTATTTGATAACATTTGATGTTCTATAAATATGTTTCTATAAATAGATATGAAATGCGTTACACAATATTTTTTATTACATTATTATATAATAATACTACCTATATAAGTTACTGGCACCAGTTTTGGCCCCTTTAAGAGCAAAGTATACTTTTTTTGGGATTCTTATAAACTCATGTTACTATTATTAAATCAATTTAATTACCAAAATTTGCAAATATACTTTTTTTTAATTAAAACCATTTATTTTGATTTTTCTCCAGTAATGAATAAAGCAAAACCAGTAATGGACACCCAGTGTAAACGTTTTTATGTATTTGTTACATGTTTTTTTATTTAATCGTGTATATAGCGTAATTTTTCTACCAATATATTTTAATATTAACAATTTTGCCAACTTTTATTTATAATTAGGTCGAAATGAAATATTTTTGCTCATTATATAATCTAGTATAAGACCCTAAATTATGATATAATTCATTTACGTATTATCGAATATTGATTTTAAAAAATAAAAATAATTAAAGGTAATATTTAAAAATTTTTTTTAACAATTTTGTAATTATAAATAACGATTATACATATATTATTACATTTAATACATTTCAACAAATAATTAAAAATTTGAGTATTTGCTAATTTTTATCGAAATCATTGAATAAATTCTTGAAGTATTCTTCATAGTCGGGATCGTGGTTGCCTTTTTCTGATTCTTCACCTTTCTTGAACAGTTTCATTACGAGTTCAATTCCTTCTTTATCTTCCTTAGTTAAGGACTTATTTTCTTCCATATCTTTAACTGAAACTAATACAGACATGATTAATAAAAAAAACTTTTTAAGCAAAAAAGTATAACCGACCTAAAAAAAACCTAAAAATACTGAAAAGGATATAGTAACTAAATTTAATAGTTTTTGAAATCCGTTTTATTTTTTTCTAGTTTTTTATCGGCAAAACTTCAAAAATTGTTTTTAATTATTCTATACGTTTCAGTATTTTTTTTAGGTCGGTTTTATTTTAACTTATTTTTATTTTTTGAAGTCTGTGTTTTTTTTTGTCTTAAAAAGTTTTTTTTGGCTTGGCAATGACTTCAAAAACTGTTTTTAATTATTATATACTTTTCAATATTTTTTTTAGATCGGTTTTATTTTATCTTTGGAGACGGTGCTTAGATTTTGTTTCAGATTAAGAAAAAAATCTATTAGTGCTACCGATTTAGATTTTAAAATATATGCCAAAATTGTCTTTTATTAAAACAATAAGTTGGTGGCCACCTGACCTTCTAAGGTCAAACATACATTTACTTTTATCTAAAACGTATTTGTGATTAACCGTCCGTCTGTCTTTCACAGTCTTCTAGCTTCTGAAGTTAAAAATTGTGCTAATGATATTCTTGATAACCTATTAAACTAGTGGGTCCAACTAGAGATACTCATAGTAAGAGTTCTGACATCCTGAATCGATTTCTGATTGATTGTAGTAATTTTCTTAATGTATCAGTCAATATTATTAAATTGTTATTTTATTTTTTTATGCATGCTGAAAAGTATCTCTAGACCCAAATTCTCTTGACTCAAAAAATATATTAAATATAGTATCTTTATTGCCTTTTAATAAAATTACAAATAACGAGCATACATATAATATTTTTAACAAGAAGTATATATTTAATAATTCATTTCAATAACAAAATTAACAAAAAGTTGATGTTTTATTATGGTTTTAAAAACTTCGTTTATGTTTCAGTTTATTTGTCATTTCTTCATACTCACTGTCATCTTCTTCATAATCTTCATCGTCGCTTTTCAATTCACCTGAACCTGAACCCGACCCCGTTTCAAGATCATCAGTATATCTTTTATCTGTATCTGAATCATCAATTTCATTTTTCATTTCATCAATTATTTTACTTGTATCGGAATCATCAGCATCGTCCTTCATTTCATCTAAATCGTTTATTTCGTTATTCGTTTCATCTTTTTTTGTACTTTCATCGGGAGTCTCTGTTTCTACATCTTTGTCAGTAGTGTCACTGTCTTCATCCTCTTTAGAATTCATAAAATTTTTCCAGAATCTTTCAAACGATTCATCGCTGTCATCAGAATCTGAATCGTCGCTGTCTTCATCCTCCTTAGATTCCATTAATTTTTTCAAGAATGTTTCAAATGATTCATCGCTGTCATCAGAATCTGAATCGTCGCTGTCTTCATCTTCTTTAGATTCCATTAAACTTTTCCAGAATTTTTCAAACGATTCATCGCTGTCATCAGAATCAGAATCGTCGCTATCTTCATCCGAATCATCGGCAAGAGCACCTAACAATTCTTCGAAAAGATTCCCCATTTCTGTTTCTTCTGCTTGTAAGGACTTGCTTTCTTCGACATCTTCACCTGAAATAAAACATGTACAGTATTAAATTATATAACGAATACTATGTAAATAGTTTTACATTTTATTACTGATTAATAGAAAATAATTTATCGGAATAAAATGCTTTTTTTTATTTTGACCATCATTTTGAAAGTTATTGTCTCGTAAAAATAATAATAAAAAAAGTAAGTTAATCGAATATTCCTTTTATTAGATATAGTATGTTTACAAAATCCTTGTAAAACAATTTTGGTTGAAGGTGTTCTACAACAAACTTTGCTTTGGAATTTTCAGGAAATTTCTTGGGCTAATAATAATAATAATGTTTTATTCTATAAACTGGTGATGCAAAGTGTAGAATAAGAAATTACACGAAATTAGACAGTAATATGACAATGTTCTAATAAATGTTCAAATTGTTCTTACCAAATTTGGGGTCATCTAAAGTAGGTCCACATGGTCCGTGTAGTATTTTACATATAATTGAGGACCAAAAATCGGCTTCGTAGACCATAGGCCTGCAAATTGACAGCACAATAAGGCTGCTAAAGACTAACGCTATCTTCATCTTGAATCTTTGCTGTAACGAATAAAACAGAATTTTTGTATACTATAAAGTTATTACAACATTTTTAGTAAAAATTCTTAAATTCTCGAGTTTTTTTAATAATCGATTGAATTTAAATATTAAATATATTATATTTTTAACAAAGATGCAATAATTTAAATTTTTGGAGTATGAATGTTAAAATTTATAATTATAAATTTTTTTTTACCTTTTTGCTGGCACAGCTTAGAAAATTGTTCAATGTACTAAATCGACCAAGCACTGTAGAACCTTATTTAGAACAGTTAGTGATTATTGCAATCATTAATCAATACATTAAAATTGATATTATTCGTATGTAGCAGGAAGTTTAATCGAAATTATAGCATGCAAAGTTTGCTGCTGTATTTGATATTCTTTTATGGGAAGTTTCAGATATCAAGTGATATTAATTTTATTTTAGGCACCTATTTGATACATACAATATATTATATAAAAATTTGATTTAATTTTTTAGTTGTGTTTAATGTTCTTTATACTTTTTTGGCTTCCGTATTTTACAATGAAAAATATGAAACTTTGTTATCAGTCAAGACTCATTTTCTCAGGAAGGGTTTGAGGTATCAAGTTGAAATTAATATCAAATACTAAGGTCTACATCCTCATAGTCCTATAAAAAATTCAAGTTTCTAACTCAAAGCAATAAAAAGATACGCCCTTTCAAATCGTATTTTGATAATGATTAATCATCAAAACCTATAGGGTACTAGTATCTTGAAATTTGGCACGATGTAATGGAAAAAAACTTTATATACTTACTATATATATTTATATTTTTATACAGCGTCAACGTAAATCTGGACTATTGTCAATAATTAAATTTTATATAACGATACGGAACACTCAGGGTACGTGTTCTACTCGCACTTTTTTTTTACTTATTGTTAGACTTTGTATACATTGCAAACGATTCAAATAAGTAGAGTATTTTTATTTTATTTTTATGTAATTTTCTATTTATTTAAAATATTATACAGGATGTCAAAAATGTTCCTGCATATCTCTCTCACTTTTTGAACAGATGTTACACCATTGAGTTAATACAGAATGCACTGTCCATTCTCTATGTCTATGGTTTAACCTACTTTTGTCTAGGCAGAACAATTTTTACCTTATTTTGAGTTTTGTCGGTTGCTTAATATACTTCTAATATTTGCCATTTATTTTATTCCATTTCCTTTCTCAATATAAGTAAAAATAAGACGCTGATAATACTATATATAAAATCAGACACCCGAAATGATAAATCCATCTGTTGCAATAGGCGCATTGAATCGTGTGTGACGGCAAAGCACGAAGAAGATGAAGAAGAAGTAAAGCCGGGACCCTCAAGCAGATTGTCCGTGGCCGTGATTGCATCCTGACACGTCCCTCAGGACTTCGGGAGGAAAGGGGAAGGGGCACTCTAGCGTCTCGTAAATAAATAGTCATTATGTACAGATCATTCTTAGGGATGTTTATGTATCGGAGCAAATCTGTTGGGGGGGATTTGGTACAAATAGATATCGTAATTGTAGATACGAATTTTTCGGAATTGAAAATTTGTAAGTTTTCACTGATATCTCGGTATATTGTGATGTATTAAATATTATAATTTTGAACTTAAAAAAATATCCTAGAAAAGTAAAACCAAAAACTTTCCACGGAATAATTTTTGACAATATGAGTTTTGTTTAAAATATCATCTACTAGCTCTAGTTGTTACTCTCGACATCATTCGCGTAGGTAGCAGATGTCAGACATAAAACCCATGAAGAAGAAGGTTAGGTAATACAGATTTCTGTTATGATAGTCGATAAATTGTATAACTAATAAATTTTTCTGAATACAAAGTAGCCTATGTTCTTCCTCAGGATACAAGCTATCTCCCTGCCAAATTTTATCACGATCGGTTTATCGGTTTAGCCGTGAAAAGGTAACAAACAAACGGACAGACACCCTTTCTCATTTATAATATTAGTATGGTAGAAGTTGTGTGATGAAAAAATAAATGCATTTTTTTTAAATGTGTAAATTTAAAAATTCAGCAACGTCAGTACCTAAGTATATAATTTATTTCGGGCGTAATCCTACAAAATATTTATTTATTATTTATTGTATACCTACATTAAATAATCAGATATTAATCTTCACATTTCTACCTTCCCCTTTAATTCAAAACGCTGAAGGTTATGCAAAGATTCCTGAATTGAGAATTCCCGCATAGAACCCCTGCGAACAATCGCGTGCTCTTGGCGATGGGAGGGGTGGTGGGGGGGGGTGCACCCCCCCTTCGAAGAAACGAAGCAGACGACGACACTAGCCGCCGGAAGTGTTTGGTGAAAATTTCCAGCACGGAAATGTGATAGAAACGCGTTTGCTCTGAAAGATCTCGTTCCTTTATGTAATTGTGAATTACTGACGATTCCGATCACGGAAGACAGCTGAAAGAACAATTATATAGACTTGGGAAAACCGTACAGTGTATAAATTATCCCACATAACATTTTTTTCTTCTTTATTCATAGCAAAGATATAATAGGATAAACTTTGAAACGATTTACTGTGGTCCCAATTTTAAATTCCAAGTTGATTAAGACATAGAAAATTTAACATGGGGACAATTAGAAATGTTGTAGTAACCTTTGGTCAAATTTAACGATGTGTCATTGGTGCATTTTGAAATGTCGCCTCGAAACTAACTGATAAATTTTAAATTAATCAACAGTATTTTGTTTTCAACAATAAAATACATTAATGAAATTAAAGTAAGCATCCTAGATAAAATTATTATATTATTTTTTGGCATATATAAATTTGAAAACAAAATACTAATTACTATTTTATTAAATTTTGTGGCGGCATTTCAAAATTCACCAATCACACATCGTTAAATTTGACCAAAGGTTACTACAACACTTCTAATTGCGCCCATGTTAAATTTCCTATGTCTTAATTTACTTGGAATACACTGTATAAATGAATAAGGTACTGGCACCAGTCTTGGAAAGGACCCCAGTAATGGCTATTTTTAAATTAAATCTACTGAATTAGAAATATTTGTTGATATTTGAATACTAACATTTCTGAATATTAATCTATATACATTTAACTGACAGCATGATTTGATGACAATCGGCCAATAGGTGTCAAAATGGTGGACATTTAAATTAAGTATTAGTATAATTTATTTATTAATTATACTAATAATTATAGGGCCTCTAGTTACAGTCCTGAAATGGCTTCAGTTAATGTTTTTTTTTCGAGTAATAATCATAAAAAAAATTTATAAATCTGTAAAGTTTGTGCCATCTAGTGTCTAGTGCTTGTATTCACAAGTACAATTTAAAATATGCATTGAAAAAATGTACGGTACGAAACATTAACACACGAGACTCGACTCGCAATTGACAAATTTAAAAAAATTAACTAATAACGTAAATTACAATCCTGATAAATATGCAAGAAAAGAACGCATATACACAATTGTATTGCATCTCATTCAAGCGCGCGTATTTAAATAGGGAAAGGGGGGAATGAGTGGGGGGGGGGTAATAGTGATAAAATAATATCTTATCCAACCATATATTAAAAACGGGAACTGTGAAAAATACAGCGCGAGACAATTGCGAAATATGCATGAAGTGGCGCTTACCATAATGCCCTTAAGACATCCAGTTTTGATTTATTCCCGCGCCTTGTGTAAATAAGGACTCTCCGTGTTTATCCTCAACATCGTTGTTTCACGTGTTCAGTTTTATGTTCCCAGATATTTTATGCTATTTAACATAATGGTGTTCCGCGAACGTGAAAAATGTCAATTTATAAATTTCATTTCTTGCTATTAAATTAAATATGATTCCACATATAAAGTTGTAACAGATAAGATAATATGTGCTATCCATTAAAACATAACACGTGTTTTATAAAATAATTAGCGCAATGGACCCGGTGTTACCCGGAATATAAATTTAATCTGCAATAAACATTATTTTCACTTATAGCTAACTATTGTTTTTTTTTCGTCTTCAAGAAATTTACACAAAATATCCACAATTATACACTTATTCCTCGTGAAACACTCTATTCTTTAGTGAAAACCGGAATAAAATCCGTTTAGTTGTTACTGATAAAAACGAAATAAATCTTTGAAGGGAATATTTTACAACAAACGTTGTAGACCTGTTTTATAAGAAATTGAATGCTCTAAAAAAATGGGATGCCACTTCTCCCCCTTACACACGATTTTGATGATTTTGAAATGGAGCCGTCCTCAAGCCAGACTCAACCATTCAACCAAGTTTCATTAATATCGGTTCAGTGGTTTATGAGTAATGCGTGTGACAAGGATTCAAGGGACAGACATACAGACACGGATCGAAAAGTGTTGACCATAAACGGAAAGATCAATTTAAAATTTTGAAATCGGAGAATAATTTTTTTGTCTCATTTTAAAACGATCACAAAGCTCTTCGATATTCCGAGGAACCAAATTTTCTTTATAAAATTTTTCAATTTTGGATTAAATTCCGCCGACTGTACTTAAATAAATACTATAATCCATCAAAGGCTATCAAAGCTTACTAGATTCTCTCAGATGCGGTGGTATTATAATTAATAGCGCGGTGAAGGGGAGGGGGGATGCTGGCGTCTTTCTTTTGAACTTCTTTATATCATTTCGTTTGCATTTCTTCGAGTGCATGATTGAAGATTGGCCCTTCTTGTATTATATAATCTTATGTAATCAGAATGGAGATTGAAAAAGGAGAAAAAAATTTTTTATCTAAAAATATTTATTTTTAAATTACAAATGAATTTATAATTATAATATGTTGTATAATTCACATTTTTTATAAAGAAGATGGAATTGTTCAGTGTGTTTTTATACGATTTTTAATAATAATTATCAATTACACCCCATAGACGTTTGAGAAAAAAATTATACTATGCATATTAAACAGTTCAATTTAACTTGTTAACCATTTAAACTCTTTTAAAGATATTCCTTTTTTTAAACAGTTAATTTTTTTTTCAATTCATTTGCCATTATTCGGGTCGAATTATTTCGAAGCTAAACTTATAACATTTTTAGGTATTACTGTGTTATGTGTCTTATTTCTTTCTGTGTCTGAAATTATAAGTAATCCATACAAATAAACGCGAAAGTATGTCTGTTTGTTAGTTACTTTTTCACGTCTAAACCGCTGAACCGAATTGATGAAATTTGGCAGGGAGATAGCTTACATTCTTAGGAAGGACATAGCTTACTTTGTATCTTGAAAATTGAATAGATAAAAAAATACAAACAGCTAGTAATAAATAAAATACGAATAAAATATTATACGAAAATGTTTTAAGTTTTAACAAAGTTAATGTTGTATTATAATTTATTTTTTTTCATTTGATGTCAGTACACAAATCTTATCTTTCGTATTTTATTCGTGCCGAGTTTTTTGGTATTCTAATTTTATGAATTTCATGGGACTCGAGCGTAGCTCAATAAAATAACTTTGAATAATTCATACTTATTACAGTCACACCAAAATCATGCAGATTTCTTTTATTAAATTTTTTCATTAAGTAATAGCAAGATTTTTATTATTCATTTTACAGAAAAATTACTGTGCTACCAACAATATAAATTCATTTCATTATATTCTGTATTCATTATGTTTTATATTAAAAAATATTATAATACAACTGGTTGACTAACATTTATTAATTTAAAACTTAGAAATATAATGACATGTATGTACCTATTACTATGTATAGGCAACTAGAGATGCATTTAAAATATTATATAATAACAAATTAACTGTATAAACGTCAAAAAATTTATTAAAGAATAAGTATCGCAAACTTTTGATTCATAGAATCATCGTCAGGCTAAAATATAATAACAATTAAATACAATTAATATAATGAAAATATCGATATTTTAAAAATTCAGAAATATACCTACTTACCTATTAATAATACTTACTAATGTTACTAAGGAACGAAAAAACTGATTTAAAAATAAGAAAATTAACGACAGATATATAATTAATTATTTAAAATTGTGTTATAAATAGTAGATAATGTGGATATGTCAGTTTTCTTTTTATGTGTAACATTTCGGAAATGTAACGTTTAGCTTTATGTCTTTCATTATCTAAAATTTTAGTTTGTGTATCATCAAAAATATGTCCTGTACTATTTGTATGTACTGCCAATGCTGTGGATGTTGGTTTTAATCTTGTATCTGATTTATGTTGTGATAAGTTTTAGTGATGTATTACCTACGTATATATTATTGCAACCCCTACACGGTATACTGTATACTAAATTTGATTTCTTAAAAATGTCTGTTTTTAGTTTAAGTTTTGTGTAGTTTATGTTTTTATTATATGTTTTAAATACAGTTTTTATGTTGTACTTATTGATAGTGTTTTTTATTAAATTAGATGTTTTATTTATGTGAATAAATATTATTTACAAATACCTGGATATTGTAATAAGTTTAAGTTAAATACAAAGGATTATTTCCACATCCAATTACGTTTGTGGCGAATGAGTGCGCAAACCAGCGGGATTCGATCACATTACTTTTAATCTCACGGCGGTGAAACGAGGGGTTCCGTATCTACTGCAGTTACACTGTTAAAAATACCAATAATACAGATATAAAAGACGGGCGTCAATAAGGTGATCAAATTAATCTTGTTCTGAATGAATTTCTTTCTTCAGACGTCACCATGAACTCAGTGGCGAGGCGTGAAACTATTTAAAAGGGAAACATATTTTGTCAATCCTCCCCTTCCTATTAACAAAAAAAACTAGTTATGAAACTCCTTAAATTCAAGCTTTTACTTTTTTAAATTCTTATATAAATATTTATATAGTGACTAAATGATTCTACGTCTTATTTTCTTGTATTTTAGTCCATATTTGTATGACGAGTTGAAGGAAATTTCACTAAAAAATTTAGAATTTTTAATTTCGTTAAAAGTATGTTTATTGTATAGAAAATGACGTGAAAAGTTGAACTGTTCAAACCGCAGGTCTGTATCTCAAACCGTTCTCGAGATATAGCATCTCAAAGTTTTAGTTTTTTCAAATTTTTGGAGAAAAAAGGCTATAACTTTTGAACGCGTGGTCGGAATTGATTTTAGTTGACGGATTTGAAATCAGCGTGTCAAAATCTATATAATAACATGTATAATACTTTAAAATCCGACAAAAAAATTTTCGTCAAAAATCGACATTTTTTTAAGGTATACCCCTTTGAATTTTTTCGATTTTTCGCGAATTTTTTTTTTTCGAGTTTTAAGGTATTATACATGTCATTATATAGATTTTGACACGCTGATTTCAAATCCGTCAACTAAAATCAATTCCGACTTCGCGTTCAAAAGTTATGGCCTTTTTTCTCCAAAAATTTGAAAAAACTAAAACTTTGAGAGGCTATGTCTCGAGAACGGTTTGAGATACAGACCTGCGGTTTGAAACAAACAACTTTTCACGTCATTTTCTATACAATAAACATACTTTTAACGAAATCAAAAATTCGAAATTTTTTAGTGAAATTTGCTGCAGTGAACTTCAACTCGTCATAAAAATATCGACTAAAATACAAGAAAATAAGACGTTATAGTTTTATAATAACGTGTAAATTAATATTAAATGTTATTTTTGACTTTTGGTTAAAATGTTTGGGTTGCGCATAAAGATGAATATTCTAATAATATTTTAAAATTATTTATTAACTGAAAACACAGATTTGTATTAATTTACCCATAAAGTAAGGGAAGCACTGCTTTCCCTGCTTCCATGCTGCAAGAACTATCTTTTTATTGTAACTATTAATAATAATATTTTCGTGGATTATTACATTAGTGCATAACATATTACAGGTGCCAGTCGCATAGAAAATACATCTAGATAGATTAGAATTTGACTTTTTCAAGTACATTTTTATATAACAGTGTAACTAGGTAATAGTTGTAGCACCTTCTGCAATAAATTCGAGTTTGTAACTTTTTCACGTGTTCAGTTTGGCCGGGTGATTTGTCGACCCCCTCCCCCCCCCTATATATAACATATAGTCATTGTTTCTGATAGGTTTTGTGTGGATTATTTGTGTCAAACAAATACAATATTTCTCTTGTAGTTTTTACTACATTTTCTGGGTCGAGCTTTGACAAATTGTTAGAATTGTTATTCTTTTCTTATCGAAAAGTTTGTTCTGTTTTCATTTTATCTCGTAAACGAAACGTTCCGCTGACCGTGCTAGTATTTAGGTGTTTATTTAATTATACTTCTATACGTGACCCTATTATATTTGGGATATATTCTTTCACAGGTTACTTATATAAAACATCTGCCAAGTAAATGCACAGTGCTTCCTCGTGCTAAATTCACCAAAGGTAGTTAATTATTGAACAATTTAAATAAAAACCGATAGTGTTTAGATAAATTAACTGGAATTGGTTAACTATTTAATTTTTATACAATTTTACAATTTTTCTTAAAACGCACCTGATTATGTTTTCGTATATTTTTAATTTTTTGACAATTTTAATCTAAATCTATATTTGTGCAAACGTTAAAAAGACATTTAATATGTCCAAGCAAATATCAATTTAGGAACACAAAACACGAATTTTTAAAATAAATTGAGATAAATATTTGTAAGGGAATATTTTACAACAAACGTTGTAGACCCATATTATAGGAAATTTAATGCTCTACAAAAAATATTCTATAAAATGTTCACGTAATATGTGTCGTTCTTGAGATATCTTGAAAAAATAAATATTTTGGGGTGTCACCCTTCCTCCTTACACACGATTTTGATGATATTGAAATGGGACCGTCCTCAAGCCAGACCCAACCATCCGACCAAGTTTCAACAATATCGGTTCAGTGGTTCATGAGTTATGCGTGTGACAAGGATTCAGGGGACAGACGGACACACGGACGGACACACAGACAGACAGACACGGAACGAAAAGTGTTTACCTTGGAAATCAGAGAACATTTTTTTTGTCTCAATCTGAAACGATCACAAAGCTTCTCGTATCTTCGATAGTGCGAGGAAGCAAAATAATGTTTTTATATCGGGCATTCTCGATAACACGACCAAACCGACGCGGCTTACACCCAGAAGCCTCAAGACTAGTATCTTCTATGTGTACATAAAACCCCAGATCGATCCAACTATTGTAAATGTGTTTTTTTTTACCTTACAATTAATCAGAAATCGATTCGGACTGTCATAACTCTTTCTATGAGTACGTCTTTCTAGACAATGTTTTGAAAAAAGGTACTTATTTCGCTTGGTCACAAATATCTTCAGAATCCTTGAAATAGAGATTATATCAATACAGTATAAAAACACAGTGCAAAGTGGTAGAATGTAATAACTCATAGACACGTCGAGTTATAGAGGGTAGTTTTCAGTGTTCACGTCGTGACTTGTGCAGCGGTCCTTGACCGTGAAGATGTGCGCCGGCACTAAATCACTAGCGTAGTGAGATCAGCGTGAGACACCCCGCACAAGAGACGTGCTTGCCTGCCTGCCTGCCATTCGCACAATACGCGCAAAGGGGAAGAAAGGAAAAAAGTACATACTGTGATAGTATCTACTGCTCACCGACTACTAGTAAAGTAAAAATTATATGTTTCTTGTAGAGTTCTTTTTAAGAAAGTTCTAGCTGAAACCGCGCGGCTTCGCTCGTGTGGATTACGGAATTATTGTTTACGATTTAAAAAAAATATAGTTGAATTAAGTACAAACACGATTAGTTATTATTGTAATAAAAACCAAACAACACTTAAATTACCTACCTAACAAAAACGAATCAGAACAAAATGTAAACATAATTTTTGTTCTATTTAAATTTAAAAGTTAATTATTGAAAACAAAATTGATATTGATTAGTCTCAATTTGATATTGATTAGTCTCAATTTGAAATTGATTATTCTCAATTTGAAATTGATTTTTCCCAATATGAAATTGATTATTCTCAATTTGAAATTCATTAGTCTCAATTTGAAATTGATTATTCCCAATATGAAATTGATTATTCTCAATTTAATATTGATTAGTCTCAAATTGAAATTGATTATTCCCAATTTGAAATTGATTAGTCTCAATTTAATATTGATTAGTCTCAAATTGAAATTGATTAGTCTCAATTTAATATTGATTAGTCTCAAATTGAAATTGATTATTCCCAATTTGAAATTGATTAGTCTCAATTTGAAATTGATTAGTCTCAATTTGAAATTGATTATTCTCAATTTGAAATTGATTATTCCCAATTTGAAATTGATTAAACTCAATTTGAAGTTGAAAGGGTATACTGTTAATTTTTTTTGCACTAGTTGTAAATCATCCTTTTCAGTATTTTTTAGTTTTTATTTGAAGTTGGTTTTATTTTATCCTTAAAAAGTTTTTTTTACTATGAGCTCTAGTAGTATTCGGCGTTTCTTATGTATATATTATCAGCCGTAGTAAAAAATGACGACGGGAAGACGTACAAAATCTGCGACCGTAATGATCAATATTCAGGTAGATTTTTTCAGTTATGAGCTATTACCGTCGATATAAAGTTTTACGCGCATCCTCTTTACATGTAAATCGTGGAACACGGATCCGGTTCCCTTTTTTATGACATAGACAATAGCGCGAGACGTCTTCCTATTACCATTATCTATGGAAATTACTTTAAATAATGCGGTTACAGTTAATGCGACTGGTAACATTTTAAACTATATATGATATAACAATGAAACGATGTTTTTATAAAACCATACGGTTATTGTAGATTAAATGTTCAATATCGTTTAAAAGGTCAATTTTAAATTTATAAACTGTGAAATGTATTTTAAAATGTCACATGTTTTGTAATGAGAAACATTAAATTTTAATACGAAAATATGAAGAAAATATAAGGTACTGGCACCAGTTATGGCAGCTATAAGAGCAAGGTTTACTGTTTTTGTGATTGACGGACTTCTTTATTTAATCAGTTTAATTACCAAAGTCCGCAAATATAGTTTGTTTTTTAAATTATAGTCTTTTATTTTGTTTATGTTTTTTCTCCAGTAATGGATAAAGTAAAACCAGTAATGAGCACGCAATAATGGACACTTGCTAATGATTACAAAATGTTGAGTACTACGACACAAGATATATAAAAGAAAGAATCATCAAATTTGAAACAATGTAAAGCAGTTGCTTGATAAATAAATTATACTAATAATTAGTTTAAATGTCCACCATTTTGACACCTATTGGCCGATTGTCATAAAATCACGCTGTAAGACAGTTAAATGTATATACTCGTATAGATTAATATTCAGAAATGGTAGTAATCAAATATCAACAAATATTTCTAATCCAGTACATTTAATTAAAAAATAGCCATTATTGGGGTCATATCCAAGACTGGTACCAGTACCTTATATTTGTATACATTATGAAAAGTTTTATTGAATCATAAAAAATGCTACTCGAAATTCGAAAAGCTACAATTTAAGCCCCCAATTTTTTTTACCTTTATATATCCACTGCAACTGATATCAAAATGTTGGATATAAATTAGATAGGACGCTGTTAACATCCAAAAGTCAAACATGTATATTTAACTACAAAAAACATAAATTGTTGTTTCAAGTTTGTTTATATTACCGTCATGTTTTTATAGGCAACATCTTCGCTTGAGTGTTATTTGCGTTGCCAACATCAAGGCGTAAATAATTCGCCAAACAACGAACGTTAATTACAACCAACAGGAACTTTTAATTAAATTCTAATGTGGTTTTTAAGTAAAAAATTCATTCTTTAATTTAGCTCGAAGAATAGCTCATTTTCTTTTAAAGATTAAACATTTTATAAATATTTTTTTTAAACTTAATTGATTTTTTTTAAAGACGATAAGTTAATGGTACCAGTCTTGGCCGCTTTAATAGTAAAGTTTCTTTTTTGTAATTCTCATAAGCTCATATTACTATTACAATAAAACAAGTACCTCTTTATTAAATCAATTTAATAACCAAAGTCCGCAAATATAGTTTATTTTTAAAATTATTATTATTTGTTATAAATATTTTGTTTATGTTTTCCTCCAGTAATGGAGAAAGTAAATTCAGTAATGGGCATCCCGTGATGGACACTTGCTAATGATTACAAAATGATAAGCACTACGACACAAAAGATTTAAAATAAAGATTCGTAAAATTTGAAACAATATAAAGCAGATGCTATATGATAATATAATAATTAATAAATACATTACACTAATAATTAGTTTAAATGTCCACCATTTTGTCATCAAATTAAGCTGTTTTACAGGTAAATGTCTATAGATTATGATCGAGTAATGGCAGTAATTAAATATCAACAATTTTTTCTAATTTAGTACATTCACATAAACAAGTATGCAACACTGGGGTATTGCCCAAGACTGGTACCAGTGTTTATTTTTGTGTTTTTTTTTATCTATCTATAAAATAAAATTATTTATAAATACAGAAAAACCAAAATATTAGCAGTGTACTGACAACAAAAAAAAACTAAAAGAATGTCAAAAATTCTTTCAAAATCCACTTCTCGATTTTTTTTAATAGAACTAGTTTTGTAACTCATTGCTCTCTATGTATTAGAGATATGTAATTCATGAACTTTTGGAACGAATCGACTCAAGTCAGTATTTTAAAAAAGAATCGTTATTTTTTTATTTTTTATTATACTGTAAAATATAAATAAAAAAGATTCGTATAATATTGTACAATAATTACAATATATATTTTATGTGAGCAAAAAAAAAAATATAAAAAGTTAAGAGTAAAAAAAAAGAGGTCATCAATTATTAATTATTTGATTTTGACATTTTTTTTTTAAATAAGTTCTAGCAGGAATTTAATAAAGTACAGTTTGTAAGCTAAAAAAAAGATCTTCAATTTGTCTTTTTGCATATTCTATAAGTGAACGATTCTTATTACTGAATTGATTTAAATGACTCGAATCACTAAAAAGACTCATTTTTCCCATCTCTACTATGTATTATTATTCAATGTACTACCGTTCACTATATATATTTTAGATAACTTCATTTTTGTCATTTAAATTGAGTTAAATAAAGTTTAAAATAAAATTCCATTTGACTTTTACAAATGGTCCTGTCTGACTGCGTTAGTTTTGTTTCAACAGACATTCTGTTGTTTATATGAAGTTGTATTTCTGTTTGTGACATTTACGTATGGTTTTACAAACAACTTACATGTTATAAAGCATCAAAAAAATACGTAACATATAAATAACTTATTGTGTCTGATTTTGACTGACGTTAATCGAAAGATATGTTTAATTTTTATTCAGTTGGTATCGATTTTTGTTATATATTTTGTAATACAGGTTTTTATAAAAAATGTAGCAGTGTCCGGTTTGATTTACTGCTTATTCCTTATGTTAAGTCAAAAATAACATTTAATATTAATTTACACATTCAGTTATAAAACTATAATACCTCTACGTCTTATTTTCTTGTATTTTAGTCGATATTTCTATGACGAGTTGAAGTAATTTCACTAAAAAATTTCGAATTTTTTATTTCGTTAAAAGTATGTTTACTGTATAGAAAACGACGTGAAAAGTTGAACTGTTCAAACCGCAGGTCTGTATCTCAAACCGTTCTCGAGATATAGCCTCTCAAAGTTTTAGTTTTTTTTAATTTTTGGAGAAAAAAGGCCATAACTTTAGAACGCGTGGTCGGAATTGATTTTAGTTGACGGATTTGAAATCAGCGTGTCAAGATCTATATAATGACATGTATAATACCTTAAAACTCGAAAAAAAAAAATTCGCGAAAAATCGAAAAAATTCAAAGGGGTATACATTAAAAAAATGTCGATTTTCGGCCAAAATTTTTTTGTCGGATTTTAAAGTATTGTACATGTCATTATATAAATTTTGATACGCTGATTCCAAATCCGTCAACTAAAATCAATTCCGACCACCTATTCAAAAGTTATGGCCTTTTTTCTACAAAAATTTGAAAAAACTAAAACTTTGAGAGGCTATATCTCGAGAACGGTTTGAGATACAGACCTGCGGTTTGAACAGTTCAACTTTTCACGTCATTTTCTATAAAGTAAACATACTTTTAACGAAATAAAAAATTCGAAATTTTTTAGTGAAATTACTTCAACTCGTCATACAAATATCGACTAAAATACAAGAAAATAAGACGTAGAATCATTTAGTTACTATATAAATACAAAAGAATTTATTTTAAAAAGTAAAAGCTTGAACTTAAGGTGTTTCATAACGTTTTTTTTTGTTAATAGGAGGGGGAGGATTGACAAAATATGCTTCCCTTATTAAAAATTTCACGGATAAATCGCTGAACGGATCTTAATGAAATTTGGCAGGAAGATAGCTTACATTCTGAGGAAGGACATAGGCTACTTTGTATCACGAAAATTTATTACATAAAAAAATATAAATTCTACGCGTACGAAGTCACGGGTATTTGTATAAAAATAAAAATGATTTGATGTAGAAATAAACAATAGAGAATATATACAATACATATGCATATGTGAAAGACAAGCTATTTGTTTTTATTTGATAACACATGTACATTACCGTTGTTGTAAAGCATTTTTATTATCGAATCATATAAAACTAGTGCAGCTATAGACACAAAAACACAAAGAGAAAAAAGTACTTATTCAAATATTTATATCTGGAATACCGCAAACCAACCTTATGCAACAGGGGTACCAAATAACTTCTTTCTTTCAACATATAAGGGTCTTATTGATATTTAATTTATTGGTAACAATGTATTATACTGATATTGAAAATTGAGAAATAGTGAATTAAATAAATCTAATTTATTTTAAAATATTATATGTGGTTCTCTTTTCAAAAAGATTGGTGATCCCTGATCTATGATATGAGGAAAGCTAAGTTAACGCTATCTGCGGGGTATAATATAAATGACAGCCCATTGACAGTTCTAATCAAGGGTTATTTTAAGAGAATTTCTCAACTGCAAATACCTTCTTTTTCTGTTTATAAATTATTTTGAGGTTTTAAATTATCAATTTGCTCAGTTTTGTGTTACCAAAAGTAAAACCGAGAAACGTTAGCGATGGAACAAGGATTTATTATAGTTGACAAGGAGTGTTTACATAGGCGTGACGTCAAAAATGCGTCATGACACCTGCGAGCGTTTTAGCGTCAAATTCAAAAACCTTTATTTTCTGTAGAAATAAGCATTTTTTTGGAAATAAGAGACACGTATAAGATTATCATAAAATAGTTTTTAAAAATTAGACATCATGCCTATTGCACATGTAAATAAATGTTCTAATAGGATTCCAACAAGAATATTTTTCGTCCGGTCCCCCATGTTTAAAAAAAATTCGATCCGGCCCGTTTCTCGAAAAGTTTGGTGACCCCTGATTTAAAAGGTACGTCAAAAATACATTGTTACTGTTCTAAAATTCATAACGATTTGACATTTTAATTAAACAAGAGTCCAATACTAGGGGTATGATCAGGCCCGGATTTAAAAATTTGCCGCCCCTAGGCAGTTGCGAAAATTCCCCCCCCCCCTCGAAACTAACAGTTTAAGTCATCAAAATATAAAACTCAGGATCTTTTTTTTTGGTTGCGTCAGTTTAAAATTTTATAAATGTTTATAAATTTACATTAGGAAACATAAAAACTGAAGACCTTTTTTTTTAGTCATGCTTGAGTTACATGTATAGAGAAATTATTGCTTATGGGTTTAAATTTTTACGTCTCGATTTTCGGATGGCAAACTCATCGATAATGGATTCAAAATCAAATTCAATTCCCACGAATATAACAAGTTTTCAAAGTTTCCACCAAAATTTACCGCCCTTCAATTCTTGCCGCCCTAGGCAGCTGCCTACTCTGCCTGCATGGTAAATCCGGGCCTGGGTATGATCCAAGACTGGTGCCAGTACCTTATTCATGTGTAGTTTGTTTGAGGGGCACTGCGATTACGCGGTAGTACTTTAAAAATGCATTTTGGTTTATGCAGAACGTGTTTCTCCAAGTAGTGCCGCTTGTCCTCTACGTTTAGGTGATATATTTAATGCATATAGTATGTGTGGAGCTCCACTGAGAATATTAAGAGCTACATTTTTATACCGCGCGCTATCTTTACGGTTATTTGTGTTTGATTCCCGCATTTCGAATAAAAATATCGGCTAACTTTTCATTGATATTTATATGACTCGAGTACGTATAAATTTTACATTATTTATTCATATAAGTTATCTTCTTATAGGTCAAAGTGATTAGTTTTGTACAGTAGGACCTCGATATAATGGACAAATTATTATTTAAGAATAGATGTTCCAAACGTAATATAGTTTATACAATAAAGTATTTGACATTAATTTTTAAACTGTTACGTGATCAAAAACGCGTCTGGCACAACTGTTAGTGGTATGACGTCAGAATATATGTTACACGTCAAAATACTCGATTCTTATTAGTTGGTTTCAGTTTGTTAAGTAGGACCTGACGTCACGCATACCACGTGATCAAAAACGCGTCTGGCACATCTGTCAGTGGTATGACGTCAGAAAATATTTTACACGTCAAAATACTCGATTCTTATTGGTTGGTTTCAGTTTGTTAAGTGACTTTGAATGAGCATTTTGGCGGGAAATGTTTTCATTTGAATAGAAAAAAAATATTTTCAGCCTATTCTAAATATCATAGATTTGTATGCCCTTTGAACCTTGGCAAATAACACAGTGTTGAAGCGTCGCCGCGTTGATTTTGTGAATCCAAACCATGTAAATGAATAAGCACTTGCCGTGTTTTGACGCTGGATAATGTGCCAGGCTCATTCATTACAATTTTTTTGAATGTAATTAAAATTTTACAAAAATGTTTTTGTCGAAAATTTCCTGGTCTACTTTTTGAATGTTTACTGTATATAAAAGACAGTGTAAAGACAATATTTAAAATTCAGGTAGAAAATATTTTATTTAAAATTGTAAAATGTGGCGAGTAAAAAGACAAATGGTTTTGTTCAATAATTGATACATCTCTGTCTTTCTTTAATCAATGTTTACTGAGAACAGGTGAGATAAAAATGTATCTCTAGAGATACAGCGAATGGATGCTGTGACATACATTATCATCTTGGACCGCAGAAGTTATTCTCCAGCTAAATATAGGTGTATATGTGACTCGTTGATATTTAAATATTGATGTACCACTATTCTGTGGGTTTTCTTAAATATAAATTACAAGTACAATTTTCTGTTGAATGTAAAATGTGTAGAGAAGAGAAATCGATTATTCGGTGTAGAATTAACGAAAAAATAAACGATATTTGTATAGTTTTTAATCGACTTCAGAAAAGTATGAAGTCTCAATTCGACGACATTTTGGACATAACTCCGACAAATATGCACCGATTTAGACGTTTTTTTGTTTGTTTGAAAGAGTATACTCTAAAGGTGGTCCCACATAAATTTTATCAGAATCTGACCATGGACTTCGAAGATACGCCACTCAAAAGAGAAAAAAGTAAAACCGATTTCAAAAAAACCTGTAAATGTATATAATAATTAAATTTAACGGTTTTTGAAATCAGTGCCAAGTAAATAAAAAACTTTTTAAGAAAGAAAATAAAAAATAAATAAACCCGACCTCAAAAACAGGTAAATTTAACAGTTATGTATTTCAGTGTTTTTTTAAAGATTTTTTTGAAATCGGTTTTGTTTTTTTACTATAACTGGTTCTCAAAGAAAAACGGACGTACCGATTTACAATTTCTCATGTAATTGTGTATGTAGCGTACTCTCTCTACCAATATATCTGAATATTTCCAATATCAGACTGTCTGTGTAATCCACAAGATTTACTAAGTTTTGATAGAAAAATCTATACTAATATTATAACTGCGTGTCTCAGTTTGTTACCTTTTCACGGATAAACTGCTGAACCGATCTTGATGAAACTTGGTAGAGAGATAGCTTGTATCCTTAGGAAGGACATAGACTATACTTTGTATCCCGAAAAATTTATCAGATAAAAAAATGGGTGTGTGACATTCGTAAATTTTTTGGCATAGACGTCTTGCGTGTAAATGCGAAACTAAAAACCTGTTTTATCGACTATATTATACCTAACTTCATGATGTTGTTTTCACTAATCTAAATTCCACGTAACGAAGTCGCGGGTAACTAGATTTATTGTAAAAAAGATGGTATATTTAAAACAAATGAACTACTGATAATAATATGTATAATATATTGACATTGAATATCTTCAGTATGTATACCTTTATATAGGTAAAGTATATAAAAATCGAATTTTCCGAATAATACAAACATTGTATCGCTTTGAAGATACTGTAAACATCGTATACCTATTCAAATACAGTAGGACCTTTGTGCCGGAGCAATCTTGGCCCGGAGGCTGACAGGAAGTGACCAGACGCGTCATTGAATAGAGTCTCGCTGCAGAAGGGGGGGGGACGCCCCGGTGGTATCTTCATCCATAGGCGGTCGTTCTCAGTGGTAGTTAAAATGTGAATTACAGTACTCCTGGGATGTTGTTAAGAGATTGTATGGTATTAATGGATTTATGTCGAATTTTGAGAATTAATTATATTTGATACTTTTTTTATTTTTTATTTATTACATAAAATACAAACCCCCTAACCATAAAAATCGTAAGAGTTTGCTTACACGTGTTTCAATAGCAATGCTAACATCATCAGAGTCCTAAATACAGTTTGTTATATTTATTACATTAAGTCTAATGTCTGGTATTATAAAGGAACTAAGAAATGTGGTATCAAATTTTTATGGCAGTTCTCTTAAAGTATCGTGAAGTACTTGACAAGTTTCTCGCACGCGCGGTAAGTTAATACCAACGGTATTAAAACAGTGGTGATATTATGAAAATTATCTCGTATGGTCTGTCACCAAATCTGTTAAAGTCTAAATATCGGACATACGATTCTAAAAGTTGTAATAATTTTATTATAAGGAAATTGATATCTCTGTCTTTCTGTCTATCTGTTTATTACCTTTTCACGGCTAAACCGTTGAACCGATTTAGATGAAATTTGGAAGGTAGATAGCTTGCATTCCGAGGAAGGATATATATAGGTTATTTATTAGATAAAAAGTGAGTGTTTTGTTTTATAGACTATCATAACAGAAATCTGTATTACCTAACCTGACAGCTCCTACCTAACATAAATTCAACGTGAACGACAACTGGTAGTTAATATTTTTTCAAAAAAATAAAAAAATAAAAGGAATTCAAAAATCAGAAATTTATAAATGTTGAAATGCACTGCTATTGAACAAGGTACAGGCTTTCTGACAGCGTTGCTTCTAAGGAAAGGGACAAAGCGGATCCCCGGCGCCTTGAGGCTTACGCAGGACTCCTCTACTCTATATAGACGTACTTTCGCAGGATTTGCTTATATGAATAGGTTATTTCTTACCGTGTCTATATTTCTAAATAAAACACTAGTGAGACATTATGATATTATGTTTAACGTCCTATAAAAAACAGTTTCCTTTATGTTTTCTATATTATATTTTATGCGTTGAAAGTATAAGAAAATTTGTGATCATGAAAAAATATTAGTTTTGAGTGTGCTTGAGTTAATTTAATAATAATAGTTGTATAATAATATTGTTTATAAAACAGAGAAATTATTGTTATACAGGATGTCCAAAAAGTTTCATATCTTATCATCTAGTACAAATGTTTAATGTCGGATATTATAAAAAAATAGTTCTAGAGCAGAAGGTAATAAATATATAATAATGTACATGCTATGCATTTTATGATGTACACTTGGCACCACTGCTTGTACTGATTTCTACTTAACGTGCATGCGTCAAGGTCATTCATTTATACATTCATTAGAACTGTCAGTAGGCTGTCATTTATATTTAATACCCTGCAGATAGCGTTAGCCTTGTAAAGGTCAACTTTTTTAATCAAATATAAATAATGTTTATTTAGATTTAACATTTATGTCCGGTATTATAAAGGAGCTAGCAAATTTGGTAGCTAGCAAGCACTTTCAAATGAGATATCAAACTTATATGACAGTTCTTTTGGAGTTTGTTGAAGACTTTGACAAGTTTCGCGCACGCGTTGTAGGTAAATACCAACGGTATTAAAACAGTGGTGATATTGTGAAAATTATTTTGTACGATCAAAAATGTCAACTGCGTTACAATCACTTGAAGTGTCACTGCTCTAAATTCCATAACTAATCCATAGATACTAGTACAGAATTAATACCCCATTGAAAGTGCTTGCTAGCTAGCAAATTTTGCTAGCTCCTTTATAATACCGGACATTAGAGAATTATTTTAGATTTATTTTTACTTTTGCTGTTTAATTAATTGAAGTAAAAAAAAGTTTTATTAGATCAAAATAAATAGTAATGTAGTGGGTAATATGAATTAATTTTTACCATAGAAGTAGATAAAATAGCCTTGCTACTATATCGATAGGTAGCGAATGTTGTGCGGTGCCTTTAACGCGGGAAGTTTAAGATTTAATGTTAAAAGAACAGGAGAAAATCTGGCGTGGTCGTAAATTCCACAGCCACCCTCGACACTGACACTGAACCGCTGAGAAAGGGATTGTGAAAATGTAATAAGGACAGCCGCCGCACAGTGTGCGATTTTGAAAATCTAGCGGGACAAAATTATTAAAACAAACAATTCGATTAAATTTCATTATGTATATATTTGTAAATAAAAATAGATTATAAAAATATATAATTTACATAATTTCTGTATTTATTTATATCAATTATATTCACTGTCAGTTGTATCATCTGAATCACTAGTATTATGATCACTATCATTTTGTTGCTGTCCTTCTGTTATTACACTAATATTTGGTGGCTGTATTAATTTCAAAACAGCCGGATCAATTGGTAATGCTTTTGTCTTCTCGACTTTCTTCAAAGACGTTATAACAGGGTCGGAGCTTATCAGCAAATTGTGCAGAATGTCCGTATTTGTCAACTTTCTTGACACTTTTCGTGAATATTCGAGCCGGAATTTTCTAAATTCTTTATGTCGAGACTCCTGCGCTTCTTCAGACATTTGTCCAATAGGAAGAAGAAAGTTTTGTATTACTTCTGGCCCATGTAGCAATATCTTATGAAGAGTAACGGGCATTGGGTACCAGTGGTACAATGATATGTATAAATCTGCGGTTTCGTCACAATATGATTTAAATGTATCTATGTTAATCTCATATCCTGATGTCAATGTCCGTAGTATAACGTAAAACCTTTCAATAAGAATTTTATTTACACCTGTTATTTCAGCAGTTATTGTAGGGTTCTTAAAAAATTTCCTTGCACTGTTCCCATCATTGGTGTTTCCACCTCCTTGTTTGGGCGTGTCTAATAATAAGCCTGTTTTTGACCTAAACTGGTCTATTATGTGTTTTTTTCTGGCCGCAACGCTTTCTTTTTCTTCTGCCGTGCGGCATTGCCATTTCTGCACGTTTAACCGATAGGATATGTGTAAAATACACTCCATTAATCTTATCTGGGCATGCAGTGTAGATAAGCCCCAAGAAAAGTTCTCAGCATCGCTTTTTCGTTTTCTTATAAGTTCTAAGTTATTCATGTCTTTAGGAGTCGCTTGACAAATATAACATTTTTGAGTGGCCTTATTGAATGCCAAAATGTTGCAAACTTTGCCATCGACCATGGTTTCTTCAAATATGTGAGCTACTTCGATCACAGTACCGTTAAACTCAACAATTGTCGGTGAAATTGTTGCAATTTGATCACGGACACTTTTAAATTCTTCTAATACTAGCTGCTCAGTCTCCTTTGCAAATATAAATTTAATAGGCCTGCAATATGACGTCGATGACGGTCGGGGGTTCTGCCATAATATAACCCTGTTATTTATTTCATTGAACCCGAATATTTGTAAAGGCACTAATGATGTTGTCAAAACATTTGCGTCTTCAAAATTCTCCGTGTCGGCTTGTTGTTTGTAACGACTTTGTCCACCACTACCATCACACCCCCATTTAAAAATTATTGTTATGTTTCTTATTTTTAATACTCCATCAACAATAATTCTATCCAAAACTTCATTTTGAACTAAACTTAGTCTTTTTATAGTCAAGTCAACAATTGACTGTAACTTTACTTCAGCCATTGATTCATTGATTATACAATCTTCATTGGGTGGATAACATAATGTTTTGGCATTTTTTATTTGTTCATAGGCTGGGTAAATATTAAGCCCTTTTGCTTTGGCTGATTTTCTTATAATATTGTATCTTCGCTGGCTCAATTTCGCTCCATGTATTAAGGCCAATGCTTCTTCAGGCGAATACTTTGGTATATTTTTTTGTTTATCTGCTTTTTGAACAGCTTTTTTTATTTTGGTCGCTCTTTTCGGACTCGAAACTAATTTCCCGAGCATAGAAGCAGCATTCCTTTTACCTGACTGCCTTAGCTTTATATTGGTTGCATGAGTCAACTCGGTTAAAGTACTTCCCGTAACTAAAGATTTAACCTTCCTCGATTTCGATTTTAATCCACTTAAATCGAAGTCTTTTTTTGGTCGACCAGGTTTTCGCACACTTTGTGATCCACTTGTAGTCGGTATATCAATATTTTGTATAGATATACTGGTATTCAACCATTCCTCGTGCTTATTTAAAAAGTCTTTCTTACTGCGATGACACGATCGCCATCTTTTATTGAAATTCGTCATAAATGAGTGAATGACACGATTCAGTTCTTGAAGCATTGGCTGAGAACAGTGCTGAAGATTGAATTTGGCTCTAACATAATCCAGAATTATATTTTCAGGCTTTGCTTCAGACGTTTGAGAGTTATCATCATCATTTTTCAATTTTTCAAATAGTTCTCTTTTTGTCAAAGTTAGTATCGCACCTGTTAAAAAATAAATAGTTTGAAAAACTGCAAATATCTGCACGAAAACATTAATCCTACTTCTTCTATATAATATTTTGAATGAAATAAGTACAAAATCAGAGCATACAAAGGCATACAAAATTTTTGGCAATCAAAGAAAATCAATATTTTAAAAATAAAAACTTACTATTTTCTTATTGAAATTAATCGAAAATTTATACAAAATAATGAACTCAAGCATATTATATCGTATTAATAAATAAACTACATACCTTGTTGGGAAATATCCATTGCACAAAAACTGATCACAAATGTTTATTTTCACAATAACGTCCTTTTCAACCGAGCGTGTAGATACTACTGACCATACCTTTTGAACAGAACAGGTATAAACCGGTAATTGTAAAGCGTCTGGCTTAAAAAGCCTGGCGCCTATTATTATTATACTTGGTAAATGTTTTGTCTAGTTCATTATCTTCGATTCTAAGGTATTATAAGTTAAATTTAAGATAGTTTTTTTTTTATATTTTGTCCTGCTAGATTTGCAAAATCTTACACTGTGCGCCGTCTCTATTGCTTTTTTCACATATTCGGACGATTCAAGAGAACTTAAAAGAATAAAAATAATTTATGAAACTGAAAAGTTCAGCTTTGATAATCTGGCATAAAAAATATTTTTTGTTAACTTCAAAGCACTTTGAATTATTGTTTTATGTTTTAGAACGATGGTTTTTTAATCTATTAAAACCCAATAAAAATGGTTTATTAATTCTAATTGTTAAGGGTCGATTACATTGAGCGAGTTTACAAGCTAACAAGCCAGCTTGTAACAAGCCAGCTTGTTACAAGCTGGCTTGTTAGCTTGTAAGATAGTGATGATGACACACAAAACTTTCCACTCGCTCAGTAGCCAACTAGATAGCGAGTAAACCACGTGTTGTGAATACATTTTATAGACACTGAAACCAGGAATCACCGAGATATTAGCAGCTAGCGAACTAGCTACTATGATGCCACAAGCTAACTAGCTAGTGAGTAGCCCGGCTTTCAACTTTTGTAGTAGATTGTTTACAAGCAGCTTGTTAACTTGTGAACATGATGACACTGAGCGAGTTTACAAGCTAACAAGCCAGCTTGTTAGCTTGTAAACTCGCTCAATATAATCGACGCTTTATATACTTTTCAGTGTTTTTAGAGTTCTTTTTATGTCGGTTTTATTTTCTTCTTAAAAAGTTTTTTTTATGTATTAAACTTATAAAATATTGGGACAATTACTTTATTAGTTACAGCACTTAAAGTGTACATTAAAAAAAACTGTAAAATAAATAAATATTTTAATTTTAAAATTATACTTAAAAAAATACTTTTCTGAAAAAAATAGTGACCCCCCCCCCCACTTCTCCCCCGTCAGATATTTGTGGCCACAAATCTTAAAACTTTGTTTTGGAGTCTTTATTTTTGTTTCAGAACACGCCACAGGTATAGATTCGATGTATGTGAAGAAAAAAAGTTAGAAATTGGTTTCTATTTGATTGCGTTTCTGCTTGATTAAATCATGTTGCAATTTGTCTGGTTGTTTTTACCTCGAACGAGACATTTAACAGAATTATTGCATTGTCGAGTAGACCATCGCTACTGATATTGGAAACGAAAATGCTCCGTTACCGATAACTGGATTATGTTTTCATCAAATCAAATTGTTTATTTTCTAGTTTTACTGATATTGGCAGCAGTGACGGCTCGTGGTTATAAAATAAAATTGGAAATTTTGACAAATCCTAAACGCAAAAAAATTTAAATAAAAACTTTTATTTTTATAAGGTCAGGGATGCTAGCGTTCCTCTTTTTCCGCTTTTTCTGGGAAGTCGGCCCTAAAATATCCTTTTCTCAAAAAATATTCTCTTTTTCCTCTTTTTGATTGATTTCAAAGTATCCTTTCGCTGCGGGTTACTTCAAAATTAGAAATGGATGGATTAAATGGTGAAAAATTAACTTTATTTTTTTATAAATAAATTATGGATATTATGGTAAAATATAGTTTGTAGTTTTATTAATGTCCGGTATTATAAAGCAGCTAGTAAAATTTGCTAGCTAGCAAGCACTTTCAAATGGGGTATTAATTCTGTACTAGTATCTATGGATTAGCTATGGAATTTAGAGCAGTGACACTTCAACTAATTGTAACACAGTTGGCATCTTTGACCGTACAAAATAATTTTTATAATATCACCACTGTTTTAATATCGTTGGTATTTACCTACAACGCGTGCGCGAAACTTGTCAAAGTCTTCAACAAACTCCAAAAGTACTGTCATATAAGTTTGATATCTCATTTAAAAGTGCTTGCTAGCTAGCAAATTTGCTAGCTCCTTTATAATACCGGACATTAAACTTTTATTTTTATAAGGTCTATAATTTAGTACTACATTTACTATAATTATGCCAAATCTCAGTAACTAGAAGGCTATGACAGACAGACAGACGGATACAGTTTTATTTTTCCGATTTCGGTACTGAACACTAAAAAAGCATCAAAATCTGACATTCCGTTAAAAAGTTACGAACAAATTAAGCTATTTTATAGTTAAGTGTCTATAAATTGTAATGCAATAATGGCAGTTTGTAATCAAATATCAACAAATATTTCTTATTTAGTACATTTAATTAAATAAGTATATACTGTCCATGACTGGTGTATTATCCAA
Source organism: Sialis fuliginosa (assembly GCA_961205875.1). NCBI lineage: Eukaryota > Metazoa > Arthropoda > Insecta > Megaloptera > Sialidae > Sialis > Sialis fuliginosa. Next base: position 2,976,915 of record OY540813.1, on the reverse strand, counting down.
TACTTTACCTATGTTATTTTTATTTATTATAAACGTGCCGCACCTGACTGTAACAAATTGCAAGGAGAAATTTTTAATATTAGATCGTAAATCGAAGAAATACATAGATTTTAATGAATTCTACTGTTGATAACGAAAGATTAGGCATTTGTTAGAATTGTTTTATGTAACATGTTTATTGTTTGCTACATTGACTTTTATAGAAAGACATATTTTTATTTTGTTTATCAGTTTGCTTGAATATATATTAATTAATATTTAATATTTTTATTTGTTTCAGGTAAGAAAAATAAATTATGTACCTACATTGATATAAGGTAAGATTTTCTTAAAGAAAAATTTAATTTCTTGAGTTTGGCTACAAATAATTACTTCTATATGCAATATACTGTACTCAAAAAAAAATTTCACTTACCCCCATTGAGTGGGGTGGTGTATTTAGATAGGTCTCCTAAAATACAACAAAAAATGTTTAAGAACGATATTTTTGATTTTTAATCGTTATCAGAGTGTCTCCCCCTAATTTCTGAACTATCGATGTAAAAAATCTAAAAAAATTCGGAATGTAGCTTTTTATTAGTACTTTCAATGAAAATTATAACGAACACTGTAGAAGTTTCTATTTTTATTTGTAGTAGGGTCAGTTGTTAGAAGGCTGTGACAGACAGACAGACAGACAGAAACATGGGTAAGTGTGTTATAATTAGAGATTGGAAAAATAGTTGTTATTTTCAATGAAATAGTTACTAGTTTTTTTCGGAAAATAGTTGGTAAATAATTTTTTTACGTTTTAATAATAATTAGTGCAAACGAAGCAGTAAAAAGAGTCACAAATAATTTAAAAATAGTTGGAAAGGTATTGGTATTTCATATTTACTCCGTTCGACGTATGACTACGGAATGTGCCCAACACGCACTTGCTTTTTATTTTCGTATTAAAGTTCCCATCTGTATAAAAAACAGTATACCTGTATATAAAGTAAATACCTTTTACTGAACACATATTGCAAAGGCTATCAAATGTCTGCACACAAAAGGAAGAATGCATCAACAAGTACATTTCCTCTCCCTTGTTGCATGTGAGCGCATCAAACGGTGATAAGTGATAATAGAATAGTCCATTCACCCCCCTCCCCCTCTACCAAAACACTAGCCCAGGGGACTTTACATGCTATTAAAAGAGCAGTAAAACCTTTAGAACACGGTTTTTTATGTGAGCTTATTCAATTTCCTATCGCGAAACTTTGCAACCGGATGCGGAAATAAAAAACTAAACTTAATTTCAAATATGGCTCTCCGAAGACGAATTTTTTTTTCTGTGCGGATTTCGTTTTCAAAAATTAATGAGTATCTACACGAAATTTGTTGGGGGACCTTTTTTATGCGATGGGAGTGGAAAGGGGTGATAGATATTTGTTTGAAAAACTTTAATAAAAATAATGTGTGACAGATGCAACTTTTTTCTTGAAAATTTATTCCTTGTAAAATTAAACTATGAAATCCTTTGTATTTGAACTAATCTTGATTTTTATTCGGTGTGGGCAAAAATCCGGGCCCCTTAATTTTTATTAACATATTATATAATGTATATAATATTAAAGAAACTTGAGGATGGTCGTATTTCAAAATCATGTGTAAAGGGGAGGAGTGAAATCCCAAAATATTAATTTTTTCAATATATCTCAAGAACGATATATGTTAAGTGAAAATTTTATATATTTTTTTTTTGTAGAGCATTCATTTTCCTATAATATAGATCTACAACGTTTGTTGTAAAATATTCCCTTACAAAGATTTATATCAGTTTGTTTTTTTTTTAAATTGATATTTACTTTGCGTTTTAAATGTCATTTTGACGTTTGCATAAAAAATTAAAAATTACGAAAAAATAATCAGGTGCGTCTTAAAAAAATGTCGAACTAATATTTTTTAGTAAAATTGTATAAAAATTAAATGGTTAACCAATGCTATGCAATTTATCTGAACACTATATCGGTTTTTATTTAAATTGTTCAATAATTAACTACCTTTGGTGAATTTAGCACGAGGAAGCACTGTGGATTTACTTGGCAGATGTTTTTTTAGCATGCCAAAAATTCAGCATTAGTATATGAGGTGGTAATAAATGTAATAATATTAGTATCAATATATCCCAGGTTTACCCAACTAATTTTCGTACGAATATCTGTGTATTGACATTTTTGCTAAAGTTAACTGTATTGCGTATCTGTATAAGTTACGAGTCAATGAATTAAAACAATACAAATGCGTAAATGGGCACAGAAATTAACAATGTCCTCGAGTGCACCGAAAAAAATAACAGCACTCTTGATTTTCATTCACATACAACCAAAATTAATCACGAATTTTTTTCTTGTGTGAAATTAGCCCCATCTCTTTAAAAAATCAGTGAGAATTCCACTGATTCCTTCAGTGAATGTAAAAGTTACTAAAAATCATTCTCACTAATCAATCAGTAATCTTGGCTGTATTAACAATGATTCACTGATTAGCAAAGGTCTACTTTTCACTATTTCACAGTGCAGAGTCGTCCATATTCACTGATATAATCAGTGACTATTCACTAATTCAGTTTTAAAGAGCTCCTTTTGTTGAAATTCAAATTTTTGAAAGTTTTTGCCAAATTATTCTATACTTGTTCTACACTGTTCCGAAATTAAAGTAAAAACAATACTAGAAAAACCTAACAAACGATGTTTTTTCAGTAGCCCCCCTTTTTTTAGATTAAAAAAAAATGCTAGTTTCACCCCTAAAATAAAAACTACACTAAAAAAAAACATTTTTTAAAAAGTTTTATTAGTGTTTTTATTTTAGGGGTGAAATATTTCGGAATAATGTTAGAAACAACTAGCACAATTTGGAACAACTTTCAAAAATTTCAACTTCAACAAAAGGGGCTAATTTCACACAGGTGATTATTTTTCGAACCAACCACGTTACTCTTATAAATTATTTTTATTTAACCTAACCCACCTCTGTTAAAATTAGATGTACATAAAAATATATCATAGAAAAACGTGTAAACGCATGTTCATGAAAATTCATGGAGCAAGTTTATGTTTGATAGAAAATCTATACGACTAGTAAAATATTCTTTATCACGTTGTGAAGATATGTTTTTGATTATATGGTATTTATTAATAATTGATGAAGCAATGAATTCATTCATGAAATTAATTTCGAATCAGAGTTTTATCTAGTTTTATAAATATACGAGTATAATCCATAATTCAATAAATTAGATAAAAATCAAACAACTCATTTTTGTATGCTAGAAAAAGAGGGTTAAAACTTATTATTCTATTATAAATAAAACTATATTAGCTATCTTCTGGCGTTTTATTTATCGCTCTACGATTATTATTTTCAGAGATATAAACTTTCAAAGTGTGACACATTATAAAATAATTAAAATGTTTAATTTGATAAATTTATGGCATACATAGCTATGAAATGATCCTAGATTTTTTTAAATCTAATCAATTTTCGGGATATAAAGTAGCCTATGTCGTACCTCAGGATGTAAGCTATCTCCCTGCCTAATTTCATAAAGATCAGTTCAGCCGTTTAGTCGCAAAAAGGTAACAAACAGACAGACAGAGTTACTTTCGCATTTATAGTAAGTATTAGTATAGTTTTTTGATAAATAAATAAAAATACATTTTAGTATGGCTATATTCTGAACATGGCAAGAATAGGCTCATGCACCCTACATTGAACTAAAAACAGGTGTTAAAATATTTTATTATATAGTTACTGTTATGTCCGGTATTATAAAGGACCTAACAAATTTGTTAGCTAGCAAGCACTTTCAAGTGAGATATCAAACTTATATGACAGTTCTTTTGGAGTTTGTTGATGACTTTGACAAGTTTCGCGCACGCGTTGTAGGTAAATACAAACGGTATTAAAACAGTGGTGATTTTATAAAAATTATTTTGTACGGTCAAAGATGCCAACTGTGTTACAATTAGTTGAAGTGTCACTGCTCTAAATTCCATAATTAATCCATAGATACTAGTACAGAATTAATACCCCATTTGAATGTAATTGCTAGCTAGCAAATTTTGTTAGCTCCTTTATAATACCGGACATTACTGTAATTTCCTAATTATTATATTATATTATGTGCATTCATAGAAAATTCATTTAAAACAAAAAGTTTTTTAAGATCGTGTGGTTAACGTATAAGAAAGTAACAAGTAAGTTGTTTCTTCCACACGTTCCGTGACCGGGTACATCTTTATTTCATGGCCGACGCGTTTCCTAAATCAATTTGTTTCCCATCGGACGCTGGTCAGTGGTCCAGTGCAGCTTCCCTAAGGTTGTAACTCACAATTGTCTGAAGCAACGGTACATGCTCGATACGATTTGGCGATAACGGTGATTGCATTATGAAAACATTACCTAAATACTTCGTTTCCTGAATATTGCTTCCTCGCAATATCGAAGATACGAGAAGCTTTGTGATCGTTTTAAAATGAGACAAATAAATTGTTATCCGATTTCAAAATTTTAAATTGAAACTTTTCGTTCCTTGTCTGGCTGTCTGTTTGTGTATACGTGTGTTCGTCTGTCTGTCCCCTAAATCCTTGTCACATGCATAACTTATGAACCACTGATCCGATATTAATAAAACTTGTTTGGATGGTTAGGTCTGGCTTGAGGTCGGTTTCATTTTAAAATCATCAAAATCGTGTTAAGGGGGAGAGGTGACATCCCAAAATATTTTTTTTCAAGATATCTCAAGAATTGCACAGTTACGTAAAAATGTAATTGAATCTTTTTTGTAGAGCATTCAATTTCATAAAATATAAGTCTACAATGTTTGTTATAAAATATTCCCTTAAGCGTCGATTACACTGAGCGAGTTTACAAGCTCTTGTTAGCTTGTAAACTCGCTCAGTGTAATCGACCCTTTACAAAGATTTATATCAATTTGCTTTAAAAAAATTGCATTTGTTTTTTATATTGATATTTAAGGCCTCTATACACCATCCAATCTGCAGAACCGATTTGTGGGGTGGTAGAGTGGGGGTAAATCAGGTACTGTTATAGTAAGTAATTTTTTTTTTTATACATAATCGCCCCAACTTGCCTATAAACGACCCAATTTGCAGATTGGATATCAAATTGGATGGTGTATAAAGGCCTTTACTTTGACGTTTGCATTAATTTAGATTTAGATTGAAACTGTCAAAAAATTAAAAATATACGAAAAAAATAATCAGGTGTGTCTTAAGAAAAATTATTTTTTTAGTAAAATTGTATAAAAATTAAATGGTTAACCAATGCTAGGCAGTTTATCTGGACCCTTTATATATAATTAAATATAGTAATAAATTTAAAAATCACATTTTAAAAACTTCGTGACCCACAGTAGAGAAAAATGTGTTATATACTTGAAATTAATTTTTTTAAGTAAAATTGTATAAAAATTAAATGATTAACCAATGCCAGGCAATTTATCTGAACCCTTTATATATAATTTAGTATAGTAATAATTTAAAAAATCACATTTTAAAAACTTCGTGACAGTATTGAAAAATATATGTGAAATTAATTTTTTAGGTATGATTTAAAAAAAAATCTTGTAGTAAAAAATAGCAAATAATTCGTGACAACTTCATGAAGCCCCCTGGTAAGGCAACAGATAGCGGGCGGTGTCCACGCGTGTGCGGTCACGTGAAGGGACCAAATTACACTTTGTGTATGTGTGTTTCTATATCCTTTCTCTCAAGAACCGATCGTATCAAATAAAGATGTTGTTGCCTTAGGGCTACTGGCTACTGGCTACTACAAGATGAAAAGTCTCTTACATAAAGATATTTAATTATGTTCCAATATTTGTTTTACTCTTGTAATCTTGAGTTGATAATGTTTGTAACAGGCAAGCTAGTGACGCATTTTAAGATCTGGCACCCTGGGCCTATAAGCAGGCCCGGATTTAGAAATATGCCGCCCCTAGGCAGTTGCGAAAATTGCCGCCCCCCCTCTCCCTCGAAACTAACAGTTTAAGTCATAGATGTCAAAATATAAAACTCAGAATCTTTTTTTTTGGTTGCGTCAGTTTCAAATTTTATAAATTTTTATAGTTACATTAGGAAACATAAAAACTGAAGACTTTTTTTTTTAGTCATGCTTGAGTAACATGTATAGAGTAATTATTGCTTATGGGTTGAAATTTTTACGTCTCGATTTTCGGATGGCAAACTCATCGATAATGGAATCAAAATAAAATTCAATTCCCACGAATATAACAAGTTTTCAAAGTTTCCACCAAAATTTGCCGCCCTTCAATTCTCGCCGCCCTAGGCAGCTGCCTACTCTGCCTGCATGGTAAATCCGGGCCTGCCTATAAGGTTTGCCGCCCCATAAATTAACGAAAAAAAAAATCTTTTAATAATGAAAAAAGGTGATACAAAAAAATAAAAAAATAAATTTTTTTTGCGATGCACTAATTGGTGGACAAATTCGTCAATAACACTGCCATAATTAACGGATTTTGTTAAGTCAGGTTCTATATCAAGGATGGTTTAACAGTTCAAACGTTTTTCGTTTATCCGGGAACGTAGATAATTTTTTATTCTTTTGAATACAGAAAACGAACGTCAGTTTTTTATTACCCTGTATAGTTTTGTCTGAAGAATTTCAAAATTTTATTAAAGATAATTTTCTTAACAAAAGAAAACTGGCTCTGATTCGAGATATTATGATAATTTTTTTTTTCAAATTGTAATGATAAACTACAACTTTCTTCTGTCTAGAAAAAAAAATTCAGTCAAATATATAGTTGATTAATGGCCCTAGGGTAAATACGCCAGTGAGGTAAGCGCTTATCTAAATAGGGGGGGGGGGTGTCATAGAGGACTGCACCCCCTCCAAACCTAAAAAATTAAAGTAAATTAAATAAAAAATACTGATTAAATCTACTATTAACTATTTTTGCCCATTTCAAGTACCATGACTCCCCCCCCCCCCCTAAATTTCAGCATTGTGTGTATTTTTTAAGTGGGTTAAAAATTCCGAACATGTGAATATAGTATTATTATTATTATTATTGTTTTGAGAAAAAGTATAAGGCATTATAAAAGGAATAAAAAAATGCAATATAATTTCATGAGAAACGATGTGACTCCCTTCCACTGATGTTTGTTGTATAGTTGCGGTCTTTCACAAATCTTTGCCAAAAACTATTGCAATATCTGCAAACACAATTGGCCTACATAGATAAGATACTGGCATATGTACACAGAGACAATATGGGCGTGTATGACCAAGGGCGTATCCTTTTTATATTTATATTTTATGAAATATTTTTAAGAAAGTACTATATCAATAATTAATAATATAATAATAGTAGTGACGTTAAATATAATAAATAATAACAACTGAGGATGATTCTATGAATCGAAAGCTTACATTTACTTTAATCTTGATTAAATTTCTTACGTTTACACGGTTAAATTGTTATTATTTAAAATAGTAATATATATACATATAATATATAATTCATAATATAATATATACGAATGGGTGGGAGGGGGTACATAACAACTATGTAGTTAATTTATTTTGGCAATGATTGATTCATTACAAGATTTAACCCTAACTGACAACAGAGAAAGCAAGCGAGAAAACCAATTGTAATGGATAAAAAAAATCGATTTAAAAAATATATTTTCTTAAAGAACATGTATTCAAAAATATCTCCAACAAATTTCAAGTCAAAATCTTATAATTTGACGAAGATACAGTAAGTAAAAAAATATATTTTTTGTTAAATAAATATATTTTATATGTTGGTACTTAAAATTTCAATCGCATTTTTCTCGAAACGACAAACTAGTCCAATCAAAAACCCTAATAGTCTAAATCTAAACGTAACTGATTTCAATGTTTGGAAAATGAGTATTTTTAAAGTCCCTTAAATAAAAAAACTATCCAAACAAAGAATTTTTTTCAAAAATCAATTAAAAATCTCTACTTTTAACGACTTTTTGGACTACTTACTCTTAATTTTAGAATATTTTTCAATAAATTTTTTTGAACATAGTTCAAAATACCCTCAATCCTAAAATAATTAATTAAAAATTCGCAAAAATCTGTAATATTTCGAACCATCAAAGTGATAAGAAAAAATTCACAAAAAATCGAGTAAAAAAAATCAGTCCAATTAATCCAATCAGATCTCAAGGGTTTTAAGTACCACATTTACCCTGTCTATACACGTCTATGTACATTCGCGAATCACTTGGTTGGTAATTGGTAAAACTCCCGGAATGTAATGACACAGTTACGCGGTGTGTCTCCAATCCGCCGGAAACATTGATATAGTTATTGTCTCTCTCTCGGGTTCAGATTTATTATCACATTTATGTATAGGTCGTGTGTGATCTCATTAAACATTATTGTATGTGTATTGATTAGGTTATCAAGTTTAATATGTGATAAATATAAAAATTAATATTTACTTTCGTATAATTATGGATGTGATTCATGATGGTATTAATAGAAATGTTTTTTTTTGTGTCAGTTTAAAGTTTTGTGTATTCGTGTTTTCTGAAAAAATTTAATATTTTTTTTTTATCAAATGCGATGCGTATTTATACTTCGTACTGTAGATTAAAACCTTTAGCAAAGTTAAGAACCAAATTAATTCGAAAAACTCTACATTCTAATTTTAAATTATTTTCGAAAAAACAAATTAGTACTGTGAATGATGATAGTTTTTTTGTGATCTTGACTTCATTTTACATATTTCAAATTTTTTTCATATTTTTCTCACTGTTACTTTCGGAGATATAAATGATTTGTACGATTTTCTTGAAAATTTGCAAAACAAAGAGTCGTGTCAAAAGAAAGAGATAGAAACACGTTTGGAATATACTTGTCCTTTTAAACAGGAGTGTAGCTATTTCATTCTTGGCCCCGAACACAAAAAATATTCATAGATATATATATAAAGAGGTTAAAAAAAAAAAAAAATTTATTACAAAAAAAAACAATTATTGATTTTTAAATAATATAAGTTTCGATTTTTTGACCCAATTTTAATATCTTGTTCTTCCTTTTTCGTAGCTTCGTAATGTAACCTAATATCAAAAAAAAATATTTAAAATTTTGTTAAGTAAATCTTGTATGTGCTGTTTGTAAGTGTAGCAATCCACCTCATCATTTTGTAGCAACCACATGGGAATTGATTTAAAACTATTTTTTATTAATATATATTTAATATTTTTGGTAACAAAAATGTTATTTTCCCGGAATATCCGTTCATAATTTTACAAATTTCTATCAGATCAACTGATGTTTTTTTTTTAATTTCCTCGATGAAATATGAACCATTATAGTATGTTTATTGTTTATATTATTTACTTTTCTAAAAAAAAACTTACTGCACAAAAATCACAAGATAGATATACAAAAATATATCTGACAGAAATACTACCCTGAACTATAGTAAGCTACTAATCAGATTCTTAGAAAAAGAGATAGATATATTCCAAACTACACTGCATCTCTCTCTCACTTTTTGAACAGATGTTACGCCATTGTGTTAATACAGAATGCACTGTCCATTCTCTATGATTATTTGGTGTGTCGTGTGTTAGTGTATAGATAAGTCAAGAAAGAGAGTGGTAACGTGTGAGTTATGTGCAGATGAAACACAAAGTTGTTATCTATGAATGGCCATGTTTACATTCCTCGCGAGCTGATATCAGTTTGGATTATCCGCTAATAGACAATGCACTAGTTTAGCTTCTTTCTGTTGTTTTGTTTCACTTTTATTTCGCGCAAACTTATCCGGTTTTTATTTATAGTATTTTAGTTTTGTTACTGATATTTATGGAGTTAGTTTTCAGTGAATGTTATCCTAAACAGTTGTGATTTTTGTATTGTTAAATTATCGCTGCTTCGAGATAAAAACTGTGGATGCAATTGTGTTGAGAACTTGACTCATAAATTCTTGGAAAGTGCATGAAAGTATTTCGGTGATTTTTTTCTCTTTTTACTGTATTTCATCGGAAATATTTATTTAAAACAGTGGTACTGAAAAATTCGATATTCAGGAACTTATTATTTATTTTAAATTACAAAAATAAGAGCTGCATCATTTGAATTTTCTATAGAGCAGTGGTCTTCAAACTGTGTACTTCTCTGAGGGTTACCGGGGTTTTTGACGGTACGATTCACGATTTGTACCGACAAAACCACTGCATTCTTAAATGAAACCGAGTATAGTTCTAAGTGAGTCGACAAATTTTAAAGACCACTGCTCTAGAGCAAAATGTAAGCTAACGCAAAGGTAATAAATGTATAATAATGTAAAAGCTATGCATGCATTTTATGATGTATATACACTTGTCACCACTGCTTTTAGATCGCTGATTTATACTTACGTCATTCCCGTAAACTATTCCATTGATTAGAACTGTCAGTGGGATGTCATTTATATTTAATACCTCGCAGATAGTGTTAGCTAATAAAATATTATAAAAAAATCTTAATTTCGTGAAATATTTTAACAGATCGAAAGAATAAAATATTTAAGTATTTACTAAAGAAATATTGTGGGTTTTTAAAGTTTTTTCACATTAAAAAAAATAATTCATATATTTTCAGGTGTAGACAAAAATTCGATCGCAACGAATTTTCAATAGAATTTTAGATTAAAAAAAATGTATTGTAAGCCCCTGCTACAAACATACAATGTAAATTAACTAATTATAAGATAAAAGTTCGTTGCCATTCGATATTAAGTGTTTACTCAACCATTTTACCCGAAAATTTACATTTTTACCATTAATGTAATGCATACAAAGTACTATGTAATTTTATTTATTATAATTTATACCCAAGTTTAACTAAAAATCGGACGAAACAACAATTTCATCATTTTTAATTAAACTACAACTTTAATTTTAATTATTCGGGTAAACGAAACAGCATGTTGTTGCTCACGCGTGACCCGACGTGACCTGCCCTTATTCACGCCCGCAGCGCATCATGTACGTGTATATATGTATGTGTAAGTTAGGGTTGCCAACCGTTTTAATATTTCTGTAGGAAAATTCTTTTTAAATCAGAAATATCTCTTATGGTAGATTTACACCAAAAAAAAAAAAATTAAAAAAAAATGGTGACAGAACATGCATTTAAAAACCATGTACGTGTATTTTTGTGTAAGCTAGGGTTGCCAACCGTTTTCATATTTATGTAGGAAATTCCTTTTTAAATCAATCTCTTACGGTGGATTTACAACAAAAAACATCTCATTTTTAATAAAATGGCAACAAAACCTACATTTTAAAATACAGTGCTTTCAGAAATGATTACTGAGGTTCCTTTTATTTTTTGAGTTTGGAAAGAAAACAATTTAATAATGTCGTTAAAAATTAGGAGGGTGGGAAAATAAAGATTTAATTAATAAAATTACAGATAGTAACATTTTTAAAACCTTTATTTATGTATTTCTTTTACTAATATTCAAAATTGTATTAGACTGATATTTCTTCCGAACCCCATATAAATTTTAAATTTATTTTTTGTTCTATTTCAAAAAAAAAGTTAAAAATATATGAAAAAATATTCAGGTGCGTTTTAAGAAAAATTTCTAACTAATATTTTTTAGTAAAATTGTATAAAAACTAAATGGTTAACCAATTTCAGGCAATTTATATAAACACTATCGGTTTTTATTTAAATTGTTGAATAATTAACTACCTTTGGTGAATTTAGCACGAGGAAGCACTGTGCATTTACTTGGCAGATGTTTTTTTAAGTCGGTTTTATTTTTTTCTTAAATCAACATACATCATGATTTAAAAAAAATTCACAATTACTTTAAATACCGTCAAATGAAGGAACATATTATTTTTAGTTTAAAACAAATCTGTCCAAGACTTAATCCTACTTAAGCAGTGATAATTAATGTTGGCAGCCCTTGTAGGGGTTCAGATTTCCGAGACTCGGCCTCGCACGTACAACACATGCTATAATAATTGTTTCCATTATTCCGAGTTCACGGAAGCGTGAAAAGTTGGTATTTTTCTCTCAACCAGACCAACAACAAATCTACTGTACTAACTAATATATTCACAAATTGTACCACGCATTATTTATTTTACCTCACACATGACTGAAAAAAATAACTCTCTTTTAAATCTTTTATAGTTTATAACACAATATTTTCTATATTAACGCAGTTTTATTCTAGTAGCTGTTATCCGCGCAACTTCGTCCACGTGGTAATACAGTTTAGTTTTGCATTTACACGCTAGATGTCTACGCCAAAAAATATAACCTATAATTCTTACAAATTTTACATACCCATTTTTTATCTAATACATTTTAACCTCAGAATTCAAATTTCATCAAGATCGGTTCAGCAGTTTAACCGTGAAAAGGTAACAAACATACAGACAGAGATGGATATATGGATTATTTAATTTATTGATGTTATACTTCTTTAGGAGCACCGCGTACACATTTTTTTCTGGGCAGTGAACAAGTCAAATGCGTCAGAGCCAAACGAGGGAGATAAAACTGTCTTTGAATATACATAACGCTCTCACTCTCTTAATGGCTTTCAGTACCTTATGCTTGTCTCTGTCAGATTGCTCTCGAAGTGCGTTTTATCTTTGGTTATTATTTCGTGTTACGTTTACATATGCATTATATTTAGGATTTTGTTAGATATTATTTTTATGTTTATGTTAATGAATATTCAAATAATTATTAACTTGTTTTGTTATTATTAGAAATATTAGTTTACAATGAATGAAATATTGAATTTGAGATTAATTGTGTAGTTGTTTTCCAATTAATACAATGTAAACTATTTATTAGAAAATAAAACCTTAACTTGGTCTACTAACGATCAAAATTTACGAAAAATCATATTATTTTTATTTTCGTTACAATATAAGTACTGTGAAACATTAGTACGTTTTTGAAGGGACTGGGGGTCTTAAGGAAGAATGCTGGGAACTAAAAAAAACGTACTAACGAGGTTCTACTTCCACAAGGTACTGGCACCAGTTATGGCCGCTATAAGAGCAAGGTTTACTGTTTTTGTGATTGACGGGCTTCTATTTTGTAATTCTCAAAATCTGCAAATATACCCTTTTATTTTATTTATGTTTTTTATCCAGTAATGGATAAAGTAAAACCAGTAATGAGCACGCAGTGATGGACACTTCCTAGTTTAAATGTCCACCATTTTGGCACCTATTGGCCGATTGTCATAAAATCACGCTGTAAGACAGTTAAATGTATATAGATTAATATTCAGAAATGGTAGTAATCAAATATCAACAAATATTTCTAATTCAGTACATTTAATTAAAAATTAGCCATTACTGGGGTCACTATTGATAAAGCAAGTGCCGATTGGGCCCCTTTCCACCACTTCTCCTTACAACTGTCCATTTTGAGCAATAGGCCCTTTTAATTTCATCAATAAGATAACAATGAATTTTACATATGTTATCTTTGTAACGGTTAATCGGATGACCAAAGCCCATTTATATCAACATAAATAGACAGAATTCAATTGTTATTAAGTATATATGAGTGTGTAGGGGGAGGTGACGTCACATAGTCAACATTAAATGCCGCTAGTTGTAGCCAATGCAAGTGGAATGAGTCATTATTTTAATAGAAACGTGTTTGGAATGCATAGAATACAATTTGTTTTATAATACGTATTATTGTAAACTTACAAGTTGAATATTCAATAAATGCGCTTAGAAAACATTTAGTAAACATAGGTTTGATTGTTCTCTATACCAGTGGTTCTTAAAGTAGTGAGCCGCGGCCCCCTAGGGAACCGTGGCCTTCCCCCCGCGAAGAGCTGCAAATATAACAAATAAATATATTATTGTTAAATACTATATATATTATGAATTGTACGTCAGTGGCGAAGTGTCCATTGTCCATGGAAGCAAGGGAAGGAGTGCTTCCCTTACTTTATATGGGTAAATTAATACAAATCTGTGTTTTCAGTTAATAAATAATTTAAATATATTATTAGAATATTCGTCTTTATGCGCAACTCAAACATTTTAACTAAAAATCAAAAATAACATTTAATATTAATTTACACGCTCAATTATAAAACTATAATACCTCTACGTCTTATTTACTTGTTTTTTAGTCGATATTTGTATGACGAGTTGAAGGAAATTTCACTAAAAAATTTCAAATTTTTTATTTCGTTAAAAGTATGTTTATTGAATAGAAAATGACGTGAAAAGTTGAACTGTTCAAACCGCAGGTCTGTATCTGAAACCGTTCTCGAGATATAGCCTCTCAAAGTTTTAGTTTTTTCAAATTTTTGGAGAAAAAAGGCCATTACTTTTGAACGCGTGGTCGGAATTGATTTTAGTTGACGGATTTGAAATCAGCGTGTCAAAATCTATATAATGACATGTATAATACCTTAAAACTCGAAAAAAAAAAAATTCGCGAAAAATCGAAAAAATTCAAAGGGGTATACCTTAAAAAAATGTCGATTTTTGGCCAAAATTTTTTTGTCTGATTTTAAAGTATAATACATGTCATTATATAGATTTTGACACGCTGATTCCAAATCCGTCAACTAAAATCAATTCCGACCACGCGTTCAAAAGTAATGGCCTTTTTTCTCCAAAAATTTGAAAAAACTAAAACTTTGAGAGGCTATATCTCGAGAACGGTTTCAGATACAGACCTGCGGTTTGAACAGTTCAACTTTTCACGTCATTTTCTATTCAATAAACATACTTTTAACGAAATAAAAAATTTGAAATTTTTTAGTGAAATTTCCTACAGTGAACTTCAACTCGTCATACAAATATCGACTTAAATACAAGAGAATAAGACGTAGATTCATTTAATTACTATATAAATATATAAGAAACTAGTATACATATTTCAATGAAAAAATAAATCATATAGTAAAAAATAAAAATTAATTTTAAAGAGATACTGATTTTTATAATTGGATTTCAAAGCGCACGTGGTTGTAATATTAACAATTAAAAATTTGTGTAAATAAATAATTTATTTACTTTATGCAGTTATGATTTCATTGTTTACATTATATTTTGATAATGTCAATCAATATTTTATTTAATCGTTTATAACAGGGGTGTAGAGAATTTTTAATAAGAAGCAAATCAATTAAAATGATTTATCGCCGTAACTTTTGAACGGGTGTTTTTTTTGAAATCAGCATGTAAAAATTCTTCAAAGGGAATTTGAAAATATAAATTTTCAGTTTTTTTTTTAATTCACCCAACGATTTTTTGAGTTTGGAATATTTAAGGAATTTTTTTGATTCACAAATTTTTACATTACACTATCGATCAAAAGTATTATATGTCGAAAATTCAAAAAGTATTAATATATTTCAAAATTATACAAATTAATTATAATTAATTCTTTTCCCACAGTCCCTCTACATACATTTTTATTTTATAATGTTTAGCATAAAGCGTATAGATTACATATACATACTTGCCATTGTTAATATGTATATCTTAATACACTAACACATTTCACCTGATAACTCATAGAGAAACAGTGGTCTTAAAAATTAAAAAAAATATACCTCCAAATTTTTTAAAAATCACAACATGATTTTTTTTAATTTTAGAATGTTAAATATCTGCCCGTTTTTACCCTACACAGAATTAAACTCCCCTATACTAAAATCCATAGACAGTATGACATTTGTCAAACAATAATTGGTACCTCGTATATAGAATATTATAGATTCTTTACTTTTATGCCACTCAAAAGATTTAGTTAATTGTCTTTTATTATATCAAGCATGAAAGAATTGATTCAAAAAGTATTTTCAGAATGTCGACCAAGGACGTATTAATAATAAATGTATCTATTAATTGCTTCTTCATACGTTTAAAATGGTTTAATATCGACAATGAAAATTAATAGAATAAATATATTAATACCAAAATAAAAATTTGAAAAGGAAATATTTCAAAAATTTAAAAGAAAGTTCATTATATTATTGAGGTATTATTGACAAGTCCAATTCAGTGCTTGTCAAACTTTTATAGGTTACGGTACCTTAATCAACATCAAAACTATAACTGTAATATTTTTATTGACAATAATATCATTTTTTTATCTATTTGTTGATAAACAAACTATTGAACCGATTTTGATGGGACTTTAACTGTTCAAAAGCTTAAGACTCTACAATCATTATAGGCTATATATATGATAATTGATTTAAGGAAAAATTTACAATAAAAACATTTGAAAATAATTAACGATGTTGAAGCATGGACAATCCCTGATTTAGAAATATACGCGGGTGAAGCCACGGGATAATTGTAGTAGATCTATTACATGAAGAATTGTCAAGTCTAAAATTAGTTAATATTTTAAACGAAAATCAGTAAAAAGTTATTTAATGATAATAAATAAATCGATTTTCTTGTAAATATTTTAATTATTGTTTATTTGTGATAATATATTTTTCGAACGTCTAGCTAATAAACATTTATGAACTGATCCGTTGGATTTTCTGTACGTGTTTGGATCCAAGCCAATGCCTATTTTACATTTAATTAAACTGTCTGCCTCATTTTCATTCTCCGGGAAGGACATTTTAAATATATTAACGATACAACACATGTTAATATACGAAAATGTATCAACAATTTTATATTTAGATAAGAGATTATACAAAAAATAAAAAGTTGTTCAATTTTATGAGATTCATACTTTATTAATTTAAAAACTAGTCCAGAAGCCCGGTATGAAACTTTTTAACCGATTTCAAAAAGGAACTTCGATGATTTGGACGTTTTTTTTCTTATTTGAAAGAGTATATTCTCGAGGTGGTCCTATATAAATTTCATTAGAATCTAACCATGGACTTCAAAGATACTCGAAAGGGAAAAATAAAAAATCGATTTAAAAAAAAAACTTTTTGAAGTTGGTGCCAAATCAATAAAAACAACTTTTTAAGAAAGAAAAAAAACAATTTAAAAACTGTTTTTAATTATTATATGCCTACTTTTCAGTATTTTTAAGTTTTTTTTTTTTAAGTCGCTTTTATTTTTTTCTTAAAAAGATTGTTTAGTGGAATTGAGGGCTCGCCAAAAGTTGTTTCGACTTGATACGAATATTATTGAGTTTTGATTGTACTTAGAATCCTAAGACCCTAGTATTAGTTTATACTCAAAAACTTTTGACATTAAAATTTTTTATACAATTTGCAAAATTCACTTTCACCCAAAAGTTTTGAAACCACTGAAATTCCAGCAACCGCCGTCGTTTCAGAGATAACAAAGCGTGTATGATCAAAAACGCTCACTAGTAAAGGAAAGAGCGATAAATAATAACACAATTGACATTACCCATCCTTATCGTGTAATGAAACTATATCATTATTACAAAGAACAATCATTAGTAAAGGATAGAATACTTAATATAAAAGGCAACGATATTACCTATCCTTGTCAGGCGCAGGTACACATGTGCTAAAGTTTAAGTAATAACATTATTACAAGCTGAGTATGTATCACAAGTGGCTCTATTTGCTTCAAAGGAAGTTGCATTTAAATGTGAGGTGTTCTGTGGATGTAGTCACGTGGAAATAGCCGGTAGAAGTTGATCTAAATTTCATACCTAGAAGTGATTTAATATAATAATAAAGTTGTCAGTGAATTTTATGATAGTTCAAGTGTTTCTGGTCTTCTGGGATTGTTATAAAAAATAAATTAATGATCAGTTTTTCTAGTGCAAAATGTTTAAAACAAATTCAGAAGTTTCGAGAAAATTAGTGCATTAATTAATTTTAGTGGTTAATTTCTTAAAAAATCATTTTGGTTATACCAACTTCTATTTTTCTCAGTGGTGCATCCAGAAAAAAATCGGGGTATATAGGGGGGTTAATTTTTTTAAATGTAATTGTATGTATTTTTTATGTATCGAAACTTCGTGAAATTCGGGGTGGGGAGGGGGGTTCCGGTATTATAAAGAATAGCTAACGCTATCTGCTAGGTGTCAAATTGTTATAGAATTTTTCGATATGTTAAAGCAGTGGTAATAAATGTATAATAATGTAAATGCTATGTATTTTATGAGGTACATTTGGCAGCACTTATTTTAAGTCGCTGATTGGATGTATCGCGCATGCATCAGGGTTATCATATGTACGATTTCATTTGTTACAGCTGTGAGTGTTGTCATAGAAAGCTAGAAGCTAATATGCTTTTGCACTCAAGTAAATTCATTATAATATAGAACATAAAAAAACTGGGGTGCGCCACTAATTCTTCTGGGCATGCTCTCAGGGTGTCCACTTTCTGGAAAGTCAGGGAAGCCTAAAGTGGTCAGGGAAAGTCAGGGAATTTATTTAAAATTCTGAAAAGTCAGGGAATTTATTAATTTTTTTTTAGAAAGTCAGGAAAAAAGGTCATTGAATTGAAAGTAAGTAACAAGTATAAAATTTTCAAGTTATGACCAAAAAAAAAAAGTCTTCAAATATTATTTCTGCACATTCTTGCTTCGAGACCCCCCGAGTCAGGGAATTTTGAATCTGTGGTCAGGGAAAGTCAGGGAATTTTATTTCCAAAAACCAGTGAACACCCTGGCTCTATATGTTCTTCAAACAATTATTTTTTTATTTTTCATTCCTGTGTGACGTAGAATGTATGTTAGTTACTATTTTCTTAGAAATTCCACGCTTCATGAACTCCCCCCAGAAAATTATAGGGCTGAGGTCTAAAGAATGTCAAGGTCAAGATAAAACTTTTATTTCTTTATCCTTCAGGAATTTCGTGACTTTCTTAGCTAGTGAGTCATGCATAGAAATAAAATCGTCTAATTATGAAAACCTCTCCTGAATTAGAGCTATTTACAACAAAATTAATAATTTTCATCATATTTAATTTTATTAGAAAATATTAATTGCATTTTTTCTTAATACGGGCCTGCCTTTAAACAATTACTATACATCATCAGATAATTCTAGGGTTTGAGCTTTTTAATAGTGAAAATCCTATCAAAATCAGTTCAGTAGTTTTTGAAATGTCAGAAAAACAAACAGATTAAAAAATTGATTTTATTTTGCGTATAACGTATTATAGATTTAAAATATCAAAAATATTAACATTGTAGTCACAGAGCCTATCAGATTTATATTATATATATATTAAGTAGTAATTGAGTCGTTTAAAAATCTACTATATATAACGAAGTGTCCTCACTCACTGATAATCATTTTTTTGACCATTTCCACTCATCGGAGAACCTTGAAATTTGGTATATATATTCCTTGGGGGTAAAAAATAACAACTAGTGGGCCTTTTTTGAAAAAGTTCATAAATGGAGTGACAAGGGGCCCCCAATTTTTCAAAAAAAAAGTTACAATTTTTTTATTATTTTTTTTATATTCCTTGGGCAATATAATGTAAGGTTCAAATTTCAGATTTAAAAAAAATGAAAAAAAAAGGAAAAAAAAAGTTTTGATGTAAAAAACTATCAAAACGAAAATCGATTTTAGATTTTTTTAATTTTTTTTAAATACTTTGGTTAATTGACAACCATGAACCCGTGTCTGATTTTTGAAAAAGATATGTTAAAGAGGAGAAAATAAACAAAATACGTTTACATATAATGCGCTTTAAGCATTTACTAAATTAATTGCAAATGTCGTAACTATGGATACATTTTATTTTATTGATTATTTTTAAATGTCAGTCATTTAAAATTTTGAAGTAAATGTGTTTTATATGAAGAATAAAATATGACAAAAAAGAAATATAAAGAACATAACGAATGAAAAATATGCACAACTCTAAAGTAATAAATAATTAAAATTATCGTACATAAATTTGTCAAAAAAATTGAAGACAAACAATCACAGCATTCGAATGACTAATATTCGGCATAACATAGGTAATACATTAAAATTTAAAACTTAAAGTTATTGATATATCAATATTTTTACCCACATAGGTATTTTATTGTATTAATTGTATAAATATTAGAAGATTTTATTTAATTAATAATTAACATTGTCGTAATTTTAAATGATATTTTGTTTAATTGTTGTATGAATTTGTATATCTGTCTCTGTGATCTGAACATCGTGCATCTAAAAGTGACAAAGTTAATTCAATTTACAACTATATTTGATTTAAAAAAGGTTCATCAATTTTAATACAAAATATAGGTAGGTATATAATATTAATAAATCCATACTAATATTATAAATGCGAAAGTGTGTTTGTCTGTCTCTCTGTCTGTCTGTTACCTTTTCACGGCTAAACCGCTGAACCGATCTTGATGAAATTTGGCAGTAAGATAGCTTGCATCCCAAGGACGGATATAGGCTACTTCATATCTCGAAAATGCAACCCCTAAGAAATTGCAAGAGGGTGGAAAAATTTTGATTTTTTTTAGTAATTAATATTTTACCCCCCGTTACATATGAAGGGTTGTAATTGGTTTTATTCGATCCGGCGGGAAAAATACTACGGGAATGGAGGTTTTACGGGGAAAACAACCCTCAATCTCGTATAGGAACCAAGATATTTACGATTTTGTATAATGGAAGAAAACTAAAAATAAGAAAAATTTAATATTTCACCCCCTGTCACATATGAAGGGTTGTAATTGGTTACATTCGATCTGGCGAGAAAAATACTACGGCAGAGGGGTTATTAGCGGGACAAAACAACCCCTTATCTTACATAGAAGTCAAGACTTATAATATAAATGCGAAAGTGTATCTCAGTCTGTCCATTTTTTACCTGTTCACGACTAAACCGCTTTACCGATCTTGATGAAATTTGGTAGTAAGATATCTTGCATCCCGAGGAAGAACATAGGCTACTTCGTATCCCGAAAATTCAACCCTTAAGGGATTGCAAAAGGGTTGAAAAATTTGTATGGGAATTTTTTTTTAGTAATAAACATTTCACCCCCTGTTACATATGAAGGGTTGTAATTAATTTTATTAGATCCGGCGGGAAAAATACCACAGGGGTCGGGTATTTATACATGGGGTATATAGAAGAAGAAAAAACCTATCTCGCATAGCAGTCGAGATATTTGCGATTTTGCATAATGAATGAAAACTAAAATATAGAAAAAATTTATATTTCACACTCTTACATATGAGTGGTTGTAATTAGCTTCACTCGATCCGGCGGAAAAAATATCATTAAGATGGGGGTTACAAAATTTACGCGAGCGAAGTCGCGGGTAGCAGCTAGTTTACTTATAATTTAAAATAAATGTCAATAAATCACAATGAACGTAAATCTTATGATGTAGGTGTAACATAAGTAAAAAATATTTGAATGTTCAATTTAAAATGCAAAGCGATAACAGTTTGACTACAATTGGGCTTGCTTTTGTTTAGTTACGATCTAGTTTAACCGAACGCCCACGCAGTTTACTTTAATCTAAATTAATGTTTATCAGGGGCGTACGCAGAATTTTTTACTGTAATTAAAGAAACTAAAAATATTAAAAATCGAATAATTAGGAAAAAAAAAAATAAGGACTGTCTTGTTTTAGGTTTTATAATATTTGTTAGGAACCTACGCAACGTACTTCTTCCAGGGGCGGGGTAAGATAGGATTATATTGCCAATTTAAAAAAAATTAATAAAGTGAAGTTAATTTTTATAAATTAATTATGATGAACTTAAAAATCTAGAGGGAATGGGGGATAAATACCGTTTTTTGAAGAATGCAGAAAATTATTCCCAATTAATTTAATTTGTTGCTACAAAGTTTTTAACTTATATGGTGTAATGTTTAATATTAAGTAAAATAAATATTATGTATTATTATTTTTAAAGAAATTAAACAATAAAATCTATAAACATGGTTTTTCTTAAAATATTTTTAAATCATGCTTCGAAATAAAAATATTATTATATAAAATTAGTAATTTCAATTTCGATGCAATCCAAAAAACAGTCTGTCTCTCAAACTAACCGAATGATCTCAAAATTACCGCATGAAAAGTATTTTAAATTTATTCCAACTTCCGGTTTCACCGGAAATAGAAACATTTTTTTCTTTTTGTTCACTTCATGTTGAGCGTTTCTGTCAGAACACTAGTTTCTATCTCTTTCGGGTTACTTCTTTCTCACTTCCTTACACGCTTATTAAAAAATGACATTCTTTAAATTTCTGGTACATTCCACCAGAAATTCCATGAATTAACCAATCAAAGCTCGTTGTTCACTACGATCTAAGCCATATATACATAGTATAAAACAAAATCCCTCCCCGCGTCTGTCTATCTGTGAACGATTTTCTCAATAATTACTGAACAGATTTTATTCCCGTTTTCACTAATAGAAAGGTTAGCTTTAGGTGTATAATTTGTGATATTTTGTGTAAATTTCATAAAGTAAAAAAAAAGGTTTATTACAGATTAAATTTATATCGCCCCGGATAATACCAATCTAGTTTATTACAATAAAGTAATGAAATGTTCCGGTTAAGTTATTTACCACTTGTTTAAACTGATGTGAATCATCATTCCAACGAAATACAATTTCAGAAGAGGAATGTAATGATTTTGTGTTTTGTGTTGTGATTCTGTGAAACGACAGAAATGTCGGTAAGCAGAATGGAGTACAGCTATTTCCACAAGAGGATCGGAAGTGTTAGAAAAATGGTGAACTTCTTCAACACTTTGCCGATGAAGTCGGAAAATTCCCACAGAAACATGTAAGTATAAAATGCCAAACAAAATATGTTGCTGTTTTGTTTTTGTTGGTGTAAACGCCAAAAAAGACTTGTTTATATTTTGTTATCCACTTAATCTAGTCTTGTTGGCGAAATGTTGGTAAAAAGTTGCAATTTTGTCCGTGAAAACATGTTCCTGTTTTATCGTTTTTCGAGTGTTTTTTCGGTGTGAAAATTTGTTGACATTTTGTTTAAAAGACACGGTGTTTTTTCGGTCTAAACACAGCATAATAGACCGAAAAACAAAAACAAAACAGAACACGGTGTTTTAAAACACTTCGTATTTTAAAATGTACAGGGTTTGTTGCAAACAAGAGGATGTTGCCGTTTTTTTTTTGTTTAAAGCATAATAATAATTTAATTTAAATACTTTAATTGTAACAAGTAACAACATTCTTAATTTTAGGGGTCAACCAAATTTTTTTTCTGATTTTTTGAACCGGTAGTTACAGAGTTAGAGGTGGGGGGGAAGGACAAAATAAAATACTACAAACTACTAACAAACTTTATTAAAAATTTTCATCTTTAGTTTATATAAGTACAAAAAAAAACCTTTGAATGCATTTATTTGAGTTGATTTTTTAAATTTAACTGATACCTACCTCGCCTAACGAAATGAAAAATATTTAGAAATAATTAACAGAAATGTAACGTTTATTATTCTTAGCAAAAAGTAATTTTACACGAAGCGAAATTTTAAAAATCATTACTCCTTGTCTGTTTCATGAAATTAAATTAAAAGAACTCTAAAAGCCCATTAAGGAAGAAATGAAATTATAATACACTCTCATGGAGTTGGGTCAAGTTATACTTTTTAACAAGTTTTCAGTTTTTCCATTTTCTTTTTCAATTGTTTTTGAACGGTGATTTATAGAGAGGGAAAATTGCATTATTTTCGTTCAAAGAGTCGTTAATATTGTCATGGAAATGTTAAAAAAAGAGAAAAATATTACATTATTAAATACTACAGCTGTTATCCGCGACGAAATTGTATTTTACCTCCTCGCAATATCGAAGATGCGAGAAGCTTTGTGATCGTTTTTGAATGAGACAAAAAAAATGTTCTCCGATTTCAAAATTTTAAATTAATCTTTACGTTTCACGTCAAGACAAACACTTTTCGTTCCGTGTCTGTCTGTCTGTCTGTCTGTCTGTCTGTCTATCCGTCCGTCCGTCTGTCCCCTGAATTCTTATCACACGCATAACTCATGAACCATGGAACCGATATTGTTGAAACTAGGTCGGATGGTTGGGTCTGGCTTGAGGACGGTTTCATTTCAAAATCATCAAAATCGTGTGTGTGGGGGAGGGGTGACATCCCAAAATATTTATTTTTTCTAGATATCTCAAGAACGACACATGTTACGTGAAAATTTTATAGAATACTTTTTGTTGAGCATTAACGTTTGTTGTAAAATATTCCCTTACAAAGATTTATCTCATAAATATTTGCAAGACTTAAGTTTTTATTTAAGGCAAGTTACGTGTTTAATATTGATTTCTTAATACTTACGTTGGTCGGTTTAATTGGTCGGATTGTTGGTGACAGTTTTATAGCTGTTTATTCATTACTTTATGAATCCTTTCACCCTCTCTTGAGAGACGCCCTGTGGTTAAATTATTGCACTCGTAATTTTAAAGGTGCTCGAAAATTCTAATGCTTCGGAAAATTTATACACGTGGCTGGCATATTAATTATACTGAGGAAAAGCTACGATGGGTTTCCTATGGCTTTATTATTTATTCTCTTACGTTTTTATTTTTTTGATTAAAATACCAACCTTTAATTTTATTTGTCTTGAAGATATTTTAAAATTAAATTTACAAATTGTTCTAAATTAAGTATAAATAGCGTTCGTCCTATTTATCTTTATATTAAAAAAAAAATTTTACTAAAGTATTTCAAAATTAAAATTCATAGGCTACAAAAATTTCCTTGCACATTCGAAGTGTCTTAAAATATATTTTTAGTTTTAAAAATGAACTCATTTTTTTGCAAAAAATATTAATTTTAATAATCAAAATATGTTTTAATTTAACTGCGATAACTTTAAATAAAATATAAAATTAATTGTTTCAAATTTCTGCATATTTAAATTTCGCGGTTTTTTAATTTGAGTTTTATTATTAATATTGCTTCCTCGCAATATCGAAGATACGAGAAGCTATGTGATCGTTTCAGATTGAGACAAAAAAAAAGTTCTCCAATTTCAAAATTTTAAATTTATTTATCCGTTTCACGTCAAGACAAACACTTTTCGTTCCGTGTCTGTCTGTCTGTCCGTCCGTGTGTCCGTCTGTCCCCTGAATCCTTGTGACACGCATAACTCATGAACCACTGAACCGATATTATTGAAACTTGGTCGGATGATTGAGTTTGGTTTGAGGACGGTCCCATTTCAAAATCATCAAAATCGTGTGTAAGGGAGAGGGGTGACACCCCAAAATATTTATTTTTTCAAGATATCTCAAGAACGACACATGTTACGAGAAAATTTTATACAATCTTTTTTGTAGAGAATTAAATTTCCTATAATATGGGTCTACTACGTTTGTTGTAAAATATTCCCTTACAAAGATTTATCTAAATTAATTTTAAAAATTCGTGTTTTTTTTTTTAAATTGATATTTGATTGGATATATTAAGTGTCATTTTGACGTTTTAAATGTCACTTTGGCGTTTTAAATGTCACTTTGACGTTTTAAATGTCACTTTGACGTTTTAAATGTCATTTTGACATTTGCATAAATTTAGATTTAGATTGAAATTGTCAAAAAATTAAAAATATATGAAAAAATATTCAGGTGCGTTTTAAGAAAAAATTCGAACTAAGATTTTTTAGTAAAATTTGTATTAAAATTAAATGGTTAACCAATGCCAGGGAATTTATCTGAACGAATTTAGCACGAGGAAGCACTGTGCATTTACTTGGCAGATGTTTTTTTTACTCGCAACACCTTTTCCCAAAAACATCAGTGACGTAACAAGGATTTTCTCGAGGGGGGAGGCATTTTTTATGGGAGACCATTGAAATTCAACATTGATATTTTATATGTAATATATATGTAGTTATAGTATAACCCCCTCACCCCGTTGTTTACGCCAGTGCAAAACATTCACCGATTCTAAAATATACACACACACACACAAAATTCTGCTATATAAAACAAATATATCCATCAGAGGGGTTAATCTACTCAGCAAATACAAATGAGGCTCATTTATTAATTTTAATCAGTATAATCTCATTTCAACACCACGTCAAAATATGATACTACCATCAATTCACTTTCAATCACTCTCTATATAATAAAACCTTCCAATAACCTCAACATCTCTGTCCCCCACTAAACACATTCAATCTATTCATCTCTTTCCAACCCACAAACCTATTGTCACATAATTCAATATGGATTCTATCCCTCACGCACACTATATCTATTGCGTATATCTCGCTCACTCTACTGTCACATAATGATGACGTCGTTTCCAAGATGGTGTCAATTCAGCTTGACGTTTTATGCGCTCCATAAAGTGAGGTTATGGTGTATCATAGCATTCATAGCCAACTTGAGCAAATTGGTGAAGCCGGCGTTATTGTTTACGACAGGTCCTGGTGGACTAATTAATTTTCAGGGGGTTGTTGAATTTAACTTTTACGATGCCAAGGGGGGGATGGTTTTGTTGCAACTCTATCTGCATACTGATGGAATAATTAGCACTGATGAAATTGTCCAGTAAAGTTAATTGGGACATTTTATAAATGATGTATCTCTTGTTACATTGTTTGCTTGATTGATAGAGTTCATTATGGAGAATAATTTAAATTCTGAAACCCTTTGAGCCAGAACATAAATCTTATTTTACTAAAAAAACATCTGCCAAGTATATGCACAGTGCTTCCTCGTGCTAAATTCACCAAAAGTAGTTAATTATTGAACAATTTAAATAAAAAACGATAAAGTATTCAGATAAATTGCCTGGCATTGGTTAACTATTTAATTTTTATATAATTTTACTACAAAATATTAGTTCGAAATTTTTCTTAAGACGTACCTGATTATTTTTAATTTTTTGACAAATTTAATCTTAATCTAAAATGCAAACGTCAAAATGACATTTTATATGTCAAAATAAATATCAATTTAAAAAATTAAAACAAGATTTTCTAAAGCAAATTGAGATAAATCTTTGTAAGGAAATATTACAAAAGTTGGTCTAAGCTTGCGCTAATGCTAGCCAATACTGGGCAAGATACAAATGATAATTTCGTTTAAGATTCGGCCGAGGTTTGTCGTATCAAGATTGGCCCAGAGTTGACCCAATCTTGGGTAAAGAATAGGTGACCAAAGCTCGGTATCTGAAGGTTAGCCTAGATTGGGACCAATATCGAAAAAGCAACACTGGCAACTCAATATTGGGCCAAGCTTGAGCCCATCGTCAAGGCTGGAATTTTTTACATGTGATATTATAAGAATCTAGTTGAGAACTGATACAAATTAACATTCATTCAAGTTTCCATAGATTAGACAAAAATAAAAATGTATAATTAATTGCATAGAAACATATGACTGCAGTTGAAACTAGCTTCTATTAAAAATATATTAGAAATCTTGCATTTCTAGTAATAACAGTTGTTTCTTTGAGAACATATGCAATAAGTTCGTTCAAAATTCTCCCTTTCAAACAATATTTTATTATTCTATACACATGTGTATAAAAAATAATGGACATTAATTCTACAGTTTAAAATATTAACTTTATAAAAAGGTTATGCTATATTGTCAGATTGTTTTTGTATAACGTCAAATTTTAAAAGATATACACCTTGTACTTTTTAGGGTTCCATACCTCAAAATGATGTTGTCCGTCTGTCTGTTGGTAAAGACCATTTTACTCAGGGACGGTTAGAGGTATCAAGTTGAATATCAAATACTAAGGTCTATAGCCCCATAGTCCTGTAAAAAATTCAAGTTTCTAACTCAATGCAATAAAAAGATACGGCCTTTCAAACTAAATGGACAAATCCGGAAATCATTAATTTCTAATTCTATATATAATTATTACGTGACAAACTTAATTTTGTGGTTACTTTCATACAGCGTCTATGTAAAGAAGACGCCTACACACAAAGACGCCTTGGGAATTGGGTTCATTGTCTACAGTCTACATAACTAACTCTTGTCAATAATTAAGTTTTATATAGCGATACGGAACCCTTAGGGCGCAAGTCATACTCGCACTTGTCTGTCGTTTTATTATAACTAGTTGTTTTTATTGTCTGTAAATTTTTTTTAATAGTTACACTGTAAAATTTCGAATGTTTGATAATAATAAAGTAAAGTCAAGTGGGGTAAATATGAAACACCAAAAAAATGGGATAAAAGTGAAACAAGCTTGCAACTAAAAAACTAATTTGTTTACAGGAGAATTATAAAAACTGACATTAAAGGTTTGTTAAAGCGACCTGAAAATATGAATCGCCTAATAAGTGATGTGTCACCCCTACAGATTTCCCTGTTAGTCGATGTCAAAACGTGTGAATTAAATTTTAATTCTTTGCACATTACTTTCTGTATAGCTCAGATATTAATTAAAGTTACAATTTCACATTGATATGCCACAAAGAAGATAAATCAAAGTTGCCTTTGTAGCTTTCTTTTAATTTTTCGAGAAATATTTTCCATTAGAGGCCTGTTTCACTTTTTCCCAAATTAGAGGTTAAAAATGAAACACACTTTTTTCATTTTTAAAGTCCGTGTTGTATCGTACAGTTTAAATGACGTAAGTATTTAAAATGGTTATTCATAAGCGCATCTAGTAGAAAAAATTAAAGTATGAATTTGTATCGTTAACTGTTAAAAAACATGAAAGATTTGTATTTTGTTTAACTTTTACCCCAGTTGACCCTATAATGCAAATTTTCCAAGCAAGTAAAACTAATAAACTACTCTACATCCATATATTATATTAATTATAATATAATAGTAGTGACGTTAAATATAAATAAAAACAAACTTGTTTGTTTAAACGTCAAAATTTATTAAAGAAGAGGAAACCGCAAGCTTTCGATTCACAGAATCATCGTCAGGCTAAAATATAATAAGTAACAATTAAATACAATAAATATATTATTAATAGGTATGTTTCTGAATTTTTATTTTAAAATATCAATATTTTGCATTATATTTATTGTATTTAATTGTTACTTATTATATTTTAGCCTGACGATGATTCTGTGAATCGAAAGCTTGCGGTTTCCTCTTCTTTAATAAATTTTGACGTTTAAACAAACAAGTTTGTTTTTATTATATTAATTATATATATGCAGAGTTTAATCAAGTATTATATCAACAATAACTAATGGATAGAATAAGTAACTTTGTAAAATGAACGTATATATTCACGAAGTCGTAAATCAAAACCAAAGATTGAAATAAAACCGCGTTTAGTATAACAAATAGCTATCGCTTGAAAAATATTCGTCAGTGCCACTGTTAACTTTGTTATGAAGTTACATCGAAATACCAATTTTCAAAATGTCTTAAAGTGCAGGAAAATGAGTGAACGTCTAAAATAACATTATTTATTGGTTCTATCATAAAAAGACATTTGAAAATATACCTTCTTTTACATATTTTTAATATCTTAAGGTATTTCTCGGTGAGCAACAAGGTTATAATATAAAAAGACAAATATTACGCGATTTGTGAAATTTTTTGAAAATAAAAATAAAAATTAAGAATAAGCCTAAATTTTGTAAATAACTTAAAAAATACATCTGCAAAGTAAATGCATAGTGCTTCCTCGTGCCAAATTCATCAAAAGTAGTTAATTATTGATCAATTTAAATAAAAACCGATAGTGCTCAGATAAATTGCCTGGAATTGGTTAACCATTTAATTTTTATACAATTTTACTAAAAAATATTAGTTCGACATTTTTCTTAAGACGCACCTGATAAGTTTTTCATATATTTTTAATTTTTTGACAAAGTAAATATCAATTAAAAAAAAAACACGATTTTTAAAAGCAAATTGAGGTAAATCTTTGTAAGGGAATATTTTACTACAAACATTGTAAATCTATATTATAGAAAATTGAAAACTCTACAAAAAAGATCTTATAACAATTTTACGTAACATGTATCGTTCTTGAAATATCTTGAAAAAATTAATATTTTGGGATTTCACCCCTTCCCCTTACACACGATTTTGATGATTTTAAAATGGGACCGTCCTCAAGCCAGACCCAACCATCCGACCAAGTTTCAATAATATCAGTTCAGTAGTTCATGAGTTACGCGTATGACAAGGATTCATGGGACAGACAGACACACAGACAGGAACGAAACGAAAAGTGTTTGTCTTGACGTGAAACGGATAGATCAATTTAAAATTTTGAAATCGGAAAACATTTTTTTGTCTTATTCTAAAACAATCACAAAGCTTCTCGTATCTTCGATATTGCGAGGAAGCAAAAATGAAAGAATGTTACGTTTATAAAGAAGTTAAATATTATATGATTGATATTACAATATAAGTAAGGTTTCCCCTACAAGTAGAAAATGAAAAAAATGCATTTAAAAACAGATTCAATTCACAATATAAAAGACTCATTTTAATATAAAGATACATTTCTTAAAAAGTATTTAAAATTAGCTATTGATTTACTATAAAAGTAATTCAATAAAGAAATTTCAGATTTTCAGCGATAGTTTTTGGACACAGTTATAATATTTCTGATACGTTCCCCTAAAGTGTGGTATAAATAAAACATTCAAACTTGAGCTGCCTGCAAAGTAGCTCTATACATGCATGTTTCGGCTGACATTTTTATGAGCTAAGTTTCTGTACTTTATCCCATACACTTGTAATATGCGAGTCACGGTGTTGTATAACTGGTAATTTTATCCGGCAAGTTTTGCGTTACACATATTAGTTTTTGGAGTTTATGAAATTGACTATTGACAGCCGAAAGATGGGAATGGTTCGATTGGCAACACTGATTTTAATATTACAAGATATATAAAGACAAGGTAGTCTCAACAATTCCTTGACCAATCAGCGTTGGCGCGGGATGGATTCACATGCTATAAATGTATAATAGAATATCAATTACAAAAATTTATTTATTTATTCTTGTTTTCGTATTTTTAGATATTTTAACAACACATAAAATCAAATAAGTACAAATTCGACATTGCAAAATCATAAAAAAGCTATCACAGACAATTTTGTCTATTCGGGAAGTGTCATATTTACTATTCTTAAGTTGGCAATACGTTATGTGATTCTGACAGCTCTTTATGATTTTGCAATGTCGAATTTGTACTTATTTGATTGTTTGTGTTGTTAAAATATCAAAAAATAAGAAAACAAGAATAAATAGAGGAATTTTGTGTAATTGATATTCTATTATACATTAATAGCATTTGAATACATCCCCCAAGTAACGTCAATTCCCTCGCCAACGCTGATTGGTCAAGGAATTGTTGAGACCACCTTGTCTTCCATTTTCATTATTTTTCATGTAATTTTCATTTAAATTACATTTATACAAATCTTGAGGCTTCCGCGGTGATCTTGATATGGATTTTGGCTTCTGGGTGTAAGCCGCGTCGATTTGGTCGAATTATCGGTCAATGTTTCGTCACACATTGCAGTGGATATCTTCCAAATTTGAAAAAAAGATTAAGTCGACGCCTATGCACACAATTCTTAATAAAAACACGTTAAATTAAAAAAAAAATCGCTAAATATGGGTATCTACAAATTTAAAATTCAATATTATAATGTGATTTTATATAAGATTGGTTCGGGTTCAGGCAGTTGCTTTAGGACTTAGGATAACGCACTACTGATTGGAACCCTAAACAGATACACCGTGACATTATCTTACACTAGTGTAATATACGTACAAAGGTGCGCAAAGGAAATTAAAGTTTCTCGTAGGGAGGGGGTCCCACTCGCGATGGGGAGAGCAGTTTGCGGCGAGTGGGTAATTTATATTTCATATACTTGAACAGGTTGAATACGTACCATAAAACTCTCTACCTGGTCGTCGCTTCTAGAGATACCCACCCACGTGCTATAGCGAGTGTGTGTGTGTATGTGTGTATGTGTGTCAGGCCCGTAACTAGCTATTGGTTAATTTTATAAGGGCGATATATCAATACTAATATTATAAATGCGAAAGAAACTCTGTCTTTTTTTTTTGTTACCTTTTTACTTCTAAACAGCTTAACCGATCTAGATGAAATTTAGCAGGGAGATAGCTTGCATCCTGAAAAAGGACATATGCTATTTCGTATCCCGAAAATACAACGAAATCGTGGGAAACAACTAGTATTAAATACTAAGTAAGTAATTCAGAGCTTTGACCAATTATAATTGCACAACTCAGTTACAGCTCCAAACGAGACTGGGACGAGACTGCCTTAAATTATAACAAAGCGAAATGTATACGAGACCGAAACAGCTTATTTTTTTTTTAGATAAAAACGAGACATGTGTTCCAAAAACCAAAACGAGACGAGAGTTACTTGACGTGTATTCTCGTCACGTATGCAGCCCTAGTAAGTGACGAATTCAGAATCATATATGTATTTTAATATTATCTACCTGATATTATAAAGAATTTGATATAGACCAGTGTTTCTCAACTTAAATTAAACTGCGGTCCGAAATTTTGTTAGAAACTTCATTTTTTTTTAATAAAAACTATGTCTCTGTGCACGATTTTCTTAATAACTACTGAACGGATTTTATTCCGGTTTTCACCAATGGATATAGTGTTTTACGAGAAAGATTTGGGTGTATAATTTGTGTAAATTTCAAGTCGAAAAAAAAACAATCGTCGGAGAGGTATTTCACGTTCGCTGCGATAAGTGAAAACAATGTTGGATAGGTTTATTACAAAATAAATTTATATCCCCGAGTAACACTGGGTCCAATGCGTTAGTATATTATAATTTATACATTTTTAAAAACATTTTATGCGATCTATATATGAAGAAATAAAAAGGTCGCGGAATGTTCAAGTCTAAGGGCGGTATAAATCTAGCGCCGGCCCTGCATACGCGTATGTATATATATACTCGTGTGCTTTTAGACGTGGGGCGCATGTGGGACGCGGTAAATTGATTCGATTGAATCACAAGAGGTGTTTGAGAGTTTGAATTCCGTGTACACGGGGTTATTTATTTATAAATTACCCAAGCCCCCATTTGTAAACTACCTAAACTTAACTTAATTTTTTTTTTCGAAAGAAACTTTGGTTAAAGTGTCAGGCTCATTCATTTATGTTACAGCGCTGTCTTATTTGCCAAAACTTTCTCAGCGTAATATTAAATTTCATTTATTTCAAAATTCACATTAAAGTATTCAAAAAAATTGGTTAAAAATATTTTTTAACTGTCATAATGTTAAAAATTTGTAATTTTTTTTCGGGATACAAAGTAGCCTATGTTCTTCTTTAGGATGCAAGCTATCTCCTTACCAAATTTCTTCAAGATCGGTCCAGCGGTTTAGTCGTGAAAAGGTAACAATAAACAGACAGACAGACGGACTTTCGCATTTATAACATTAGTAAAACCAATCATAAATCTTTATAATAATATTTTTAAATTTAGTATGCCACTGATATTAACATAATTACAGACAAAATTAATGAAGTATTTAAAAAAAAAAACAGTTATCTGAAAAGAAAATTTATATGTACTCGTATGTAGTTTATATTTAAATTTGTATGTAGCTTTGACATTTTATCGATTAATAACTTAATTGTATTGACTTCTGAACGATCAAACACTACTAATTGTTAATAAAAGCTACGATAAAAAAATAACACAAAATAAATTTTTGCTATAAAATTTTACGAACCAATATAAAAGTGTAAAAGTGGTACAGTTATTTGTTATGTAAATAAATAATACGGCATATTTCGCATACGATTTTTTATGTTCTTACATAAAGTATGTACTCATGATTTTATGTTCAACATTTAGAGTTTATGTAAAAGGTGATCTTCAACTAAGAACCATTCAGCTTTTAAGTTGATTGCCACAATTTCATTTTATGTCGAGATATAAAAGATAAGATGATTTTTAAAATAATAATCTTAGAGGTTATTAACAGATTTGTTACTTTCGGTGATATTTTTTTATGTACTTTTAATTTTATATCAAACCAGCTGTAGTTGATGTCGGAATAAGATACTGGCACCAGTCTTGGACGCTTTAAGAGCAAGATATACTGTTTTTTGGGATTGATGGCTTCTTCATGGTAACTCATGTTACTAAAAAAATAAGTAACTCTTTATTTAATCAATTTAATTACCAAAGTTCGCAAATATAGTTTTTTTTTTATTATAACCTTTTATTTTGTTTACTTTTTTTCTCTCCAGTAATCGAAAATGTAAAAGCGGTAATGGCACACTTGCTAATGATTACATTAATTTTTAATAAGTTTGAAAGATTTAAAGAAAATTTAACAAAATTCGGTACCCTGTTTAAGATGTTTGAATTGTTTTTCTAGATAGTTTTTTTATAACATCAGACATAAGCCTAGTTATAAATTCTCAATTTATTGAAGACTGTTCAAAATTTTGAATTATTGCTAGAAGTTTTCAAAGTAGGTACATATAAAAACTTATATTTTTACGATTTTTACAGGTTTGTATATTTTGAATTCTTCTTTCTTTAAAAGATCAATATTTTCACTTATATATTTATTTTACTATTCAAGTAAGGGTATTCTAGATTAATTTATTTCTTCTTCGCCATATCGAAGATACGAGAAGCTTTGTGATCGTTTTTCAGGTCAAAACAAACACTTTTTTCCGTGTCTATCTGTCTGTCTGTGTGTGTCTGTCTCCTGAATCCATGTAACTAAAGTTAGTCCCGCTATTTTTGGACTGGAACAAAAATAAGTTTTGAAAAATAAAAAAAAAGTTTTTTGATTTTACAAAAAAATGTTGTTATTATGTGACGTAAATGAAAAAAAAAAGTTAGGTCAACTTTTTTTTGAGTTATGAGTCATTTTTTTCTATATATCTAGTTGGCCCTTAGTAACAGTTCTATAGTCTCTTGAAATAATTCCGATAAAACACAATCTTTAATGGTCTTATTCAATTAAAAAACTGTCTTAAGTTAAACCAAAAGTAGCAGAAATATTTTAAGTAGAGTGCATATAGATTAACGTTTTATAAGTTTGAACTTGAACTAATCCGAGATCTCTGAATTGCAGTAAGGAAGGGGATAGTAAGTTTATACATTGAGAAAGTTAGAGTTAATGTTCAATGAATATTCCACCCGAATTGTTTGATACAAGTTTCGCTGGATGCTGCGCTATTAAACTGGGATGAATCTGTGTTCCGCAGTAGCTGTTTGCTTTGTAATGAATGGAAATTATATTGTTCTATTAAGGATCATTGTATTCACTCGCAAATCGTGTCTTTATTTAATTATGAAATTTTCATAATTGTTCTGGGTGATTCAGGGTAGAGTTGGGTGTGTAAGTAAATTTTGCTCGCGAACAAAATATTTTTAGTGATGCCTGCTCACTCATGATTACAGAAAAAATCAGTATAGAGAACCATACATGACTTCCATGTTTTTTCTATCTTTTTAAGTAATTTATAATATATGAGAAATTTCAATGGGATTTGTCAGAAATAAAACTCACCTTTGTATTATAAATAATGGTTTTCTAATGTTCTAATGTCAAAAATATTCGTAGAATAACTAATTTGACAATTTGAATTTAGTTGCATTTGTTTCCAAGGCAACATGAATTAATGACGTATTAATTAGTATTTAAAATTGAAATTTTGAGGGTGGTTTTCACCCTTTAATGACTGTTTAGACACGTACAAATAATAAATGTCCCTTAGGTTCAATTGAACAGCAAATGTACCAAGTCTTATCAAAATTAGTGAGATAATACTTGCAACGTTCACTAAAGAAGTTTAATTTCAAAAATGTAATATCCAACATTTTTCTTCGGTTTTTTTTTTTTAATTAACTTATTTTAAATAGTCGTGTTCGATACATTCATTTGGTAAATAACTAAGCAATTAAAATATGATATTGCCCCCTTCGTTTCCGGTGTAAAAATTCGCAACATTTCATTTCCACAGATTTATAAAAAAAAAAAAAAAATTATTTCTTTCCTATATCAATATTAAAACATTTGTCCGCTTTCTTATACGTGTGCAAGTAAATCGTGAAAATATAAATAAAAAGATTATATAACGATCACCTTTTCCACGGATTTATGAAGGCAAAATGTTCGTTCAAATTCATAAACGACTTTAACAAAATCACCGGACTTTCATATTGTTATTCAACAACTATAAGAAGCTTACTTCGTCTGGCCGCAGATGGGGCTATAGCAGAAGCGTCGTATTGAATTTATAATGAAGTCTAAAAGGTCGTAATAACGTAAAGTGAAGCCTAACGCATATGCTCTCAACACCATTCTTCTCGTTCACGTTACCCCCCCTTCCTATACCGCCATTCCCCCCAAAGAATCAATAAAATGTCGCCTTGTAAAACACCCAATTCAATTTATTTAGTTTTGTGATTTTATTCAATTTGTAGGACATTTTTGAACCAATCGTCTCTTAAAGATTGATTTCTTTAAGAGGGTGTCTTAATGTGTCGCGATAGAGAAAGTGGCTATTCACCCCCATCCCCTCCCTCTTTAAGGAATGTGTGATTACTTGTTAGAGAGATTTTTCTTTTTCAGAGAGCGATGTTTATTTTTTTTTACGTAACAGAGATGTTATCAGGATTTTGACACCACTTTTAGGTTTTTTATTTGCCCGTTTTTGTCAGACACGTGTGCAGATGTAAACATTTTTTTTTTATATTTTGGCAATGTTTTATTATGTGACTAACTGTGATATAAAAGTGAGATATATGGTATCGCGGAGTTTATTTTAGATCTTTTGATTCTACACAATTCTTTACTACAATATTTTGTTCAATATTTAACGGTTTAGGCAGCGTATTGCAAAAGAAAACACTTTTTTCCTACTTGATTTACTATTATCGTAATTTTTACGAGCAGTATCGTGGTTAATAATATTTTATGAAAATCTAAGCTTTAACATCAAAAGATTAAAAAGAATTTTTTGCACAGCGTCTTTTCTATGATGTTATAGAGAAGAAATGTAATTTATAGAAAAACACAGTAGCCATGGAATATAAGACGCTAAAAAAAATTACTATATGTGAATGTCAGTTTCAAACATGATACCTACAAATATATATCTTTCCACCATGAGTTTGAATGAAAAAAAATGCATTTTCAATATAAATAAACGGATTTTTATAAATTACAATAAAGAACTTCCAATAAAGATAACCTATTTATTTATTTTTGATTTTCATACAAATTCTAAGATAAGACCTGGTGTTTCATGGGAGAAAATATAATTTTACACGATTTTTTCAATAACTACTGAATGGATTTTATTCCGGTTTTCACTAATGGATAGGTTAAGTTTAGGTGTATAATTTGTGGATATTTTGGGTAAATTTCATGAAGCCGGAAAAAAACAATTCGTGGTGAACCGTGTGTTGTTAGCATGTTGGGTGGGCATGTCGGGTGGGCATGATTACTTTATGTTTAATTAAATTAATATCCCCGGGTAACACGGGGCGAATGCGCTAGTTTATGTATAAATATCATATCATCGGCTTTCTGCAGTAGCTTTAGTGCGGCAATTCCAAAACCGTCATTTTCTGAACGTTGTAACGTTTTAAACTAATGCCCGGTATTATAAAGTACCTAACAAATTTGTTAGCTAACAAACACTTTCAACTGAGATATCAAACTTATATGACAGTTCTTTTGGAGTTTGTTGATGACTTTGACAAGTTTCGCGCACGCGTTGAAGGTAAATACAAACGGTATTAAAACAGTGGTGATGTTATAAAAATTATTTTGTACGGTCAAAGATGCCAACTGTGTTACAATTAGTTGAAGTGTCACTGCTCTAAATTCCATAACTAATCCATAGATACCAGTACAGTATTAATACCCCATTTGAATGTAATTGCTAGCTAACAAATTTTGTTAGGTCCTTTATAATACCGGGCATAACTCGAACAAGTTGGACGTTGTAACTAAGTTATTGTTATTTCTAATGTCGCAATAACCAAGTTGGACTGTACGTACTGTACATACAAACGAACATACATACATACATAATATATAATATGTAATAACATTCTTCTTTTAGAGGTTTCCACTTCTTTATGATATATATAATAAAACTCGAGTTTTTCATTATTAAAAATATTTATAATAAAAGTTTAACGCGGTCGTTGCAGAAACTGACGCTATTACGAGCATATGTACATATATATACAGGTTGAGCCGAAAGTAACAAATGTATCATCTATTGTAAAAAATGTAAAATATTTTTTTTCTTATTAGCTTATTTTCATTTTGTTTTATGACTGTCTACATTTTTTTTAAATCAGTAATGTAAAAAAATTAAGAGTTCCATTATAATTTAATACAGGTATAAAATGAAAGAATGGGAGGGCTGTGACAGACAGATGGACGGACGGACAAAGTGAAACTATAAGATTTCTATGGAACCCTAAAAAAGAACCTTCCCGGGAAAATCATTCAGATCTTGATAGATATGCATATTATAAAACTATAATACCTATACATCTTATTTTTTTGTATTTTAGTCGATATTTGTATGACGAGTTGAAATTTTTGAATTTTTGATTTCGTTAAAAGTATGTTTATGTATAGAAAATGACGTGAAAAGTTGTTTGTTTCAAACCGCAGGTCTGTATCTCAAACCGTTCTCGAGATATAGCCTCTCAAAGTTTTCGTTTTTTCAAATTTTTGGAGAAAAAAGACCATAACTTTTGAACGCGTGGTCGGAATTGATTTTAGTTGACGGATTTGAAATCAGCGTGTCAAAATCTATATAATGACATGTATAATACCTTAAAACTCGGAAAAAAAAATTTCGCGAAAAATGTCGATTTTTGACCAAAATTTTTTTGTCGGATTTTAAAGTATTATACATGTCTTTATATAGATTTTGACACGCTGATTTCAAATCCGTCAACTAAAATCAATTCCGACCACGCGTTCAAAAGTTATGGCCTTTTTTCTCCAAAAATTTGAAAAAACTAAAACTTTGAGAGGCTATATCTCGAGAACGGTTTGAAATACAGACCTGCGGTTTGAAGCATTCAACTTTTCACGTCATTTTCTATACAACAAACATACTTTTAACGAAATCAAAATACAACATACAAATATCGACTAAAATACAAGAAAATAAGACGTAGAGGTATTATAGTTTTATTTTAGACTGGTAAATTTTGATACATTCTGTATTTATCATTTAATTTCACAAATGCATAAACCACGAACATGTTGTACCCAGGTAGCTTGACTAGATGTACATATATATGAACAATATACAGCAGTAGGTACATGCATGCATATGTACTCGTATATATACATATATACATACGTTGAGAGTATTATTTACAGTAATGCGGTTCGTATTTCGTGCGACATCTGATCCTAGCTCGCGGTAAAGCTCGCGCAAAGCTCGTCGGGTGCTTTTTACAAAGCCCGGTGCGTGTACACCTGTGACAAACAACACCCCCCTCCCCCCATACATACAATCATAGTGTAAACAGGACCGCATGCAGTAATACACTTTAAATCAGGGATACAATTTTGAAAATAAATTCTAGTTTAAAAAACTAAAAAAACATGTTTTTCATCCCTAGCTCGCATTTACTGCATATGCACACTCTTCTTAGCGTAAAAATAAGGTATTGGCACCAGTCTTGGATGTGTCTCCAGTAATGGCTATTCTTTAATTAAATGTACTGAATTAAAAATATTTGTTAATATTTGATTACTACTATTTCTGAATATTAATATATATATACATTTAACTGTTTTACAGCGTGATTTAATGGCAATCGACCAATAGGTGTCAAAATGGTGGACATTTAAACTAATTATTAGTATAATTTATTTATTAATTATTATATTTTCATAGTAACTACTTTAATATATTTCAAATTTGACTTTGTAATCATTACTGGTTTTACTTTATTCATTACTGGAGAAAAAAACATAAACAAAATAAAAGGCTATAATGTAAAAAAATAAACCGTATTTGTGGACTTTGGTAATTAAATTGATTAAATAAAGAGTTACTTGTTTTATTGGTAACATGAGTTCATGAGAATTACAAAAAAAAGAAGCCCGTCAATCACAAAAACAGTAAACCTTGCTCTTATAGCTGGTGCCAGTACCTTATATACATTTTGATCATTAACCTTATAAAGACATATATTTAAAACTGTTAATTAATTATTATTGTTATTGCGGTACGCCCCTGGCCACGCACTTAGAGTGTATTGTTTCCACAACCACCTGGGGATGTTCACAGTGCAATGATACTTGGTTTGGAGGGGGGGGCGGGGGGGGGGGGGGGTAAGGAGCTTCATTACTACTACTTTGCTCTTAGCATTTTCTTACAGAGCTTTGTTTAAGGAATTTATAGATTCACGTCTTCTTAACGGAAATGAATTTCCCCTTCTTTAAAATAATGACAAATGGAGTCCTGCTTTCATGAAACGGATTAAATTTCTCTTTTGTTTTGATGTTTATGCATCTTTTAATCTGTTTTTAATATTATGAGATACTTATGCATTCAAACTGTTTCGTTTTTCATAAAATATAATATAATATGGGTTCATTTTGTATAGAAGGGATTTTAGAAAAACGATATTTCTATGAAACAAAATGTTGCATTGATTTAAAAAATTGTAAATAGAAAGCTAAGGAATCTTGAATGGTGGACATTTAAACTAATTATTAATGTAATATATTTATTAATTATTACTTTATCATAACATCTGCTTTACATTGTTTCAAATTTTACGATTCTTTATTTTATAACTTTTGTGTCGTAGTACTTATCATTAGCAAGTGTCCATCACTGGGTGCTCATTACTGGTTTTCCTTCATCCATTACTGTAGAAAAAAAAATAAAAGGCTATAATTAAAAAAAACTACATTTGCAGACTTTATATAAAGAGGTACAGTCGCCTGCAGAACTCGTCTGGCACCCTAAATGCTAGAATCGCTTACAACAGATTCCAAATTTAAAGACAAACATCATCGGTTATCTTTTTCTATCAAGTTTAATAATATCAAAAAATATTTATTGCCATAAAATTTACGTATACAATTTTCAATAGATTACATAATAATTTAATTGCACAAATATATATGAGTACTATAAACGAAGAGTAGTTCTTTATCTAGCAAAAGAATTTCAAAATATCTGTCTTTGTTTGATACATGGATAAATGATTTAAATATTATAATAATCAAATGGGAGGAGCCTACTAAGTTTGTGATAAACGAAAATGAATACAAACTGCAAGACCATTAATGCAGGCGACTGTACCTACTTGTTTTATTAATAAGTAACATGAGTTCATGAAAATTACAAAAAATAATCGCAGCAATCCCAAAAATAGTATACCTTACTCTTAATGCGGCCAAGACTGGTACCAGTACCTTATATACACAAAAAAAACATACTGCGCTTAATAAAGGTACATATTTCACTGATATTCATGAACAATTCCGCGCCCGGTAACTGCAACAATAACAGGGAAACGTTTGTATTTATTCGACCATTATTTCCCGCGTTGACGTCCCGTAATTTCCCGGCCAAAGTAAATACAGCGGTAACTCATGTTCTCGTGATATTGCAATATTAGAAGAGAAGGAACACTTGAAAATTATTGCTTAATAAAAAAAATATTACACTCTTTTACGTGGGAACCGACACGTTGTTGTGGCCTCTTTGTTTTAGATTGGGGGGGGGGGGGGTATAATAATGAGTAATCGAGTTAAAAACTTTCAGCGCGATGGAAATTTTTATATGAAAGTTTAGTTGTTCCGAGCTTTTATTACATTTGCTTTGTGCGTCGTTTTATAAATTACTTTGATTTTTTTTTCTTGAAGAAAATATTAAAATGGTGTTTTATTTTTTTATTTTTTGGCATCGCTTTTAATTACAAAAAATAATTTACTTCTTGAAAATGATGGTTGTACATTGAAGAAATGTAGAGGAAATTATTAATGTTTATATATATAATAAATACATTATACAGTATAAGGCATTATTTATGTATCGTCGAAAATATCGATGTTAATACAGTTGGACTTCTATAAGTTCGAACAATGGTGACGTTCACGACTGACCAAAAACAGTGAACAACGAGCTTTCATTGATTGAATCATGGAATTTCTGGTGGAATGTACCAGAAATTAAAAGAATGTCATTTTTTAAGCGTGTAAGAAAGTGAGAAAGAAGTAACCAGAAAGAGATAGAAACTAGTGTTCTGGCAGAAATGCTCAACATAAAGTGAACATAAAAGTTCTTTGGTTAGCCTGGTCACTAGTTTCTATCTCTTTCTAGTTACTTCTTTCTCACTTCCTGACACGCTTAAAAAATGACATTTTTTTAACTTCTGGTACATTCCACCAGAAATTCCATGAATCAACCAATCAAAGCTCGTTGTTGAATTCCTCTACATCGGAAGAGAAGTTGTTTCCCTCATTCCTTATCGTTAAAACTTAAATAAAGTCAATATACCTTCTTCGGAAGACACCATATATTACAAATAATGAACTGTTAGATAACTTTTCAATTTTACCACCAGAGTGTCACTGCTCTGAGTAATGTGAGCGAGAGAGACAAGAGAGAGAGAAAGCTATTTCCGTCTCAATTCATTAGA
Source organism: Sialis fuliginosa (assembly GCA_961205875.1). Lineage (NCBI taxonomy): Eukaryota > Metazoa > Arthropoda > Insecta > Megaloptera > Sialidae > Sialis > Sialis fuliginosa. The sequence continues at coordinate 2,934,323 of OY540813.1, read as the reverse complement.
TCGGTATTGTGATGGAAGGGGTACCCCGTAAGTTCTAATTCCGAGAATTGTAGGTCGCGTAGCTTAGAACTTATAGGAGTTCTACTGTAAAACAAAATCGCACGAGACAGACATTCGATATCTGTCTCAATCACGCATACCAGACGAGAATGCTTAAATTTGGGATAAAACCCAACTGTCAGTTATTAACTCATGACGAGATTTATTCTGAAATAATGAGAATTTAGTTCAATTATAAAAATGTGAAGATTAATTAATATAGAATAACCACTGTAAAGAAAGACAGACACGTACAAAAAATAATTAAAGCAATTACAGAAAAACTTGGTAAGCTGGGTTGTTGCAATTTTCTTCGTTTTGAAAATAATTGGAATGCATTCTGCAATCTTTAATTAAATAAATGAACGAAATTAATTATTGGTTTCTTTTAAGTCGTTTTAATAAAGGTTTTGAACAGAAAATTACAATTTTAATAAATATAAAATATTGATTGAATTTTCTTATACCCTAACGTATTATAAAACGCAACGTCTCTCTGTCTGTCTGTCTGTCACTCGAGAACCACTTATTCGATTTACGTGTTTTTTTTTAGAGTTCCGTAGAAAACTAGGAATCCTTATAGTTTCGCTCTGTCTGTTTATATAAATTTTATACAGATTAAGATGAAATTTGGTATACGGGTGTAGATTGATAACCCAAAAACAGAAATTATGAGATTTTTGAAATAGATAAACTGAAAAGTAAATTCAAATTCTCCTAAACTGCAACAAAAAATGTTTTAGGACTTTTTGATTTTAACCTTTCAGTCACGATATATTTGCTTTTAAATGTGGTTATCAGAAAAAAATCTGAGAAAATTCCAAAATGAAGTTTTTAATTAGTTCTTTCAATGAAAATTATAACGAACATTATAGCAAAAATAGTTTATGAAACATTTTTGAATAATTTTTTTTTATAAATCGTAGTGAGAATGACTACGGAACCCTACCATGTGCGAACCCAACACGCACTTGGCGGTTTTAGTATATATTTTGTTACGTTAGGTAACATAAGTATTAAGGAGTAACGATAATAGTAAATCAAGTCAGAAAAAAGTTTTTTTGCAATACGCTGCCTAAACCGTTAAATATTGAAACAATACAATATAGTAAAAAATTATGTAGAATAAAAAAATCTACAATAAACTCCGCGATTCAATTCATAAATATATGTTATCTAAATATTTATTTATGCATAATTGAATTTGTTGAAATTATATTATTGCCTATGATAATTTATTTAATAATAATAAAAAATACAAAAAAAATTGATATATGTATAATATACACATATGTGACAATTTAATGTATATGCAGAGATACAAAACTTTTCACTCAAATACGACATGTGTCGTTCTGTCCGGAGAATCCGGTGGGTGAGAAAGTAGGGGGGGGGGGGGGGTAACAGATCGTGAACACAAAGTTCATACACCTACATACAATACATTATATAATAGTGTATGTATCTACGAACCCCTGTTAACTTTAGCAATGCTTGGGGGCCGGGTCCCGAAGGTTAAACGGGAACAGCCTCCGGTCGGACACTTCCTGTTCCGGAGAAACAACGCGGAACGTGTTTCACGTTCAAGAGCTGTTTCCTTGCCAGTTCAAGACACATGCTAGTTTTCATTGTATGGAAAAATTATCATAAAAAATATATGTATGTAACTAAAAAGGACAATTCGATATTGATATATTTTTTTTTTGGTGGATAAGAAAAATTTCTACTTTTTTTGAAAATATTATTTAAATGTTTAAGCTGATAAAGGCTGGTAATTTTATATCTATTTTTATTTATTACCACATTACACATAACAAAAAAAATGTAGATGAAAAATTCCAAAACCAATTTAAAATTAAAATTTCAAGCTTTAAAATGCTTTTTGATTAATCGCTCTACGAATTTTTTTATCAAAGATATAATGATTTTAATTTTTTTATTAAAAAATTTTAATTTTTGATATTACTTACGATCAAAATCCTGATTTTAAAAATATAAGAACGTTGTATTAGGGAGAATTTATTGTAATTTAATTTTGATAACTGAAGCTATAAAAAAATAATAAATTTTACCTGCATTTAACATTTAAAATACTAGAAATAAAAAGAACTACTTTGCTGTTATACCTACCTTTATAAAGTCAGGAATAATACATGCATTTAATCTAATCTGTTATTTTATTCAAAACGCTCGAAAGCACAAAAATAAACATACAAAAACTTTATGTAAGCAATAGAGCAGGACGTCTTATTTTATTTCCACAATGCACTTGATATTTTTATAAGCAAACCTCCAGAGAAATGTCCACATAATGCAGTCGCTAAAAGCGTTCATATCGCGTTTCCCTCCACGACTTTGGAACATAGAACTATTTTATAACTAGAGGGGGAAATGCCATAAGAAAATGTGTATCCAAAACTGAAGCTTTTTATGACTTCCTTGGCGCCAAGCTAGAGCCTAAACAGCTGAACCGATTTTCATGAAATAAACTTCAATTGTAACATAGAACTATAACATAACTAGAGGAGGAAATTCTATAAGATTTGTATCCAAAACTGAATTACAGTTTTTTTTTATCCAACTGCTTATATCTCCGAAACTAATAATCGCAAAGCAATAAATAAAACGCCAATAGATAACGTATACAGTCCAATTTATAATAAAACAAGTTTTAACCCTAAATCTTTGAACCCTTAAATGCAGTAGCATAAAGAAGTTAACCTAATTTTCATAGTATTTTTTATATATAGCCAACTTCCAATATTTCACTCTTATTAAACGGAAATAAATTTGGGGGTCTGGGGGTTTTAGAGGAAAAAATCAGCCTCCTATCTCAAATTGGAGTCGAGATATTTACGATTTTGTATCTATGTATACATAGTATAAAACAAAGTCCCTTGCCGCGTCTATCTGTCTGCATGATTTTCTCAGTAATTACTGAACGGATTTTATTCCGGTTTTCACTGATGGATAGAGTGTTTCATTAGGAAGGTTTACGTTTATAATTTGTGGATATTTTGTGTAAATTTTGTGAAAATTCTACGTTATTAGTTAAGGCACTCTTTTTTAATGTTCTAACCTTCTAGTTACATTTTACTTCTGTGCTTTGTACCATCGTTACCTAACGCCAAACTTTGAAGTGTTCAATAATGGAATTGCAACAAGGATCCAGGTGTGTATTCACTTAATGACCCCCCCCCCCCTTCACCTCCCCACCTAGAGGGTTCTTAATGTTAAGTACATTACGTTCTAACAAAGATATTCTGCTCGCTCTAAATGCCCGTGTTTAATTATTATTTGTTGTTGAAGTCGCAAATTATGAAAATTAATTATCGTGCTTGTTCGCGCTGCTAAAGCCCTAATTAAAAACGAAAAATTAAATGCTGATTGTTGAAGAGAAATAATTTGTTTTGATATATATATATTATACAAGTGTTAAAATATAAAACACACAAAATTATGGTACAATTTTGTCTCGACCGGGAACGGAAAGATCAAGTAAATTATTTTGAAATCAGAATAATTTTTTTTTCTCATTTTAAAATGAGTTGAATTTAATATTGCATTCGAGTTATTGTTAGTTTTGGCTTGACTGACGCGTCGACTAACAATCATATTTTAGTTTTTCATGGTAATTGAGATTTTCATTCAATAATAAATATAAAATCCTTAAGCTTTCCATAGAGGACCAACCTTAACTAGAATACTGTCAAAATTTCATGACATTTCATGTACTCTTGTTCAAGTTACAGCCTTCGAAGTGACGCTATATTTCTGTTTTTTTATTTAAAATGGTGTAACTATATAAGCTCCGCCCTAGAAAAAGATAACCGATGCTGTTTGTCTTAATATTTTCGAATCTGTTGCAAGCGATTCTGACTTTCACGGTGGCAGACAATTTTTGAAGCCCATAGTGTATAGTGACAGAAAGTTCCCTTTATATGTTATACAGGATGAGTCATTTTAATCAACGCAGTTAAATATCTCGAAAAGTAAGCGAAATTGAGAAAAACGTTTCAAACAAAAGTTGCTTGGTTTCAAGCGGGCCAAACAAAGGTGACCTTGCGGTTGACATTCAAACCATTTTTCAAGGTCAAATCAAGGTTAGCTTTGATTTTTAAAATAAAAACTTATATTTTTTATTACATATTCGTATTTTACGTGAAAAAATTAGTATCTTTAGTAGAAAAATGCTTTCTTCTCTCGGTAGAAGGCGCTGTAAGATTAATCAACGAACTCAAATATCTGAAAAAAAAGTTGCACCTAATAGCTTATTAAAGAGATATTTGACTGCGTTGATTAAAATGACTCACCCTGTATATATACAAAGGTATATAGGTACTTAGCACGACACCTTTGTGATATACAGGAACGACAGAATTTCAGAATATTGCCTCGCAGGTCCTAGACAATCACAATTGAACGGGAGAGCTTCCAACAATGAGGTTATTAATGACAGTATATCGCGCATACAATAGAGATATGCTACAATCTAGAGCAATAACTATCTACCGCTGAATTTACATAAATCATAGGGAACACAGGCGGAATTTCGGGTAGAAAACCAGCACATGCGTCGAATTCCATCTTGATTTAATTGCGTCGCGTGCGATTCGTTATATTCTCTCGACTCGCAAGGATGTTGTTTCTGTGACATAATGCTATACGTGTTTTGTTCAAGATTTAATTGTTTGAAATGTAGTTATTAATTTCTATTATGCACGATCTAATATTTGTACTCGGGGTTGTATTTTGCTTAATTTATGTATGCAATTATTTAATATTGTAATTTAATTTCCAAGTTTATTATTCCGGTTTTACTGTAACCGATGTATAAGTTCAAACAATTTAAGTTCGAATTCCCCTACATCGGAGGAGAAGTTGTTTCCCTCACTCCTTACCGTCTTTTCATTGAGCATGCGCAAACGGTGAGAAAATTAAACAGACGAAAAAAAACAATATGTAATCAAATACTTACATTAGTATTCAAATAAAATTCAAATATAGCCACTACCTTCTTCTGATAAGACGCTATACAGTATATTCCAAAAACATGATAAAATTTCTGTGATCAAAGAAATATGACAGTGTAATAAGTCAATTTTTATAATATTTACCTTTATAATATTTCTATGATCATAGTTAATGACAGTCTCTTATATTTGATCAAAGTTTTTTGACGTCAAAAACAAAATGGCGACTACCAAGTTATCACTGACAGTCACAGTTTATATATGAATATCAACAAAATCCAGTATTATATGATAATCTTCTTATTGATTATAAAAACCACAATACACGGTTGTAAATTCAAACCTCGATCGCGTCAATTGACGAACATCCACGCACTGATATTCAAAAGGCACCAAAAAAGAAGAAAATATCCCTAGATAATATTGAGAAAATATTATCAAATATTTTATGTAGTGTAATAAAACAAAATCTCGTATTTTATCAAAGAAATATGATCAAATCTTTGTCAAAGATCTTTGACATATTTATTTGATAGTGTAATAGCCGCCTTACCCACGACTTCTTCTGCGTGAAATACAGGTAAGGTAATACAGATTTTTGTTATGATAGTCGATAAAACAGGGTTTTATTTTCCTTTTAACCTATCACCTGTACAAAAGTATATACAACCATTTTTAACCTAATCAATTTTTCGGGATACAAAGTAGCCTATGTCTTTCTTCAGAATGCAAGCAAATTTCATCAAGATCGGTGCAGCGGTTTAGCCGTGAAAAGGTAACAAACAGACAGAGTTACTTTTACATAATTTAATATGGATTAAACAAAAATAGTTAATCTTTGTGGAAAAAAATCTTTTAAATGAACTATAATACAAATTATTCATATTTTAAACCAGACATAACAAAAACTGTCCGATGATTATCTACATTAATTCACAACAAAAAAACTACCTGAGCTTTTAGCATATGTCTGAACAATACGAAACTTGATATTGAATTTAAATATAGTAGTTGTACAAGTAGAGTATTATTGCTGTAGAGTATTTATACATAGCGCTAACATCAAAGTTACAGCACTGTGCTTAATGCGAGTGCTTTTACTGTACAAGTAGGGGGGGGGGGGGTAATGGTGATACCGATATAGCACTATCTATAGGGGAGTAGGGAGTAGGTGCATGTAAGATGGGGTATAGAGGGATTGTAATCAAATTAGGTTGTATATAAAAACGATAATATTATTATTTTGAAGGCATTTCGTAAATTTTTTTTATTATGATAGAATTATTTGATTCTATGAGTTTCGTGACTTTAAATTTTGACAAGACTGTATTATTTTTTTAATTAATATCAGGTTGGCGCCATGGCATATCGAACATTTAGAGCATATATATATAATTTTTTGTCGATTTTGATAAATTAAAAATAAAACACAATAGAACTAATTGAGAATACGATTTTAATAATTATTTTTTACTTGGCATCTGAGACAGTTTTTTTATTTATTCTTGGCAGTTAACCTGTTAAGAAACTGTTAATTATTGTATTTTACAATCTTTTATTGAATAAAAATAATGTGTGTTGTATTAAATATTTTGTTATGTAATAAAAAACTTTTTAAGAAAAAAAAAATAAAATTATTTATAAAAAAAATTAAAATATACTGAAAAGTATTAAATTTAAGTTTTTTGTGTCGGTTTTATTTTTTTCTTAAAAAGTTTCTTACTACAAAGACATGTTTTTCCTCAGGATGCAAACTATCTATCTGCCAAATTTCATCAAAATCGGTTTAGCGGTTACGATGTGAAAATGTAACAGACAGACAGAGATACTATATATACTTATTACTAGTCTTGAGGCTTTCGCGGTGATCTTGATATGAATCTTGGCTTCTGGATACACTTTTAGAAGAGCCACTGTAATGTGTGATGAAACGTTGGCCGATAACACGACCATACCGACGCGGCTTACACCCAGAAGCCAAGATCTATATTTATTAATCATAATATAATATAATTTAAGTATAGATTCGTGATTTTTATGAATTTTGTAGTAATTTTTGTGTTTTATAAAAAAATCGATTTTATGAAGGATGCAAGGTTGGTGGGAGGGGTAAATTATATTATTATAAACAATAAATAATGTCAAATATCAACCGAAATTCATTAAACTTAATTAACACGAAGAAAAATATAAAAATATCTAGAATGATATATCTGCAATTTAATTTTTGATTAATAAATACTTCTTAAATCTGCACCATTATCAGAAATTCATGTAATTTGTCGATACGTAAAAAACAAGAACTGAAGAAATTTCACAAACAAAATCGCACGACAGCAATAACTTTTTTTCCGAGAAATCCCATATTGTCGAGTAATGAAATATAAACTTAAATTGCCACAAACAAAATAAAAAAAATACATACATACAGAACGGTTTCGTTATTTGGTTTAGGATCTTGACGATTTGTTTGCTAAGGGTTGTTAAAACCACCCCTCTATGTAAAGCTATTTGATATGTATTTGTTTTGGGGATGTATTCAGAGACACGTGTCTATGAAAGACATTTTAATTATTTTGTGTCATCTAAAGTGTACTAGAAATGACACAGTTTAAATATCTTATGAAATTTGAAAATACCGAAATAATATAGCTATTTTACCCACAACTTCGTCCGAGTATGGAATTTGAATTTTTTATTTTTTTGGAATACAAAGTAGCCTATTCAAGACAAATTTCATGAAGATCGGTTCAGCCGTGAAAAACGAACAGACAGACAGAATTACTCTCTCATTTATAATATTAGTAGAGGTGTACCGTAATAGACATGATGCCAGTAACAAAGTATCACTGAAATTATGATTTTAAATAATGAAATAGGTTAAAAAGAAATTTAAAAAATGTATTTATTTTTATATTAAAAGCGAGATTAATATGATTTTTGTTAAAATAAAAACACAAAATACAGCAATCCGCCATGTTAGATAAAACACCAATCAGAGTGGATGACGTCACTGCTAAGTAAACGTCATTTTTGTTTTATTAATATCTGCACTGTTTATAAATTATTTTGTGGTTTTAAATTATCAATTTGCTCAGTTTTGTGTTACCAAAACTAAAACCGAGAAACGTTAGCGATGAAATTATTTTTGACAAGGAGTCTTTACATAAGCGTGACGTCAAAAATGCGCCATGACACCTGCGAGCGTTTTGACGTCAAATTCAAAACTAGTTTTAAAAGAGTCAATTTTTGTGATTAAACCTTTATTTTCTGCAGAAATAAGTATTTTTTTAGAAATAAGAGACACGTAAAAACATCATAAAATAGTTTTTTTAAATTATACATAGATTATTATCTTAAATTAATATAACATTGTTCTATTTGGTATTTCTTTAAGAAAATACATTAAATTTTAAAAATTGTGTTTTCTACATATTCTGCAATTTTTACTGCTTCGTAAATCTATTTGTATAGCATATGTTATTTTCGGTCGAATGTAATTACATTTATAGTGTCAGTAATAATATAATATAAAAATAATTACAATATAATAGTAGCGACGTTAAAATATTCACTTTAAATCTACATCGTGAGTTCCGGCCGGAATTCCGGTACACCTCTATATATTAGTATGTATTTCAGAAGCCAAAACAAGGTTTATATAAAAAACATTATTAGTAAAAGTTAATGTTTTTTTAACAAAAAATACTGTTTCGATCTTCAGGTTGTTTGTACTAAAAGTTTGATATTTAAGAGGTTGTTAGATAGAACATGTATCTATTATTTACTTTTTTTTCGATTTTCCTTCATGTTATGTATTTTATCTAACTCCCAGAAAGCATTTTCACTGAACAGCTACCCTAAGAAAACAATTAACACACGGTAAAAAACACAAGAGAAAGCATTACATGTGATGATTATCACATGTGAGCGAATATCATTATCTGTTTTTGCGACGCCCATACACACACACACACCCACATCCGGTATGGTATAGAATCAGCCATATCTGCGTAGAACGCGAATACAAGTTGAGACGATACCTGGGTCAATGCACATTGCATACATGACGCGGTGCACAAATATTAATCAACAACGTCATTTTATGTAGGTTTGTACAAACGTTGTTACCATTTGTTACTCTTGCACAGTGGCGTAGGAACGGGGGGGGGGGTCGAACCCCTCCCCCCTCCGAAATATTCAATGTTCTTAAAATATGCGAAATAATCATAATAATTTTGAATTGAATGACTTCTTTTTTTAGATTAGAAATTATAATAATAATTTCGCATATTTTGGGAGCCCCAAGCTTAACCCCCCCACCCGAAAATTTTTCTTACTATGCCACTGCTCTTGTAGATAGATATTATCCAAGGTTAGTAAAGTAATAGGTTGCCTCATAACTCTGGCGGAGAGTGGCATGGGAGGGGAGAACGCGTCATCGTGAGGAACTCTTTGACATTATAAATGGCTGTCAAACTATATTTACTCTTTATTTTAGTTAAGCTGATTTATTGTAACTTGTTTTTAAATATTTTCATTTGATATTGATAGTGTACTGAGTTTTAAATCTAAATTTTTATTATTTTATTATTATAAATTATAGTTTTAAACAAGTGTTTTTTTATGTGTAACCAAGAAATGTATTTTCTTTAAGCATTGATTTCTGACATCATTTTAAAGTTTTTATGAAGAAATATTATATGTAATAATTTGTGCTTCTGTAATAAACAATAATATTTACTTTTTTTAAATACAAATATCCAAAAATTCGAAATAATTTGAAAAAAAACTTAATATATGAAACAACGTTTAAAGGTTCCTCAGGGTGACGTCATCACACGCAGCCGCTGATTGGTCAAAAAGTTATGAGGCAACCTATACATATACTAACCTTGGATATTATCCATACTTATCTCTATATACAGGATGATTCAATTTAAATGCACACCTATGATTTTATGGTGAAATGTTTTCAAAAAACTTTTCAGATAAAAGTTGCACGGTTTTGAGGGGGACATAGACATAGACGTACTCGGATTTTTTTAGGTGGCGTTTTCAAGGTTACATGAAGGTTAACGTCTTTTTTTTAATAAGAACCTATAGTCAGTTTATTCTACGGGAAAAAACACGAATCTTTTATTGAAAAGTTTTTTTTTAACAACTTAAACTTTCCAAGATATCTACCAAAATAATTCAAGATAATTTTTTACTCAGAAACCACCAGGTTTAGAGAAAAAGTACTTGATACAAAAAATGTGTATTTTGGTCTAATAAAACTTGAAGAATTATTCTATATCTGTTTTTTTTGCTTAAATAAAATAAATTGAAAATTTTTTAAAATAATTCTCCGAGTCTTATTAGATTAAAATAAACATTTTTTTGTGTCTTGTACTTTTCCTCTAAAGTTTTTCTTTGTAGCTTCCACCGTCATGTTAAAGTAAATCTTGGCTTCTGGGTGTAGGCCGCGTCATTTCTGCTATCGGTTTGCCAAACATTGTAGTAAAGTGGACATCTTCAGATCTGCATATTTGCAATTTGGCTTCTTTGATTAATAATCTTATGTCCGGTATTATAAAGGATCTAACAAAATTGCAAGCTTGCAAGCACTATGGAATTTAGAGCAGTGATACTTCAACTTATTATAACACAATTAGCGACTCTAACCGTACAAAATAATTGCATAATATCACCACTGTTTTAAAACCGTTGGTGCTTATTTACACTTCATGAAACTTCAAGATAACTGTCAGATAGATTTGAAACAAATGTTGCTTCGTTTATAATACCGGAGATGAAACTGCAGCCAGTCTAATAACCGCGGTTATAATAATTGATTGTATCTGTTGTATATGAAAGTAATATTTAAGTATTTTTCGTTGTGTACAAATGGCTATATTAATATAAATGTAACTGCGGGTGGCGACCCCTATATGTTACGGGCAACTCGGACACGCGATTAATATTGGTATTGTGGATAGATAATAAATAAGAGACGGGATTTATGTCCTAATAATAAATCACTCCTAAATGATAAATTATCAATTATTGCGTCCGTGAAAATGGGAAATATTTAGCGATAATATGTTCCAGAATAAGCACATCCTTTGTCTGAATAAAGTAATTGTTGTTTTATGTGTTAAGTACCTACTTAATTTTGAGCAGAGTGGATATCTTCACGTTTTTTACTTTTTTGTACATACATATGTGAAATATCTGTATACATCTCACTGTACTGTACTGGCACCAGTCTTGGACGCGTTGTTTTGTAATTCTTACGAAGTCATATTACTAATAAAACAAGTACCTATTTATTAATATTATTATTATATTTTTTCCTCCATTAATGGACAACGTAAAACGAGTAATGAACACTAATGATTATAAAATGATAAGTACTACGATACAAAAGTGATAAAATAAAGAATCGTAAAATTTGAAACAATGTAAAGCAGATGCTATGATAATATAATAATTAATAAATAGGTTACACTAATAATTGACCGATTGTCATCAAATTAAACTGTTTTACAGTTAAGTGTCTATAAATTATGATACAGTTATGGGCAGTTATCAAATATGAACAAATATTTCTAATTTAGTACATTTAATTAAACAAATGTCCAACACTGGGGTATTGTCCAAGAATGGTGCTAGCACATTATATATTTTTATACTACAAATATGCATCTATATTTTTTTAGAATCACTAAACAGGAAACGAAAGTTTACTCTTGTCAATTTTTAAATTTTTCTGTATATTTGTGTTTTCATGAAAATTGATTAATAGTTCCGGAGCAGGGCCGTAACTACCACGGGGCAGTCAGGGCAGTGCCTTGAACTCCCCGAGCGTAGTACTGTTTAAATTGGGTGATTGGTTGAGATTGAGAAAAAAGGTACTTAATATTAAATTTAGTAATAAGTGTAAAATTCAAGATGGCAACAAAAAAAAAGTCTTCAGTATTTATATTTTGCATATACTCGGGGCACTTCGGTCATTTGTTACCCCGGGGCCCTCGAGCCTCTAGTTACGGCCCTGTTCCGGAGTACTATGTTACCAAACGGAAGACGTTTTAGTTTCTTGGTATTAGTTGGTAGAATCTTCGACCAATTACTACAGATATCGGGTTTGTTCTAGTGACCTTTATACTTGATTGCTGTGAAATTTCAAATACAAATAAAATGAAAGTTTTTTATTTTATTTTATTGTTATACATTTTTTCCGAACATTTATATTCCACAATGTAATTGTTTCTATTATCATAAATCTTTTGTGTAGTGAATTTATTATTAGTGGGTCGTAAACTCATTGTTTTTATCGTTAGATAATAAGTTTTATTACTTTATTTCCCCTATAATCGCGTGGAACAGTTTTCTTGCTAACATTCGCTGTTAGATTGTTTGAATTCTCCAATCAACTATCGTAAAATTATACGACCAGCAATAGCGTTTTTTTCAATGAATTTTCCGTCCAAGCAATTATGTTTTTGTGGTCTTTACAGATATTCACGTCTAGTTTACATAGTAGAACTTCGATAAAGTCGAATGTTCATTTAAAAAAATTAAGACAATTCCGTGCCATCAGCCCCTCCTCCATTTAAATTATTGAAAATTTTTAAAAACGTAAGGACAAAAGTTAATCTTCACATCGTGAGAAATATTTTTCGTTGAAAAACTTTTTCTCTGAAACGAATGGTTTAGTAGTTATTAGGAAATAAACAATTAAATTGTTTATACAATTGATAAGGGTGAGAGAGCAATTTTTAAGCATTTTTCCCGAAAAATGTTTTAAAAATGCATAAAAAAAATATACATGGGCTGAAAAATCTTTGTTTTAACAATGAAAAAAACGATTTTTTTAATGAAAAAACTCTTTTATTCTTCTTCATAACCTCCATGTCCAACAATCCTCTAACATTTCGATACCGGTCTTATTTTTCTGGAGTAACTACCTCATTTCACCTTCCTGAACGTGGTAGGTACATCGTTTGTGCTCGTACGAAACTCAGCAAACAATATTTTATGGTTTAATTAGCTGGGGCAGATGTGCCGTAACATTTATCAAGCTATTCATTTGTTTGAACGGTATTTTTCCTCATCAAAAAACAATGTTTAATAACAAAAGTAGCATCCCTTCGAAGGCTGTAACTTGAACAAGAGTACATGAAATGTCATGAAATTTTGACAGTATTCTAGTTAAGGTTGGTACTCTATGGGAAGCATAAGGATTTTTTGTTTTATGTCGCCATCTGTATATCAGACCAAAGACTTCAGCCCATGTAGTATACTGTTGAATTCGTGGTTAAATAAGTTTTAATTTGACATCCTACACGATGTCCTTGAATTATTTTTCCTTTTCCCAATTTACCCTCTGAAATTAACTCCTAGAATCAAAATTTACACTCTATCTCTGTGCTAAATTTCAAATTTTTTACATCGAATAGTTTCAGAGAAAATCGTCTGTGACAGACGGACAGACATCGAAAAATGTATCAAAAAAATACCTTTAAAACGGTCAAAAACCATACATAGGTATTCTATTGAACATAACCTATGCATTCGTCGAGTGCACATTATTATAAAATATAGGTGTGGGTCTGTCAAGGTCGCGCGGTCTCTTACGAGCAAAACAATAGCATCTCAGTCAGTCGCTCCTCGGCACTGGCTCAGCCGCATCGTGTACTTAAGTAAATATAGCAGCAGTCTTGCGTAGTACATTCAACTGTTACATGTACTCGTATGTAGAAATGTGATTGTTAATGCAGAGGTGTGAATTGAGAGTTTGTGTTGGTGAAATAAGGCGTTAGAGGAACCTACAGACTAGAAATAACGTCATTGTTAATGAGTGATTTAAGAAACTTGTGAACACGCGTGTGCGGGTAGAAAAAGTAAAGAAATTATTGAAAGAAAATGTAAAATTTAGTTTATAGATATATTGTAGTGTTAGGTGAATTAATAAAGCTACTTAATAAAATAAGATACTGGCACCAGTCTTGGACAATACCCCAGTGTTGGACACTTGTTTAATTAAATGATATAGATATCGAATTTATCAACATTTTTAGTGATTGTAGTGTTAGGTGAATTAATAAAGATAAGGTACTGGCACAAGTCTTGGACAATACCCCGGTGTTGGACACTTCTTTAATTAAATGATATAGATATCGAATTTATCAACATTTTAAGTGATTGAAGTGTTAGGTGAATTAATAAAGATAAGGTACTGGCACCATTCTTGGACAATACCCCAGTGTTGGACACTTGTTTAATTAAATGTACTCAATTAAAAAGAAAGATAGATATTTACCTGTAAAACAGCTTAATTTGATGAAAATCGGACAATGGGTGTCAAAATGGTGGATATTTAAACTAATTATTAGTCTAATCTGTTTATCATAGCATCTGATTTACATTGTTTCTTTATTTTATAACTTTTGTGTGATAGTACTTATCATTTTTTAATCATATTAGCAAATGTACATTACTGGGTGCCCATAAACAAACAAAACAAAAGGTTATGTTTAAAAAACAAACTATATTTGCGGACTTTGGTAATTAAATTGATTTAATAAATATTGGTTTATTAATAACATGAGTTCAGAAGGATTACAAAAAAGAATGCACATCAATTCCAAAAAACAGTATATCTTGCTCTTAAAGTGTCCAAGACTGGTGTTAGTACCATATCGATTTTAACAACATTTTTAGTGATTGTATTTTTGTATATTTAATTCAAGTTATTGGTTAATACAAAGAAAATGGGTGGACGACAAAAGTCAAAAACACGTATAGGTATAGTTATTCAGAATAGAGTTGATGATCTAATAATATACACGTTAACTGTCCTTGGTTAAAGCAATCTATTGGAACGAAAGGGTTGAAGATTCAATCTCGACCGCAATGGACTGTTTTTAAATAATTCTGGCAAATAAAATAAATGTAATGTAGCACAATCTACCCTATTCTAACACATCAACACATGATTATCAAAAAATTTGACATTATCCCCCCATGTTCTCCGTATTTACCAATATTTTTCAAAATATATCTGAAAATTGACATTGAGTCCTGAAAAAATACTGATACATTACCTATCTAAGTTCTTAGAACAAAATTATTGCAATGACTCCACAATTACCCCGTATAAATCTTGATTTCGAAAAAAATCGGCTTTACAATACTTACTTATAATATAAGTAATGTAATAATAAAGTAAAAAGAATTAGTTTAATATTTCATATAGAAGTTCATAGAACCTTGTAATCCTAGATCAAATAACTGTTTTAAAAAATTGTGTAACAAATACAATAAAAATGAATCATTTTAGATAAGATTAGCAATAATTAAATTAATGAAAAAAGAATTCGTTTGATAAATCAGGTGTTAAAAATGAGTGAGCACTCTAATGAGGGAAATGACATTGTTTTTTAAGACACCAAGGTTTCGAAGCTTGCCAAATTTATAGTTCAACTATTTCTGTACGCCTAATAATAATGTTGTTGAGGTTATTATGTGTTGTGTCACATTTGTGTAGTGTTAATAATTTTCTGTGAAAAATGTGTTCCTTGTAAAAGTGAGGGAAAATGTTGATTACAAGATATTCGTCGATTTTGATGCAAACGACCTATCAGACAGTGACAGAAGATGTTGATACAAGGTATTATAATGATATGTCCCTTTCTTCCATGTGACATAATAATTTTTAAAAAATTCTCTGAATTGTACACTGAAATTCAAATTTGTTTAGGGCCACTGAGTACAGGTACATTTTTCTTTACTGATGTTACATATGTTAAATTATTAAGAAAACGTTGGTGAAAATTTCATACAAATCGGTTCAGAATTTTTTTAATTATCGTTTAGAACAAACACAATCCAAAACTTTTCATGCTTGTGTTATTAAGGCAAGATATTCGTCGATTTTAATGCAAACGACCTACCAGACAGTGACAGAAGATGTTGATACAAGGTATTATAATCATATGTCCCTTTCTTCCATGTGCCATAATAATTTTGTATAATTTTTTTTTAATTCTCTGAATTGTACACTGAAATTCAAATTTGTCTAGGGCCACTGAGTACAGATACATTTTTCTTTACTGATGTTACATATGTTAAATTATTAAGAAATACGTTGGTGAAAATTTCATACAAATCGGTTCAGAATTTTTTTAATTATCGTTAACAACAAACAAAGTCATGCAAACGAACTACCAGACAGTGACAGAAGATGTTGATACAAGGTGTTATAATGATTTCTTCCATGTGCCATAATATTTTTTAAAATTTTTTTTAAAATACTCTGAATTGAACACTGTACATACCTCCCCCCAATTCAAATTTGTCTAGGGCCACTGAGTACAGGTTCATTTTTCTTTACTGTTAAATTATTAAGGATATCATAAGAAATACGTTGGTGAAAATTTCATACAAATCGGTTCAGAACTTTTTTAATTATCGTTAACAACAAACAAAATCCAAAACTTTTCTTCTTTGTTATATTAGATTATATAAATTAAGAAGAAGAAAAAAGCATTAAAATATTTATACAATTTTAGAAAGTTTGTAGGTGAATATTATTTTTTCAAACACATCCCTGGCAAGAAAAAAACAACAAAAATTAATACTAAAACCTTGAAAACATCCAATTTGAATACGGCACAAATTCAAGGTGAATCTAAACTTTAATATTTAACAGTGCAGAGATCTTTTTAAAAGAAACCTTTAAAAATAAATTTAACATTTTGTATGTTTTTTTTCTTGTCGAAAAACACAAGAACGGTCAGACGGTTTTTATCGAAAATTTGAGAGGATATCCAGAAATATTTAACCTAAAAAATAAGCTAATAAATCCCCCCACCTCTCCCAAATATTAAATCTACTGTATAATTTTTAATATTCACTATCGTGTTTTGTTTTTTATAAACATTTTAATTTTTATCTAAATGTGCAATAGAGATGGCCTATATATATTTATGCACATATACATTATATTTATCCTTTTTTAAGAGGTTACTTCTAATCGTCACTTAAAAAAATAAATTTTTTTTCTCTTATTTACAAATACACGCGATTATTAAAAAATCGCTTTTTGCAAATTTTGTATCACTTTAAACAAAAAATCGCATTTTTGACGAAAAAAACGAACTTAAATTGTTTATAAAGACCATAATTGTTAACCAATCGTAAAAATCGTTTGTACTTCGAAATTAAATCTATCTAAGAAATTACAGTTAAAATTTCAAGTCAATCGGATAGAAAATGGCCAAGATACATATGTTTTCCACAGTTTTTAAAAACATGGTTTCGATAAAAATGAAATTAACACTATTTTACTACATGCAAACTTCGATGTTAGTTCCGATTTTTTTCGAAACTATGTCAATTTGGCGGTTTTCGGTTGCTTATTTTGCTTCTGTTTTGGTTTGAGACCGAATTACGGTGCTCCTGTACATATATACTCATTACTACTAATTTTTCACCATCTTCTAAAAACTAAAAAAAAAACTTTTGAATGTCAAAAATTAGTTAAATACATTATATGTAACCCCTTAAACCACTATTTACAAATAAAATATTCGGTTCCTTTTGGTTACAGATTATAGGTAATTCATATCTTGGCCATAGACTAAAAAGATATGAATCAGCAATAATTATGGTATGGTATTTGCATAAACATGGAGAGGTATGATACCATTTCCGGTTTTAGCAATGCTGATTAACTCTGAGAATAATTATAAATTTATTAGGTTGTTGTGCTTTTCATTTGCGTTAATTGCTAGTTGAAGTAAATTGTAATTTACATGGAAAATATACCTTTACAGAGTTGCTTGAATTTTTCTTAAAATCAAACAAAAAATGTTAATTGAACAATTTTAATGCAAATTTTATTATTCGATCAAAAGTAGACAAAGAACTGATATACAGGGTGTTCAAGATAAGCGTGAAATGCATGAATTATTTGTAAGGAAGGGGTGAGTTACTACATAAAAAATATTAATAATTGTTGGTGGTTTAGGCAGTATACCGAAAAAAAATCTGAAAATTCGGAAATTCTTTATATGGCTATAACTTTTTTCTCAAAGTAGATAGGTATTTTTTGTTTGCAGTTTCTTAAAGCACTTTTTGTGTAGAATTGATTGGTGTATTTAGATTTTTTTTATATCACGTTTAGTTTCCGAGTTACAAGCCCTAACTTTAGTTTTTCTTATGGGTCTCTAAATTAGTTATAGCATATTTGAACGTGTTTTTTACTCTACTTTACAACGATATGTAACATCCCTAAAATTTCATTTTCTAGATCCATAAGCTTGGATTGGGTGTTGATGAGTCAGGCACTCGCAATCAATATTAACCTTAAAATGTTTGTTATAATATAATTTAGTTTATCAATAAATTTATTGGTTATAGTCCAACGTTTTAAGTTCATTCCAAGTGTAATAATCGAGTAGATTAGAATTTAATTCTGAAGTTTGTGAGATTTATAGTTACAAAGTACTATGTTACCAAACATGAGATGTCTTTTTAAAAAATGCGGATACTATTTATCACGATCTTTCTTTGCGTCATTAGTAAAATTAAAAATTAGTTTTTAATTCAAGGTTACTCAAACTTACAATGTTTTATTCAAAATTAACCTTGTAAAAATAACTGTATGAATGGGTATAAGAAATCTATAAATTATGTACTATTATATATGTTTAGTTTCCAAATATTAAATACAAAAAAATATTACTTTTTCTGATTAAAAGCAACAGGAGGGGGGATGGGGGGCGTTAATGTGTCACATGATTATTACCATGAAATTTAAAATTGTGTGTACTAAATTAAAAAATTTATAATCACATAAGGGTCACTAAACCATGATTAAATAAAGGTACCTCCACATGAAACAGTTTAGGAATTATTTGTTTAGTACGAGGGGTGAGTAAAGGTCTAAGTATGTTAATTAACAATATTTTGATTATGAATTTTTCATGCCAAATAAAAAAAAAAAAAAATTACATAAGTTCATAAAAAATCATTTGGCAACTGAGTTTGATATTAAAATAATTGTTTATTTGAGAGGTAGTGTATTCATTCAAACACCCCAAACAGGCTCTGGACAACCTTATTAATTAATACATTTTAAAAAATTTAAGGGGTGTGCATTTTATGGCAAAGCCACTTTATCCACCTTTAGAATTTTGACAAAAATTTCATCACTCGAAAACCAAAATAAAAATTCACCAACATTGAATGTACAGTTAGACTTCTGACTCACAAAATTAGTTATAATAACCTACCCTTGGTTTATACATACATAATAATTATAATGCCCTTTTGTTGTTTAAAAGAATATTCTAATTATCTGCATAAAAAAATAAAAACAAACAGTTACATTTCTAATGCCTTGTATAAACACATGCCCTATAATAAGCAGGTACTTAATTAGAAGGGAATGCATGAAGATAAAATAATTTAGTTCAGGACCACCCAAGTTGATTATCATCAGTTCGTTTTTTACCTGGGAAATTCTAAACGTAAACAATATATTTTTAGAAAAGACATCACATGAATACTTTGATGTCTTGTTTTTTTAATAAGTAATATATTATTATATATGATAATATGTACGTTTATGCATTATTATAAAGTAGAACGTTGTGTATTATGTAGATTACAGAACATGGGCGCCGGGAGGGGGGTGCAAGGAGGTGCACTTGCACTCCCCTGGCAAAAAGAAAAAACACATGAAAAAATTAAGAAATACAATTTTTATTTTAAAATTCACTCTTTGAATAACAGTTTAAGTCATAGGTGTCTAACTTTTTTAACTTTTTTAGGTCATAGGTCAGAATATAAAACTGAGGATCTTTTTTTTGTCGCGTCGATTTCAATTTTTAATTTTATAAATTTTAGTTTTCAATGCAGGTTTATTATTACAATTTTTTTTTTTTTTATTATCCTCGCATGTAATTTAATTTTATATATCCAAATGCACCCCCTGTGAAAGAAATTCTGCCGGACCCATGATGTAAACTATGTATTATAGATAAATATGTGTATCTGTCAAAATTTATTATGAGAGAATAATACTTCAAAATTACTTAAATATTTATGTGATTTTTTTTTAAAGGGAATTTAAAAAATAAATATTTAAAAATATAACTAGGGTGTGCGAACGTATTTCTGCCATAGTCAGAATGTTGCCTTACTATAATGTATTTTATTCTGTAAAATTTTCAACCGTTTGCACTTTGAAAGAAATCTGTTTATTGAAATAAGAAATAAGTTCTTTTTATAAAATAAAATAAAACATTTAAAATACATTGGTAAAATAGCCATTATTGTGCAGGGTTCTCAGTCTCTTTTTTAGGTTAATTTTGGTCCTCTGAATTCGAAAATGCTTAATGTTTTTGAGATATTGCGAAAAAAAACATTTTCGCAAATATGCAAAAAATCAAAAATTCGTATCTCTGTTTTTTCATAGTAAAAATCATTTTAGAAGCTTGACACGCCTAACAAACAGAAAAAAAAACATAATTTATGAAGAACGTGATGAAAATCACACCAAAAACGAAAAAAAATGTTTTTTCAGCTAAAATTACTTGTTTTGTAAAATTCAAAACGTTGTAACTTAAACAATTTTGATTCGAATTTGATAAAAACTGTACGAATTTGCAGTTATAGTCTCAACTTCAACAAATTAAAATTTCGAAAAGATCGGCTAAAAATTCACTGAATTATGTCTAATTATCGTTAGCGTGTTATAGATGCATGACTCAGAAATGATTATAGACAACATTAGGGAAATTTATTTTAATTTATTTTTTTGGGAAATAATTCAACATAAAACATTTTTTTCTGTAGACCTGTATATTTTATATTAACCAAAATTATTACAAAATATATCTCTCAACTTGATATAAATATGTGCATGTATTTACCCTACTTAAAAAAACTTATTCAAACAAATATTTATTCATAGTTATTTACCTTATATTTCATATCTCAGCAAATAAAAATAAATGTTTCGTATAATCTAAACTCAAATATAAAAACCAATAACTGCATGCTATGTAGTTACATAATATATCTTAAATACATTACAAGTTGAAGTGCATATATACATTTAATAGAATATGTAGAAACTCCCTCCACATATGAGGGTATATGTACATGAGTTGGGTTCATAGTTAAATATATTGCATCATTTTATGCATACAAGCCTTCTTTAGACTCAAGATTTACGGTTATTAGTTGAAACTTTGGCCCAGAATCTCGCCAGCACTGTTTTATGCCAAACGGTTGTATTTGACTGTGAATGTTTGTTTACTTATTCACTGGGGAGGCAAACAAACGTTGTTACTACTGTTATTTTACTGCAAGTTATCACACTCACGTAAAAAAAGAATATAAGGAATACTTACTTCTACATTATTATTATAGTACTAGAAATTCTCCTATAGTTTTTTTTTTCGAATTCAAATCTTATTTATATACATTTATTAGAAAAGATTAATTGCTTCCTCGCAATATCGAAGATACGAGAAGCTTTGTGATTGTTTTAGAATGAAACAAAAAAAATTTTCTCCGATTTTTTTTAAATTTTAAATTGATTTTTCCGTTTTAGGTCAAGACAAACAGTTTTCGGTCCCTGTCTGTCTGTCTGTCTCCTGAATCCTTGTCACACGCAAAACTCATGAACCACTGACCCGATATTAATGAAACTTAGTTGATGACGGTCCTATTTCAAAATCGTGTGTAAGGGGGACGGGTGACATTTTTTTGTAATTTTTTTATTATTTTATCAGAACTACACGTAGTATATTACGTATAAGAAAGTCCCGAGGCAACCATGGCAGATATTTTATTTAAAATTAATATTGATAAAAAAATGATTTCTTTTAAAAACCTTGTAAAATAGCCATTGTTTGTTTATTTTTTATCGATTAAGTAAAAAATTAAGTAACACAGAAATGAGACGTTTTTATGCACTGATTCGCTGTGTGTGTAAACAACCCAACCAAAACAAATCAAACGCGGCCGATTTGTGTGAATTCTGTGGCTTAAAAATAGCGCAAGGTCGTCGCTTTGTACGCGCGTAACCTTTACCTAACACTCAACACTCCATAATAACAACACTAATAGAGTCGTATAGCAGTTCAAGCTACTGACTGACACGAAAAAACAAACTCGAGATAAAACACTTTTTATGAAAAAATAAAATAAACCGTCTTAAAAAACGCTAAAAACATAATAATTAAATTTAACAGTTTTATTTTTTTTTCTTAAAGAGTTTTTTATTTGCTGGGCACCGACTTAAAAAACTGTTAAATTTTTTTAACTCGGTTTTATTTTTTTCTTAAAAAGTTTTTTCTTTTTTTTTTCTTTTGGGTGGCGTAACTTTGAAGTCCATATTCAGATTCTGATAAAATTTATATGGTACCACCTCAGGAGTATACTCTTTCAAACAAACAAAAAATCATCCAAATCGGTACATATATTTTTATTAAGAATTTGCTTTAGAGCAAAAGCTAATCTTACGCTATCTGCGAGATGTCAAACTGTTATGAATTTGCTCGGGATTTTAGAGCCCCTTTGTCACCACTGCTTTTAGATCGCTAATAGGCGTATATGTCGATGTAATTCATTGAAACCATACCATTGATTAGAACCGTCCGTGGGTTGTCATTTATATTTAATACCCTGTAGATAGCGTTAGCGTAGAATTTGCTCCATACCGTATATTAGATGGATAAAATATATACAGTAACCTCTTCCCTCCTGAATTTGTCAATATATATTATTTTATTTTATTAACAAATATAATAGTTACAGAAATGAAAGTTTATAACCTACCCCCGATTTTTTTCTTGGTGCGCCGCTGTAGATATAGGAAGGAAGCAAAAATATATATATTAGTTTATATATATATTTAGTTAAATCTAATTAGTAAACATCTTTCTTATTTTTCCTTTATAATATAAAGAGTAAATATATCTTCATTCTTTATAAGAAAACTATCTCAGCAGTTTTTTTTTTGGTTCGTTTGTAATTTTACAAAGTGTCGAGTTATTCTATTTAGTTTCGCGCGGGACAACTTTGCATACCCGCGGGTGCTATACGAGCTCTACTCGCTTTGTGGGGGAAGGGGTCACATTTACCCCCATATCTGCCACCCTAGAGAACTTAAAGAAATGAATGTTTTGGACGGGTATCATGACAAAACTTTTCGCAATATTTCTGTGACACTGACAACTTGTTTATTAAGGAGTGCATTTTCGTTAATGATTTTTTATTTAGAACATTTCAAACAGTGTAGGCTATAAAATGTGGTTTACTTCATGGTTATTTATTTTTATGTTTATGATTTTTGAATTTCTGTTTCTGTTACGAAAAGTAACTACTAAACCAATTTTGAATGAACTTGAGAAATTTAGAAAAATCTAAAATTAGTTTAGGACAGTGGTTTTCAAACTGTGTTTCACGGGTCAAAATAAAAAATAAAAAGGATATTACAACCGACTAAGGTACTGGCACCAGTCTTGACCATTTTGAGAGGTATACTGTTTTTTGGAATTGGTGGGCTTCTTTTTTGTAATTCTTACTTTTGCAATTAATTGCCAAAGTCCGCAAATATAGTTTGTTATTTAAATTATAAGATTTTATGGGCACCCAGTTATGGACACTTACTAATCATTACAAAATGATAAGTACTACGACACAAAAGTTATAAAATAAAGAATCGTCAAATTTGAAACAATGTAAAGCAGTTTTTATGATTCAGAAATTGTAGTAATCAAATATCAACTAATATTTCTAATTTAGTACATTTATGTCCGGTATTATAAAGGAGTCAGCAAATTTGATAGCTAGCAAGCACTTTCAAATGGGGTATTAATTCTGTGATAGTATCTATGGATTAGCTAATTATAACTAATTTTGGAAAAAAATCAGGTCTGAAGGGGTTAAGTACAATAGTTGCATCCGTTATAAAGTACTCTAAACATGTACAATTAGTAGACTTTCGCTGTTACGTTTTTACGGTCTCCGTTATAACAGAGTGCTAGGGGAAGGAAGCGGTTAGCCGCAGTAACCACTCACTTCGCGCCATCTTGTACAAGAGATGGGGAAGGGCTACTTGAGACGGTCGTTAACAGTCGAGGGAAAGATATTAACGAGCTTATTTAATTTTCTTTAATATTTTTATTTGAGCCACAAAAAGTTTTCTCAATTGTACTTCTTGTTTTCTTTATAGTGTGCTGTGACTGAGGAAGTAATTTTAAGTGTTGTTGTTGTGAAAATTTAATGAAATATAGAGGAAAAGTACCACTTTTCGGAAACTTGACTTATTTTTTTTATATTTTTAATAAATAATTTTGTCCCATAATGAATATAATTTTTTATTTTTTATACATACATAAAATGTATTGTATAATAAAGTATAGTGATCATGAAAAAAATCAAACTAGAGATTTCAACGGAATTACACGTCCCTGAATGTATAGAAATAATAATATCTAAAACGTGTTAAACTGTTGAACTATTACCTATCAATAATAGATTTACATAAAAATTGGTAAATGCGACGTCGCTCACGTTATAAAAAATAAAAAAATCTTTATAAATAGTACATATTATATTAAAAAAATATTAATTAAAACTTTTTTTGTTCCAGGTAAGTGGAATATAGAAAATTCCATACACAAATAAAATAAAAATAATAATACTGGTAAGTCTTTTCCTGTATTTATTGTGCGAGCTAACAATTGGTTAAATTATCGTCTTTCATTCGGCCCATTCGACCGCGCATCTTTCAATTTCCCCCAACTTGGAATTCCTTAAAAGCTGTCTTTTTACAAGAAGGACTATTATTAAATTCACGAATGGGGGTGGAGGAAACCTGTTGGCTGGTAAGGAGGGGTAGGGGGGGGGGGTAGGGCAGAGGGAAGAAGCTCTTAGCTCAAAGTTTAACTAACAAGGATTTTATTTATTGGGTTTGATTTTGAAGAAAAATGCGTTCACTCTACCTTGGCGTATATTTAAAGAAATATTTTTTTTTGTAAATTAATTGGGTGACTTAGACAGAAAGGGGATACCACTAATATCTTAGGAAATTTTTGAGAATATCTGGTCGAAATTGGTCGTAATAAATCTAAATATAACATATAATTATGTTCAAATTATTTTATACTTTTTGAAATTTGGTCGGAATTTTTTTGAAGTTATACTTCTTTAAGCTCGTTCAGGATGAAATTTTAGTAATGTAAAAGTTAGGTTAGGTGTAGAATGTAGATAATACATATTTATGTTATGATAGTCGATAAAACAGGTTTTTAGTTTTGCATTTATACGTAACTACGCCAAAGAAGTAAAACTTCTAACGCGCGTACATATCTATTTATTTGACTATCATCTAACCTTTAGTTTATGAAAGACTATGGATACATAACAACCAATGCTAGTTACCAAACTTTTACGGCGGCCATCTTTTCTTAAATGTCACTTTCGTCATTTCCATGCATATTATCCCAGAGGCGTCAGTTGAATTACAACTGAATTTAGTATGTATGAGAGATGATAGTTCCAAATAGACGTTTCTCCGTTAATAAATTGTCACTGAAATACTTTTAAAGACAATATAAAACATTTACTATTAATTAATTCAAAACAATTGAAATTTATTTTAAAATCAGAATGGTACGCCAATTACTCTAACCTAACCAAAAATTGCATTATATAACATTTTTTTAAAGTAAAATAATCAATGTACTGTTATACCTAATTGAATTATTGTAATAATAATTTTATCGAGCAAATACATGAAGGTTTTGTTTGTGCTGAAATAAATTATCATGTAATCACGAGTACATAAAACAAAGGGCATTAATTCTCACGCGTCTGTCTGCATCTCGTGCACCATCCCTCACTTCTAGATTGGGGAGAGGGGGGTCATTACCAGGACCGGATTTATCTTTAGACCTACTTTCAGAACCACAAAAATTAAATAAAGCGAATTATTATTATTGACTATTAACGTAGTTCTCGTGCTACAGTACTATCAAAAACATCTGCCAAGTAAATGCACAGTGCTTCCTCGTGCTAAATTCACTAAAACCGATAGTGTTCAGATAAATTGCCTGGCATTGGTTAACCATTTAATTTTTATACAAATTTTACTAAAAAATCTTAGTTCGAATTTTTTCTTAAAACGCACCTGAATATTTTTTCATATATTTTTAATTTTTTGACAATTTCAATCTAAATCTAAATTTATGCAAATGTCAAAATGACATTTAAAACGTCAAAGTGACATTTAAAACGCCAAAGTGACATTTAAAACGTCAAAATGACACTTAATATATCCAATCAAATATCAATTTAGAAAAACAAAACACGAATTTTTAAAATTAATTTAGATAAATCTTTGTAAGGGAAGATTTTACAACAAACGTAGTAGACCCATATTATAGGAAATTTAATTCTCTACAAAAAATATTCTATAAAATTTTCTCGTAACATGTGTCGTTCTTGAGATATCTTGAAAAAATAAATATTTTGGGGTGTCACCCCTCCCCTTTACACACGATTTTAATGATTTTGAAATGGGACCGTCCTCAAACCAAACCCAACCATCCGACCAAGTTTCAATAATATCGGTTCAGTGGTTCATGAGTTATGCGTGTGACAAGGATTCAGGGGACAGACGGACGGACGGACGGACGGACGGACGGACGGACACACGGACAGACAGACAGACACGGAACGAAAAGTGTTTGTCTTGACGTGAAACGGATAAATAAATTTAAAATTTTGAAATTGGAGAACTTTTTTTTTGTCTCAATCTGAAACGATCACATAGCTTCTCGTATCTTCGATATTGCGAGGAAGCAAAAGTAACGCTCATAATACCATAGTAAAATATCGAAAATAATTGCGTTGCTACAGAGAATTGTTGATCAAGTCTATACCCAAAGCCGTCTATACAGATTATTATAAACACAATCATACTATGAATATATTTTCTTTATTTTATGACTAAACGCTTCGACAGATTTTGATAAAAAACTACCAAACATTAAAGGGTTATTATTCTGATATGTGATAAAAAATTTAAAAAGTTTGACCGTTTTGTTTTTGAAATATAAGTAAATTTCAAATACGATACGGTCAATCATTTTGTTTTTGAAATACAAGGTCAATCATTTGGAATTTTTTATCACATATCAGAATAATAAACCTTTACTATTTAATAGTTTTTTTATCAAAATCTGTGGAAGTTTTTAGTCATGAGAATGGACATAATACGAACTTGATATAGTGGATACGTACAAAAGTGGCAACTTTGATGACAATTATCTTGAGTTTAAAACGGTCGATCTTTTTAAAAATTCACGTTTGGATAGATATCATTATTCTTTTTATGTCCTGATTTTTTTTTAAATTCTATCGAAATGACGTTTGCACGAGAACTACCTTAACGTCTTACATGAGTAAAAAAGGTGTGTTCTGAATAGCACTCAAATTTCAGTAGTTTTCTTATATATTTTTTAAGATCTACCAATTTAAAAACCAAAAAATGTGTTTTAAGTGTGGCATAACCAGCTAGGAGGGAAGGGAGATAATTTTAATTTATATATGTAAAATATATGTTATATGTCAATAGCCCCCCATAAAAAATTTGCCCCCCCCCCCTAAAAAATCTTGATTACGCCACAGTCGTCTCAGTCTCGAAACACGATCTAGATATACCATTGTTTTTTTTTACTTATACACTTTTTGAGGGTCATAAAAAAATTGAATTCCGGTCCTGTGCTACTGCATCAGTGCGTATGTAAATAATCTGTACGAGGAAAATGTTTAACGTAGGCGAGACAGATTTTTATAAACGGACAGACCCACTTATATTAGACGTGGAGCCGCTGGAACAATTAATTGGGAGAATTCACGTGACACGAATTTTAAATTCCGATTTTCAGATGCAAATACGACTGTTTTACATCCCCCTCTCCCCCCATCACTTCTCTTCAAACAGCTGCCTATCTAACTGTGTTATTTATTATAACTTGAAAAATTTTCCCTAATTTTGAATATTTTTTAATAAAAAACCTCGTACGTGTTTTGGTTATTATTTTGGCCAACGTTTTGTCACACATTGCAATGGGCTCTTGAAATCTGAGTTATTGATTCTATCGTGTTCATAATTCAATTAACTATCTTAAAAAAACATTTTTTCGGTTCAAAACGTCCTAGAAAGTATTTAAAAATACGTTTAAAAAATGTGATTACTAAAAATTGAATGCACATTTATAAATGTTTTCCTTGATTTACCGAAAACTTAAGTGGGTGGACAAGAGAGCTTTTGGAAATAAGCTTCACGTTATATACATATTATTTGTTATCCAGGTACAACTTTTTTTATGTATTCATTTAAAAAGCGCTCGTAAATTTAATCAAAACAAACGGCAGAAAAAAAACTTCACCCTTAACTGAATTCAAATCCAAACAAAGGCGGCTGTGAAATTCGCAGAATTCAATCAGAATTTAAAACTTATGTGGGATTCAAAGTATTGTCTGAATATCTGGAAATAAGTGACTCACTTTTAACTCTTGATTATTTCAATGATTACTTCTATGTATTCTGAATGCATACACAATGTACGTACCTATATTAACTTTAAATAAAATCATAAATTAAAATTAAACGGTCAAATACGTGTTGGGCATGTACGTCTTTACGATTTGTAAAAAAAGTTATTTAAAAAAATTTCGTGGATTATTTTTGCTAGTGTTCGTTATAATTATTACAAGCTACATTCTGTAATTTTTTTCAGATTATTTGAATTGATAGTTTAGAAATTATAGGGGAGGGGGACGCTCTAATAACGACGTTTAAAATCAATTACTTCGTGACTGAAGGGTTAAAATAAAACATTTTTTGTTGCATTTTAGGAGACCTATCTAAAGATATCCCACTTAATGGATTGTGATTTTTTTAAATACATTTCAATTTATGGAACGAGGGCCCCAAATTTTTTTATACCATAGCTGATACAAGACACATAATAAAGCAATGCAAAAAATTCGAAATTCAAAAAAATTGAACTTCTCAACAACATCAATAATGGAAAAGATTACAAATTGTTAATTTCGAACAAACATTTAATGAAATTCGTGAATGATTGCAATTTGAAACTATAAAATTTATTTATCCCAATCCCTAAATACCCCTCCCTTGAATCCTGGTCTCCCTATTTTTAAACCTGCTATGATCGGCCCATCAGCAATATCGTAATTCTCCTTTTATCCCTAAACCAACTCACCCACAAATACCTAACCCGCACAGATATCAACTTTACTATTGAGTTGTCGACTTATTCTAATGCCTGCCGACATTAACCCTTTGGACGCGTAACACGTAAAAAAAATATGCTCTAAAAAATGCAGTTTTGCCACCAAAAATAAAATGTTCCAAAAAATTTTAAAAACATTTTTTTTATTATGTACTTAATGTAAGGCATCAAATAAAATATTTACAAAACATGGGCGTCGCATGGTTTAAGCCGTCGATTTACGCGTTGAAAAGTATTAAAAAAAACAAGCGACTTTAGTCGCTTTACGCGTCCAAAGGGTTAAGCGTCAAATAAAAAAACTTATATAAATTTTCCCATTTACGGTAGTTAAACTAATATCTAAAATATATCGGTAAAACAGGTCTCTAGTTGAAGCAAAACATCTGTATGGGAATAGCCCACTAGATAAAGCATTGTGAATCATTATTTATGCCTATACAATCTAGATACAGTTGTGATTTATACGAAAGAGAGAGAGCATTATTTTAAGGATTCCACAAACGTCGTTTGGAGCAATTAAATCGCACCTCCCCCTCCCCTCTATCGTCCTAAGTTTTGGTTTGGGTCATTATACCGAAAACATATAAATTTCAAGATTGCATGTTGGGTGTCAGAGGACACTGCTTATGTAATTTATAAGAAGATTGGTTACAATCTACAATCCGCACGAACCTTTTAAGTTTAAGTAGGGGTGGAGGGGTAATTGGAGGTAATTATTTAATCTTATTTTTGTGTAACAAAACTTTAATAAGGAATACATTAAAAATAGTGAAAATATTGCTTGTATAGTGAATTATGATTTTAATTCTTTTTTTTTATATATATTTCAGTTAGTATTTCTATGACAAATTGAAGATTTATGCATAAAATACTGCCCAAAAATGTTGTGTTTTTATTTCGTTAAAAGTATATTTATTGTGTAGAAAATTATGTGAAAGTTGAAATTTTCAAACGACAGGTCTGTATCTCAAACCGTTCTCGAGATATAGCCTCTCAAAGTTTTAGTTTTTTTTTAAATTTTGGATAAAAATGGCCATAACTTTTGAACGGGTGGTCGAATTTGAGTTTAGTCGACGGATTTAGAATCAGCGTGTCAAAATCTATATAATGACAATCAAGTTTCTAGTTCACATTATTTAAAAAGATAATATGGCTATAAGTACATAAATATCAAGTTAATGAGATTTTGCAAGTACGTCAGTATATCACAAAATGTCGAGTAAACTAAGTGTAATGAAGCTAATGGTACATAGCCCCATTATACATGTATTGTACACCAAAAGTTAACTCGCATTTACTCCATAGTTGCAAACATTAAATAGTTTAATGTAATTTCATTCCCATGAAAGTTTCAATGTGCTATTACATACTAAACAATATTATATACTTGTAGATCTATCCTTATTCAATGATCATGAACGTAAGATCATTTATTTACATGTCATTGAAAATTGCAATATACTTTAGTATGTTTCATTTAAAGATGTATAGCAGGTATCTCATTTCAACGAGAAATAGTTGAAATTTGGAGAAGTTACTCCTTTATAAATCTTAAGTACCCACACAAAATTTCAAAAGATTTTACAGTTATTATTTTTATAAATTAACATGGGCTCTAATGCAGAATGGTGTATTTACAGTTAAAGTCCAATAAAACACATGGTTCAAGCATCGAGAAATATCTGAAATTTTCACAACACGTCACTTACATATTTAGCAATAATTGTGAGAAAAAAAAAATTATTAGTGAAAAATATTAAAAAAAAAAAAAATGGCGTACTGAAATGTAATGATTTGTTTTTATTACATATTTTTTCATATATGTAAGCATATGAAGTACTAATATTGTTATTTTCATTACATTTGTATATTCCACATATGTTCTAAATAGTGTTATTTAAAAATATTTTAATTTATGTCATTTATAACAATGAAATACTTCTTTTGTTTTTATATCTGACAGATGAATTCAGAATAAAATTTTTTCGTATTATCAACAACAGTTTCCCCTACAAAATGAAATAATAAATTTGTTTTGGTTTCAGAAAAAAATTAGCTAGAAATTGATTATTTTTTCCAACTTTTGATACCCTAATATCTAAGTAAATATGTAAATACATTTATTTAATGATTACGTCTATTACTACATAATATTATGTACTTTACTGTATTATATTGCATAACAGCATACATATGTATGTCTTTTACAATATGTACTGTAAATATAATCACTGTAGCTAATTTCTACAACCGTGTTTACATTTTGTAAGTAATTAAGCGAACAATATACTCCAAGATAAACAAACTAAATGTTAAATTACAATACTTCATGTACTCCAGCTATTATATAATATGTCAATACTTATTACTTGTTGAAACATTCATACTCGTATATGAGAGCTTCCATTAGACTTTTGGGTCCACAATATTATGCTTTGATTACTTAAACGACTCATTTTACTAATTAAATTTTTAATCAAATGAAATTATTTTTTAATAAAAATAACTCTCACTAAGGAAATGTATTTGCGATTAGTATATAAGGTCTAACTAACAATTATGTCTCCATATTCTGGCCTCCTTTCAGAATTAATAAATCTTTTGTTTGTTATTTAAGATTCATTAATGAAAGAGGATGACAACTCAAATGAATTATAGTGTACAAAAAAATATCGCCCAACAAAAAAAATGTTGTTTCTTTTAACAAAGCCATTTAGTAACTTGAACCAAATCTGAATTAGTGGCTAAAACAATTTTGTTAAAAATAGAATATTTGGTTGGCATCTGGGTACAAACTGCATCAATTGGCCAACGTTTCGTCGCACATTACAGTGGACATCTTCGAGGCTATAGATAGTACTACAGTACTACAACCAAATCGATGCGGCTTATACCCAGAAACCAAGATCCATATAAAGATCACCAAGTTTGCCTTGACCTGAAACGGAAAAATCAAGTGAAAATTATAAAATCGGAGAACAACTTTTTTTATCTTTGAAAAATGATCGCAAAGCTTCTCGTATCTTTCAGATATGGCGAGGAAGCAAAAATATCGCTGTATAGTTACATGTACATCTAATATATTTAATAATGAATTTCCTAATTTTGTAAAAAAAATTATTGCTGAGATAGAAAATCTATGTTTATTCTATTGTAATGTTGTAATGTACAGATGTACTATGGACTTCGGAAGTTGTCTACCACCCTAAAGGTCAAAATCGCTTACAACAGATTCAAACATCATCGGTTATCTTCTTCTAGGGCGGAGCTTATATAGTTATATCATTTTAAATAAAAACGCAAACATACTACGTCTATTTTATTAATTAATTTTAAATCAAGTTAGACATATTTAAATACTACCATTCGGAATATCAAATATTTATTGCCACAAAATTTACTTATACAATTTTCAATACATTACATAATAATTTAATCGTACAAATATATATATGAATACTATAAACGAAGAGTACTTCTTTATCTGGCAAATGAGTTTCAAAATATCTGTCTTTGTTTGGTACACAGATAAATGATTTAAATATTATAATAATCAAATGGGAAGAGCCTACTAAGTTTTGAATGAAAACTGGTCGACCACTTCTGCATGCGACTCTACAACATATTCAGTTTAAACAATTTATCGAGTCTTAAACATTGCATAACAGATTAAAACATGTTGGCAGTTAAACAATATGCTAAAATATGCAAATAACGATGATTCGAGGGGTTTAATTCAAGTACAGCCACCTCCATATAATATTTGCTCTTAATGGAATGAAGATGTTCTTAAGGGGGGATGCGCCACCTCCTGTACAAACCCTCGGGATCACAGGTACCACATGGGTTTTCACGTTTATGCAAATCTATGGCCGTATTAAATTATTGTTCAGTTTATTAGTACATGGTACTTGGAATCCATTTTGTAACGAAATGTTAATAATTATATCGATTAGAATAATGAGCATATTTTAGTTTATATCTGAAGTACTGACACCAGTCTTGGATCATAACCCAGTGTTGACACTTGTTTAATTAAATGTATTTGAAATATTCGTTGATATTTCATTACTGCCATTACTTACACTTAACGGTCGATCCAGACTCAGTCCAGTCTCACTTCAATTAAATCGTATGATATTTTCATTAATGAGTCGCTCTCGGTTCGATATCGGTCCAATCAAATCTTATGGTATTCACATTATAGCAGTGGCGAGGCGTGAAATTTTAACAAAAAAATATTAACAAAAAAAACTAGTTATGAAACACCTTTTGTTCAAGCTTTTACTTTTTAAAATAAATTCTTATATATTTATATAGTAATTAAATGATTCTACGTCTTATTTTCTTGTATTTTAGTCGATATTTGTATGACGAATTGAAGTTCCCTGCAGGATATTTCACTAAAAAATTTTGAATTTTTGATTTCGTTAAAAGTATGTTTATTGTATAGAAAATGACGTGAAAAGTTGTTTGTTTCAAACCGCAGGTCTGTATCTCAAACCGTTTTCGAGATATAGCCTCTCAAAGTTTTAGTTTTTTCAAATTTTTGGAGAAAAAAGGCCATAACTTTTGAACGTGTGATCGGAATTGATTTTAGTTGACGGATTTGAAATCAGCGTGTCAAAATCTATATAATGACATGTATAATACTTTAAAATCCGACAAAAAAAATTTGGCCAAAAATCGACTTTTTTTTAAGGTATACCCCTTTGAATTTTTTCGATTTTTCGCGAAATTTTTTTTTTCGAGTTTTAAGGTATTATACATGTCATTATATAGATTTTGACACGCTGATTCCAAATCCGTCAACTAAAATCAATTTCAACCACGCATTCAAAAGTTATGGCCTTTTTTCTCCAAAAATTTGAAAAAACTAAAACTTTGAGAGGCTATATCTCGAGAACGGTTTGAGATACAGACCTGCGGTTTGAAACAAACAACTTTTCATGTCATTTTCTATACAATAAACATACTTTTAACGAAATCAAAAATTCGAAATTTTTTAGTGAAATTTCCTGCAGTGAACTTCAAGTCATCATACAAATATCGACTAAAATACAAGAAAATAAGACGCAGAGGTATTATAGTTTTATAATTGAGCGTGTAAATGAATATTACATGCTTTTTTTAATTTTAGGTTAAAATGTTTGAGTTGCGCATAAAGATGAATAAAAAAAATAATCAGTATAACTTGCTCTTAAAGCGTCCAAAACTGGTTCCAGTACCATAGTTTAAGACAGTGTTTCAAGGGGTACTTCTTAAATTATGCAGAAATTCAATTTTTTACTCTTTTTTTTATATTTGATATTTGAACATGAAAAACAGTTTTAAAATTGCCATATGTAAATGGACCTTCTCTAAGGGTACGTTGGTAACACTTAACAAAAAGGGGGACATCATAGACATAGAGAATGGACCACGCATCTGACTCGAACACAGAGCCGTGTCAAAAGAAAGAGATAGAAACAGATTTTGAATATACTTGTCCTTTTTTTAAACAGGAGTGTAACTATTTCATTCTTTGTCCCGAACATTAAAAATATTCATAGATATACTATATGTATATAAAGTGGTTAAAATAATTAACGTTATAAAAAAAAATTATTTAAAAAAAGAAACAATTATTGATTTCTAAATAATATAAGTTTCGAATTTTGTTCTTCCTTTTTCGTAGCTTTGTAATGTAACCTAATATCAAAAAAAATATTTAAAATTTTGTTAAGTAAATCTTGTATGTGCTGTTTGTAAGTACAATCCACCTCATCATTTTGTAGCAACCACATGGGAATTGATTTAAAACTATTTTTTATTAATATATATTTAATATTTTTGGTAACTAAAATGTTATTTTCCCGGAATATCCGTTCATAACTTTGCAAATTTCTATCAGATCAATTCAGGTTTTTTTTTAAATTTCCTCGATGAAATATGAACCATTATAGTATGTTTATTGTTTATATTATTTACTTTTCTAATGAAAAACTTATTGCACAAAAATCACAAGATAGATATATAAATAAAAATATATCGGACAGAAATACTACCCTGAACTATAGTAAGCTACCAATCAGATTCTTAGAAAAATATATAGATATATTCCAAACTACACTGCATCTCTCTCACACTTTTTGAACAGATGTTACACCATTGTGTTAATACAGATGCACTGTCCATTCTCTATGTCTATGGGGTACATTGTGATTTTAATTTTGGTAAACACTGGTCTAAGATAAAGCTTGCACTGCACTGCTGTTGACAACACAACGAGTTGTCAACACAAGACGTAAGAGTTACTTCTCGGATTGACGGCTACACGCCAAAGCACTCTTATTTCGAGGGCTTCAAATAATGTTTTCTTATCTGCGCGTGTGAAAAGGATGCGCGTGTATTTATTTTCATTTGTATTGCGGCTGATAGCTTGTTTAAACAGGGAAGATTGGGTAGATATAAGATGAAAACGCTCTGGAAAATGATGGGTCAGATGTTGTATTTATAAACGGTGGCAATTCCATTAAATTATCTAAATAGAGTGATTGAAATGTTAGTCCTAGAATCAGTTTTATACGTAAAGGGGCCCGGATGCATTAATACACCCCCCCCCCCCCATGTATTTTTGATATTTTATGACAGTACGAATTTACAAGTCTTGAGGCTTTAACGGTGATCTTGATATGGATCTTGGCTTCTGGGTGTAAGTCACGTCAGTTTGGTCGTGTTATCGGCCAACGCTTTGTCACACATTGCAGTGGATATCTTCAGGGTTCTTCTAAAAGTGAGAAGAACCCTGGAGATGCAAAAATTATCAATGAAAATTTTAGGTTAGAAATGGATTCAGTTTTTTAGCATACCAAAAATGTACGAGATTATCTGTGTAATTTTTCAAAATATATATATATATATATGAACTGTGAATAAATTCTGTATAACTCAATTAAAAAACATCTGCCAAGTAAATGCACAGTGCTTCCTCGTGCTAAATTCACCAATGGTTGTTCATTATTTATATTTTACAACAAAAGTTTTAGACTATATTATAGGAAATTGAATCATTTACAAAAAAGATTCTATAAAATTTTCACGTAACGTGTCATTCCTGAGATATCTTGAAAAAATTAATATTTTGGGATTTTAGCGCTCCAACGTACACACGATTTTGATGATTTTGAAATGGGGCCGTCCTCAAGCCATACCCAACACTCCAAGAAAGTTTCATTACTATCGGTACAGTGGTTCTTGACCTGAAACGGAAAGATCAATTTAAAATTTTGAAATCAGAACATTTTTTTGTCTCATTCTAAAACGATCACAAAGCTTCTCGTATCTTCGATATTGCGAGGAAACAAAATATTCTTTTAAAAACTTTACATTTTAAATCAAATAATGCAACATTACTACATATGCAGGTAAAGCGAAATCCAAATTGAACCTAGACAATAAACTAATTCAAGTTCCATCTCTAATTATAACTTATGTACATAACGGTATAACACATATTTTTAATTCATCAATAATATTCCATTTACTAGAGGTAGGTCCTTGCTATTATCCTAGACAACGAACAGTTAAACGACAAAGGATGCTGTTTCGCGCAACAGAACCAAAAACAAAACAATGGGTCACAGCCGGACCACGTATTCAGACCCACCAGACCCGTCTGTCTATATATGGGCACTCGCAATAAATTCTACAAGTCTCGATCGACTACGTTAACAGGGCTGTACTTATCAAATTCCACTTTAGAATCTTGCAAAAATCTTATAAGAATAATACTTAAACATATACTGGTTTTAATTAAATTTAGACAAGTGCAAGCTATACTTACACAATTAGTGTTCCGTGCCACCCCCCTCCCCCCACGAAAATTTTGAAAAACGTATAATGACAAAAATTGTTCCTTACATCGTAAGATATATTTTTTGTCGAAACACTTTTTCTCTAAAACCAAGGAAATAAATAGTAAAAGTGTTTATAACAATTGATCACGCTAGAATTTTTCAATTCTGTTAATTTTAGCTCAATCTACACCTAATTCTCAATGTCCATAATTTTTTTATATTTTTCTGATCGATCCTTTTGGTGTTGGGTGTGGGATAACAATTTTTAAGCGTTTTTCAAGAATTTTTTTTTTTTAAATGCAGTGGTGAGTTCTTAAACTCGTTCGTTCCATTTAAAAAAAAATCGAGATGCAGGGTAAGTCAGTTTTGAGCAAAACTTGCTCAATCATATTATAATTAAGCGACTTTTGTTCAAATCTGACATTACAATATGAAAGAACGCCAAAAATTCTTTCAAAATCCACTGCATCTCGTTTTTTTTTAAATAGAACGAACGAGTTTTGGAACTCACCTCCTTATATATAATGTTGAATTCGTGCTTGAATAAGCTTTCATTTGACACTCTACATAATGTCCTTGAATTTTTTTTCCATTTCCCAATTTACCCCCTAAAATTAACCCCCAGAATCAAAATTCAACTTTTTATACTTCACGTCTCTGTGCTAAAATTCAAATTTTTACGTCAAATAATTTCAAAGAAAATGACACGGACAGACACCGATAAATATTCCGTTTAAAATTTAAAATCATTTATTAATTACAATCCTTATTCGAAAAGAAAGTGGGTTAAATTACTAAGTCGATGTTTTTAAATTATTTATTTGAAGGGTTGTAACTTTTGAACGATTTCTCAAAATGATTTGAAATTTTAACACATAAATGTAGATTATATAACCATCATTTTAAAACTTACCTGAGGTTTTTGTGATTGATAGTTCCAGAGTTCTATGTTGTCAAATAGGAGACATTTTTGTATCCATATCTGTTTGCTTCGATTCTTGTTTTTACCCACCCCTGTATCTCGTTGTTGAATAGGAATCAGAAAACAATTAAAAAGGTGTACAAAATACTGCATTATCAGAATACCTATGTCACGTTTAATAGCCAGGTAACGTAAAATATGGGCCGCTATAATTCAGTCAATTACTTTAATAAATTGTGTATGCCTTAAAAATTATCCCCATTTACATATATCTATAAATAATTTAACAGCGTAATAAATAAATTATTTTTTACTCAATGTGACGTTGCAAATAACATATTAAATATTCAAGAAATTGCGTTTTTAAACGTTTCTCGACTAAGGGAAATTTCACGCCATTTCTAACAGCTGCAAAAATGATTAATTTTTAAAAATTTTGGGGTAAATGAAGTTAAGCATATTTCGTTTATTAATCTCTAGTAAATGAAATAAAGTAATCCCTCCGTTAATGCGGTTAATTGGTTCCATGTAAAAAGTATCATATTCTTATATAAGGTAGTGGCACCAGTCTTGGTAAGGGCAAGGACCCCAGTAATGGCAAATTTTTAATTAAATGTACTGAATTAGAAATATGTGTTGATATTTGATTACTACCATTTCTGAATATTAATCTATATACATTTAACTGTTTTACAGCGTGATTTGATGACAATCGACCAATATGTGTCAAAATGGTGGACATTTAAACTAATTATTAGTATAATAATTTACATTGTTTCAAATTTTGTAAGCATTAATTAGCAATTATCCACCACTGTGTGCTCATTACTGGTTTTATCTTTGCCATTACTGGAGAAAAAACATGAACAAAATAAAAGGCTAGAATTTAAAAAACAAACTATATTTGGTTACTTTGGTAATTAAATTGATTTAATAAAGAGTTACTTGTTTTATTAGTAACATGAGAATTACAAAATATAAGCCCATTAATAAAAAAAAAAACTTGCTCTTATAGCGGCCATAACTGGTGCCTTTACCTTACTTATTTTACTCTTGGCGAGATATAATATTTTTTAATAAAAATTTACAGGTTTTTGACAACAACAAAAAAACAGTTTTTGATTAATTATCATGAAAATGTAGTATCTTATTATTCAAAATCGATCAAATTTTTAATCACAGAAAGTCAATCTTACATATGTTTACTATAATAAAAACACGTCATGAAAAGTTAAAACTCGGTGAATACTCGAGTTCTGTTCTATGTGCGTGGTGACAATCGGTGTCTAGTAGATTAGTGAACATATAAAACTTTTTAAACCGCGGAAAAGTGAATGAAAAAATGTTGGAAATACTGTGTGTTTTTTTTTTTTGTAAAAAAATAAATAATACATGTGAAGCTGTTTCAATACGTTTTTTATTGGTAAAGAAAATTTATTTAGAAAATAATCAGAATTGGATATAAATAAAAATATATTATGTACCTAAATTTATTATGCTTCGACAAAATTGGGAAGCCTTGATAAATATTGTATAAATCAAATACAGAATTCAATTTTTTCTCTTTCAAAATATTAATAAAGCAAAAGCTACCGGAAATATCTGAAAGATGATTCATTGTTTTGCTTTCTCTTATTTTATATTATTTTTGTGTTCTTTTCGTTAGACATAACAAGCAAATAAAAACACAATAATGGCAGTGATACATACATTCAAAATCATTAGCATGAACAACATACTGGGGGCGTTTTACCTCCCATTTCTGAACTAGCACAACCTTGGACAAAGAAAGTAGGAAGTCATATAACACACTACCTAAAACTGTTACCGGTCAGCTCCGTAATAATTGATTAATAATATGATTACACTGTTATTTTCTCAGATTCGTTAGAAATAGTTACCGTAAACTGCAGTTCAACCGCTTATGAGTTTTAATTTGTTTTTAAAGGAGAAGGAGTACGCGAAGGTCTTTAAGTGCGTGATCCTCTTAAAGATAAGAGTGTAAGCTACATTTAAAAAAAAAATTTGAGTCTCTTCGATCGCGCCAAGCTGAGATATTAACTATTCAATTTACTTCTTTGTTAGCTTATGAGTTTTAATTTGTTTTTAAAGGAGAAGGAGTACGCGAAGGTCTTTAAGTGCGTGATCCTCTTAAAGATAAGAGTGTAAGCTACATTTTAAAAAAAAATTTGAGTCTCCTCGATCGCTCCAAGCTGAGATATTAACTATTCAATTTACTTCTTTGTTAGCTTATGAGTTTTAATTTGTTTTTAAAGGAGAAGGAGTACGCGAAGATCTTTAAGTGCTTGATCCTCTTAAAGATAAGAGTGTAAGCTACATTTTAAAAAAAAAATTGAGTCTCCTCGATCGCGCCAAGCTGAGATATTAACTATTCAATTTACTTCTTTGTTAGCTTATGAGTTTTAATTTGTTTTTAAAGGAGAAGGAGTACGCGAAGATCTTTAAGTGCTTGATCCTCTTAAAGATAAGAGTGTAAGCTACATTTTAAAAAAAAAATTGAGTCTCCTCGATCGCGCCAAGCTGAGATATTAACTATTCAATTTACTTCTTTGTTAGCTTATGAGTTTTAATTTGTTTTTAAAGGAGAAGGAGTACGCGAAGATCTTTAAGTGCTTGATCCTCTTAAAGATAAGAGTGTAAGCTACATTTTAAAAAAAAA
Organism: Sialis fuliginosa; assembly: GCA_961205875.1. Taxonomy (NCBI): domain Eukaryota; kingdom Metazoa; phylum Arthropoda; class Insecta; order Megaloptera; family Sialidae; genus Sialis; species Sialis fuliginosa. The sequence goes on along the minus strand of OY540813.1, from coordinate 2,893,533 downwards.
ATTGAGTCTCCTCGATCGCGCCAAGCTGAGATATTAACTATTCAATTTACTTCTTTGTTAGCTTATGAGTTTTAATTTGTTTTTAAAGGAGAAGGAGTACGCGAAGATCTTTAAGTGCTTGATCCTCTTAAAGATAAGAGTGTAAGCTACATTTTAAAAAAAAAATTGAGTCTCCTCGATCGCGCCAAGCTGAGATATTAACTATTCAATTTACTTCTTTGTTAGCTTATGAGTTTATTTGTTAGCTTATGAGTTTTAATTTGTTTTTAAAGGAGAAGGAGTACGCGAAGGTCTTTAAGTGCGTGATCCTCTTAAAGATAAGAGTGTAAGCTACATTTAAAAAAAAAATTTGAGTCTCCTCGATCGCGCCAAGCTGAGATATTAACTATTCAATTTAAATTGGGAAATAATTAACAAGTACCTTCATAATTCACCCAGTACAAGTCTATATGCATCAAATAATAAAAATACATTAATTTATTATAATTAAACATAAAAATGTGAAATGTTTGCATAATAAAATACATAACGTACTTACAAAATATATAGTATATAAAATAGAAATAAAATTTAAAAAACACGTAAATTAAGAAATGTTTAATAATATGAATTTTAAAAATCGCGCCATTCTCCAAATGAAATTCGCCCCGCCCACTTTATGTATTTATGTTATCTATGATTACACTGTTATGTGTGGAATGGCAGTGACGTAAACATATTACTTAATTTGAATTTAATAATTTCCGTATTATTTTTGCTCTCGAGATAATAAGAGCATATGAAATTGGAGTAGAATGTTAAGACATTCAAAATCATTAGCATTAACAACAACATATTGGGGGGCGTATTACCCCCGCTCCGTGTTATGGGCCCAGTGGGACTCGACCCTGTCTTATTAATTAACTCGAAAGAGAGAGCTAGCTAATTGCTAAACACCACAAGGAGTACGAACGCGGGTTGAGCTATGCCGTTAGCTCAACGCGCATTTGATTATTACTGTATAGCTCTAACATTTGAATTTGTTAAATTCTCTGTTCGTTTTACATTTGCTTGTATTATATGTATGGCAGTTGTGTTTTATATTATTTATCATATATTGATAATATATTTATGTCTGGTTTCATAAACGATAGTTATCTACAGTTTACAGTAACGCCTGTACCAATTTTTGTAGGGGGGGGGGCAGTACGAACCTCAATTTTCCTTGATTTGATTAATATCGTATTATTTGTTAAAAAAATATACATGTAAATACAGTGGAACCTCGTTAGTACGATTTTAAAGGGACTGAGGGAAAACACGTACTAACGCGAAAAACGTCCTAACGAAAGCTATAAAAAAATGTACTAAAGCAAAACGTACATACGAGGTTTCACTGTACTCACTTTTTTACATTTTGTGAGCTTTAACGTTAGTTTACAAAATTTAAAGAATTTTTAAGAGTAAAAAAATTACAGAAAACAGATTTTTATAATTTCACGTCGCTTCAAACCCGCCCTAAAAACAGGATCCAAATAAAATAGTTACTGCCCCCCCCCTCTACTGAAAATTGGGGGGGGGGAGACTTGCGGGTTCCAAAGGCAACAATTAAATTTAAAAAAAATTCATTTTATGAAATGGAAAATATTTTATTAAGAAATAAACGAGGACTAAGAAATAAATATAAACTCCCAAAGCGAACAAAGTAGAGACAATTAAAAGTCTATTTACCAAATTAAAATTAAATAATTGATCGGTATTTAGGTATCTTTAATTGCCGACTTCCTACAAACATTGTCGGTCACGTTTGCAATAAAATCCTCTCTGCGATAAAAAAAAAATAACAAAACTGTAATGAAATTGATCGTAACCGATCCGGGGTTGTTGGCTCACCGGTGTCCACTTTGAAATCAATCCACTGTTTAATTATACTGCGGGATACAAGAGAGAGAGAGAGAGAACGCGAACTGAGAGAAAGGTGAACAGTATATGTAGCAGTAGCTACCCTGATTGCCAGTTATATTACATTAGCGTTAACATTGCCTCAGCTGGAAGTATATCGAGTGGGTCTGTCGCCAAGGCTTTCTAATAATGAGGGTAGCAGATGTCCCCTATACCCCCCTCTCCCCCCACCGACACATTAATCTCATATGGATTTTAAGTTGATTTATAAAAAAAATTAACTACTATGATCGTCACTTGACTTTTAATTTATCCATATTAATGTCTATTGCCTTTTTACAACTAAACCGATTTTGTTGAAATTTGGTAAGGAGTAAGCTTGCATCCTGAGGAAGGACATAGGCTACTTTGTATCCGAAAAAATTTTAGATAATCAAATGAGTAATATACCTAATCTAATCATGAATTCACTGGATAAAACGATGAGGTTAAGGAGAAAATCCCCCCCACACCGATTTATGCCCGTTATTATAAAGAATTAGCTTGAGTGCAAATGCAAATTAGCTTCCAGCTAACGCTATCTGCTAGGTATTAAATATAAATGACAACACACTCACAGATGTAACGTACATATGATTACCTTGACGCAGCGATTTAAAGTAAGTGTACCTCATAAAATAAATATTATACATTTATTACCACTGCTTTAAAATATCATGTAATTTCATAACAATTTGGCACTTAGTAGATAGCGTTAGCTGGAAGTTAATTTGCATTTGCACTCAAGCAAATTCTTTATAATACATAAAAAAATAAAAATTAATTTTTCAATTTTTCTGAGCGCGCCACTGAATCTGTGAGTATTTTACATAAATAAATACACATTGAAAAGAATTGTGTAGAAGTACTTGTATTCCGAGATTTCTACAGAATACGATGTTATCTCACACGTTTGACAATTTCATAAAACACTAATTCTCTAGCTTTCTGCTTCAGAAGTTTCAACTCGAGTTGTGATTGTGTGTGTTTTGAGTATTAATGAACCGCTCTCTACGAGAGCTATTATAAACTGCAACTGTTGATTCAATGGAGACATTTTTACACGTAATTACTATATTTTAATTCAAGTAAAAACTTTGAAAAATAATTAAACAGATTAGATTAAAATAAAAATTTATTCAGTTCTTTTTAAAGTGTTATATTGCACATCGTTTTTTTAACAAAAAGTTTTCTTATTTATAAAATGACCAGACGTACAGATTTTCAGAAAAACAAAATCATATACTTGAGGTGGAAATTAAAAGGGATCTTTTATACAGGTTGACTTACAACGAATGTAAAAAATAACCGTAGATCGAGGAGAAATCATATCTTTGTAAAAGAAATAACAGTATATCGTGGATGTGATTTTAATCAAAAAACATTATATGTACTTCCCCAAAGAAGAACACATTCAAATAATCCTCAATCCACTGTTGCAAACCATCCTGTATACAAGTAGTTATAATAATAATATAATATTAATGTAGTATATAATTAAAGTTTTCTTTCGCATGCGAATGACAGTCTGCTGTTACATGAACGGCTTCCTAGTTTTCCTAATTTCATTAGAGTCCCACAGTTTCCTCCGTGACTGTTCTGCCACTCGGCATATCCTGTCTCATCTACAGGCTGTCCTGAAATTACATAAAATTATTGAAGTAAAACTTCTTTAGCGAGCTAGTGAATCGAAATGACTTCTACACGTTTTAAAATACGACAGGTTTTCAAGATGATAGTGTACATATGCATGAGTATATGTATAAGAGAAAGATGAATGAATTTATTTACCTTTAACTGTTTGCCAGTATCCGTTCTTGTAAACGTTTCCGATATACATCTCGTTCAGCTTGACGTCGTACAGCGCCGAGGTGAGGGAATCGACTTGACTACGATCGTGGACAACGGCTAGGTCGGCTTGGCGGTCTAAACACCACAGCTTGGCTTCGTTCCATGTCTTGAGCTCACTGTTGAACGTGTATTCATTGCCGAAGTTCTCCCATTTATAATCTTTGCACTGCGTTAAGCTTATCTCTGTTAAAAAATGTAATTAATAATAATATTCGTTATACATTAAAAAATGTATATAAAATGCATTATAAAAAAAGTGCAGAAAATCTAAAATCACTTTAAACAAATGTATGGTTCTGTTGATAATACGATACAAATTTAAAATTTAGATTTAAACTTTATGACAGTTAGTTAAAGGAGCATTTAGTTAAACTTGGTTACATACTTATTTATTATTCTATGTAATAATTTATTCTATATAATATACAAAAGAATGTGGGTATACATTTTCTCAATTTATTTCTTTCTTCCACTATAATTGATATGACTATGTACAGCAAGTGAATCTTGGCTTCTGGGTAAATGCCGCGTCTTATACCCATAAATCAAGATTCATATTCAAATTTTCTCGTATCTTTATTTCACAGGATCGGCCACGAGAGGGGAAAGGGGGGTAGGGGATGCTTTACATGGGCCCTAAGGAAAAAAGTGAAAATTTGTAATGAGAATAATTTTTAAAAAATCAATTTCACTGATCTATTGGCTTTAAAACTTTATTTTAACCAAATTATCAAATACTGGTCGTTTAAGTCGTAGAGAGAAGAGGGGAGGGGGGGGGGTAATCGAGAAATTTCACAGTATTTAATATGTAAAAAAATCAAATAATTTTTTTTTTGTATGCAGACAATTTAAAAAGGTTACTTACCATAAATAAAAATCACAGCAAGTATTGACAGTAAGAAGTTCATTATATGTATTATTTACTATAGTTATTTGTAAAACAGTCTTTCTATTTTTTATATTGGCTTACTTTATTAAACAAACTGACGTTATAAAAATTATTGGCACTATTATATACCTAGCAATAACAAGTTCAGTTAGTTTTTATCATTTGAAGATACTCTTAGTTCAAAGGTGAATGATTTGAAAAAGAAAATAACTGTATTTTATTTATTTATTTATTTTTAATACTTCTTGGATTACACATTTTGTATCAAATACTTGCATGTATAAATATGTACAGTGAAATACATAAGTGGTCGATCAGTTTTCATTCAAAACTTAGTAGGCTCCTCCCATTTGATTATTATAATATTTAAATCATTTCTCCATGTACCAAGCAAAGACAGATATTTTAAAACTAATTTACTATATAAAGAAGTATTCTTCGTTTATAATAGGTACTCATATATATTTGTGCGATTAAATTATTATGTAATCTATTGAAAATTCTATAAGTAAATTACCTTTACGGTGACAGATGACTTCCGAAACCCATAGTACAATCCTTATTAATATTATAAATGCTGTCAGTGTGATACCATTTCACGATTAAACCGCTTAACCGATCTTGATGAAATTTGGTAGGGAGATAGCTTGCATACTGAGGAAGGATATAGGCTACCGTGTATCCCGAAAAATTGATTAGATTTTTAAAAAAATACAAATTCAGCTAGCTTACAATAATATAGTTTAATTTTACAATTTTTTTTTTAATTTTTGTCTGTCTATCTTGTAAGTTCTTTTCATTTCCACCAATTTAAGACTATACAGGTAAGTGAAACCACGGAGAATTTCTAGTACATACCTATATTAATATAATATATTTTTTTCTATTAAAAATTGGCTTATGAATTAATATTTCTGAAATATTTTCTCAAAAAATATAAATTATCTTTAACAGTGTATTCTTTAAAATATTTTCGTTTACTCGAGATCTTCCAGGTTGCGAAGTGGTAAGGAGGGTAAGAACATTGGCAGTCCCCTATTGTCTAACTCTCCCCCCCCCCTTTCTGCCCCTTGCAATCCCTTCAGCGGGTGCGTGCTTTAAAGTTCAATTAACTGTATAATTCAATCTTGTAGGAGGAAGTCGCAGACGAAATTTTACCCCACTAAAGTACACACAAAAGTAATACCTATGTATAGGTACTTTAAACTGTACACTACTGATGGGGAAAATGAATATTTAAAAAAATATATAGTATTGATATAAGGTACTGGCCCCATTTTTAATTTAAATGTACTGAGTTATAAATATTTGTTGAAATTTGATTACTACCATTTCTGAATATTTAACTGTCTTATAGCGTGATTTGATGACAATCGGCCAATAGGTGTGAAAATGGTGGATATTTAAACTAATTATTAGTATAATTTATTTATTAGTTATTATATTATCATAGCAACTGCTTTACATTGTTTCAAATTTGATGATTCTTTCTTTTATATCTTTTGTGTCGTAGTACTTATCATTTTGTAATCATTAGCAAGTGTCCATCACTGCGTCCTCATTACTGGTTTTACTTTATCTATTACTGGAGAAGAAAAAAAACATACCTAAACAAAATAAAAGGCTGTAATTTAAAAAACTAACTATATTTGCAGACTTTGGTAATTAAATTGATTAAATAAAGAGTTTATTAATAACGTGAGAATTACAAAAAAACAAGCCCGTCAATCACAAAAACAGTAAACCTTGCTCTTATCTCGGCCATATCTGGTGCCAGTACCTTATGTATAATTGATAATAAATATTTTTGCCTTTAGAACGTTCATTTAATATTTTAAAATGAAATTTCCATAATTTAATATGAAAATTAATTAATAATGAAAAGTCAGAAACAGCTTGACACGGTGTGACCCCTGTAGAATCTAATGCACCATGACGCTTGCGGGTGTGTGACCGGAAGCTGTGTCTGTTTCCGGTTGATCCACGCGCACAATCACTGTGTCTATTGCACCGACACTACAACAGACACTAATACGCTTTGTAGATAATTGTTCACTGATTGTCTAGCTCTCAGTTAATTAACGTACCCTATCTAGTTATTATTAGCTAAATATCAATTCTCTAGAATATACCGCGTGTATAAAATATTATACCCTGACATAGAACCCGGCCCAGCTATTTAAAAAATATGTTTTCAAGGAAAATAATTAGGGGGGAGGGGGGGGGCTAATAACTAAAATTGGTACCTTTTTGTTTGATTGATATTCGCCTTAAAAAACTATACTTGCACAGTTAGTATTCCGTACCATTAACCCCCCACCAAATTTTGAAAAACGTGAAAGACAAAAGTTGTGAGAAATATTTTTTGTCGAAAAACTTTTTCTCTAAAACCAATGGTTTAGCAGTTATAAGGAAATAATGATAATTTTGGTTCAATCTAACCTAATTTTCAATGTTCCTGATTTTTTTTAGATTTTTCTGAGCTGTTCTTTTGGTGACAAAAAAAAAACAAACGAAAAACGTTTTTAAAAATGCATGAAAAATACGTCATATGAGGAGGTGACTTTCAAAAATGGAACGAACGAGTTTTGGAACTCACCTCCTCATATATATATTGTCGAATTTGTGCTTCAATAAGCTTTCATTTGACACTACACTCTTCACGATGCCCTTAAAAAGTTTTTTGTTCCATTTATCAATTTACCCCCAAAATCAAAATTTAACATTTGTACTTTACATCTATAATTAGGTCGCCAAACTCAAACTCTCTGCTAAATTAAATTTTTTTACGTCGAATAGAGAAAATCGCCTGTGACAGACGGATGGACGGACGGACGGACACTGAAGTAATTCCATTAGTGTTCCGTTTAACACGGAATACTAAATACATTTACTTATACTTTGTTTAATAAAGTGTAGTGTGGTAGATTTCTGCCGCCCGGGGCAGATGGCAAATTTGCCGCCCCTCCCCCCTACACTATATGCTAAATTTGACAAATTTGTTCCTACTACTAATCCAGAATTTTGCCACCCCTATCAAAGTGCCACCCAGAGCGAGCACCCCCTTTGCCCCTGCCTCTCCCCCCATCGGTACGCTACTGGCCATAAAACTTCCCTGTTCTGGACATGGCCTGCACATCCCTGTAAAAAATTATAACTCTCTAAAATACCTAATTTAATATGCAAGCAATAGTTTTAAAAGTAATAGTCAATATGACATTGAGATTTTGTTATTGGTTTTTCAATGTACGTTTTCCAGTTTCCTATATATGTGTAATGGTTAAGTCAGTGCTATTTACCTCCAAGTCACGTACGCGTAATCAAAATAATGAGTAGATGTGGTCATGAACTGAACCCACACGTTATAACGGCTTCTTTATTATAATCAATTACAGTGGCAACGAGCGCAATGACAATCGTGTTTTCAACTTATCTAGTTAAATATAAATTAATCTATTTATTTTATTATAACTTATAGATAGAAACGTTCTAACAATATATTTATAGGTACGTGTCTATTTAAAAAATATATAATACTAGCAGTGCCCACGCGATTTCGCTCGCGTGGACTACCCAATTATTGTTTAAGATTTTTGAAAAATATAGTTGAATTAATTAAGTACAAACACGATTAGTTATTAACATTACCTAACAAAAACGAATCAGAACAAAAAGTACAAATAATTTTTGTTCTGTTTAAATTTAAAAGTTGATTATTGAAAACAAAATAAACAACTGCCGGCCGAGCGCAGAATAATCCCTCTGCCCCCGCGACACTTCATCATAGTTCGAGCGAATTGCCGCGAATAATATATTACTGTATGTATATTTCAAGTTATTTCCTAAACCAAAAGACCAAATTGGATGCTGTAAAGGGCAAATTATATCTACAGTACTTACGACGAAAAAATCATTTATTTTGCAGGTCATAAGTCCATGTAAACAGAACCCAAATATTTTTAATTTTCTTTGTAATATAAAAGCAGTCATTCGGGGTTAAATATAAAAGTTAGATATATGGTATTGTGGACTTTATTTTAGATCTTTTGAACCTATTTACTATATTATTTTGTTCAATATTTAACGGTTTAGGCAGCGTATTGCAAAAGAGTACGCTGGCAGAAAATGTTTACAACTTGATTTACTACAATCGTCACTGCTTATTCCTTATGTTACCTAATGTAACAAATACATATATCCTATAGCCTGGTAGTTCTCGAGTTATAAGCGCACTAACGGACATACAGACAGACAGAGAGACGTTGAACTTGATATATATTAAGAATTATAAATGGAAAGTAACTATGTGTCTATGTTCTTACCTTTTCACGGCTAAGCCGATCTTGATTAAATTTAGCAGGGAGATAGCTTGCATCCTGAAGAAGAACATAGGCTACTTCATATCCCGAAAAATTGATTAGATAAAAAAATACAAATTTCACACGAAGCTGCGGGTAATAATAAAATAAGATATCAAAATAATATTATAAACTGTATAGAAGAAAAGGTTCATCTTTTATTTTCCCAATCCTTCAAAAATATGATAATCATTGTTCGGATGGAAACATTTCTGACAGAGGTTGTGCGAAACCTGAATATAGGCGTCAATAATCACAAATCAAAAATGTTCATTAAGCATTCAGATTGACATTTTATCAAATCTCTCTTTTCACACTAGAGGATTTTCTTTAGAGACAGAAGGGTTTCTGTTTGTATATACAAGACCGTGGCAATATATTTTTATAAGAGGGGGGGGGGGGGGGCGATTTAAATAGGAAGTAGTATAAATCAAAATTACATTGATTTTTTTACATCTGGACATTAGGATGTGTTAAAAAATTAATAATTAATAAATCCTCGCCGAAGGTTTACCCTATAGTTCAATTTTAAGAGGTGCCGCAAAGGGGGGTTCCTTTTCCCATTTAAATAACATGGGGAAATGATTATTTGGTACTATAGTTGGTACTACTGATTCATGATAACTGTCGAAATTTTTTTAAGAACATAACTTTGTAGAAGAAAAAATTATCTACAATGTCAGTCTCTCAAATCAACGTATCAAAAGTTGCAGGCATTCAAAGTGATTTATTATTTATTTTTTTATTTGAATTAACGAAGACAATTTTTAAATTCAACCATTTTTTTTATTGAAAACATTAGATGCATATTATGTGGAAAGACTCATTTTCCCATGTAGCAAATGCCAGCTTTGACGATGGGCCCAATATTGTGTTGCCAGTGCTGCTTTTTTCGATATTGGTCTCAGTCTAGGCCAACCTTCAGATACCGAGCTTCGAGTCACCAATTCTTTACCCAAGATTGGGCCAACTTTGAGCCAGTCTTGGTATGACAAGCCTTGACCAAGTCTTGAACGAAGTTATCATTTGTATATTGGCCCAGTGTTCTATAGCATTGGCGCAAGCCTGAGCCAACCAATGTAATTCCCTACATGGGTTATTGAAATTTAAGCCCCTTCCGTCTCAATTTGAAAGCCTACTCTCGAAAATAACAAAAAAAATCATGAATTTTTTATATGAAAATATGGATGCAAATATACAAACTTAAAATAAGTGTACCTTACATTATTATACTGTTTTAAAATATCGAGCAATTTCATAAGAATTTGACACCTATCAGATAGCATTAGCTGGGAGCTAATTTGCATTTGCAGCCAAGCAAATTCTTTATAAACTTGATATAAAATGAATTAATGAAATGGACTTATATTTGTATTGTTATTTAAAATGATGTAACTATATAAACTCCACCCTAAAAAAAGATAACCGATGCTTTTTGTCTTAATATTTTGAATCTGTTGTTAGCGATTCTGATCTTTACTTCCGTCTCAATTTGAAAGCCTGCTCTCGAAAATAAAAAAATAAAAATCATGAATTTTTTATATGAAAATATGGATGCAAATATACAAAAACAAAAAAACCCTCCCTATCTCCCCCCCCCCCCCCCCTCCTGTATATATTTATACGACCGTGCATCTGACGTGTGTTTTTTATGCGTGTTCTTTGCACGTGATCATTTTTCCTCCATTAATCACAGCGCCCGCCCTCTGTGGACAATGTCGGGACTTACACGCGTCACAGTTTATCAAAATACAATTCATCGGCTGATCGAGTAACACGTGATTGATTGGAGTACCCCTTCCATCCTCCCCCCTCCCCCCCTCCACAACCTGCCCAGAATGCGCAGCGTCATCAGATACATGCCAAACGCGATGATGTATGGAGCTGTGATTATGCAAGATATTCTCGAGAATAAGTAAAAAATAAATAAAGTGGTGTGAAGTTTGGAAGATAAATGGTTCATTTGAACTAATCGGAAATGCATAAAACACTTAAATATGTATAGAGTATGGTTATTAAGTCAGGGGTTATTTTAGTGTGTAACAATTGTACAATAGCTTGTTTCTGCAGTTCTAAAAATGAAAAGTGCAGTTGGGAAAGTCAATTTGTGTAGTTGTAAATTATAAAATATATTATACCTATGTCCTATGTTTAAAAAATGTACTACAAAAAAGGTACATCCAGTTGAAAAATTACAAGTAGAAAGCAAAAAAAAGGAAAATGTGCAGTTGTAAAATTTTCTTAAAATAACCCCTGTAATTAAGTTATATATAATATGCTAAACTTAAATTTAAAATAAAATAAAAACATTGCAAGAAAATGTATTATTATTATTCGGTCTCTCTGATTGTTTGGCTGCAAATGAAAATTAGCTCCCAGCTAACGCTATCTACTAGGTATTAAATATAAATGACAACCACTCACAAATGTAGCGAATGAAATCAAACATATAATGACTTTAACGCATGCGAATTAAGTAGAAATCAGCGACTTTAAATAAGTGTACCTCATAAAATGCATAGCATTTACATTATTATTCTGTTTTAAAATATCGAGCAATTTCATAAGAATTTGACACTTATCAGATAGCATTAGCTGGTAGCTAATTTGCATTTGCATCCAAGCAAATTCTTTATAAACTTGATATAAAATGAATGAATTTAATTTAAAATGATGTAACTATATAAACTCCACCCTAAAAAAAGATAACCGATGATTTTTGTCTTAATATTTTGAATCTGTTAGCGATTCTGATCTTTACGGTGGCAGACGATTTCTAAAGCCCAAAGTAGATCCCTTTGTGACACTCAATAATCAATGCAAAGACATAATATGTATGTATATCAGGTAAAATTGTAAAAAAAGTTTTAAAGTATTATAAAAACTGTATATTTTGTATACATAGGTACTAATTAAAACTTTCATTATCTTCTATATGAAGAACCACAATTGTAATATATAGAACAATAGTTTGCATCACAAACAAAAAACATAAAAAGGACACAAAAGCATGGAACAATATATATATCTGTCGACTATAATGAGTGTTTAAACATATGTACGTACTTGTATATACACATAGATACATATACAGTACATTAAAGCTTCCGAAAGCTCATGAAACTTTGCATTTACAAACATGTACTTTTGCTTTGAGCTCAAACTAGAGGAATTGTTTTCGAAATATAATTAAAACAAATAGTTATCGTAGTAGGCTATTAAATGTGATATTCAGAAAGAAAAAGCGATTATAATTCCCTTTTAATTACATTTATTTAATAGTTGTTACCCGTGACTTCGTCCGCGTGTAATTTGTATTTTTTTTATCTAACCAATTAACAGGCAGAAAGGATTTCATAAGTTATTGTTAGATTTGAGAAAATTTTTCCATCTGAAAAATTTGTTTTTTAGAAAAATTTCGATCTGTCAGTCGGACCAAAGTAGCGAAATAATCTCTGTTACGTTTCTTTCTTTTGTAGACTCGATGAAAAATTGCTATATGTCATTTAATTCCGACTTCCGGTTTCACCGGAAGTAGATTAAAAAATAATTTTTAAAGAAAAATCGATACTTTTTTCTAGAAACGGAAAGAATAGATTATCCCGAATTATCACGTACAAATGTCGGTCTGTCTATCTGTCTATCTGTCTGAATGAAATCTAGAAATCTCGACAACGACTTTATGGAAAAAAATTATATTGATCCCTTGGCTCAATGAAAAATTACTAAATTACTATTAGTAAATCGATACTTTTTTTGTGAGAAATTGAAACGTCTTGATTATAAAATATACTAAATTTATATTAGTTTGTTTTTCTGTCTATTGGTCTGTTTATTTGTCCATCATACTAGTTGATATTAAAAACAACCGTACCCAAGGTTAGTAAATACACAGGTTACCTCAGTAGCTTTTGACCAATCAGCTTGGGCACCCCAGATGACGTATTTCCCCCTTCCCGCACCGAGTTACAAGGCTATATTTGTTATGATTGGTCACATCATTCCCCCTCTCCACAGTTGGGCACCCCAGATGACGTATTTGTACCTTGTACCGTACCTATATAATTTTTTGTAACTTATTAAATTATATCTGTAAAGTTTATTTTTATCGAAAAAATAACGAGGAAAAAATTCACATTTTAATATTTTTCAATCAATTTAAAACATTTATAAACTTACTTATTATTATCTACGTAACTTTTTTATAATTATCAATTTTAATATCCTGACCATCCAATTTTCTTAAAACGAATTCAAATTACAGAAAATAAATTTTCTGCAGAAAATTCCGAACATACATAATAAAAACGTAAAATCTGCAAGTTGTCACAATTTTCGTATGCACCAGATACGAGTATGCCGGTCGTTTTCTATTGTGATATATCGCCGTTACATCTGCCAGCTTTCGCACGCTATCTCTCTCTCTCTCTCTCTCTGAGACCGCGTACATACACATATTGTCTGTCTCTGTCTGTCTGGAAAATGCACAGCTATCAGTTAACTGTTACTATATTCACTCTCGGTGTATTGGCAATTTGTGATTACAGAGAGAATAACTTCTCTTTGAGCTTTGCACTGTGCTTTTGCGCGTTTGTTTTAAACTTTAAACGACTGCATTCACGGTCTATTGTTACGATTTATAACTAATGAACTGAAATAAGCTATGTTTATGAGATATTCACAAGCCAGAACGAATAAGGCGGCTATTACACTATCAAAAAAATATGATAAAATTTCTTTGATCAAAGAAATATGACAGTGTAATAAGTCAACTTTTATAACATAATATTTACGTTCATAATATTTCTATGATCATAGTTAATGACAGTCTCATATTTGATCAAAGTTTTTTGACGTCAAAAACAAAATGGCGACTACCAAGTTATCACTGACAGTTACAGTTACATAATTATTAATATATGAATATCAACAAAATCCAGTATTATATGATAATCTTCTTATTGATTATAAAAACCACAATACACGGTTGTAAATTCAAACCTCGATCGCGTCAATTGACGAACATCCACGCACTGATATTCAAAAGGCACCAAAAAAGAAGAAAATATCCCTAGATAATATTGAGAAAATATTATCAAATATTTTATGTCGTGTAATAAAACAAAATCTCGTATTTTATCAAAGAAATATGATCAAATCTTTGTCAAAGATCTTTGACATATTTATTTGATAGTGTAATAACCGCCTAAGTATCTATATTTGATTAAACAGTCAACACATTATTTCTTGTGTTTTTTTTTTGTCAACATGTCTTATTAAAAAAAAACCAACTACAAGCTTTTAAGGGTTTTCACGATTTTTTACGATTTTTTTTAGAAAAATGGTTTGAGTAAATTTATTAAAACCTTTTGTACATTATTAAGTATGATTTAAAGAATATTCTGTAAAATGTTGATGCAAAAATATTCACAAATAAGCCGGTGACAGAGCTTTTCCCAGAGCGTCTTTGGAAAAAGAAAAAGACGATTTCAGAAACTGTTGAATTAAATTTTTATACACTTTTAAGTATTTTTAAGGTTTTTTTTTTTAAGTTTTGTTTACTATTTAATTAATTAATGTCACCTTATACAGTGTATTCCAAGTTGATTAAGCCATAGGAAATTTAATATGAGGACAATTAGAAGTGTTGTAGTAACCTTTGATCGAATTTAACGATGTGTGATTGGTGCATTTTGAAATGCCGCCACAAAATTTAGTAAAATTGTCATTAGTATTTTGTTTTCAATTTTATATCTGCCAAAAAATATTATTATAATTTTATCTAGGATGCTTACTTTAATTTCATTAATGTATTTTATTTTTATTAAAGTTGAAAACAAAATACTGTTGATTAATTTAAAATTTATCAGTTAGTTTCGAGGCGGCATTTCAAAATGCACCAATCACACATCGTTAAATTAGACCAAAGGGTACTACAATATTTTTAATTGTCCCCATGTTAAATTTAAACCTATTACCTATATAATTCATATTAAAAAATATATTTTAATATATTCTTTTTTTGTTTCAGGTAAGTGGAGTATTGAAAAAATTCGATATGTTCTGGTGAGCCTTTTTTAGTACTGTATTTATATTTATATTTTCGTATTTTCTTGTATTATAAAAATGTTTAATAAAATGTGCTAACAAGCACTTTAAACTAGGTATCAACTTATATGACAGTTCGGTATGTTAAAAACAACGGTATTAAAACAGAATTACCAACTTTGTTTTAATAAATTGAAGTACCGCTGCTAATAAAAGATTTTTTCATAAAAATTAAGATTTTTATGAAAATAATATTGAATTGATTTTTTAACGGCAATCGTTCAACCGGAAGTCGAAACTGCAATGTCTGTTTTCTATAGAAAGATGCGTACGTATACTGAATTTATCCGATTGTTTTTCCAAATAAAAGATCGATGTACATACAATAGTTTTTAAAAGACAATATCTAACAGCTACTTTATATATTTATTTACTTTTATTTTAGAAGCGAGTAGAATTTTCTGTATAGAAACACGATACAATTTTGTGTTGTAACTTTTTTCTTGACAGAGCTTCCACTAAGTTTTCTTCCTTCATTGTTTTTGTTCTGTTTTCTATCTTTGTTTGGAGAATACGTACTTCGTTGTCTGTTTAATTTAAACAATCCTCACAAGAAGATTATTAATGATTATTTTTTCATTCTGTAAGCGTATAAAGCTAAGAAGAGAAAATTTAAAAATTTTATTGACCGTATAATGCAATGAATGGAGGTCAGCGGTCTTCAAACAAATACACTACAGAAATTTTTATCATAAAAAGTAAGGGGCCATCCATAAATTACGCCAAACAAATTTCATGGTTTTTTTACCCCCCTTCCCCTACAAATTTCGAAACAATAGTTGGTACTCAAAATCAGCGAAAAAAAAAGGAATATTCTTACATATTATTTTTATTTATATTCACGTTTGAAATTTTTCCAAAAACTCTTCAACAGGCTCGAGTTACTAACAATACATTAATTTTTCCTCACAAAAAGTTTGGAAAAAAGAGTGGAAAGACTTAAAAAACAATGTATGTAATGAAGCAATTTCTAGGAGGTTTTTTGTACACGCTATTTTCATGGAACCGATTAACCGCGTAAATGGAGGGATTACCGTTATACCATTTTTTTCTTAAAATAAAGGAAACAGTGCTTATTAAAGATAGAGAAAAAATCCTAGGAAAACCTGAAAAAGTTGGAAAATTATTCAAAAATTTTAAATAATCTATGCTTGAAAAAAAAAGTTGATTTTAATAGTATCGATTTCCAAAACGTGTACGGATATGAACATTTTGAGTACGGCTGGTGCAGTGGTTGCACAATCATTGAGCGTGTAGCGATGCAGCAGGAGAATAAGAAGAAGAAGTATAGAGAGGCGGTAAGGAGGCGCATGCAGCAGAACCGCTAAAATGCGTAGGCCTGCGTGTAACGGGGGTTGGGGAGGGGGGGGGGGGGGGTTGTCTCTCTGTAAGGCACTGACGCACTGCAACGCAGCATCATTATATTATTTACATGTGTGTGTGTCATACAGAGAAGCGGTCAAAATCCAGCCAGACGAATTGTATTTAATGTCTTATTGTTATTTTCGTGCATGCGAATTATGTTTACTTTGTACGCAAATTGATATAATATCAGTGGCGTAGTTAGCCCTATATAAAAATTTCTTGGGAGGGGGGGGGGGATTTTTTTGGAAAATAACCTATCCAGCCAGACAAATTGTATTTGATGTCTTATTGTTTTGTTTGTGCATGCGAATTATGTTTACTTTGTACGCAAATTGATATAATATCAGTGGCGTAGTTAACCCTATATCAAAATTTATTTGGGGGGGGGGGACTTTTTTTGGAAAATAAACTAAGGACCGGATTATATGCAACATAAAATCGCTGAAATATGCATGCAAACAGGGGTTATTTTAAGAAAATTTCAATTATAATTTTCCACTACACAAATTGACTTTTACAACTGCAACATTTTTTTTTGCTTTTCAACTATACATATAATTGCAATAACTTTTTTTTATTTATTTATTTTTTGCTTTCTAATTGTACTTTTTCAACAATATTTTAAATGAATACCCAAGAAAATACAATTCATGAATTTTTCAATTCCTGTTTTTACCAAATTTCTAAATTTAGTTTTCTGTTAGTCTCACTTAAAATATTTAAAAAAGTTACATATCTAATTTTGCCATTGAACCACAAAAATATTATTAAAAATACATAGAAAAGCATAAAATTAGACAATACATTAAATTGGCATTAAGATTTTACTGGCGATTGTTTTCGATGCAACATAGACTACTAAATATACACCACGGGGCTTAAGTGGCCTATAAATAACATTAACAGTTTTATTAACTTGTTTGCTTTTTAATGCATTACATCGATTTAATGGAATATCTATGCAGAATTATGAGCTATAAAATGTTTTTTTCAATTAATATTGGTATCTTGTGTTAACTAAGAAAATAATTATTCCTTGTTTTAATTACTTTTCATAGTGTAAGTGATAAGAAATAATCTTAAAAAGTACGTGTTTCTTGCGTTGATCCGGAAAATATTATTGTGCCACTTTAATTCGACTTCCGGTTTTACCGGAAATGGATAAATATATAAATTTTGACATCTGACAATTGCTAGAAATTATTTTTTTTAAAGTTTCATAAACGATTTTTTTTTAAATAATTCACTGTACGAAAATTTATGAAAATTAATTTAAGAATTTTGTCATTTTTTTGATTTAATCAAAGAATTATTTAATAGATTGTCTTCTGATTTTATTTCATCAGTAGAGTTTCCTGCTAGTATTAATTATACGAATATAGAATTTAACTAGATGAAATACATAGGAAAATCAATGTTATTTAAGATACATACAAATATTTTATAATTTTCTTTTCTAAATATTTTGAAATCCTGTTGAATGAATAATTATTAATTAACGTGTCACTCAAACGGCCGGCCTTTGTTAGAAACCATTGTTTATTGTCTGTCTTGGGAACTAACACATATAAAATATATTACAAACATTTTCACATAATTCACGTATTTTTTACAAAACACGTTTTCGTAAATTTTTATAACGAGTCAAACCCCTTGTATCATATACCACGCACACATACACACAATGTCTGCATTTGCACATAGACAGTATGATTTAAAGCATGTGTCACACGGGCTAGATTTTTAAGCGACGAGTTTTAGATATTTTTTTAGAATTGATAAATATATAATTTTTTTTGTATTTATCATATTTTTTTATCTGTGTCAATTTTTTATTGCTTATTTTAGACATTTAAAAGCCTCTAAATGATAATTTGTTTATTAATATTTTCTTAAAGTAGGTAGGTATATGCATTCAAAAATATTTCCAAAAAAATTAAAGTCAATTAAAAAAAAAACAAGTAAGTCTGTAGAATCTATTTAAGGTAAATAGCACCAGTTTTGGACAATATTCCAGTGTTGGACACTTGTTTAAATAAATGTACTAATCGTAAATTAGAAATAATTGTTGATATTTGATTACTGCCATTATTGAATCATAATCTATAGACACTTAACTGTAAAACAGAGTTGTCAAAATGGTGGACATTTAAACTAATTATTAGTGTAATCTATTTATTAATTATTATATTATCATAGCATCTGTTTTACATTGTTTCATTTACGATTCTTTATTTTATAACTTTTGTGTCATAGTACTTATCATTTTGTAATCTTTAGCAAGTGTCCATCACTGGGTACATATTACTGATTTTACTTTGTCCATTGTTGGAGAAAAAACATAAACAAATTAAAAGGCAATCATTTAAAAAAACTGATTTAATAAAAAATGTACTTGTTTTATTTTTTGATATTAGGTTACATTACGAAGCTACAAAAAAGGAAGAACAAGATATTAAAATTGGGTCAAAAAATTCGAAACTTATATTATTTAGATTTTTTTACATAAAATTTTTGTATAACGTTAATTATTTTTTGTTTTTTAACCTCTTTATTTATATCTATGAATATTTTTAATGTTCGGGACCAAGAATGAAATAGTTACACTCCTTTTTAAAATATATTCCAAACCTGTTTCTATCTCTTACTTTTGACACGACTCTGTTTTCGAATCAGATGCGTGGTCCATTCTCTATGTCTATGATTTAAGGTATTTCTCGGGAAGAAACAAGGTACGCTATATGTTAGAAAAGGAAAAAAAGTGTAGTATAAAATCAAGATAGCCATGGTATAAATTAAAATAAAATTTGGCAACATTGAGTATATATTTTCTATTGCGCATGCGCGACTTTTATATTCCCAATACATATTATTTAATGTTTTGATGTGATAACGTGTACTGTTATTTGCAGCTGAATTTGTTATATAATATAAGTTTATAATTAAGAAATAGTTTTTATTATTTTTATTATTCTTTGAAATTAAAAGAACAATATATTCAGCACGTATGATTTTTAAATACCGCGGCAATTGTCAATACTTTGCGGCGTTGTCATAGCTAGTACCGTGATATTTTTATCAGAAAATAAGTTTTTATTTTACTTAAAAACGGGGTGGTGAAAATACTTGAGATTTTTTATATTAACTCCAATTATATTAATTTAGTTTTTTTCAAAATTTCATAAATTTCTTGATCTTCCTTCGCATAAAACTATTTACTTTTTCATTGAAAATCCGCTTAAAATATCGTAATGTTAATTTTTTTATTTTATTTTGACGATATCTTCGCTCACAGATGGCCAATCATTTTAAAATTTGAATGGAGCTTCTAATAACCTTTTTTTAGTTTTTTTACAAAATTTGAGCTTACTCTTGAATCTTTTAATTTTTCCGAGAAATACCTTAAAAAATTTAAAGTCAAAATATTAAATAAACTCTCCTACGTGAATCATGTCCTATAAAACGTCCCCATGCGCGTGCGTTCGACTCCCGCTACCGCCACACAGACACACACACACACACACACAAAGCGAGTGTGTGGCAGTGCAGTCGCGACCTCGCGAGACGTAACGTCAAACACCCGTCGCGCTAGAAACAGTCTATATTTCACGATTCGCCGGTGTTCTTACTATTATTATTATTATTATAATACGAGCAGTGTGTTTGTTTATTTAGTGCATAAAGTAGTAAATAAATAAATATTATTTATTAATTATTGTGTAGCGTGCTTTTAATATAAATAGTTATATAAAAAAATATGTAGATTTCGGTAAAAATTATATAGAATATTGCTTATATTGCATTATAAAGGAAATAACTACTAAAAGGTAAATTGAAATAGTGTTTTATCAATTAAAAAAAAACTCAAGCCAGTTTTTTGTTTGTAAATATAATATAAATAAAATATTAGCAGTTTGTTTATGTTTAAGTAGTAAATAATATATTCAATTATAATTAATAACAAGAATTTTGCAAATAAACCCAAAAAAATATATTTTTTGATTTAAAATAAGTCAATTTGATTAATGTATGTAATTTCATAGAATTACTACCTTTTTAGGCAAAAATTTACGTAAGTAATTTTGTAATTTGATATGTCATAATTTCAATATTGAAAAAAACTGTATATAAATATATTATGTAAAAGTTTTTTTTTTTTTGTACATGCTTTTGATATGAATCTTGGCTTCTGGGTATAAACTGCGTCGTTTTGGTCGTTTTATCTGCAAACGTTTCGCCGATAGAATTACTTATTTAGTTTGTATTCTTAGTCATATTGACTTCTTGATAAGTTTAAATAAATGTATTTTTATATGTAAAAAAAAAATTATCCCAATAAGGGAATATTTTACTAAATTTTATAACATTTTTGTAGAAAATTAAATTCCCTATAGTACAAATAAGATTCTATACAATTTTCACGTAACATGTGTCGTTTTTATGAGATATTTTAAGATTCTGCTCCTACCTCTATCTGATTTTGGTTTATGTAAAAGTTTCATTAAAATCCGTTCAGTAGTTTATGAATTATGCGGATTTAAGGGAAAAAACAGACAGACATGGAATGAACAATGTTTATTTTGTCCTAAAACAGATATTTTAAAATCTTAGATCAAAATTTATTTACTTTCAAATTAATTAATCTTTTTTTCAATATCTTTGTTTATTAATCTCTTGAATATTTTTTTATGTTTGAATTTGAATAATATACTTTATACGATGAATGTTTTTTTAGTATCTCTGCAGACCCCCATTACGTAAAAAAATATGGCCCTCGTTAGTTAACTTTGACTATGATAACAAAAAAAATGTATTAAAATACAAAATAAGTAATTACAAATTGTATCACCAAAATAAAAATATTTAATATATTATAAATACAGTATTGCATCTATCCAAGTGGGAGGGAAGTGCCCTTTTCACCCCTCAGTAGACGCCCATGTATACCTATGTATATACATATAATAATAAAATTTTCTATAACCACTTGTTATCTATTTTTACATTAAAAGTCGAATGATATATTTTCGCGTTGTAAATCCGACGAGCCTGCGTCTAATTAGCAGTAATTTTGATTTTTACGACCTGATCATGTTGGCGTAGGTTGTCTTACTTACATTAATAACCGTTATTCGTGTAGAAACACCGGGAAACTTTTATTTGTCATTAATTTATTTTAAAATGACACAATATCTATAAGAATTTATAAGATTCCATATTTGGAGAGATCAGGGGAGGGGGGTCAAAAATCATTCTTACGTATTCGTATGATATGTATAAATAAGGTAAATAAACATAAAAAATATATAACACTAACATTTTTCTATATAAAAATTTCTATCGAAAAACCTAGTTCTTTTATTTTCGAAAATTTGGTTTTTCGAGGTTATTTTTAAAATACAGAAGTTCTGTACTTTTTTTTGTATGGCTGTGTTATTAAAATTAATTTTCCATTATTCAATATTCTTATTACAGTAGGCACTCGATAATCCGGCACTCGCCAGTCCGGCACGTCCAATAGTCCGGTATTTATCAACTCAGCTCTCCTGCTCGATAATCCGGCAAGTCTGCCGGATTACAGAGCACATATAATTATTTTCTATAGATCCAATAATTCGGCATTTTCAGCAATCCAGCATATGGGTGTCGGATTACCGACTGTAATTATTTATTATTCTGTTTAATTTTATAAACAAAAATTTTTACTAAAGATAGTATTTGAATTGATTAAGCCACTTTCAAAATAACTCATTATTTTTTATTGAATTGCCACCCCCTTGATTATATTCTGGCCCCGCCCCTGTATTAAAACAAACGTAAATTAAATCTAGTATAGTATATTTTATTACAACAAAATACTCTCGCAGGCGTAGTCTTTGAATTGACGTCGAGTTTAGTGAATAGAATTTTTTATACAAATATTAGTACTTCTCTTTAAGTGTATTTGCATGTGTCAACATGTTCTTGGCTTGTTCTAAGTTGTTGTAGAGTTGTATATAAGTGCTTCAGCATTGTTTTTCAGATAACACATAAAATGAAAACGTTCCCATTGTCTAATTCAGAGTTATTTTATAAATACCTACTGTTAGATAGCTTACATCAACTATAATCATGGTTAGTTAATCATTCGTTAACTAACCGGAACTCAATGACGGTTAAGTTAACGCTATCTGCGAGGTATTAAATATAAATGACAGCCCACTGACAGTTCTAATCAATGCATTTACATTATTATACATTTGTTATCACTGGTCTAAAATTCAGAGTAAGTTAATAATGATTTAACACCTTGCAGATAGAGAAAATTCTTACTGGCACCAGTCTTGGATAATACCTCAGTGTTGAACACTTGTTTAATTAAATGTAATTCTTCTAATGTGTGTCAAAATTATAAACATTTATCTATTTATTAATTATTATAATTCGTTATTTTATAACTTTTATGTCCATCACTGGGTGGTCATTACTGGTTTTAATTTGTCCATTTCAGGAGAAAAATTATAAACAAAATGAAAAAGGGTATCAATTAACACAAACTATATTTGCGGACTTTGGTAATTAAATTGATTTAATAAAGAGGTACTTGTTTTATTAGTAAAAAATAAAATAAAAAATAGGTCGAATTCTACTAATTGAGATGTACATTTTGACATGCCACAGCACACGTCTTGGTATACAATTTTTTTGTTTTTTTTTTTAGATTTGCTTTAAAGCCCCCTAAAGGCACCATTTTTGATTTAGAAAAAAAATTGAAAAAGGGTCAAATTCCGCTTGTTTGGTTATACATTTTTACGTGCCACATGCCTTGGTATAAAAAAAATATATTTTTTACCTAGCTTTAGCTCCTTATTGCCCTCCCTAAAAATTATTTATTCAATAAATTTACTAGAGGGTGTCATTTTACATGTTCAGTAAAAATTTCAAGTTTCTAGCTTATATAGTTTACGAGCTATTTGGCTTTGAGTGAAAAGGACGGACGGACGACAAAATGAAATTAATAGGGTTTCTTCGGAACCCTAAAAACAGTATACCTTGCTCTTAAAGCTACTAAGACTGGTGCCGGTACCTTAATACTCTATATTATACTAATTTTTCTCTAATACCCTCGTCTTTTGTTGAAATAGTATATTTTTTGTTTGTTTTTGAACAACTCGTATGTAGAAATTGATGTATAACTCTATAACATATGAATAGTTTTTATCTATTTTTGTTCCCATTTATTTTTGTTTGTATGAACGCTAGATCCATACGCTCTAGTTTGTAATATTACCATAATAATATCATACATAAAACTCATACTAACTTTCACTTCGATGCTTAAAATAGCATTAAATAAATAGTAATTATATAGTACCTACTTGTACTTACTGAAGCATCAACAAGTCTTTTTGATGACAAATTTAAAAATAATTCCAATTTATCAGTGCTTATGTATACAGTGGCGTATCCTAGATTCATTTATAGAGGGGAGAGATGGAAAGTTTTTTTTTGTTTTATTAAATTTTGAGGTTAATTTTTAAAATTATATTTCGTTTGTATTAGGGGGTATCAAGTATCTTATTCCCTTTGAAATTTATTCTGTGGCGTATCCTAGATCCGTGCTTCTTAAAGTAGTGGGCCGCGGCCCCCGAGGGAGCCGTGGCCTTCCCACAAGGGGGCCGCGAAGAGCTGCAAATATAATAAATAAATATATTATTGTTAAATACTATATATTTTATGAATTCTATATACATCAGTGGCGAAGCGTCCATGGAAGCAAGGGAAGCAGTGCTTCCCTTACTTTATGGGTAAATTAATACAAATCTGTGTTTTCAGTTAATAATTAATTTAATAATATTATTAGAATATTCATCTTTATGCGCAACTCAAACATTTTAACCCAAAATATTATTTAATATTAATTTACAGTCTCAATTATAAAACTATAATACCTCTACTTCTTATTTTCTCGTATTTTAGTCGATATTTGTATGACGAGTTGAAGTTTACTGCAGGAAATTTCACTAAAAAATTTCGAATTTTTGATTTCGTTAAAAGTATGTTTATTGTATAGAAAATGACGTGAAAAGTTGAACTGTTCAAACCGCAGGTCTGTATCTCAAATCGTTCTCGAGATATAGCCTCTCAAAGTTTTAGTTTTTTCAAATTTTTGGAGAAAAAAGGCCATAACTTTTGAACGCGTGGTCGAAATTGATTTTAGTTGACGGATTTGAAATCAGCGTGTCAAAATCTATATAATGACATGTATAATACCTTAAAACTCGGAAAAAAATTTTTCGCGAAAAATCGAAAATAAATATACCAAAAATGTCGATTTTTGGCCAAAATTTTTTTGCCGGATTTTAAAGTATTATACATGTCATTATATAGTTTTTGACACGCTGATTTCAAATCCGTCAACTAAAATCAATTCCGACCACCCGTTCAAAAGTTATGGCCTTTTTTCTCCAAAAATTTGAAAAAACTAAAACTTTGAGAGGCTATATCTCGAGAATGATTTGAGATACAGACCTGCGGTTTGAAACAAACATCTTTTCACGTCATTTTCTATACAATAAACATACTTTTAACGAAATCAAAAATTCAAAATTTTTTAGTGAAATTTCCTGCAGTGAACTTCAACTCGTCATGCAAATATCGACTAAAATACAAAAGAATAATACGTAGAATCATTTAGTTACTATATAAATATATAAGAATTTATTTAAAAAAGTAAAAGCTTGAACTTAACTAGTTTTTTTGTTAATAGGTGGGGAGTATTGACAAAATATGCTTCCCTTATTAAAAATTTCTTTGGGTACGCCACTGTATGTATTAATACCACGTAATACCTAGATTAGTGAAATGTTTATGTGTATTTTGTTTGAAGTTCAAGTACTTTACATTTTTTGTAATAAAAATTCTTAAGTGACATTTTTACTGCATGTCTTAAGTAAATACATAGTTCTATGTTACGTAAATCATTTAGTGGGAATTTTTAATAAAAATTTAAAATTTTAATATTTTAATATTATAATCATTTCTGAAAGCGGAAAACTTTTGGTCTACGATTTAAAAATTATGATCTTTTTCAGATTTGCATAACTCATGAACTACTGAACGGATTTTAATGAAACTTGGCTGGTTGTTTGGGTCTGGCTAGTAGATAGCCCTCATATAAAAATCATTAGAGGTATCATTTTTTTTTCACAATATCCCAAACGATGTATGTTACAGGATATTTTTCGTAGTGCATTAAATTTTATATAAAACAGGTTTTTACAAGTTTTTTTAGTAAATGTTCCCTTAGAAAGATATTGCAGAGTTAAAGGTACTGTACCATAACTTGGCAGACATATTTTTAAAACAGTTTATTGTAGGAATTTCATAAAAATCAGGAAATATAAATTCGATCATTATATTTCGTGACTAAATATTTTAAATAATTGTTTTTATTTCATTTTTTGTTTGATTTTTTATTATTTTATGTTCTTTCTGTCCGAAAATATATTTAACTAAATTAAATTTAAAAATACACGACAATCTGTTATTTATATAAGACAATACATCAATTATTTTATTCATAATATTCTACATTTTTATAATAATTTAGAAAGTACAGGAAATAATCACTGCAAAATTATAAAGCATGATATTTGTAACAAAGAAAATTATATACATATATATTATATATAAAATATATCAATATTATATCTATTCTGACATTCTGACGGACCTAACTTTTTTACAAAAAAAATTTGTTGTACTTAATTTTTACTTTTTTATACATACTCGTACATGAAAATATTTTAACGGAATTACACTTTTTGAGGATCCCTGAATCACGTACGACCATTATCTCAATGACGTCTGTGAGTGTGTCGGTCTGTGAACGCTCTACAGCCAATACGGTGAGACTTACAGACATGAAATTTTAAAATTAAGATAGATGTACACCTCATATTTTTAAAAACCGGAAACGGATGTTTACTAATGCCAAATGTATAAAAAAAATATGCCGACCAGGGCAGTTTATTTTATTTGACTAGACTATCACTTGTAAAAATCGAAACGAGACTTCAGTTACAAAAAACGAGACACGTGTTTGACCTTAGATGATATCAAAATCACCAAGGGAGCTTTAAAGCTTGCATCTAATTATTCTCGTCACTTGTGTTACGAATTTGTGATCAAGATATGAAACACCAGCTGTTCTATTTTAATTTTTAATTTCAATTAAAGTAGGTATATATATGTAAGACAAAGTTAATTAGCTAAAAAGTAAATGAGCTAAAGTATAAATGATTAAATAGGTTTGAATTGTTCTATATATTGTATTGTATGTATATTGTATACAAACTAACAAACATATAACAAAAGATAGACACGCGATGTATTTGGGTCAATCAAATGATTAACAAGTTGGTCATTTTCATTTACAGGAAACGATATTACCGACAACTCACGCGCGTTCTAAGCGCACTAATAAAGTTCTAAAGTATACAGTAGAACCACGTAACCAATGGCGTAGATAGGGGGGGGGGATTAAGGTGATCAATCACCCCCCATGAGAAAACTCAAAGACATTTTTTTAAACTCTCCTAGTATGAACAAAATAGGAAAAATTGGGTAAATTAAGAGTAAAAAAAAAATCTTCAGTTATTTTTCAATAAATTTTTTTTTTAGTAAGTAGGCTAACTACAGTTTATATGATCAAAAAAAAAAAATTAAAATAATTTTTTTTTTTCAATTTTGCATATTTTAGAGGCCCCTCAGCTACCACTTGCCCCGGGGCCTCCGAGCTACTAGTTGCGGTCCTGATCATATCCTATTAGTCCGTCGATATATAGTTTTATTGACATTTCTCTGATACGTATTACATTAGATTTGTAATTTTCTTCCGGCTTGCGTCAATTTATTCTTTACGCGACATTGTCAAAAAATTTCCCTCTGCAGACGCCTACGACCAAGAAGGGCAAAAAATCATACAGAGAGGGTCAAATCACTAAAGTATGTAATATATCTCTATACAAATCCCCCATAATCTTTATAAGTGAACGCTAATGACCTTACTAATCTCGAAAGCAATCAAAACCCATCCGAAAACGAATCGGTGGTGTTATTTGTAAGTGCGAAACAATCAACAATAAATCAGCGGTAACGAAAATGTTCTCCCAAATGAAAGCTAGATTAAAGCAATTCTTTACGCGGCCAGGAATCATTTATAAGGCCGTATTAACTTCTAAATACCCACACGGACTTTGCAGGACGTGTGCAATAATTCTTATTTAGACTGTTACATGGACGATATGTGAGATCCTTTTTTTTGTAAAACGGTGAAGATTTTTTCATTAATTTTACTTTTCATCATGTTGGTATTATTTTTGGATGAGGGTGACCTTATCTTATTTTGAAGAATCGATAATATTTTTTAATTTATTACATAAGAATAAATAAAGGATGTCCCGTAGTAATTCAGGACGTGAACATTAGGTAAAAAAAATTTCTTATATTTAAAATATTTATTCTTGACAATTTGAATTTATTTTAATTTGAGGGTACAAAATGTCGAATATTTCCAAAATTCTTAATCCGATTAGCACCAAAATTAATCAGTCTAGAGTACTCACTGAGACAAACATTTTCCCCAAAAAATAATTCAAATAGGTGCATTTTTACAGTAGTTATCGTAAACGAAAGAAAATTGTACATCCAGACACACGCACAGCCGCCATGCGGAAATTAACTTTTCTTTACGTTTTAAAGGTAGTACAATCAGAATATGCTCTTATCTCGGACACAAATTACAAATTACATTACTTCCATTTCTTTCAGAAATTTTTTTCGTGTAACCGAATTTGGGAAACGCTGTTGAAGAAAGTGCTTCAAATAAGGATCTTTAAAAATAATTACAGCTCTATTTTCTTCCGGCGAAAGGGATAAAACAAATACCCCTCTCTTTATTGTGGAATATAAACAAGCAGAAATCGACTTGAAATTGTAAATAAAACATATCGTAGTATCGTCTAGCAATTCCGCATATTGACTATAATTTCAAATACAGACAATGAGATGAGAGAATTTTCTATAAGTTATTATTTTTGTTCTTCCAAATCGATTGGATCTTTGTAAGCGAGGAACGGCATTAATAGCGAAGTTGTTCGAGAAATACTCGGGAATAATTAATATAAAACAGAAACTACAGGAAACTTTATACTTGGAACCAGCTATAATTGTAAATTCATGCTTGAATCTACGCAGTGGAATATATTTCATTTATAATTTATACCATTCTTAAACATATTTCGTAGAAAACATCGGTTTTAGAAATTTATGGCGACGTTAAAATTTAATTATATTCTTTAATTTATTTGAATTTTAAATTGTAATGATGAATTAAACATGGGGTTTAATTCATAAAACAGAATTTACCATTTTTTTCACATTTAAAACAATATGGTTCCGTACCTCAAACTGAACTTTGTTGTCCATCTGTCTGTCCGCCAAGACTATTATCCTCAAGAGCGGCTAGATAGAGGTATCAAGTTGAAATTTATATCAAATAATAAAGTCTACAGCCTCATAATCCTGTAAATAATTCTAGTTTTTAACTCATTGCAATATAAAGATACTGCCTTTCAAAGTGTATTTTGATACGGACAGACTGACTGACTCACTGAGATCGTGAAATTTGGTACGGAGGGAGTAAAAGTAAAGACAAAATATCCGAAAATCATAAATTTCTAATTCGAAGACAAACTTAATTTTGCGATTTTTTTCGTCTTGGAAATCGGGTCTATTGTCTACGTAACTAACTATTGTTATTAAGTTTTTTATAACTGTACGGAACACTCAGGGCACATGTCCTACCGCACTTGTCCGTCTTTTTACCTGTGTGATGCTCGAAATCGACGGATGTTCGCGCAACAAATTGCTCTTAACTAATTTTAGACTTTCTTATACATAATTTTTTGTACGTGTTTAATGTTTCAGCTCAGCCTCTTGATGGACTAACGAGATGATATCTATAACCTGAAATAATTCCAGGATCGTAGACTTTCTAACAGTCAAAGTTTCATCAAAATCGGTTCAGTAGTTTATCAAAATTAGTTGTGCCTGTAAAAAAATGATCCAAACATTTATTATGTAATGGGATATGACTTACGGGTCAGTCTGTATGTAGGCATATATTCTGAAATGGATTTAAAAAAAAAATCATTCTTGACCAAATAAAATTTTAATTACAGTGGAACCTCGGTAGTACGTTTTTGAAGGGGCTGGTAGGAAACACCTACTAACGAGAAAATATTTTAACACGTATTAACGAAGTTCCACTGTATTATAATTCATTCTAAAGCTACTTTATTACTATTTCATTTAAGATACAATCCATTCAAACATCTGTTCCTATTACCGTAGTAAAAGATTAAAAAATCGGCCTCAAGGAAATATAAAACTTGCACATTTTTGAAGTAAAAGTAAGTAATCTTTTTTCGAGATAATAATCGTCCGCCTACAACACGCGAAACCTTGTAAGTAACTATTATAAGGCTAATTAACTGATTTCGTAATAATATTTAGCATAATAAATAATGTATTAGTTAAAACAGCAGATGCGGTTTAATAAGTTAATAGTTTCAGAGTATCTGATTCGCCTACAGGAATGTATTAATCATTCAATGAAAGGGAAATCTGTTTTACTTCACATTGGAACAAAAACATTTGGAATTTTATATAATATAATTACGAAAAAAAATATTTGGACGATTTTTCTTTTAATTTAAACGGTTATAAATTAATAACATGGGCGTCTGTAGAGGGGGAAAACAAGGTACTTTTCCAAAATTTATTGATGATATATAGAAAAGCTTTACCCTCCCCCCCCTCTCAAGAAATATATTTTCAATTTTTATTTATTTCTATAATGAATGAAATATTAAGAGCTAGGTAGGTATAATGTTTTTTGGGATTGAAGGACTTTTTTTATAATTCTCACGAACTCATGTTACTAATAAAACAAGTAACTCTTTATTAAATCAATTTAAATACCAAAGTCCGAAAGTATAGTTTGTTTTTTAAATTATATATATTATTTTGTTTATGTTTTTTCTCCAATAATGGGCATCCAGTGATGGACACTTTCTAATGATTACACTACTACACAAAAGTTATAAAATAAAGAATTGTCAAATTTGAAACAATGTATAATTAGTTTAAATGTCCACCATTTTGACACTCATTGACCGATTGTCATCAAATTAAGCTATTTTACAGTTAAGTGTCTATAGATTATAATTCAGTAATGGCAGTATTTAATCAAATATCAACAAATATTTCTAATTTAGTACATTTAATTAAACAAGTGTTCAACACTGGGGTATTGACTATTGTCCAAGACTGTTACCGTAATTATATCTTTTTTACTTTCTATCAATTATTATAAGTAGATTTTTTTTTCGTGACACGTAAGATTGGCTCCTTTTATGGCTTTTAATTAAAAATACAATCATAGAAACGAAATCAAAATATACACATTTGTTTTTGCGATAAACAAACAAAAGCTGAAAGAACTATTATTGGGATAGGTTCGTGACGATAGAAATAACAGTTTATAGAAACTATAGGTTTGTTTGTTATCAAAATAAAGTGGGACAAGAAGTAAGTGGAAGTCTATTAGCTAGTCAGACCGGTCGTTAGTTGATTAATAGTGAACGAACATTATTTTTGTTTGTAGTAATAATAAGTAATTGATTAATTTAAATACACAAATAATTACCTATTTGTATAATACTCTTCGAATTCATTTGTAACTAGGATTTACCCGCTGTTTCGAAATCAAATACATTGTAAATGTTTCTTAACATTGGTTTACCTAATTTAATTATCACATATAGCCTAAACCAATTCTAGCATCTTCTGTTTTCGAACTGTGAAAATTCGCTCAAATTCGGTTCAGTTGGAACAAAGAAATTATTTAAATTTTACAAACAAACCTACAAATTTAAATTTTTTGTGGAGTTAGTCACATTTGTTCTGAATGATTCATTTATCAAAATTAATCAGTCGATATAAAAAAATAATTTAATCATTGATCATATAAAATACAAAGAAATAAAGTAAAGAAAATACTACATAAAATATTTCGTATGTAATTTTATCTTTACTATTTTTAACCGTAGAAATTCCATATACATTACGTAGTTATTTCTAACACCTGTCAATTGCGATTTGATGCGTAAAAACATTATACATTTTATAACAGCACATATAACAACTGTAATAATATTATCAACAACGTAAATATATTTTAAAAAGCTGTTTCTGAAATACAATTGCGCATTATATAAAATAACAATAAATACATATTTTTTTTATTTGCGACATATCTAACATGCAGTAAATTCGTCTTAAATTTTCGACATTTACATCATATACAGGATGAATTAAAATTAAAGAACAGTTGATTATAAAATGAAATATTATCTTATTATTAATTTTTCAATATCTTAAGAAACACGCAAGTTACGTGAAAATCATATAGAAGATTTTTGTAGTGTCAAATTTTCTATATCTATTTAAGAACGTTTTACTATTAAAGAAACGTAATTCGTTGGGCGTAAAGGAGACGAAATATTTTTGAGATTTCTTGTTGGTACGCCATCGAACTTATAGCGTATTTCAAATTGGAATTATAATTCCAGCTGACGTCACTTATTCTCGTATGTGTAAACAGCACCACTTAAAACGGTTTAACTACATCGGTTATAATAAAACCGGAATAAACGTACTCTATGATTGGTCAGATGTTTTTATATTCATCCTGTACATGTTGTTTCAGCTTTTGATTTATTGAGTATTTCCGTTGATTTTTACGTGAACCAGCGTTTTATAAATGTTTTAAAAAAGGCGGTATAATTTGAATAAGTTTATAAACGCAGTCACGTTCTAAAGGGTTACATATACATTATGTATAATGTAAAACACGTGTAAATAATTAATGTTTTCGTTAGATCTTGCGTATGTTATTATAGTTGGGATAGGTTCTTTTGTGCGATAAAAACAATGGTGCATTTATAATGCTGCTATCGGATAAAACCCAAATATGAGTCATGTAGAAGCCAAGACGATTAAGTTAAGTCAATATAGTGTCGAAAGTCGAAATCTTAATGAAATTTGGCGGAGAGATAGCTTGCTTCCTGAAGTAGGAAATATGCTACTTTGTAGTGGCACCAGTCTTGGATATGACCCCAGTAATAGCTATTTTTATATTAAATGTATAGAATTATAAATATGTGTTGATATTTGATTACTACCATTTCTGAATATTAATCTATATATATTTAACTGTCTTACAGCGTGATTTGATGATAATCGCCCAATAGGTGTCAAAATGGTGGACATTTAAACTAATTATTAGTATAATTTATTTATTAATTATTATATTATCATAACAACTGCTTTACATTGTTTCAAATCTGACGATTCTTTCTTTTATATCTTTTGTGTAGTAGTACTTAACATTTCGTAATAATTAGCAAGTGTCCATCACTGCGTGCTCATTACTGGTTTTACTTTATCCATTACTGGAGAAAAAACATAAACAAAATAAAAGGCTATAATAATTGATTAAATAAAGGTATACATGAGTTCATGAGAATTACAAAAAAGAAGCCCGTCAATCACAAAAACAGTAAACCTTGCTCTTATAGCGGCCATAACTGGTGCCAGTACCTTATATTATTTTCGTTTCTTTATCTATCATAATTGTTAAATTCAAAAATATATTTTGACATATTCGGGGGAGGGGGTATGACCCCTTACTGGGTATAGCACACTCCTTTTGGATTCTGAGAATTTTAATCAAGCACGTAGAAGAGCCCTGAAGATGTCCACTGCAATGTGTGACGAAACGTTGGCCGATAACACGACCAAACCGACGCGGCTTACACCCAGAAGCCAAGATCTATATCAAGACCACCGCGGAAGCCTCAAGACTTGTATAAGCACGTACAGATATTTTATTTTGTAATAAAACAATAAACGTAAACTTTTTTTCTGTTTTACAAACTATACGTACTATGTGCAGTGAATATTACATAAAACTTATTGTTAGTAGAGTATGTATATAGATAGATACTACACACTACACACTGACTTCACGGATGTTGAAAAATAGCTGAAAAGAATGCACGCTGGTATTTCGACCGAGCGGCACACGTACAGACACACAGACAAGTTGAATGACCACTATACTGAATATATACTATAGCTACAAACTACACAAACACTGTATTAGATTTTACGGTTCATAAACACGAAGTGACAGTATTTCAATATACGAATTAATACTATCGAAACGGTGTCATAATTCATTGATTTCAATCGAAAAAAAAGAAGAGATTAATCTATAGATCATACCGTTACCAGATATCTACATTGTCAGTGGCGTAGCAAAAAAATTGTGTGATAAAAATTATAATCCTTTTACGCGGTAGATACGTTCCACATAAAAAAGCATATAAAAACATCTGCCTAGTAAATGCACAGTGCTTCATCGTGCCAAATTCGCCAAAGGTAGTTAATTATTGAACAATTTAAATAAAAACCGATAACGTGCTCAGATAAATTGCCTAGCATTGGTTAACCATTTAATTTTTATACATTTTTACTAAAAAATATCAGTTCAAAACATTTAAAACGCCAAGGATTCAGGAGTCAGACGGACGGATGGACGGACACACGGACAGACAGACAGACACGGAACGAAAAGTGTTTGTATTGACGTAAAACGGAAAGATCAATTTAAAATTTTGAAATCGGAGAACATTTTTTTTGTCTCAATCTAAAACGATCACAAAGCTTCTCGTATCTTCGATATTGCGAAGAAACAAAATCGCATAAAAAAACACATTGTTTACATTGTAAAATTAGGGATACCGCGTAAAACTAAATCTATCTGAAAATACAACTTGGTATCGTTTGTTTGAACTGGTTCGAAATTTTGTTAAACAAAATTTTTACATATTTGAATTCCTCGAATTATCAGTTTTCATTTGATACCCCACTTACCGAAACGCATAAAAAAAATCGCCTAAAAAAAGACCCTACTGTACCATCTAACTAATGTCATGTTTCGAAATCAGTACAAGCTTAAAATTAAATAGAGCCCTGCAATATGCGACGAAACGTTGGCCAAAAGATCGTCCAAAGTAATAACGTGACTTAAACCTAGAAGCTAAGCTCCATTTTCGAGATCGGAAGTTATCTATCAGATATATTAAATCGATCTGCGTAATTTTATGTTATTAGTAATTTAACTTTATCTGACAGTTAATTAGCAAATTATGTTATTTAAATGTCAGTCGATTAATAGTAAGATAATAATTATATAAAATATTCGATTTACATGCATTTGCAAACTGTTTCAAATATGTTAAGAATAAATTAAAATTAAAATAATGTTATTTTATTATCTATTAACAGCTGTCTGATATTACTACATATAACAAATATTTATTATTTAATTGCGGAAGTAAAACAGTAAACCTTATAAAGTTTTATTTATAAAATAATTAATTAACAATTAATAACATATTAAACATTAGACACTCATGTTAACAATACAATAATTGTCAAATATTGTAAAACATGTTATATAATTTTTATATCCATGCATATGTCATTGTTTTTTTTTTCATACATATGTTGATACACAGTTATTAAAACATAATTTTGACATGCATATGTGAACCATGAAGTAATCGTATTCAAGATAGTTGCTATATTTAACACTAGAAGTTCCACGTGGTTTTTTATACATTTTATTTAAAAACATAATTAATTCCCTTAAGCCTTAAGATTTCAAACAGTGAAAAACTCATCAAAATCGGTTCAGTAGTTTTTGAATCAAGCCATAACAAACGAACTGATAAAAATTCTAATAAAAACGTTCAAAATTATATTATCTAAAAAATCGAAAATATTTTAATTGTACAGTCTAATATTGTACGAGTTTCGGATTTAACGAGCTTGTTATAACGAAGTGTTACTATAAATATAAACAGGCCCTGAGAGAGCTTCAATGGGGCCCGTGGTTGGGGGGATACCCATCCATTTTTCTAGCGTAAGGAAATTTCGTATTATCTTTAAAATTTTCGGGGCCCTGGCCCGGGCCACATGGCCCTTATAGCCCCTCTTCTATCTGGGCCTGAATATGATAGAGTTTTACGCATTTTGAAAGTATAAAATAATATTTCAAATATTATGTATGTATGATGTACAATAGTTTTCAATCTGTAATAATTTATTTTTATTGTAATCGTGTTTAAGATACATTCGATATGGAATTTAATATAATACCATCAAGATTTATGTCTGATTATAGACATAACTTACTGTGTTTGGCCATTGGCGTATCTACAGGGTTGATATATATCATAGCAATATTTTTTTATATATTTAAAATATTTGGTTTGTTTATTTTTTTAATATTCAAAAAAACATTATTTATTTTGTCGCTACATAGCTTAAAAATTATTTGTAAGGTTCTATTTATTCATTTTTATATATTTCTTATCATACAGCCTTAATTAATTTTAGGATCTTAAACTTTCTTACAGTGAAAGTCTCATAAAATCGGTTCAGTAGTTTTTGCATTAAGTCGAAGCAAATACATCAATTTTAAAATTATTTAAAAATATATTACATTACCTTATACTATAGTTTTTATCAAGTTACACTTGGGGGATTGTTGGGGGGGGGGGCTATAAATTAGACTATTTTTGCCATGATGTCGGTGTTTCTGTAGACGCTGTAACTAAAATACGACAAATCGTAGAAGGGTGAAATTTTATATTTAAGATTAATTTTCGCTTCGGAAAGAAAACCTCCTATTTTTGCAAGAAATATTTTTTTATTAAAATTATAAACACGTACAATATTCACTCTCTGTATTACGTATAAGAAAGTCATGTGACTCCCATGGCAGATATTTTATAATTAATTTTAAAATTGTCTGCGACACTTTTGTTACTTTTGTTTCCACTACCATTAGAGTTGAATTGTTTTAAGAAAGTTGTCCCAAATGTGTATTTAATTGTTACAAATTCCCTTGAGCTTCCAAGTGCATACAGAAATTCTGTCTGTTAATTATTTTTCCGGTTGCCTGATCATCTTCTAGCAATAAAACAGCGGATGCCGGTAATTGTATATAGTTAATAACTTCACTCTAGCAGTGGCACGTGTCATTGTACCGCTGTTGTTCTTATAGGAAGAAGTTTGCATTATATATGTATGTACTTATTGTATGTAGGTAATTAAATATTGAAATCTGGAGCACTTAGATATAATCATGTGGATTATATATACCTAAATATGATTTCTCTTGTAGTTTTATGGAAAAATATATGCATATGGCTGTTGAATATTAATTTCTAAAATTTACTAAGAAAATTTGGTAAATACGGAGAGTCTGGGGGTCCTCTGTCAAAAACTCTGAAAATCACGTGTTGATGTGTTAGAATAGAGTAGAGAATGCTGTATCTATGTTAATATATTATTTAGTGCATATACAGAAATTCATAAACCTAACCTAACCCTACCTGAAAACGAACCAATCTATCTGGACTACTCTAACTTAAACTAAATTATTAAATATAACACAGCTAAACGTGGCCAGTGATTTTATAAAATACGTATGATTTATAAAAGTTGGTAACCCTGATCTAGTCACGCATGCGCATCAACTCTATTCTGAATAACTATGTATATACGTGATTTTTCACAAATCTGACAGAGGACCCCCAGACTCTCCGTATTAGCCGAAAATTGTATTATAATTTACTAGTGCACTGGACCCGGTGAAGGGTGTCCACTTTCTGGAAAGTCAGGGAAGCCTAAAGTGGTCAGGGGAAGTCAGGGAATTTATTTAAAATTCTAAAAAGTCAGGGAATTTATTAATTTTTTTTTAGAAAATCAGGGAAAAAAGAAAAAGGTCATTGAATTGAAAGTAAGTAACAAGTGTAAAATTTTCAAGTTATGACCAAAAAAAAAGTATTCAAATATTATTTCTGCACATTCTTGCTCCGGGGTACCCGAGACATGGAATTTTGAATCTGTGGTCAGGGAAAGTCAGGGAAAAGTCAGGGGATTTTATTTACAAAAACCAGTGGACACCCTGCCGGTGTTACCCGGGGATATAAATTTAATATGTAATAAACCTGTTAAACTTTAAATAATTGAATACGTAAGGTTAAGGCCCCCTTAAATTAGAACTAAATAAATTGTGATATATCAAAATGTAGACTTGACCATATTTTGATATTTAACTTTTTAACTTAAAAAAGATGCAATTAAGGGCCTTAATATAAGTGTTTTATAAGCCCCCCCCCATATTTTTGGAAGTAATAAGAATCTGGAAAATAGTTTTTGGCTTCTGAACATGTCAAGTGTATTTGAAAGAGAGAGTTTTATCCCCCCCCCCCCTCACTATTTCAAGAAATCTGAAAAATGTTAGTCACAGTAGTTAAATTATTTTTTACTTGGTTTTTTTGGCTTCTGAATATGTTAAGTATATTTAAAAGAGAGAGATAGAAATTGTTATAATTAACATTAACATTGAATGCAGTTTAACCACTCTGAATTTCTCGCTGAAGATTTCTCTGTCCTCATATACAATTTATATAAAAAAAAGTTATTTTTATTTAAAATACTTGAAGTACTAATTAACTATTTATAGGTTACTTTCCTTTGTAGTAAATTATACATAATTTCTATTTAAAACTATTTTTAAGAAAAATAATTAATTATAGTATCTGCTCATTTTTATTGTCATACCAATTAAATTTCTTTTCAATTTAATACATAAACAAATACATTAAGACCATATAATTAATTTAGGTTATATAACAATTATTCTCAATAAGAACTTTACAACAAACAAAAGAAAATTGAAATCGGATGATTAGGAACTGAGATACCAAGGTATAGAAAGACAAGGTAGTCTCATCAGCTCTTTGACCAATCATCGGCCGTGCGGGAATTGACGTCACTTGGGGGATGTATCAAATGCTATAAATGTATAATAGAATATCAATTACAAAAAAAATTCCTTTATTTATTCTTATTTTCGTATTTTTTGATATTTTAACAACACATACAATCAAATAAGTACAAATTCAACATAGCAAAATCATAAAGAGCTGTCAGAATCACATAACGTATTGCCAACTTAAGAATAGTAAAAATTACACTTCCCGAATAGATCAAATTGTCTGTAACAGCTTTTTCTATGATTTTGCAATCTCGAATTTGTACTTGTATGTGTTAAAATATCAAAAAATACGAAAACAAGAATAAATAAATGACTTTTTTTGTAATTGATATTCTATTATACATTTACAACATTTGAATACATCCCCCAAGTGACGTCAATTCCCGCTGATTGGTCAAGGATCTAATGAGACTACCTTTTCTTTATATACCTTGCTGAGATACATAACATCAGTGGGGGCCATCTTTAATAGCCACCATTTTGTAACCTGCACGGATTTTTATTCCTATCTGAAAATTTCCCTTTTTACCTTATCTATGACCACTGAAAGTGACATATGTGACAGACTTATAGTATTTATGCTAG
Organism: Sialis fuliginosa; assembly: GCA_961205875.1. NCBI lineage: Eukaryota > Metazoa > Arthropoda > Insecta > Megaloptera > Sialidae > Sialis > Sialis fuliginosa. The sequence continues at coordinate 2,854,427 of OY540813.1, read as the reverse complement.
AAGCGTTTTTGAAATATGTTTAAAGATAACATAATATTTTTACCCCGTCCCTGCATTAAGTTTATAATTTTTATAGCACGTGTAATATTTCTTATGCGACATTATTTACCAGAAGTTTTAATGCACTATTAAATCTAAAATATATGTGTAAATACAGTTATCGTCGGGGAAAAAGAAGGAAACAAACAGTGAGTGCATTTGTCAGTGGTTTCCTGTGCCAAGATTATAATGAACTCAGATTCCACTAGTTTATCTCGCCCGTGCGTTTGAATTTATTGTAAATTATACGAGAGTAATGAGAAAGAAACCTTATTACAAAAAATAACATTATTTACTGTTACCAGAAAATAATGGTTACTTTTTTTTGTTTAGATTTCTTTTAGTTTTGTAAATTATGTAGATATACATAATTTGTAACTGACTTGAATTCCGTCGAGAACTTAAAATAAATTGTTATTTTTGAAAGGGATTCAAACAAAATTACAACTGACTTATTCGTAGGGAAATTAAAAGTTAGATTTTGGATTAACGTATATATTAAATATTTTATATATAAAAAAACCTTTTGTTTTTAATATAAGAAAAAGACTGTTTTTGTAAATACCATAATATGTAATCACAACATTACATAACAGTTAACTAATTCATAGATATTATCACTTAATTTATAACCCATTTGAAAGTGCTTGCTAGCTCCTTTTTAATACCGGACATTAATAAACTATTATAGCATTTGTAAACAATATTGAACAGTATTTTTTTATGTTTTAGCAATAGTTAATATAAACTAGCTTTAAGAAAATACATCTGCCAAGTAAATGCACAGTGCTTCCTCGTGCTAAATTTACCAATTGAACAATTTAAATGAAAACCGATAAAGTGTTTTAGCTTTGGTTAATCATTTAATTTTTATACAATTTTGTGTTGAATTTGATCTAGGTTTTTCATCATATACGTGTATAAGAAAGTTTCATGATGAATAAATCATTTAATATTAAAATCAGTATAAAATAATAAAATACAATGCAACTACAAATAAATATTACATAAAAAACTGTAAAGTGTGTGCGAGATCACAAAATGCTACCTCCGGTAAACGAGGTAGTGACAAGTAGTTGTAACAATGTCGTGGTGAGTCGAACACTTCGCAGCCCTAACAATAACAATGTCGGGGGTGTGAGGAACAGTGTGTGTCTCAGCGAGACTGTGGTGCCGGTGTTGGTCGGTCCGAAACGTCGGAGCTGGTGCGGCGTGCCGTTCAATAACAGCAGGAGGTATGCCGAGGTGGGACAGTGGAAACTACGGTAAGAGAATGATGCAAATAAGGAATTTAACCCTTTGAACGCGACCATATAGTGAAATAATAGTTCCTAAAGCCCGCCGCATACGATGCTAGGTTGTTTGCTAGATTCAATTCGTATTTTAGTCGATATTTGTATGACGAGTTGAAGTTCACTGCAGGAAATATCACTAAAAAATTTCGAATTTTTTATTTCGTTAAAAGTATGTTTATTGTATAGAAAATGACGTGAAAAGTTGAACTGTTCAAACCGCAGGTATGTATCTCAAACCGTTCTCGAGATATAGCCTCTCAAAGTTTTCGTTTTTTCAAATTTTTGGAGAAAAAAGGCCATAACTTTTGAACGGGTGGTCGGAATTGATTTTAGTTGACGGATTTGAAATCAGCGTGTCAAAATCTATATAATGACATGTATAATACCTTAAAACTCGAAAAAAAAAATTTCGCGAAAAATCGAAAAAATTCAAAGGGGTATACCTTAAAAAAATGTCGATTTTTGGCCAACATTTTTTTGTCGGATTTTAAAGTATTATACATGTCATTATATAGATTTTGACACGCTGATTTCAAATCCGTCAACTAAAATCAATTCCGACCACGCGTTCAAAAGTTATAGCCTTTTTTCTCCAAAAATTTGAAAAAACTAAAACTTTGAGAGGCTATATCTCGAGAACGGTTTGGGATACAGACCTGCGGTTTGAACAGTTCAACTTTTCACGTCATTTTCTATACAATAAACATACTTTTAACGAAATCAAAAGTTCGAAATTTTTTAATGAAATTTCCTGCAGTGAACTTCAACTCGTCATACAAATATCGACTAAAATACAACAAAATAAGACGTAGAGGTATTATAGTTTTTTAATTGAGAGTGTAAATTAATATTAAATGCTATTTTTGATTATTCTAATAATATTTTTAAATTATTTATTAACTGAAAACACAGATTTGTATTAATTTACCCATAAAGTAAGGGAAGCACTGCTTTCCCTGATTCCATGGACACTTCGCCACTGGTAGATCTTGAAATACTCAGTTGGTTTTACAATAATAAAAGATAATAACGAAACAGATTAAATATAATTAGATAAATACAATAAAAGATCAATTTATCATGCGTAATAAATACATTAATTATGTTTAATAATAAGTGGATTTATTTCAGCTAGATAAATTATTTAAATGTCCAGTGCAGTTATTTAAGAAGTAATCTATGAGAAGACAGGATTAAACTCATTTTTTAATTTCCTCGGTTTTTATTTTTATTAGCGCCCACTCACCCCTGTTGACCGGAAACGATCTACGATCTATAATATAATTTGTCATATTTACTGTAATTAATTATACTTCTGGAAAAAAATTTGATAAAATTTTCATAAATATGTTTTTCATTTAATTTATTGATATTTTTTATATATCCTGCATAATAAAGCAGTAGTTCTTAAACTGTGGATCCTAATCGCGAACTTCTTGGTGGCCAATTGGTTTATAAAATACCATTTGGATAACGCCGTTTCGAGTTTATAACCGATTTTTAAAAAAGGAGAATGTTCTCAATTCGACAGTGTATATTTTTTATGTATGTTCGGGCATAACTTCTATAAATAAGCTCCGATTTGAACGTTTTTTTGTTTGTTTGAAAGAGTATACACCCAAGATGGTCCCATATAAATTTTATCAGAATGTGACAATAGACTTTGAAGATACGTCACTCAAAAATTCTTAAAAGAATAAAAAAACGGACTTCAAAAACTGTTATTAATAATTGTATACTTTTTAATGTATTTTTAAGTTGTTTCTTATTTAAATTATCAATTTACTACCATACCCCGAAGTTACGTACTTGCTTCAAAGTTACGTCTCATTAACGACGTGATGTTATCGACCGATCCGTTTAAATTCTCCAACATTGCATCGACTAGCGTTCATTTTTGAGTCTGAAACCTCAATTATATACTTTTTAAGGTTTTTTAAGTCGTTTTTTATTTAAATTATTAATTTACTACCATACCCCGAAGTTGCGTACTTGCTTCAAAGTTACGTCTCATTAAAGACATGATGTTACCGGCCGATCCGTTTAAATTCTCCAACATTGCATCGACTAGCGTTCATTTTTGAGTCTGAAACCTCAATTATATACTTTCTAAGGTTTTTTAAGTCGTTTTTTATTTAAATTATTAATTTACTACCATACCCCGAAGTTGCGTACTTGCTTCAAAGTTACGTCTCATTAAAGACATGATGTTGCCGACCGATTCGTTTAAATTCTCCATCGTTGCATCGAATAGCGTCAATTTTTAAGTCTGAAACCCAATTACAAGTACAGAATTCCTATTTTACATTTTGTCTCTCTCGCTCTGTTCTATTGGCACATTTAGCCACACGCAATGTTGTGAGATATTGTTATTATTAACACGTAATGCAATTGTTACACAAGAGATAGATGTAACAACACAGATCTGTGATGAAGTCGTTATTGACTGCTCCGGAGTTGACCAATGGCGTAAGAGCGCGCTGATGACCTTGCATCATGAATAATGAATGTACTCTGTGTATCTGCAGCATCCTCATTCCCTGTATGAGATTGTATCCAAGCACAAAACTATATAGCTACAGAATCTACCCCATAGTGGGGACAAATCAAAAAACACTACGGAATATAATTTTTTCCTATTCAATACGTTTTTTTTTTAAATAATCCTTAATATATATAAAGCTCAACGTCTGTCTGTCTGTATGTATGTCTGTCTGTCTGTCTGTCTGTCCGTTAGTGACCTTATCACTCGAGAACCACTTATCCGATTTACGTGGTTTCTTTTTTAATTCATAGGTACATTCTCTGGCCAGGTTATAGGCTATATTTTGTTACATTAGGTAACATAACAACTAAGCAGTGATGATAATAGTAAATCAAGTCGGAAAAAATTTTGCTATCGGCGCGCTGTGCCTAAACCGTTCAATATAGAACAAAATAATGTATTAAAGAATTGTGTAGAATCAAAAGTTCTACAATAAAGTCCGCGACACGATATGTCTAACTTTTATATTTAAGCCACAATGACTGCTTTTATGTTACAAAGAAAACATGTTTACATGGACTTATGACCTGCAAAACATTAATCCTTATCGAAATAAATGATTTCATCGTCATAAGTACTTAATGTAGATATAATTTGCCATTTACAGCATCCAATTTGGTCGTATAGTTTAGAAAATTTCGAAATATACATATGGGAACATATTATTCGCGCGATTGTGACCGTGCGCGGGGTGCGGCTAGGAAACGTTTAGTTAAGTTTATGCTAATCAAAACGATATTTTTTATGTTAATATAAATTTATAATATGAAATAACACCTGAAAAGGAACTGGAAAAAATTCAAGAACAAGAAAATACTTTCTAAAAATCGACGGGCCCACTGGCTTCATACACCCCTGGTCTAAATTATTATTATTATTTGATACTGGAAATCAATAATACTTATTAATACCAATCCCTGTATTAAATTTCATAACTGTAACACAATGGGTTCTCTAGATATTAAATAAACACTAATTTTGGGTAAAAGACTGTTGCTCCCTCAGGAAGAATTTCCGGACATAGGTTCACATAAGGTTTTTTTTGCCTAAAATTACATCCTCGATCTACTGTTAAATTTTTTTACACTAGTTGTAAGCCTCTTGACACCTCACAACTTTTTCTTTATAATACCCGACATTAAAATTAATATAACTACTTTGTAAAATTCTTATTTGCAGTTTTAAATCATGTGTATTGCAAAATTGCAATGGTACATACTTTTTAGTTTAAGTATCTCGCATTGCTTGAAAAATCAATAACACATTGATATACCAATCTTATGTAGTTATTTTATTTTTTATGTTCAATAAAACTCGCAGTGTACTATATTTATGATTTTATCACGCCCGTTTACTTTGTCTTTTATGACTGCATACGATATTACGTCCATTTTTTTCATGTTACCAATGATTTATTTATTGATAATAAGGTTGGTTACATTTTGTGTTTTTTCTGCCACACTCGATTTGCTTTTACATTATTTTTTAATGAGATAAGATAAATGTAAATGGACTGCTGGTTAGGATTACAATTACAAAGAAAGGAACTTCTTTTTTGTAATTAACGTACTTTCCGTTATTATGAAAATTCACAGAAGTTGTAATCGTTGTTTTGTTTCATAAGATAATCCAATTACAACTTTGTGCTTACGTTAATAAGGCTTAATGAAAATATAGAGTGGTAAAATTAATTCATGTTTATTTGTTATATATTTTACTAGGGGCTTTGCCCCTAGGCACTTCGCACACCATCTCCGATATTTGTAACATAATTCTAAGGTTATAAAATACTAATGTCCGGTATTATAAAGGGCTCGCAAAATTTGCTAGCTTGCAAGCACTCTATGGATTAACTGTGGAATTTAGAGCAGTGACACTTCAACTAATTTTAACACAATTGGCATCTTTGACCGTACAAAATAATTTTTATAATATCACCACTGTTTTAATACCGTTGGTGTTTACCTACAACACGTGCGCGAAACTTGTCAAAGTCTCTTCAACAAACTCCAAAAGAACTGCCATATAAGTTTGATATCTCGTTTGAGAGTGCTTGCAAGCTAGCAAATTTGCGGGTTCCTTTATAACACCGGATATAATTCTAAATATTTTTGAATGAAGGCATGCTATGATAAATTTACAGTGATAGTGTATTTATTTCTGTTATATTCTCTGTCTAGTGCTGATATGTTACCAAAATTTTACGGCGGCCATCTTTTCTTAAATGTCAAAATCGTCATTTCCATGCATATTATCCCTTGAAAATGTATTATATGCAAATATGCTTTAAATTACAATTGAATTTAATATGTATGAGAGATGATAGTTCCAAATAGACATTTCTTTGGTAAGACAACATAAAACATTTATTATTAATTAATTTTATAATTCAAAACAATTGATATTTATTTTAAAATCAGAATGATACGCCAATGACTCGTGGAGCGATATGTTAACAATTCTTGGTAACGTGTAATTAATTAAATAATGACAGAAAATTATCAGTTCCTATATTCAGGTAGGAGATAACTATAAATGCCTGGTAACTTTTTGTTTATTGAACAACAAACTAAAGTATGTCATGTTCTTATTCTATGTTATTTTCTTTAATTGCTCATCATTGATGCCCCATGTTTCATTTGTCTGCATTAGAAGCGGGAAGCGCGTTTCTTGATGCAAGTTTATTTAGATAAATAATCTTAAGTCACGAGGTGACGCTTGCTCTCATAAATTTAAATTATCTACGACAGTGCCACTGTTTTATGGATACTTAAAATACATTCTTCGGGTGTTTTTTATAATTGATACATCATTTTTAATATCCCTATACTGTTTTTATTTTATTTTAAATATAGTTTTGTATCTACTAAACGGAATTGTTATATGATCACTTTGTTGTCCATCTGTCTGTCCATCAAGACCTTTTTTCTCAGAAGTATCATGTTGAAATTGATATCAAATACTAAGGTCGTGTAAAAAAATTCAAATTTCTAACTCAAACTAATAAAGTCTTCAATAAACTCTAAAATTACTGTCATATAAGTTTGATATCTCATTTGAAAGTGCTTGCTAGCTAGCAAATTTGCTAGCTCCTTTATATTACCGGACATAAATTTACGCTAGCGCGCAAAACTGACCTCAGCGCGTTACACCAAGTTTCTGAAATGCCTACACAGAATCTGACCTGAAACTCTAGACATTATTCACGTCAAAAAGCAAAATAATGCTTTTATTTACAGTAAAAACAATTCAAAGATCATAGATATTTAAAATTTTATTTACTCGTAATTTATAAACATTTTAATTAAAATTGATCACACACATATATTTAACATTACATTTTAATTAATACACAGACAGATATAGTGAATTGTTATGTAATTATGTGAACATTGTATAACTTTGTATTCATGTTCATTATCGGATTTAATTTTGCAGATAATAGTATTTTGTATACATACATATCGCAATGTATTCGACGTTATTATTAATTGAATTATTGACAGTGAATGCGTTACATGGTATTTAACTATTTTTGCGGTTTTGTTATTTCAACCAGTAATAATTACCTGCCAATAATATATTGTTTATAACAAACATAGAGCATGGACGCATATCTGACTCGAAAACAGAGCTGTGTTAAAAGAAAGAGATAGAAAATGTTTTGGGATATACTTGTCCTTATTTAAACAGGAGTAACTTCTTACAAGGGAACCACCAGACTCTTATCGCACCAATTTGCTTAAAAAAAATTAGGGTTGTAGTAGTGGCATAGATAAACCTATACAAACCAAGCCGTTTGACAGAAAACTTATAAACAAACGAGAAAAAATTATGAAATTCTTCTGTAAATTCGCTTAAACGTATCTACCTATCTAGTTGAAGTCAAACACAACACTAGCGGTGGCTTGGTCGTTAGCGCTACGGACTGGCAACCGGATTATGTTTAAGCAAAGCAGGAATTTCATAATTTTTTTACTTGTTTGTTTATGAGTTTTTCGTCAAACGACTTGGATTGTAGGTTTGTCTATGTTACTACTACAACCTTATTTTTTTTAAGTAAATTGGTGCGACAAAGGTCTGGTGGTTCTCTTTTAAAATATCGAGCAATTTCATAACAATTTTGACACCTATCAGATAGCGTTAGCTGGGAGCTAATTTGCATTTGCAGCGAATCAAATTCTTTATAATACCGGATATTGAAATAATTGTTTGACTGGTTTAAAACTATATAATAGATACACATTTTAAGATCATCCCAAGTTTGTATGATTTATAGTTCCAGAGAACTATGTCGCTAAATAGGGGAAATTTTTATATACTTACATAAATATCTACCAAAAATAAAATATTAGTATTTTATAGTTCATGTTTGTTTGCTACTATTTTGTGGTAATTTCGATTGTAATGTAAATAATAATAATATTTATAAACACACCTATTTGTTTATTTTCAACATATGTAGTTATTTACAGTGATATCATTTTTACACAGACACGAATGTCATTTCGACGACAGATATAGATAAAGCTTATCAAAACTGAAATACATAGTTATTTAGATAAACAAATGTACGTTTAATCTTTTTCAAATATAGGTAATATATTGTTAATAATGGATTTATTACAGTATTAAAAAAAAAAAACTTATAGAAATTTTTACAATTTAAACCTATTTAATAAAATTTAGCTGAAGGAAAAACGTTTTTTAATTCACCGTTAAAAATTCCTAAGAATTATTATTTTTATTTATTTATTATTTTTGATGTTGTTGGATGCAGGGTCGAATTTAAGGGGGAGGGGGGAGAAAAACAGCACAAATTTTAGTAAAAATTATTAATTTTAGTGAAAAAATTACAAGCATTATAATTTGGAACCGATTACCCAATAAATAAAAGATTGGAAAATTTTATTGTTTTTAAGTACCTACCTACTTTAAATTTCAAAGTATGGATTAAAAATTACAAATACAGTAATCCCTAATTTTTCGCAGTTGAAAAAGTTTGGAAAAATGGGTCATGGGCGCCGGCAGAATTTTTTCCAGGTGGGTGCATCTAGATATATAAAATTAAATGATATATAAAATAATTTTTAAAAAATTACAGTGACTTGACGCAATCAAAAAAAAAAGGTCCTCACTTTTATATTCTGACCTGAATTTTAGATATATTTCTTAATTTCTGTTTTTTCTTTTTTTGCCAGGGGGGTGCAAGTGCACCTCCTTGCACCCCCCTCCCGGCGCCCATGAAATGGGTGGAAAGAATTAAAAATTACAACATAATGGAGCAATTTCCCTTTACGTACTGTTTTCATAAAACCATTTAACCGTGTAAATTAAGGGATTACTGTTACTTAAAATTAAAATATATTTTTTTTATTTTAAATAAATTATTAGACTAAATAAATGAATTTTAACCCTTTTACGTAGACGAGACATATTAGTTAAATTAATAAATTATCGTGCAAAATTACAAAAAACTAAAAAAATTTAATGGTTGGATGATTTAACTAACTGTCCCGGGAAGGGGAGGAATATCAACAAAATAAAAAATTTAAATCAAGTAGTTAGTGTCAAAGTCAGCAAAACCATAAAAATTCTCTAAAAAATATTGACTTCTATGCAGTTATTAACATATGTATATAAGATGTTTATTTATATATTTAAATAAACACATATTAAGTTACCCACAACATTTAATATTCAATTAACATTTGTAACAAGTTTTCGAGTAGTGTGACTCATCTGTTCTACCTGATTCTTACTGCAATCGCAAGCGATATTATCAACCATGCACCTTTCACTTGCATTCTATGTCTGAGGGGAAGGGGGCAGGGTATCACGTGACTAGCTGTGTGCTACTGTACGCGTCTGGGCGAGTTATATTTCAACACAAATATAATTAGATCCGTATATTTTATGAGCACGATTTTTGTCGTTTTTTGCTGTAAATTTAAAATTTTGTGGATAATTGACATTTTGTTAGGAATTTATAAGGTTATCAATTTCTTTCTACCGAGGGGAATTTAATGTACCTATATATGTCTATATACAGTGAAACTTCCCTAAACCCATAAAAAAATTGTCAAATGCGAGTCGAGCTGCGTGTACTAGTGTCTCGTACTGTATAGTTTTTTTTTTAGTTATTCAATTATGTTCATTTAATTTATTTTTAGCAAAAACTAGTTATATTTGTTTGTAAAAAAACACGTGCTCATATTTTTTTAAATCTTGGCATCATAATACAAATTCTAATTTTTTTCAGATTTTTCTCATTATTAGTTTCGGAAATATGGGTAGGGGATGATATTTTTACGATTTTTTGTAAAATTTGTTAAACGAAGATTTTAATAATAATAAAACATTTACATATTTAAATTCTTTGAATTGCCAGCTTCCATTTGATACCCCACTCGCCGAAATTCAATAAAAAAAAATTGCTTATCCATTTTCTCTTATTTTTAACGAAGGTCTATAAATTCTACTGAACACTATACAAACTTATTTTAAATTACAATTTCCTGTTCCCTATTCCCAAAACAGACAAATTCCCAGAAACTATTTCAAATCAAATACTGATCGTATATAAGTAGTTTGACTGTATTAAACAACAGCTGTTAGAGAAATTGACCCTCTATAAGTTAAACCACTAACAGATCGTATCGATAACAGCGTTTAATATAATTATACTATAACAAAGACGTCGAGTTTGAGTGACATTATCAAGGCAAAGCAAAAGCCAGAATTCACTGCATTCTACAGATATCTACATGCGACGGGTGCGTAGGTGGAAGGGTCACACACTCACACACACACACACACACACACACACACACAAAGCAGTTCTTCAACTATAGTAGTATTCAAGCCAAAAAACATTTAGAGGAACCTCCATTTGATGAAAAATTATTTTTGTTTAATCACAAAATAATTACAATACATTTTAAATTCATGATAATTTTTTACTTTATGTAGAACTAGTAATAGTTTCGAGGACCATAGATTAAGAAACTCTGGTTTCTTGAGAGAGATCTCCCTTTATGTCGACCTTTATTAATTAAATTAACTATTGGTTTAGTGAGTTAAATTAGGTACTATTAAACTTTTGGAGATATCGATGTACACAATTTATCCTCATTAATCTATTTAGGTGTAGAATCCGGAGGGGGGGGGGAAGATTATTTAAATCATAGGATCCTAAACTTATTTGACCCACTACCCCCTTTTCAGCTATAAAAAATCACAAGGCTCACCTGATAATTTACATTTTTAGTAGTGAACATTTTTTCATATATACAAATCTAGTGTTATATAATAATCCAGGGCTTCCCAAGAGCCACCAGGGTTGCCTTTGATCCATCCAGTACCACCGAGGACCACAGTTTGGGAACCAGTGATTTAAATGATAAAATTCAGAGCAAAAATTGCATACAATAGTACTGTTTTTTAAATTAATTTTTGTAAGAGATAATCCAAATATAATAGTTCGAATATCTAAACGAAAAATTATTATATGTTTTTAGAAAAGCATAGTTTAATTAATTGCAGAATAGCTAATAACAAACAGGGTATCAAACTTATATGATAGTTATCTTGGAGTTTTTAAATAAAAACCAACGTACATATGTATAAATTATATTTACTAAAGTGTATTTACTAACCTCAAATTATAAAAACGGTAAAAACCAACTTACTACGCATGCAAATATCTGTCAAAAGCTCCAGGAGAACTGTCATATAAGTTTGACACCCTGTTTGCAAGTGCTTGTAAATTTTTGCTAGCTAGTCTATGATACCGGATATTACACAATTAATTTTCTGGACAGTGGTGCGTATACAGAAGGTAAATTTGGCATCTGGAATGGGGTTAAAAGAGGACCCTAACAACATAGAAAAGGGGTCCTAAATCATTTTCTGCCTAAAGCCATTAACGTTATTTATTTTCAACTTTTTAAGAACAGTACGCGGAATATATGTGTAATCTGCACTGCCGACCGATCTTTCTTATGTAATATGTATATAACAAAAGTACGTCAGTCGGTCACGACAAACATATGTCAAAACGTACATGTACGTCACTCGTGACGAAAGGGTTAAGTTCATATATTTTTTATTTCTGAATGACAGTGAGTAAAAAAATTGACAAAAACTTTATTTTGACTATTATATGACAAGAGATTCGAATGATACATTGTTGCCAAACTTCAAACTGTAAAATACATTTCATAATAAATCGAATTAAACCAATGTATAATACATTTACAAATAAAATTACATATGTACACAGGTTTTAATTTAAAATGTTAAGTTTATTAAATCACAATATTTATTCGGTATCAAGAAATTAAATCAACGCATATGGAGTTCACAGACGGTAATTCAATATTTTAATTTATGTTTACGTTTAATCAGAAATTGGAATCACTGCACACAAGGATTGCGTTCCAAAAAAGACAAAATTAAATTGTTTATGTACAGGATGAATAGAAAGCATTACAACCAATGCGAAAATGTATCTGTCTGTCTGTTTGTTACCTTTTCACGGCTAAACCGATCTTGATGAAATTTCGTAGTGAGATAGCTTGCATCTTGAGGAAGGACATAGGCTATTTTATATTCCGCAAAAAACATTTGTACGCGCGACCTGTTTTATCGACTATCATAACAAAAATCTGTATTACCTAACCTAAATTTCACACGAACGAAGTTGCGGTGGCTATGAAATAATTTTTAGGTTATCTGTACCGAAATCATAAAAAAAACTTGTCAAATTTATAGAATCAACACGTTGTGTGTCTGTCTGTCTGTGTCTGCCACAAACGCTTCTAAATTCAGATTGTAATAAACTGAATACAATCAAAAATCCATTTCGATTGTTTTTTCAACTTGATAAGAAATTGCTGAACCGATTTTGATGGGATTTTGACAGTTAGAAAGCCTAAGACCCTATAATTAATTTGGGCTATATAATTATATATATGTCTGTCTGTCATTCTGCCACATACGCTTCTAAATTCAGTTTGTAATAAACTGAATACAATCAAAAATCCATTTCGATTGGTTTTTCAACTTGATAAGAAATTGCTGAACCGATTTTGATGGAATTTTGACAGTTAGAAAGCCTAAGACCCTATAATTATTTTGGGCTATATAAATATGTATGTCTTTCTGTCAGTCTGCCACATACGCTTCTAAATTCAGTTTGTAATAAACTGAATACAATCAAAAATCCATTTTGATTGTTCTTTCATCTTGACAAAAAACTGTTGAACCGATTTTGATGGGATTTTGATAGTCAGAAAGCCTAAGATCCTATAATTAATTTGGGCTATACAAGAAATTGGTCGTGTTAGGGATGTACTTATAAAAAATAAAATAAATGTAAATGGAAAGAATGTATTAGTCATATATGCAATATTTTTTGTTTTGAAATGTGATACTTTATGAAATATTTTTACTGTTTATTTATATTATTTACGGTATTGTTGTTTATTTAAAAAATTAAATACAGAAAGTTTCATGTTGTAAAAATTGTAAATAAACAAAAAACAATACTTTTATTGTATGCCGGGATTTCTCTTTGCCTTTTCATACTCATATATATGTTGACCAATCAGGAGACAAAGGAATAACCTTATTTTAATTTAGTTTATACTTTTTTATATTAACAGCCGATTTACATTTTATATTTTGACCGAAAAATATTTCAAAAGTTTAATTCAGTAATTAATAGCAAATGGACTTAATTACATTGGCAACTGAGTGACTCATCCTCAGACAAAGAAAGATATAGAACTCATACCACGTTTTTTTTAATAATGAAGCCAATGTGCTCCACAAAAGTGTGCTCCGTAAAGTCAGTGGCATATCATTCGGATCTTAAAAAATAATAAAATATAATAGACTAGATGGCTTGTTATGGATCCATAAACTTTCGTATATATAATTTAAAAATTTCAAGAACATAAAAAAATTCCCCATAACTCTCAAATCTTATAAATTGTAATTGGTAATTAATAATTATACAGAGTACCTAGCTTTATTTTTATAAGAGTAATAAAAAAAACGTTTTAATATTGAAACCAATGTGCTCCACAAAAATGTGCTCCGTAAAGTCAGTGGCATATCATTCGGATCTTAAAAAATAATAAAATATAATAGACTAGATGGCTTGTTATGTATGCATAACATTTCGTATATAATTTACTGCACTTAAAAAATTTCAAGAATATAAAAAAATTCCCCATAACTCTAAAATCTTATAAATTGTTTGGGAGAGGTAATTAATAATTATACAGAGTAGCTTTATTTTCATAAGAGTAATAAAAAAACGTGAGTTTATTTTAGTTTCGCGCACAGACTCCTTTCTGTGTTTACTGAACTGCGGGATTTCTGCCAACTTCATTGCACCATCGCAAACCGGAACTAACTTCACGGAAATAGAACACTACTTACATTAACACTATTTATTTACTTATTCCTTGCAATTTATACCTAAGGTACTGGCACCAGTCTTGGCAAGGACCCCAGTAATGGCAAATTTTTAATTAAATGTACTGAATTAGAAATATGTGTTGATATTTGATTACTACCATTTCTGAATATTAATCTATATACATTTAACTGTCTTATAGCGTGATTTGATGACAATCGGCCAATAGATGTCAAAATGATGAACATTTGAACTAATTATTAGTATAATTTATTTATTTATTTATTCTTTCTTTTATATCTTTTGTGTCGTAGTATTTATCATTTTACCTTTACCATTACTGGAGAAATAAAAAAATAAAACTGTATTTGCGGATTTTGGTAATCAAATTGATTAAATAAAGAGTTACTTGTTTTATTAGTAACATGAGTTCATGAAAATTCCAAAAAAACAAGCCTATTAATCCAAAAAAACCGAAAACTTGCTCTTATAGCTGCCATAACTGGTGTATTTACCTTATTTAAAAATAGTTTTTAAAAACTCCTGTTTGATGACATAGTACTCTGGAACTTTAAACTACAGCAACTTTGAAATGGTTTTAAAATGTACATTATATAATCTATAATTTTACATATTAAAAAGAAGTTGCTACTGTGCCCCAACTGCAACTGATAACGTAGAACTACGTCTAATTTATTTGTTTTACAATATACTAGTATACTAGTCCTCGGTCCCAGCTTTAAATTTTGAAATAAAAAGTACTCCTCTGAAACTTCGTGAGTGGATTCATTTTGGCGTAACCTACACCTTTTTTATCTTCGAAAATTCTGAGAATTGGGGCGTTTTTGATGTGGCATGCTTCAAACATGTCAATTTAACGATAGTTATAGGAAATTTACGAATAACCTTTTCTTTTTTACTTGAATTACAAGATTTTATAATGCAAACATCGGGAAATATATTGACCTACAAAAATATTGGGGCATTTAGCGAGACCTACACCCTCAACATGTCAAATTCATGATGTTATGTAATTTATAAATAACTGGCTGATTTTTACACAATTGCTAGATAAATAATAGTAAAATGTTATGGTTATACTGGCCTACAAAAATCAAGGGTTTTTTGCCCTAAACATGTTTGACACATACCACATCAAAAACGCTCCAATTCTAAGAATTTTCGAAGATAAAAAAGTTGTAGGTTACGCCAAAATGAATCCACTCACGAAGTTTCAAAATTTAAAGCCAGGACTAGTCTTGTTAGAAGCAAGTTAATAAATTATAAAAATTAATTAATTATTAAGTTGTATTGAATAACTGACATACATGTAAGTATGCTATATAGACACATAAATGTCTTTATTCAACCTTGAAATTCTTGTCTTTATATGGCGTTATCATTGCTGGCACAGACGTTCAATAATTTGTGCAATGGAACAGTTTATGAGCCTGTGTATTATTGTTCTCATTACTTTAATAAATATACTCTTCGCTATTTATCATAACATGTAACTGTATACAACGTATACCATATGTTGTACAAATACTGGCCAGACCAATTTAAAATGGGATACTTTAATTATCTTTATGTTTTAGTTCATTAAGTTTTCTAAAAATAATATAAATAGTATGAGCAAAACTTGTATGCTATATTATTTGTTATGTACAGTCGCCTGCAGAACTCGTCTGGCACCCTAAACAGATTCCAAATTTAAAGATAAACATCATCTTTTTCTATCAAGTTTAATATATTTACTAAAATTCAAATATATTGCCACAAAATTTACGTATACAATTTTCAATAGATTACATAATAATTTAATTGCACAAATATATATGAGTACTATAAACGAAGAGTAGTTCTTTATCTAGCAAATGAATTTCAAAATATCTGTCTTTGTTTGATACATGGAGAAATGATTTAAATATTATAATTGCACAAATGGGAGGAGCCTACTAAGTTTGTGATAAACGGAAATGAATACAAACTGCAAGACCATTAATGCAGGCGACTGTACATCAAAATTGGTCTTGTATAATTGAGTTAAGTTTTTTATACCCTTCTATGCTTCCCTGCAGATATGTTTTTGAAGGGTTGCTATGCTACCCCTCTATATACAGAGTGGATAAAAAGTAAGGGATATTTATTCTATAGATACAGCTTAAAATATTAACTTTATGATTATTTAAACATATAAGGTACTGGCACCAGTTATGTCCGCTATAAGTGCAAGGTTTACTGTTTTTATGATTGACAGGCTTCGTTTTTGTAATTTTCATGAACTCATGTTACTAATAAAAAAAGTAACTATTTATTTAATCAATTTAATTACCAATTTAAATTATAGCCTTCTATTTTTTTTATGTTTTTCTCCAGTAATGGATAAAGTAAATCCAGTAATAATTACGCAGTGATTGACACTTGGTAATGATTACAAAATGATAAGTACTACGACATAAAAGATATAATAGAAAGAATCATCAAATTTGAAACAATGTGAAATAAATTATACTAATAATTAGTTTAAATGTCCACCATTTTGACACCTATTGGCCGATTGTCATCAAATCACGCTGTAAGACAGTTAAATGTATATAGATTAATATTCAGAAGTGGTAGTATATCAATCAACACATATTTCTAATTCAGTACATTCAATTAAAAAATAGTAATTACTGGGGTCATATCCAAGACTGGTGCCAGTACCTTATCTAATCTAACATCAGTTTTGGCAACGCTGTCAACATTTTCAGGTTGATAAATAGAACTAGCAATCTTTAATAGAATATCTTGATATTCTATTATTTATGCACATTTAATTGCATTTCTCTAAAAAAAAAACAAAAAACATAAAATACGACCAAATTATAAAAAAAAATATTAGTGATACAACGACAGATATTAAAATTTTAATTTAAAAAAAATTGTATTAAAAAAATCCAACAAAAATAAAATGAATATTGTAGACACACATTTTATAATAAATTAATTCCTACATATAAAATTCAATTAATTAATTTTAAAATAGATATAACAATTAAACAGTAATTTCAATTTCGCCATTTAGTTTCAATCAAATTAATTTTCCATTTACATACCTGTATATGTATTAATACAATTTACTTTATTAACTATATATAACTAACAATAAGCTAACCACAACATATTATAGATATTATACATGACAGCAATTTTAATGTGTTGTATTTAAACTTGAAATGTTCATCGTTGATGATATATATACACATATATTCAGATCGTCAAAACTCTAATAGACTCTTTGAGAACATATTTCGAATTGTATTAAAATGAGAGCCAAAAATAACAAACTATGTATAGAAACAACGTTTCAAATGTCTCCAGATTGACAGTTAAGATATGTATAAGAGGTGATGATAACATATGTAGTAACGACACATGGAGTCTTCAGTTTGCGGTTTCTGTCGTGGGTTATTATGCAGTAAATATGAATCTTCTATTTATTAACCCTCCAGTACTGCCGCACAGTCTCTCAGGCCTTGGGAGTTTTATTATCTATACAGGGTGGGGCATTTAAAGTGTTAGGCGGCTATTACACTATCAAATAAATATGTCAAAGATCTTTGACAAAGATTTGATCATATTTCTTTGATAAAATACGAGATTTTGTTCTATTACACTACAAAAAACATTTGATAATATTTTCTTAGTATTATCTAGGGATATTTTCTTCTTTTTTGGTGCATTTTAATAATCAATGCGTGGATGTTCGTCAATTGACGCGATCGAGGTTTGAATTTACAACTGTGTATTGCAGTTTTTATAATCAATAAGAAGATTATCATATAATACTGGATTATGTTGATATTAATATATTAACTGTAACTGTCAGTGATAACTTGGTAGTCGCCATTTTGATTTATCTGTCAAAAAACATTTGATCAAATATATTAACTATGATCATAGAAATATTATGAAAGTAAATATTATAAAAGTTGACTTATTACACTGTCATATTTCTTTGATCAATGAAATTTTATCACATTTCTTTGATAGTGTAATAGCCGCCTTATTACAGATTATTATCTCAGAACAATCGAATATTTGAAAAAAATGTTTCAGCTAAAAAATGTTTGGATGTGAGGGGGTAATCGAATAGTAATATTTATTTGTTATTTTAACGTAGCCTTCAAGGATATGTGTAGGTCAACATAGTTTTTTTTTAAATAGGAACCTATAGTTTTTATTTAATAATCTAATTCTACGTAAAAAAACACGAATCTTTCATTGAAAACTTTTTTTGAACAACCTAAGCTTTCCAAGGTATCTAACAAAATAATTCGAGATTTTAAACTTTTTACTCAGAAACTATAAACTTTAGAAAAAAGTACAAGATACAAAAAATGTTTATTTTGGTCTAATAAAGCTTGGAGAATTATTTTGAAAAATTGCAAAAAGTTTTTGGAATTGAGGTACAGGGTTTTGAACACATATTTTTGAAACCCTGTTTATTGATAAAATGCAAAAAAAAATGTTTTTTTATTTTCACATTTTTAGACTAGAATACCCTCTTAATAAGCGAAAACGATTACTTGTACAAAAAAAGTTGTAAGATCTTTATTGTAGGTAATTTTCTAAACTTTATATTTGATAATAACTATTTTAGTCATAGAACCAATAGATACAGAGATATTTACTTAAAACTAATTGTTAGCACCTTTTGTGGGCTGTAAAAAAGTATGCTCGCATGGGATTGTTGGGGACTTTTGGTATCTTATTTATAAAGACAAAATGAAGGTATATACAAAAATTCAGCTTATTGCGAATTTTTCCCCAGTAAAAACCTAATGTTCCTGGACTATGATTATTTTGCAATTGAATGAAATTTAAATTGATTTGATCAATTTTGCCAACGCTTCAATCTGTAGTATGCGGTATAGACTGGGGTTTTATTGGATTTTTATACAGCAGACATTGTACAAAAAATCAGGTAGATTGTAGACACTTGTCAATCCGTTCTTTCTAGAGATTTGTTCTGACGTGCGCGAAGCAGCTAACATGTTCGGAAATGTGTCTACTGCCAACTACACTCTCTTGAATACAAAATTACAGATCTATAGAGATACATACAGAAGTACATAGGTAATAAAAAATGTATATGTAATATTGGGAACATAGCACTTTGGAACTATAAATCAGATAGATTTCCAGTAAATCTTAAAATGTGTGTAATATAGTTTAATGTATTAAAATTTGAAATCATTCCAAAGAGAGGTGTATTAGTTACAGCATATTAAATAAATTTTATTTTTCGAATAACAATCTGCACTGTTTATAAATTATTTTGTGGTTTTAAATTTTCAATTTGCTCAGTTTTGTGTTACCAAAATGGAACAAGGATTTATTATTGTTGACAAAGAGTGTTTACATAGGCGTGACGTCAAAAATGCGCCATGACACCTGCGAGCGTTTTGGCGTCAAATTCAAAATTAGTTTTAAAAGGATCAATTTTAGTGATTAAACCTTTATTTTCTGCAGAAATAAGTATTTTTTTGGTAATAATAGACACGTAAGATTATCATAGTTTTTTTAAATTAGGCATCATGCCTATTCCAGACTGTATATGTACCTACACAATAATAAATATTATTTTAATCAAAAATCGTATTTATTTGTATCAGAAACCAAATGTATACAATATTTGTGCATTACCATATGTAATGCACGTTTAATATTTTGGCATGTTTTTGACAACATATATATATATCTACCACACGACCACTGGGTAATAATCATTAAACAGATGATACAGTTATCTAAAACTGAAGCCCGCGGGTGTAGCTAAATTACTATATTCGTTATTACGAAATTTATCCGTCCATTAGATTAGTAATTTTTGTATCCTCGCTTGCAGGTAATTTTAGTACCGTAGATGAAATTACATGTCTACATTACACGTCGTTAAAAAACACGTGGCTAATGTACTTCCTAAAATATATTACATACATACATGCTGGTAATTATATTTAGATACTAGATAGTTACCTTATAATAATTATATAATATAACACATATGATCTGTACCTACATTTTTATAACGTATAGTATTGTTAGAATCATTTTTGATACTCTACTATTTTTGAAAGTACTTTGCCTATTTGGAACCCATTAATTAAAGATGTTATTAAAAAAAACTTTTTAAGAAAAAATTAAAAAATTTTTTGTTGTAAGTTTTATTTTTTTTCTTTCTTAAAAAGTTTTTTATTGGCTTGGCATCGACTGCAAAAACTGTTCAATATAATTATTATATACTTTTTAGGGTATTATTTTAGGCTGGTTTTATTTTTCCCTTTTGAGTGGCGTATCTTCAAAATCCATGGTCAGATTTTGATTAAATTTATATGGGACCACCTCAGGAATAGTCTCTTTCAAACAAAAAAAAATCGTTCAAATCGATGCATATTTGTCGGAGTTACGCCCAAATATATATACTTGCGTGTACTTTTTATTTAATAAATTTTGACGTTTTGACAATCAAGTTTTTTTTAAGTTAGTTAACAAAAATAAGATCAAATTCTACTGAAAATGAGTCAGGGCCAAAGTACCCAATACTTTCTGGAAAGTCAGGGAATTTACATATATTATAAATTCTGGGAAGTCAGTGTAGAAGAAAAAAGTGTATAGTTAATGTTGTCGAGCAAAAAAAATTTTTTTTGCACATTCTGGAGGACCTTCGATCACTTCTTGCCCCCAAGCCTCTAGTGGTCTGGGAATTTTGAATCTTTTTAGGGAAAAGTCAGGGAATTTTATTTTCAAAAAACAATCGAATAGGCCTGACGGGCTCGGATCTAGGGTTTATATTTGTTTTTAAATATATGCAATTATTAAAATATGCTGCTGTTTTGTTTGTTTGCATATTTAACAGTAATAACGTGGTATATTTTCTTTACAGAAATGATGCAGCTTTCCTGGAGCCATACATGCAAGGTTTGGATGGCGGAGGTTCCACGCTACCCTCAGGAGACCTCCTGTCGCCAGACGTACCTCTGCAACCTCTACCAGTCACAAACTTGGGCCCCTTTGGACTCGGCAGACTACGAGGGAGTGCAGGAGATAGCTTAGACCAGGTACATACATATTTCACAGCTAATTTTTTGAAGTAAAACTTCTTTAAATGACTTCGACACGTTTTAAAATACGACAGGTTTTCAAGATGAAACGCTAAAGAAAGTCTGCATGTGCGTGAGAGAGTGAAGAGTATATGTATAAGAAAAAGATGCGTACAAGTTAGTTTACATCGGTCATGCACGAGTGAGAGAGCGATGAGTAAATGTATGAGAAAGATGGAAGAATACGTACTTGTTTTGTATACCTCAAAATAATACGTTTAATTATTAATTTAATACGTTTAGCTTTATTTATTCAATTCGCATTGTTAGTGAAAACAAAAGAAGTTTCACTTCAACCGTGCGCTTATGTATAGTTATTTGGTTCGTGTGAAATTGCACTTATATAATTTCCAATTAATTTTTAAGTTAATCGCTACGTTTTCTGAATAACTCAAATTTAAAAAAAAAAAAAAACATAAATATGGCTTTAATTCTAACAACACGTTTATCTGACTTTATCCGGCAAACATAAATAATATCGAAACAAATTACAAATCACGGCTGTTATGTGTGTCCGGGGGGTGAGGGGGGAGTTGGGGAGGGGGAGGGGGGTACTTTACGCACGTTATTACACGGCACGCACATTACTCGCAACTGTGTCGCCGCGCTGCGGTACGCATTCAAACTATAAACGATACCGCAAAATTACAATTTAAATTTGGCCGCACGAGCACTAATTGCCGAATGACCGTTTCTGTGATATATGCGTCATAATATAATGCCCACATACTCACCCTACTACCTACTCCCTCCCCCTTCTGCACGTGCCATTGACGGGGCCGGAATTTTTTCGAAGGAGATGATTTTGAAAATTTTGTATTTAGATTTTTATCGAATCTAATTAAAAATCTATTTAAAAAGACTAAAAATAATATTAAAAAAAAAAAACTGATAAATTTTTTTCAAAATAGTATTTTTCAGTACCTTTCACCGTCTACGTAGCAAAAACTAAGAAGAATACAAAAAATTCCTTTCTGACCTTTTTTGTAGAGCATAAAATTTTCTACAAAAAAGTCAACGAGGACATATGTCTAACTTTTTTAATTTAGATGTGAGAGACGCCCAAGTGCTCGCATCAAAACAACTGGTTTATAACAAAAGTTCACGGATTATCTAAATCGCATTGCATACTGATTTTTAACGTTTTATACGCATTTTTTGATTTGTAATGAACAAAATGTAAATTTGCTTGTTCAAATATTGGAATGAAATATCGTTTTCGATCTATATTTTGTAATAGTACTAAATTTTTAAACAATTGATTATAAGAACAAATACAGAGTTCTAATTGGTCAATTTGAAATAAACAATAATTTCAAAATATTCAACAATCAGAATTACATTTTTACCTTTATATGCAGAATAAATTATCTAGTAAAATGAGGGTGTGGATGAATCAAATCCCCTCTTTTAGGACCGTCCCTGTTCACCACATAACACACTTTGTGGCTTTAATACCGTGTGAAAAATCTACCTAAATCTCTGTAAACGTAAATATACGAGGTTGCGTTTATAGCACAGAATGCTTGTAATGTCCAACGAAACTTTGCGATGAAATTTATGGAAGCTGAAAGTCCATGTGGTGATAACTAGCATGTAGTATACATGACATATAAACAGTGGGTTCAAAGACGGACAAAATTTTAAACCTTATGAGATACTGGCACCAGTCTTGGATGATATCCCAGTTTTGGACACTTGTTTAATTAAATGTAGTAAATTAGAAATGTTTGTTGATATTTGATTACATACATACTAGAATTACTGAATCATAATCTATAGACATTTAACCAGAGGCGAATTAAATGTCGAGAGTGCCCTAGGCAAGCACCTCATCGGCGCCCCTCCTTTCCACTGTTACGTAACTTTTCATATTAAATATAACAATGAAATTTCCGAAATTCAAATATTTTCTTATTGTTACGTCTATATTTTGTTTGTTAAAAATTACCACATCATCTTTTTGTGCACACAAGAATCCCTAACAAAAATGTTAAAAAATCACCGAAAATGTCAATTAAAATTGACAAATTAACAATAATAGTTAATATCTCAGCTTGGCGCAATTTTATAAACCCCAACTTTTTTTAAATATAGCTTGTATCATTAACTTTGAAACTATTAACTGCCCTAAGACCGTCGAGACCCCCTTCCCCTATTATTAACAAATTAAAATTGATAAATTAACAAATAAGTTGATTAGTTAATATCTCAGCTAATACCTTATTAAAGGTTTTCTGGGTTGCTGAATAAGGATTTGTTAGTTAGCAGCTATCAAATAATTGATTTTTCTTGGATTTAAAAAAAATTACCATTGTTTATATTTAGCTATATTTTTTGCTTAATCGGGTTAACAGATCGACAAAAAATTTAAAGTTTGCTCAAAAATTACAAATTACATTTGTACCAAAAAAGTAACTTATGCCCCTCCTAAAACCGGCGCTGACTGAACCGATTTTTATGAAACTTTCATTGTTTTGTTTTGAATTAGTTTAGGATAAGATAATTGAATTAGGTCGGGTCTATATTTAAAAAATTGATATTTTTATAATGAAAATAAATAAAAGTAATTTAAACCAAAAATTTATATTGAATAAAAACGTATAAAAATTACAAGAATTTGATTTCGAAAATCATGAAAATTTGTTAAATAAAAATTTTGTCTTGTATTTTATATAGGTATTTCGTACATTAATATGTATTAAATTCTATGTATATTTTTTTAATTTGTATTACGGGAAGCCTTTTCTAAAGAATTTCCATCTGAAAAAAAATTCAACGATGCGATAAACGACCATTACGTTTTTCAAATACCGCAATGTTGAAAATTAAAAAAAAATAGAATTTTTTTCCATATATCATATTCGCGGTGTACAAAAACATGTATAGAATTAATTAAAGCCCCTTTTGTTCCGTTTGAATTTCGTCATCGAATATTTTACAAGAACATTTGTAGGGGTAGAAAATAAAATATTTCATAAGGGTTAAATTTTATTGCCTTGCATTATATTTATTAAAACGTGCTATATACAAATTAAAATTGTTCGCATCGCAATTTTATTCTATATTAAGGGTTCTCGATTACTAAAAAAAAATTAAGTCGACCATTTGCTAATTTTACAATACAAGAAAATACAAAATAATTAAAATTCATTGTAATATTCAGTACAGTTAAAAAAGTATGGTTGTACAAATAGGGAATTGAACCTGAACCCGAAATTACCATTTATTTTTAACTATTATCCGTTTCTCCATCGGGCTGGAATTTGTATTTTTTTTTAATCTAATCAGTATTTTGTGTATATAAGGATATGTCCTGACTCAAGATGCAAATTTCATAATAATCGGTTCAACGGTTTAGCCGTGAAAAGATAACAAACGGACACACAGACAGACAGACATACTTTCGCACTTATAATAATAGTTCGTTTCTTCTTCTTTAGTAAACGAATATTTAGATAATGAATTACATAGACCTACAAAAAAATATATCTTGTTTTTCTTTGGTATTTTGTGCGTTGACAATAAAAAACTCGCTGACCCCCAATTTTTTTTACCATCGTCAAAAAATAGTACAAAAAATAGAAAACTTATATCAATTTTCACAGCCTATAATTTTTTTTACCAAATCTAATGAATTACTGATTTTTCTATCGCTATACGACCTTTTTTCACCGAGTTGTTTGCAATAAATACAAAAGCTTTGAACGACTACAACAAGACAATAAATAAATGGTCGTTAAAAATTCTAAGGGCAGATTTCAAAACCTGAAAATCTTTTTAGATTCCTAATAATAAATATGAGTTCAATTTTAAAATTTGCATAGACGTAGTAAATCTAGTAAAAAAAAATATAGATAACATTCATTGTGTGGAAACGTAACAGAACTATGTAATTATCACCCCACTTCCAGTTTATAATGACTTACACACAGATAGCTATGTAGTTATATCATGTTCATAAATAAATAACTGATAAAAATTGAATGCATTTTTCATAAATGAGTATATTATGTAACAACAAATGGATGAAAAAAAGCATCAAACATTGATAATATTTAATTATACTTAAATTTTTTCATAAAGTTAATATTTTGTGTCCGATATCACAGACTAGTTAACAAAATTTAGCACTTTCAAACGAGGTACCAAATTTATATATTACAGTTCTTTTAGAGTTTTTGACAGATAGATACATGCGCGGTAAGTAAAAACAAAAACATATTTACTAAAGTATATTTACTATCTGTCAAAAACTCCAAGAGAACTCATATAAGTTTGAGACCTCATTTGAAAGTGCTTGTAAGCTAGTAAACTTTGTTAGCTACCTATGTAGGAAATTACAAAGGGGCCACGGTTGGCCCAGGTTTGCACCAATGCTAGCCAACACTGGGCCAAGATATAAATGATAACTTCGTTCAAGACTCGGCCAAGGCTTGTCGTACTAACGCTGGCCCAATCTTAGATAAAGAATAGGTGACCGAATATCGAAAAAGCAACACAAATATTGAGCCAAACTTAGACCCAACGGCATTTCCTGCATGGTTAGTTTTTAATACCGGATATTAGTATACAATAGATAACGTGTTAATTATGTAAACAATACATAGATGATCTCAAAGCCTACTGCAACATGTTTTAATGGAGAATGTACTGAATTAATATCAGTTGTAAAAAATAATTAATCTAATATGTTTTTATAATGAAATAATACCTCTTTTGTTGTACAATGGTTTTATAAAGATTAAAGAAATTATTAAATTCTATTCTAAAAACCCTTTTATTTTACATTTTATTTTATGCACAAAGAAAATAAATGAAATAAAAACAAACGTAAAAAAGGTCTTTAATAACCTGCAAACATGTCGCCCGTTCATATAGCATTGACGCCACAAAGTTTCACTTGCCTTTTTATTAGCCGTGCGTTACGTGTACATACATCCGAATATACAGGATGGCTCGAAAGTAAATCATTTTATTTTTATATCACACGGAATTATTGTTTCCAATGTAGCATAGTAATTTTTTTGGAAATTTTTAGAATGAAAAATAATTTTGATAACCCACATTCTGAGATATAAAAAATAAAAGAAAGGGGGGAGGGGGTATAACTTTGTATCTAGTTAAAATTTAAATTTTGTAGCTTATATGGTCTTTGATATATTTTCTGTAAAAAAGTGAGGTTACTATAAGAAATTAAAAATGGGTAGGTACTTATAGAACAGCCTGTATACGAGAAGAACGCGTGGGCAAATAAGCATTAATTGTCGAAACTGAGTGCCGTAAGCGTGCCCGGCTTAGAGCCGTGTTTCCTTTGCAGAGAGATCTCGTTTCTATTTAATTAATCGAGATCATTTGGCGTGCAGCGTGTTTTTATTACGGCTGGGAATTGTTGAAAAATTCAGATGACCTACGTCAGGCCGGAACGTTGCTACTGATAAATTGACTTTCCTCCGACAATGGTCCAGGCTAATAAAGTATGTTACAGACAATCTCGCCTTTTCACACACCATCTCGATGGAATTTCGTTGATTTAAATTATAACGAAAACAGCTCTGGGAAAATGGTTTCTGATCATTTTTATACGTAATTTATATTTTTAATAAGCTATTGTACTTGTGTAGATGTCGGAATGTTACCAAATCAGTTTTACAAGGGAAGATGCCGAAATCGAAAATAAAAAAAATATATGAAACTTTGGGAATAGAAATAAAAAGAGGGTAAAATCATCTTTAGAATTTTTGATTAGTTTTTGTTGTATTATCCCCAAACGATAAGAGATATAAACAAAAGTTATTAACAATAATTATTCCTCATATTTAAATTTGTTAATAATAATTTGGTAATTTTTTTTAACTATAATGTCCAGTATAAACAAAATTTGCTAGCTTATATGACATTTCTCTTGAAGTTTTTGACAGATAGTTGCATGCATAGTAAAAACGCTAAAAACCAACTCACTGCGCATGCAACTGTCTGTAAAAAACTCCAAAAGAACTGTCAAATAAGTTTGATACCCCGTTTGAAAGTGTTTTTGCAAGCTAACAATTTTTTGCTAACTAGTCTGTAATACAGAAATTAATTTTTTTTTTCATTTAGCATGGATCTATTTATAAATAAATATTTTAATTTTACAATTTTAATTTTTACATCAAATACTACAGTTACCTATAATTAATTTTTGTTTACACTAATATTAATAATACAATATATTTGGTACAGCAACGTTCTTAATTCACTTTAAATATAGGTGGTCCATAAATAATGACCCATAAAAAGAAATTGAGCTGTTACTATTTTCATTTTGCGGATTTCGATATTTTTTACTTAAAAGGCAATAACTAATAAATTAATTAATTAGAAATTTTAATATATAAAACTAGATTATACAACGAACATTTAAATACCATTTCGATATTTCTACGACTTAAAGTTGTAAAGTTCTATGTCGCTAAACTGGAGTCGTTGTTTTTATCCACTCGATATAAATTAAAATTAGATATACACTTATTTTAAATTCTAATTATGAGCGCCCCTGTTTAGTTATTTCCTGTTATTTACTTACATATACAAACTATAATATTTATACACATATTTACGTACAAATTAGACCCCCGTTAAGATAATTGGGTCACACATTGTGCTATAAATATAAACACTATTTTTTCGTCCATATAATTACACTAAACATGTGCCCGATGTTTGCAATAGTTTTTATAATTACACATGACAGTGTTGGAACTAAAGTGCATGCACGGTGTTGTAACAACTAACAATGACCCCTGCTGGGGGCTGAAACGGAAAATTGTAACATAATGTTTGTTTGTTTATTTATTTTTAAAGATGTAGGTAGTATTTTTTGATGTGTTTGGAATGGACATTTTTACACGCAGTAAGGCAGACGCTGATTCTTTTTTATTATTAACTTAAAAATGCTATCACGCTATCACTCAAAAATGCTGAGCAGTGAATAAATTAGTTCTACACAAGTTAAAAAATAAATATGAAAAGAAATTTAGTAGACTCCTTGATGTTTTTGATGGGTCAAAAAATTGTCAATGTTTGGGGATTTTTTTAACAAGTATAACTAACTTTCTAAGGATCAGGTAAAGGACATTTTATTAAGAATATATTCAACTTGTTCAATACCAATTTTAATTGAAAAATATTGAAAATATACAAAGTTATGAGCCTCGATGTGACGATAAAAAAAAATCCTCGAAAATAAAAAAATGTACGTCAAAAATTTGAGTCTATTTCTTTATAATTCCAGACATTAAATTACAACAAATATTGACTCTAGCTCATTAAGTCAGTTCACGCTTGAAAAAAAAATTGGTAGGGCTGCAATAAATTCTTCCAAAACATGTACTTCATATTAGCGCATGAATATTATAATGTATTCTACAAATTGTAAATGTTAGAAGGGGGCATTCTGTTGACGACATATAATTTAATTAATGTAAACTAGCTGGATGACACTTTGTTAAATTGTGGGGAGTTTAGACACGAGCCAGTAGGGGACGGCAGATTATCTACATTTGTCTATTCATAAGCCGACATTCTTGTTTTTTATATTGTTTTTTCATGCGACAGCAAATTTTTCACATAGTTTTTACAGTTTGAAATAAAGTGGAGTTTTAATTGAATGTTTATACAAAATGAGATACACTTTTATCTGCGTCAAAAGAGAATTTTAATCAATATATTTATGTTTAAATCTTTAAACCAGTCGCGCAACCAGGGGGGGAGGGCAGGTGGATAAAAAGATAATTGAAAAAATTCAAAAATTTGCAAAAATTTTTAAAGTGAAGAGCAAAAAGGTTTTTTTTTTATTTTGCCCCCCCTCCCACGCAAAAAAATCTTGGTTACGTCACTGCAGACTGTTTGTACAATATAAATATATATATATTTTTTTTTTTTGAGGCTATCTGTATAGATAGTTTTTTAATTCTGTTTGTTCCGACTTGACACAAAAATTACTGAACCGATTTTGATGAAACTTTCACTGTAAAAAGCCTACATATATGATAATTTGATTGTTTGTTCTAGAGTCACGATTCGATCTCTTCAGAAGGTGGAGTTCACGATGATATCGTCAGACGGCGTAGCAGCGGTCCTGGGGGGCCTAGGAGCGGTGACGGGTCTGACGGTGATTCTGAGGGGGGCGGAGTCTCTGAGTCGAGTGCCGACACGGGGTACGGGGCCGCATGCGACATCAGTCTGGTGGAGCGCCTTGTTAGGACACACCCTGTATGGTTTTTGCCTGGGATACAGCGTGCGGGGGCATTTCATCTGTTGCAGGGCAAGGAGGAGGGGGTAAGTTGGAGTTGGGAATATTGTAAATAATAAAAAAGTTGGTTGAGTTTCTAGCAAAATAGTTTTATTCTAGTATTATAAACGAGCTAGCAGGCACAAATCTATCGGACAGTTCTCTTGAAGTTTCATGAAGTGTTGAGTTTTCGCGCACGCGTGATATGTAAACACCAACAGTGGCGATATTATGAAAATTATTTTATACGGTCAGAGTCGCCAACTGTGTTACAATAAGTTGAAGTATCACTGCTCTAAATTCAATAGCTAATCCATAGATACTATCACAGAATTAATACCTCATTTGAAAGTGCTTGCTAACTAGCAAATTTGCTAGCTCCTTTATAATATCGAACCTTAGGGTTTAAAAAATCTATTAGATGGTAATATTTACGTGACCTTGAGATAACTTAAAAGGCCTTATTGGAGATTCTTTTTCTGTGTATTTTGTTCTAATAAAACGGAGAATTTTTTTAGAATTTTTTTTTTGAATAAATTTTTTATCGTTAATAATAATTTTTTTGCAGAATTTCGTAGTCCGGCAGTCAAGCCAGCCGGACACGATGGCGTTATCTGTGAGGCTCCCGGCCGACAAAGGGCCCTATATAGAGCACTACCTCATACAGTCTGCTATGGGCCGGCTAGGTCTAGAAACCTCAGAGAATCGTTTCAACGACATTCCTTCACTTATTGCTTACTACTCTCAATGCTGGTAAGTCACATTTTAACCATCTTAAGCGGCTATTACACTATCAAAGAAATATGATAAAATTTATTTGATCAAAGAAATATTACAGTGTAATAAGTCAACTTTTATAATATTTACGTTCATAATATTTCTATGATCATAGTTAATGACAATCTCTTATATTTGATCAAAGTTTTTTGACGTCAAAAACAAAATGGCGACTACCAAGTTATCACTGACAGTTACAAGTACATAATTATTAATATATGAATATCAACAAAATCCAGTATTATATGATAATCTTCTTATTGATTATAAAAACCACAATACACGGTTGTAAATTCAAACCTCGATCGCGTCAATTGACGGACATCCATGCACTGATATTCTAAAGGCACCAAAAAAGAAGAAAATATCCCTAGATAATATTGAGAAAATATTATCAAATATTTTATGTAGTGTAATAAAACAAAATCTCGTATTTTATCAAAGAAATATGATCAAATCTTTGTTAAAGATCTTTGACATATTTATTTGATAGTGTAATAGCCGCTTTATTGTTAGTGTCCATTAATTAATTGATCAGAAATACAGGATTCCCCAGCATTACTGAATTCAACTTTTAGATTCTCTTTAAATTGGTTTTCCTGAGTTTTTCTAAATATTTTGGACGACGTTTGTGTTAATTTATTTGACATCAGTAAAACTGTGAAACTTGTATAACTTTCAATTTGATATTTTATATTAATCTATAATAATATATAATTTTTTTAATTGTAATAAAATGCCTTCAACTTTCCAGTGATGAATTACCAGTTCAACTTACATTACCTAGAGCTATCAAAGAAGCAAAAACTCGACAGCAACTTTCTTCACTAGCACTTCTAGGGCAAGGTATGTTCAATTTAAATAAAAATACTACACAAATTACATACTTACCTTCAATAATAAGGTAGGCAATATAGGCAAATGCCTAGGGCGTAGATTGATAGGGGATGCTATACAATACAGGGTGTCCAAGATAAGCGTGAAATGCATGGGGATTTCTTAAAAGGTAAGAGATACAGATTCGGTTAAATGAGATGAATTATTTGTAAGGATTGGGTGAGTATTACTACATTAAAAAATATTAATAATTACCCAAAAATCTGAAAATACGGAAATTCTTTAAATGGTTATAATTTTTTTGTTAAAGTAGATAGGTATTTTTTGTTTGCGGTTTCTTAAAGCACTTTTTGTGTAGAATTGATTGGTGTATTTAGAATTTTTATATTATGTATTTTTAGTTTCCCAGTTATAGTCCTAACTTTATTTTTTCTTATGGGTCACTAAGTTGGCTATAGCATATTTGAACGTGTTTTTACTCTACTTAACCGATTCTGTATCTCTTATGTCCGATATTATAAAATTTGCTAGCTAGCAATCACTTTCAAATGAGATATCAAACAGTTCTTTTGGAGTTTGTTGAAGACTTTGACACGCGTTGTAGGTAAATATCAACGATATTAAAACAGTGGTGATATTATGAAAATTATTTTGTACGGTGAAAGATGCCAACTGTATTACAATCAGTTGAAGTGTCACTGCTCTAAATTCCATAGCTAATCCATAGATATTAGTACAGAATTAATACCCCATTTGAAAGTGCTTGTTAACTAGCAAATTTTGCTAGCTCCTTTATAATACCGGACATTACCGTTTAGGAAATCTGTATATTTGAAACAAACAAAAATATCGTGTTTTAAAATATTTTAGGTTAATTTTTCGTAGAAATAAGTATAACTTCTAACGCGAATACATAAATATTTTCTCTTAGAGTTTTGGCGATACCCAATGGCGAACCCGCGGCCTCCTGACAGAACCACTCCAACACAACAGATCTCAAACGAGATGCTGGGACAAAACCCCGAAACCGGGAGCGTAACACTGAACCTGAATCCAATCATGAGCACATTCAAAGGTAGCACGACCGTCACCGAATCCCTAACTTCTGTTGTGTCGAGATCTCAGAGACCTACACCTCCGAACACGCTCAATATTATCAGTAACATGGTGAGTGTGTAGATGTAGGTGTATATAATTGTGGGTAGCGTGTGTGAATTAGTCGTTTTAGATTTTATGTTAGATCCATAGACATAGAGAATGGACAGTGCATTCTGTATTAACACAATGGTGTAACATTTGTTCAAAAAGTGTAGTTTGGAATATATCTATCTTTTTTTCTAAGATCTGATTGGTAGCTTACTATAGTTCAGGGTAGTATTTCTGTCAGATATATTTTTGTATATCTATTTTGTGATTTTTGTGCAATAAGTTTTTCATTAGAAAATTAAATAATATAAAACAATAATTCATCGAGGAAATTAAAAAAAACAACCTCAATTGATCTGATAGAAATTTGCAAAATTATGGACGAATATTCCGGGAAAATAACATTTTTGCTACCAAAAATATTAAATATATATTAATAAAAAATAGTTTTAAATCAATTCCCATATGGTTGCTACAAAATGATATTAGAAGAAGATATTAAAATTGGTTAAAAAAATTCGAAACTTATATTATTTAGAAATCAATAATTGTTTCTTTTTTTTAAATAAAATTTTTTTATAACGTTAATTATTTTAACCTCTTTATATACATTTATGAATATTTTTAATATTTGGGGCCAAGAATGAAATAGTTACACTCCTGTTTAAAAAAGGACAAGTATATTCCAAACCTGTTTCTATCTCTTTCTTTTGACACGGCTCTGTGTTCGAGTCAGATGCGTGGTCCATTCTCTATGTCTATGGTTAGATGAAATTATTTTTAGGGTGAATTTTTGTGTACACTTTTTTCTTTCTTCTGTTTGATGATATACATAGAAAACTGGAATTATCAATCACATTAACTTCGAAAATAGCTTAAAATGGTCGTTATTTCATCTAGTTTTATCTGTTAAAATTTCATATCATTTTGACGAATCATAAAGGCAGTATTTATGGTGTAACGCATAAAATTTTAAACTTATTTCAGGATTTTTGTAAATTTTATTTATTATATTAATATAACTATTAGTTTGTAGAAAAACCTCTTAAAATTAGGTTGATTAGAATTACGTTTCTGCTTCCCAACAACCGAAAAAAGTGGGTTCGAGAAAAACGCGTTTGTAGATTTTTTTTTATTAGAAAATTAATCGTTTCGTAAAAATTAAAAAAAAATCGTAAGTAGTCCGGTATTAGGCATTGAAAATTTAATTTTATTATTAACAAGTTACAGCTCTATCAAATACAATATTTTAATAGATATTTACAAAAAAAAATGATTCGTATTATTTCTTATTATTGAAAATAATTTAAGGTAGAACGTTTCATACATTTTTCTTAAATTTCGATTCATGATTTACCGACATTAGTTACTTTACGTAAAAAAAAACAATGAACAAAAAATTCTACGATTTCTGAATTAATTCACATTACGTAAAAAAATATGAAAATTTTTGAAACCTGTTTTATTATTGACTTAGCAACTAACAACAGTAATTTTTGTGGTTTCCTTGCCAAGAGTAAAGATAGTTAAGTGATTGCATCTTTTGAACAAACAGTTTTTGTGTTTGATAATTTCTGAGTGTTTATTATTTTTTTGCTTGATTTTTAGTTGCTATAAATGTTTATTTTATTTTATTAGTGTCAAGTATTTAATTAGTAAATACACTTACTGCTTCAAGCATTTATAAACTCTTTTTTCATTAAAATACATAAATAAATAAGATTTTGGATTAATTATATAACTGTAAGTAACCATAATATTTTGATTATTTTTTATTAAATAAATATTTTCTTGCATTACTAATTATTTATTAATATTGAACGGAATACATTGTTAATTAATTAATTTACTTATTTAATTAATACAGTTTCTAACAGAAGCATCTCATCAAAAACATTTTTTTTTCGAGATTCTCAAAAAATTTTTTTTTTCAAAAGGAAAAATATTTTTCTCAGAAACTATGTAATCCTTATCTGATAACATGGTACGACATTTTATTGAAAAATTCTGATAGAAAATAGATGCATCTTGACAATTAATAATATAACCTTATTTCAGAATCTATGAGACCTGATGAAAAAAAACTCGAAACGAATTTGCATTTTAGGTAAAGTTAACTTTTAATGAAAAAAACGTAAACCCATGTTTTTCAAATTCCTCGTTTAAATATCTGTTTTTCTGTTGTCTAAAATATTTTTCCCATACGACAATTAATTTACTTTTTTTTAAATATGGCGGATATTGAACTGCTGTTTTTATTTTTACATATATTAAGAAAGATATGTAAAGTACAAGGTAGCCTCAGTAGCTCGGCGCGAGAGGGAAAACGTCATCTGGGGTGCCTAAATTTGGGGAGGGGGAATGGTGTGCCCAATCATAACAAATATAGCTTCATAATTCAGCGCGAGAA
Source organism: Sialis fuliginosa (assembly GCA_961205875.1). Taxonomy (NCBI): domain Eukaryota; kingdom Metazoa; phylum Arthropoda; class Insecta; order Megaloptera; family Sialidae; genus Sialis; species Sialis fuliginosa. Next base: position 2,819,526 of record OY540813.1, on the reverse strand, counting down.
GGGGAAAATACGTCATTTGGGGTGCCCAAGCTCATTGGTCAAAATTTTACTGAGTAAGTACTTGTCTCACTCTAATTACTGGTTGTCAAAGAGAGACAGACGTACAGTACGTATCTACTTATTTAGCTATTTCATGTATCTGGTGTTATTTAGCATAATTATACCTCACTCACTTTACCGACACATCTGAATATTTAAAATGTTGCCAAGTTTCGAAATAACATAATTTGAATTTTCAATAATTTTTTATTCAAAAACTATACATTTTTTTTTAATTTTTAAAGCAACTTTTGGTAGTAACTGCACGTTAAACGTAAAGTATCTTTCTGAAGGTCTCATAGGTCATCAACAACGTGTATATTTATCCATTTTCTATAAAAATCCTAGTCCTTTTCAACTGTTTTGACAGCCAGCGATATTCTATAGTAACTTAACCTCAAAAAACACATACACACGAGCTAACATTGTGCAGGCTTTACTGACCAGACCGGCAATAACGAGCGCGTCGAGCGCAAGCAGCACTCCGGAGGGGTGCGTGAAGTCGCCCCCTCCGCCACCGCCACGCTGGGCGAAGCCCCCGGGCGCCAGGTCCGACAGCAGCGCGGCCAGCAGTAACTTTACAGTTACGACCACGGTAACGTTCAGCGTCAACAGTCAGACGGACGAGCGGGACGTCGTGTCGAGTCCATCGCATGTTGAGGTGTCTTGTGTCAGAGAGGCAAGTCTGTTATATGTTTGGTTGTTTGTTTGTTTGTAGTTATATACTCCTTATAGCGCTTTTTAGTGTGGCTAGCTTTTCGATGTTGTTGATTCACTTGTACTAACACTGATTTTAACTGTACTAGCTCAAAATAACAAATAGATAGGTATTTATAGTTTCCTTCAAACATCGATTTGACCAAGTTTAAGAGAGAAAAGTCATTAGTGAAACTGGCAATTTGTAGTATCATTAATAATAATTATCTCAGGCACGGTAAAATTGTTTTTCACGAATATCACAAAAAATACTGGTTTCACGGAAAAAAGTTTCTATAATAAAGTAAAGATCAGAAAATTCTCAATAAAAAAGATTCCATAATGTTTTTTTTGTAAACTTTTATTTTCTGTGTAAAAACGATCTGAAAAATGGCGCAAAAAAAGGTTTAATATGTTTTAGCAATATTGCAACATGTTTTACATAAAAACTAAATGTCCTACTTAAAAAATATATGGGGACTTTTTTATTGCAAATTTTCTGATCTATAATTTGTTATTAAACATTTTTTTCATAAAAGCAATATTTTTTTAGATACTTGCAAAAAATGCAATTTGCTTAACTTTCAAATAATGCAGAATTTCTTGAATCCGGGTGTGGGGGTTAAGGGTTAGCAAAACTAGGTTAATAATATATAATTTTTCGATATGACCAGAATTTCTTTTTATATTTCCAGGACCCATCAAAGCGCCTGTCTCCCGAAGGCCAGTGCGTCTCGACCATCTCGTCTCACGGCAGCATCCGTCGCGCATCCTGCATCACAAAGACGTCAACATCGTCCAACAACTCCACTAGTCAGATTGTGAGTCCCACCAGTGATACCGTCAGTGCATCTAGTCAACAACAGATAACACACGTGCTGTCTCCAACAAACAGCGTTCTATCGCCCACGGACAGCGTGATCTCGCCCACACAGACCGGCTCAGGTCCCCCGAGCTTGCTGTCACCCCTTACGCCCGACGCTGTCTCCCCTTTGCCGTTGACTAGGACGTCGGGACGGCACAGTAAGAGATCCAAATCCGGGCGGAAGTTTTCGAAACATTATCAAGAATCTGATATCTTAGATTCACCGACTGTCTATTACCGAAGTTCAGTTGGAGATAAAGCTAGTGATTATGAAGATATCTGGGGCCCAGATCATTCTGTTTGTTCTACGTTTAAACCTTCGAGAATTAATCAATTTGCTTCACCCGATCTTATACAACACACCGGTAAGTGTATTAATTAAATTTATAATCAATGAATCTGTATTGATTAATGTTTTCGCTGCAGGGAACATTATATCACTAAACAATAATATATTATCACCAGCTAATTCTCAACCGGAATCTGGAAACAGTGGAAGCCAGTCAAGTTCTCCGCATGATAACAATCCAACCACTTGGTATGTAGTTTAGTCAATTTTTTTACTAACCAAATCAAAATAATCTTTATTTTATTACAGTGAAGCTAAAAATCGGCTGAATCTTTCACTTCCAACGAATATGGACAGTCCTGTTTGTAAAGAGAGCCCTTTGAGTCCTTGCTTAGAGGAATCAGGCATACCAAAACCAAAACAAGGGAGTCCTTTTTATGCTGAACCTGCTGATTCATTAGCACAAGTAAGTACTAGGATTTTCAGAATTACATCATAAATGTACCTTTGTAATATCATTAAGAGATATTTAAGATATCATTAAGTTATCTTTAAGATAGCTTTATGATGTCATAAAGAGATCTTTAACCATTTGCACTCCGTTGGCGCCATCACGGCGACATAGGAAATAACGTGACGGAGTGCAAAAGGTTAAGATATCATTAATAGATCTATCTTAAGATATTTTTATGATATCAGTAGTATCATATACTATTTATATTTTCTAGATTGCTGTAATCAAACGTCACACAAGGCCTAGCCCTCTTGCTTTAACTCAAAGGCATTCAAACCCTTCTTCGTTTTATAATAAGTTCGACGTACATACTCTTCAGGATGACAGTAGATTAGATCAAAACGAAATACTTGCCAGTCCAATATCATCTTCGGTTGATAATTTAAATAATATCAACTCTGCACGAATATTAAAGAATAATAAACTAAATGGAAAACCAATTCAACCGCCAATGGTTAGGACATTTCAGAAAAATGATACTTCATGGACTTTGGATAACAGTTGGCAGTTTATAGGTAAATCGAGAACTATAATTCATAGAAGTGGCAGCTGTTTAAGTAATATTTTATTTTTTAGGAAACGAATCAGACGAAAGTTGTGTTGAAGATTCTGATTGGGGGAACCCCTTCCCCCCATTGACCCTCGTGTCGCCCCATACCCCCGAAAGTCCCAGAGAGAAGGTGACAGTGCAGCAAGTGATAGCGCGCAAGTTTCCCGAACTGAACCTAGTTCAAAGCAGTAAATATCCAGTGGACGGAATGAATTGCAGAATGTCGTCATACGACAATGTGGAGGGGAAACAGCCCCCAGCACCTCCTTCGGAGATCAGCGAGCCAGGCACTGTGTTCTCAGAGCCGTGGACTGAGACCAGCTGGTCGCCGAGCCAGAATAATAACTCTAAACAGATCAGCGTGTTTCAAAGCGAAGATGAACACGTAAATATGTCCATTTAAAAATTGCGTATTGGAAAGCTAATATCGATTTATTTTAGGATGAAGATACTCGAATGGATAACGTTGAAAAAATCAAACCAACGAAATTAAGGGAAAGGAGTTTTCGGGATAAACTTGATCCTCTTTTATGTAAGCTTATGCGATATTAATTTCTACATTTTCTGACTAATAAATAAATGTTTATTTCCGACAGCTCCTCCTAGAGTAATGGCGCTTCGTAGCAGAGAATCCGGTGCTGCTGGTGCCGGAATAGCAATCCGGAACTATGCCCTTCAACTAGCACAAGATAAAAGTACTACATTTGCTCAGAATATTGAAAATTTTATATCTTGTACACGGGAGTCACGTGAAACTAACCCACAGGTGAGAAAGAGAAAAATGTACCATTTGTCAAAAATAAATGATAATATTAGATCCTTTTCTCGACATTTCTATTTAAAAAAATTATATTTTTCTGTTCTTTTATAGATTGTAATGCGAAATATGAGACAATTTATGTCGGGTATGAAAAACTATCTCGTAAAACACGGAGAAAGGGGATTCGAACGTGAAGTGGAGAAAGAACGAAGCAAGGTAATAAACAATAAACCCAAATGAAACTACACTAATTTTCTCTCATTTAAATTGTCCAAAAGCAAAATTTAATATTGTATTTTACAAAAAAATTTATTTATTCCAGCTGAAAGAAACAGAGTTCTTAAATCTGGACGCGATTCTCGAAGGGGTGTTGCACCGATTAGTTGTAAGGCCTCTACGGTCGCACCTGCAGACGCTATTTGTGGATTACTATACGAAGACGGGGGCTATTAAACTTCTTGCCGATAATATACAGTATGCCAACACCCGGCCAATGTCTGAACTAGCCGTAGGAGTAAGTGTCAATTTTGTAGGTCTTATAGTTCCAAAAATTTAGACTGATCATAAAAACAAATCAATAAAACCTCAAATCAGTCAGTTAATTTTTTCTTATTTTGTTTCAAGCCAAAAATCACGCCTCCCTCTGAAACAGACTTAGAAACAATAAGGCATTTTCTTCAAAGACTTCAAGATGCTGATTCTCCACTTGACAAACTAGAAAACTTATTGGCAGCAATAGCAACGATATTCCATTCTGTAAGTCTTTTAAATTAATCTTAAAACGTACATTTTTCATATTGCCATTTTGTATTTCAGGTTAAATATACCCATACAAGTCGGTCGTCTCTGACTTTAGGCGCTGATGATTTCTTGCCTGTGTTTGTATGGGTTTTAGTTAAAACTAATTTTGTAGCGGCTGAAATAGAGGCCGAATATATGTGGGGTGAGTTAAAATATTTTAAATTTATATTCTCTTATAATTAATTGAATTTTGTTTTTTATAGGTTTACTCCACCCTTCTTTATTATCCGGAGAAGGTGGTTATTATTTAACAACACTATCATCGGCTGTCCATGTTTTGAAGAACTTCAAATCAAGCACTGACGACGATGCACACAAAAATAGTGATGTTAATTCAGACGTGAGTGGCTTTAAAATATTCTATACCTAACCTAACATTTTAAGATTCCAAAGTTTGTGGAATTTATAGTTCCAGAGTTGTATGTTGTAGAACAGGAGACTTTTTCATTAATATGTGTTATTTGTTGGTTCCAGTTTCCTCCAGTATTAAAAGTGGTTGTACCCGACGAGCGCCACGGCTCCATTCTGACAAAAACTGTGCCAATTCGGCCGCACATGACAACCAAGCAGATATGCAAGATAATAGCTCACAAATCACGTATCACAAACCCGCAGGACTACGCTCTGTACAGGCTCATCGACGGTGAAGGTTAGTTTGTAGAATGTACATTTTAAGTCATCTCTGTTTAATAATTTGTGTTTTCAGAAACGATGCTAATGGATGGTGAATGCCCGCAAGAAATAACAGGAAACCGACGCGGAATGCTCGTCTACAAAAGGATAGACGCGAAAATAGCGTGGCCCAAGCAAAGGGACACTTAAAACTAATATATATTTGTGTATATTGTTAATAGGTTTTCAAAACGTTTTTTTAAAAAAGTACATAATTTAATATATTTTAACAAATTAACAGTTTTTATTTCGTTAGTACTTATATATTTTAATAATTCAAACAATCACGATTATTTTACACATATATTGTTACAAAAATATCGTATTTGACGTTTTAGTTTATGTGAAAAGCAATAGGTGGCAGTAGTAACTAAACAGCTTTATAAATTAAATGTTTTATATATTTACAAAGAATGTTTAATTTCAATAAAATATTATATTAAATGCCTTTATCTGAGACAAAAAATATGCGTTTTAACAGCATTTTTGATTTGTGATCTTTGTTAAGTTTTTAGTGCTGCCACCTATCATCCTTCAAATAAGCTAACATGTCAAATATGAAAATCGCCATATTTAACGTATTAAATTTAAAATAAATCATCACACGTTTTTTTATAATTAAGGTATAAGAAAATTTTAAATAATTTATATATATACATATATACATGTACTATATTTATTAACTGACAATTACTGTATTTAACTCCTCCATATCTTATTGTATTAACATATTGTCACACTTGTATAGTTTGCGATGTGATTTTGTGTCGACTGTGATTGTGAACCGGGGGCGATGATAAGCCCCATTATATGATCGTGAGATTTTGCATAGGACGATGATGATGATGATGATGTGAATCTATACTACTTTTATAAAAATTTTGTTATTAAATTTTTAAATCTTACGTCTGTCTTTTATTTTACTAAAATACCTGATTTTATTTAAATTTCAGCCTCTTGTCAAAGTGAAACTAGACTCATGGTTTTAGTAAGTAAATTATTACCGTTTGTAATTATAAAAAATTTATTACATTAGTATTTCAGAAACATAATCTGAAAATCTTCCTTTTGACTGCATCTATAGTCTATGACCACTGAAAATTTTCAGTGAGTAAATTTTTTTGTAAATATTTTTAATAATATTTAACAATTTTTCCAGTTTATGACTATTTATTATTTTTGTAAATTTCTTATGCGTGACAATGTTATACAAATTTATAATGTATCAAATTGCTTAGAAGTAAATAAATAAATGTTATACCGGTTATACCTGTGTAGATAAACAAGTATATTATTACAAGATTAAATTGCATATAACCATCAGTGCTGGATTAAGTCAGCGCAGGGCCTGTAGCAAATGTTATAAAGAGGCCATTGGTAGTGGTGTCGCTAGGTGGAAGGGTGACTCTCAGGGCGGAAATCGATAGTGCCCCAGCCCGAATAAAAGTCAATAGTATTAAATATCTTATTTGGAAGATTGGTTAGCAGATTTAGCTTTCAAAACTTAAAAAATAAACAAAAATAAAACAGACTTTAAAAAACCAGAAACACTGAAACGTATACCTAATAATTAAATTTAACAGTTTTTGAAGTCGGTTTTCTTTTCTCTAACACCTGCTATATGGTTAATCCGGCACTGGTACGGCACACGTGCGGCAAGCACGTGCGGCATGATAACCATTGATATAACAAATAAAAGTGGCGCTACATATTTTAATAGTTACAGATGTCTGCATAATTGCTAACGTAAAAAAATAAAAATTTATGTTGCGATATCTAATTATTTAAAAATCGAAAAAAGTATTTTTGGGTCAAAAAAGAAAGAATTATCGTTACTATCTAAAACTACAACTCGGCAGTTTGTGAATTGGTTCGAAATTTTATTAAACGAAGATTTAAATTATGTATAACAAAACGTTAACCTATTTAAATTCCTTGAAACGGGGAATCCCAGAATTTGCATGAAAATCGCATCGCGTAACTTCAAATCAGCATAAAAAGAGACCCTTCTATATTTATTTTCAAATTTAATTGTCAAGATTAACGCACACTTCAGACAAGAATCAATGCTGAACAGGATCTAGAAATTAATAAATTTTGAAGTCACCTTTGACATAAAATTTCAATAATGTATTATTTATATTATTAATGTATTATTATATTATATTATATGGTTTATAACGGATAACGTAAGGATAAAATTGTAAGTAGGTACTGGTAATGGCATTGTTAATTTCTTAAATATTCGTTTCAGAGCTTGTATGGAACATTTGTGGGCCACATGTACTAACCGAAAACTACCTAGGATAAGATTAGGTCCACATAAAAAATATATATCTTTCAATTTATGTTCTCCAGTGATGAAACTCCTCCAAAAATGAAAAGAACACTTTCGGAATCAGATCAAAATAAGGAAGAAAACGATGTCATAAAGAAATTAAAACAAGAGCACGCTACAGAGAAAGCTGAACTAGAGAAAAAATTACAAAATGAAATTTTACAACAACAGAAACTTATCGAAGAAAATAAAGAAATTGAAAACAAATTCGAATTAGAAAAACAATCGGTATGTAGTAGTATGTAGAGCTTATAGTTAGTGAAAACAACACCATGAAGTTAGGTTAGGTAAATAATACAGATAGATTATTGCCCGGTATTATAAAGAAATTGCATGGGTGCAAATTCGCGTCTGCGCACATTAGCTGTCAAATAACGCTATCAATTGGGTATTAAATTGGTACGAAATTGCTCGATATTTTAAAGCAGTGGTAATAAATAGACACATAATAATGTAATCGATGCATGTACATTATATGGGTTTACACAAATGTGTATTTTAAGTCTGTGATGTGTATATTGCATTTAAATTGACACATAACCTAAGTATACGATATTAATGTACAAAAATATAACGTGTTGTGGTAAAAATTGAAAATTAAAATGCCGGTAAGTAGTAAATATACTTTTATATAACACATTCATATATATCATAGCTCTTTAAAGCAATTCCTGCATTTGGAATTTTTTACAAAACGCTTGAAGATGAAAAACATTGTTTACTTTTAATTGTCACATAAAATTTATTTTTATATTATACTTTTATAATATATAGTATTTATCTCAACTTTTTGTATATTACAGAAACGTTTCAAAATGTCATCAATTTCATCTGTATCATCTGGACATTTTATATCACATGAATATTCAGTATTATTTTCAGATAACTTTGAAAATAACATTCAAATACCAAGAGAACCTTAGGTGTTCATAGAAGAAATGATCCAATCCTAATGATTGAAAAAAAGATTAAAAAATGAGCATCAGAAGGTGGCTGGGAAATGATAGATGTTCGAAAAGTGGTATAAGTATACGGTAAGAAGCGAATTTACAAGCGTCATAAGGTGGTTTGGATACAGCAGAAGCTGATCAAAAAGCAGCATTATGTATATAAAGGAATCGAGAGCAGTGGAGAAGATATTCAGCCGTATTCATAGTTCCTCCTTGTTACTAAATTTACGTTTCATAAAACTTCCTTGACTACGAAGGCTTCCTTATCTCAAGGTTGATCGGAAGCTTTCTTAAGGCAGCTTTGAATACAATTTTAACTGTAATGCTGACAATGTGTATATAAACATAACATAACATAAAAGTAGTTACACATTTCAATCTGTAGCTTTGTGCTGTCATTATTTTTTTAGACAAAGCGAATAAAGGAAAAAAAAGATAATGGACAATAAATTTAAAAAAAACACTTTATTTATAAACTAAACATTATTAATAACATAACACTAGTAAGTTACTAAAAAGTCCTAAAATATTCATTACTTCTAGAAGGAAACCTTGAGATCTGTCTATGAAACAAGGGCGCCTTGGATATCTGTGATAGCCTTGATCGAGGTTTTCTCCGACCTTGCGATAAGGAACGATTATGATTACGGCTGATTGGAGATGAGAGTACTTGAGATAAAACATAAGTATATTGCGATGCTCTGTTTTGTAAATCAATCTGAAAATAAATGTATAATATTGATTAAAATGTTTTTATTATTGCAATGTTATGATTGGTCTTACAAATATTATTTCGTTGTCACTGCTTTTCTCTAATAAGGCATCTGAAATAAAGAAAAATTAAATTAATTGATATTTTAATTATATATAAATGATAAAAAATTACCAAAAAACAAACCGAAAGATGCACAGCTACCAACAGGATTTTGTAGCTCCCTAGTTTTATTTCCAATTGTATGTAAAAAAAATTCGTCTTATAAAATCTATATTTTTTTTAATGCATCTATAAAATTAATTCAATTAGTAATTTGTTAGTAAAACTTATTTTATAATAATTAATTACCTTCTCATCCGCACAATCTTTCTTGGCTTTTTTTTTAATACTTTCGTGAAGATTTTTTAATTGAATACCATTACGTAGTTGGCCTGTCTTTGTAATATTATTGAACTCGCTAGCTATTTCATTCCACGTTTGATTTTTTTTATTTGTAGTTACTAAATCGGTTGTCTTATTTTCGATAATATCTATGCATTTTAACACCGCTTATCATTATCACACTGTATCCTTTTTCTCTCATTTTAATTTCTTTTTATATACTTAAATAAACTCTTCATCAAAATAAGTACTTATTATAGTATTTTGATTTAGTTGTTTATCATAATAAAGAAATGTCAAATTGAATAGTTTCCTTTTAGTGACATTGACTAGAAGTCTATTTTTTCTGTATATCACAAAATCACAACAGCTTTTAAGGATGTATGGCAGGTATCTAATTTCAACGAGAAATAGTTGAAATTTGGAGAAGTTACTCCTTAATAAATCTAAAGTACCCACACAAAATTTCAAAAGGTTTTACAACATAGTTTAAAAGTTATTATTTTAAAAAATTAACATGAGCTCTTATGGGAGAATGGTGTATTGACGGTTGAATTCCAATAAAACACATGGTTCAAGCATCGAGAAAAATCTGAAATTTTCACAACACGTCACTTACATATTTAGCAACAAGTTTCATAAAAAAAATTATATGCATACAGAACTAAATTGTGAGAAAAAAAATAATTATTGCTGAAAAATGTCGAAAAAAATAAAAAAATGGCGTACTCTATAAAAATTATATTTTGACTTGGCAACAGTGCACAGCTGATTATCCAGGGCGCGCTGTATAAACTTTTGTATTATTACAATATGTACATCCAAATATTTTATTTTACTGTTATTAATATATTTATAATTGATTCATTTTTATTATTTTTAGACGTTAACATTTATTTTTTATTAAAATTTGCGTGATTTTTAAGTATTCAATTTAAACAATTGAAGGTTAACGTTTTTCTGTCACAATTATTACAAAACTCGGCATTTAAATAATTAAGTCATATGTATATAAATAAATAATAAGATATACTTGGGGGGAGGGGTGCTAGAGAACTAACCGTGTTGTTCGGTCTCCTCGGGTGTAACAGGTACTTCCTCTATATTTTTTGATCGTAAAGAGTTCGCTCGTCGTTGATTATATACCGTTTCTTTAACAATTTTTCCTTTCCAATGAAACATTTTTCTCTTCACAAACTAACAATACTATATTTGATTATACTCGTATTATTGTTCTGTGTTTTACGTTAACAAATTGAATACGCGTGCACATGTGTTCACAAATTTATCACAATCACAAATATGATTGTTGTAAATTAAATTGGTACTAATGCGATGTTGTCAAATGTAATTATTTGTTTTCTTACATATTTTTTCATATTTGTAAGCATATATACTACTAATATTATTATTTTCATTGCATTTATATGTTCAATGTATGTTCTAAATAGTGTTATTTAATAATATTTTAATTTCTGAAGTCATTTATAATAATAAAATACTTGGGGTTTTTTTATTTTTAACAGATGAATTTAAATGACATTCAGAGTAAAAAGTTTTCATATTATCAACAAAAATATTCATTTATTGGCTAAAATTCTAAAATAATAGTTAAGAATGAGAAATAAGCTTTAAACATAAGTATTTATATTGTTTAAGTAGGGTTTAAGTAGTTTATAAACAAATTTGACTTTCCTACATGCACTTAAAATGAATATTTAAAAGTTTGATTTAGATCGTTCCATCTCACCTAGATTTACGTTATTTTCGACATAGACTGTACGTGCCATACATCCTTAAGACTGCTGATTTCTACTTAATAACACGCATGCGTGAAAGTCATAATATCTACGATTTCATTGGCTACATCTTTGCGTGATTGTCATTTACATTTAATACCCAGTAGATAGCGTTATTTGACAGCTAATGTGCGCAGGCGCGAATTTGCACCTATGCAATTTCTTTATAATACCGGGCATATATGGATTATATATTATGATGGTCGATAAAACAGGTTTTTGTATTGCATACAAATGTCACTCATTTTTTTATCTAATAAATTTAGGATACAAAGTACCCTTTATGCCCTTCCTCAGAATGCAAGCTATCTCCCTACCAAATTTCATAAAAATCGGTTCAACAACTTAGCTGTAAAAAGGTAACAAACAGACATATAATATTAGTACGGATTACTACATAAATTATAGTATCATTTTTGTCTCACTGGTTTTTGTATCTTAAGAAGCGTTTCTAAAATACCAGGAAAACTCCAAACAAAAATAATTAAATTTTATTTTCAGGTCCTAGTTTTATGTATATTTATTTTATTGTTTTGCAGAAAATCGAATGGGAAAAAAAATTAATAGAAATGGAAGATAAATTTAAAGCTCAGCAAAATAATAAAAGACAAGAAGTTTTGAACAACTTCGGGAACTTGATGGAAAGCGAACTACGGTGCGCAGTCTGCAGCGAACTGTTTGTGAAAGCATCGGCTTTGAACTGCATGCACACGTTCTGCGAGTACTGTATCACAGAGTGGAAGAAGCAGAAGAATGAATGCCCGGTGTGTCGGACAGTTATTATATCAGTTAATCGGATCCTTGCTTTGGACTCTTTCATCAAAAAAATGGTCGAAAACTTAACAGAAGATATGAAGACGAGAAGGCAGGATATTATCAAAAAGAGATTTGGTAGGTGTTATTAAAAAAGTCATTTTTAACGCTCTTGACGAAGTTTACAAAAAAACGGCATTTATGAATGAATTTTCAATCTGTGAAAAGCATCGGAAAGTAAAGATTTCAATCTTTTTTTTTTTGCTGACTATTCTTACTGTAACTACAGAGCTTTGAATTAATGTCCTTTTATTTGTAAAAATTAATTAATTAAAATACAAATATTTCAGTTCAAGAAAAAAAACCGAATCACAAATTGGAATCGAACCCAAGCACTTCGCAATCTTCCGCTGATGCAGCGACCAGGTTAAGAGCAGCTGCCAGAGAATTCGAAGACAGTACAAGGTAGTATCTACGATTTAGATAATATACGATAATTAAACTATATATTATCTTGATATTTTCAGCAGTGATGATACTTCAACGGATATTAGTACAAGGTATTTACCAACCTATATACATTAAGGTGTTTTTTTTATTTTTATTTTTTCGGTCCCGCAGGCCTATGTTTTAGCTTAGGATCAAAAGTTAATTGTCCCAAAATTTCAGACTCATAGGTCAAACCTGTGGACGGCGCAAACCGAGTCTTTTTCCCATTTGATTAACATGGGAAAAATTCCTTTTTTACTTACGCGTGAATATCTCGTAGAAAAAAATTTTTTTTGAAAATTTCTCGGGAATATTTTGTAGAGAATTAAGTGCTCAATTCATAAATCCAATAAATTTTAAGAAATGTTTGTTTAAAAATTATCATAAAAATTGGATTTTACTTTGATGATAATGTTTAAACGAATATATCTTTAAAAATATTTGATCTATTAATTGAGCACTTGGAATCTTAATAATTCAAACTATACACATCTATATTTTCAGCTCTGACAGTAGTTCAATGGAAGAAGATGAATTTGAAGACAGAACAAGGTATTACTAATACTATATATTATACTAATATTATAATTATTCAAAAGTGTGTCTGTCTGTTACCTTTTCACGGCTAAACCACTGAACCAATCTGGATGAAATTTAGTAGGGAGATAGCTCGTATCCTAAAGAAGCACGTAGAGTACATTGTATACCAAAAAAATTATTTAAAAAAAATGGGTGTGTATTTGTATGTGCGACCTGTTTTATCGATTATCATAACAGAAATCTGTATTACCGACTTATTACCTAACCTAAATTTCACTCAAACGTAGTCGCAGGTAACAGCTAGTATACGATAATTCAAATTATACACCTCTATACTTTCAGCGATGATAGTTCAACGCAAGAGGAAGGTTACTGGTTTACTGATGAAGACGTGAATAGCGATTCCGAAGATAATAATGACGAGTTAGTGCGGGGTGTCGGTAGAGCGTACTACGGCGGGTACGGGCGCTGCTATAACTGCGGGAGACGGGGCCATTGGGTTAACGGGTGTCCGCAAATAAGTGGCTATTCGAGATGAAGAAATTTGTTTTTTTTCTTATATGATAAAAATAAACATTTTTTTTCTGTTATAAACTATTTTTATCATATGTATTAATTTTTAAATATGATAACCAACTTTGATACTTGGTTAATGTCTGTTAATTAAAATGTAATAAATGTTTAAGTGAAGTTTTGTACAATCAATAAATTAATTAAATTTCCTCAATATCATCTATAAAGTATTGTTATTTGAAGAATTTTTCCCCGAAATGGTGAAATAGACATTATTTTTAAAAAATATTTATTTAGCTTAGGTAAAAACATAAATAACAGATTTGATTCAAGAAGTGAGAACTACAAGAGCACGTTTTCTCTTTTCTCTTTGCTTTCGTTTCTTTTCACGCGACTTCTTCTCAATAGTCGCGTCTCGGAACAACTGCACACCTTCTAAATTCTCTATTTCCCTCTGCAGAAACTCGAAGCCATAGAAATTGTATCCAATTTGGTCCTGAAATAAAAAATAAATAATAGTTAAAACTCTGAGACCAAATCAAAAAAAGTACAATCATTTTTAAATTTACTGTTTATTTATTTTATTTTATTTTTATTAAACAATACTTACTCTTAATTGTGAAGTATGTTGTGTTGTATTCCTACGTAAAGTCTTCAAAACGGGCAGTAGAGAACTGGTGGAAGATATTGGACCAGAATGCACCCTCAACAGGAATATAGAGACCCTATTTATAAGCTCTACATGGTCGTTATGTGTCGTTAGTATCGCTAACCATCGTAGAAGTTCACAAGCGTTTGAAAATGGTAAAAGAAGCAACGCTTCTTCTAGGTCACTGAAAATAAATTTACGTTAAACCAAACTTTAACAATATTTGCTTCAATATTCTTACCTTGATCTTATCCGTTTCAATATTTCAACTATGTAGTCTTCAGATGTCTTGACTTGGTATGCCTGCATTATCGGAGGTAAAGGTGGTAGAGGAGGCTTCAATTGTGATACGGCCGCTAGTTCTTTGTGTTCTTGTAGCTGGGCTTTGTATTCGTTTACGATTTCGAGACATTCGAGAATCGATTCAGCCTACAATCAAATAAACATAACGTACTCTGGAATTATAAATTGCAGAAATTCCAAATTAGTCTTAAAATGTGTGTTACATAATCTAGTTTTGTGTATTAAAATTTCAAGTTTACTAGTTGCACCCCTAAGTATATAACTTACAGCTTTCTCACTGCCGACAGTTTTCTTAGATGGCAGAACGACGACACCTTTCCCTGGAACCACGGTTTCCTCACCAGTTGCCAGCTCTTCGTTCCTTTCTCTCTCCTCTTCGGCTTCATCTTCCAACACCAGCGTCTCTTGCGTCCGTTCCCACAGTCGCAAAACTTTGTCAGAGCCGCTAGAGACGACGTGTTTTCCGTCGGGACTTACAGCCAAAGACCAGGCCTCTCCAGAATGTCCCTGTAAAGTTATTATCTTATCGAAAGAATCTGCATCCCATTCTTTAACTTTGCCGTCTCTGCCGCAAGAGAAGAAATAGTGAGTGTGTGGGACAAATTGTATCGCAGTGACGGAATCGTCGTGTCCAAATAATGATTTGTGACAATCGCCGAAGTCTAAACCCCAGATTTTGATGTTCCTATCGGCAGAACCTGTCACTATCAACGAGGAATCGTCGGATATATCCATGCACAAAACTGGAAGTTTGTGACCGTAAAGTGAAATGAAAAACTGAAAAATAATACAAAATTTTATAAAAAAAATAGTAAAAATCAAATCGTTACATCTTGTAAGTAAAATAACTTACCTTGAAAGAATCAACAAAGAATATCTTCACAGTAGAATCCAAAAGTGCAACTGCTATGAATTTATTATTTGAAGAGATTTTAACTGCAAGGACGTTTTCTTCTAATTTTAACGTACGAGTGTGAAGTAAAGATAGGACTTTGGCTTTACTTTCACTCTTTTCGTCAATGATTAATTCAAACTGCCAGAATTTAACTGTATTGTCACTGCCTCCAGTCACACAACCACGCTGAAAAAAGTAACATGTTCTCAACTCTATGGAGAAAAAAAATTAAGCTCGATTTCAAAAGCTAATATCTCAATAACAAAAAAAGATATTTAAATGAGTTAAACTTTCAATTATAGAGCAACTCATGGGCTTTATAATTATATGTAACACTTAAAGAATCCCTACAGTAAATTTATTAAAAATGACTTAAACGTAACTTATTCTTAAATCTACAAAGAAAAAGTTAAGCTTGATTTTAAGAACTAATATTTCGATAACAAAACTAGATATTTAAATCAGCTAAATTTTAAATTATAGAACAACTCTTGGGCTTCGTAGTGATATGTAACACTTAAAGAATCCCTGCAATAAATCTAATAAAAATGACTTAAACATAACCTCTTAAAAAA
Source organism: Sialis fuliginosa (assembly GCA_961205875.1). Lineage (NCBI taxonomy): Eukaryota > Metazoa > Arthropoda > Insecta > Megaloptera > Sialidae > Sialis > Sialis fuliginosa. The sequence goes on along the minus strand of OY540813.1, from coordinate 2,803,440 downwards.
AATCCGATTGTTAAAATACAAAATTCGTAAAACCGATAGATTATATTAATTAAAAAAATACCTGATCTGGTGTAACACTAATTGTCCACAGTTCATCCTTATGCGCCGGTACCTCTTCCAAAATATCACCGGCTGCTATATCAATAATCAACAACCTCCCATCCTTCATTCCGGCCAAAACATGTCTATCTCCTGGAACAAAACACGTTGAAAGGACATAATCAGTTTCTACAGTCCTCAGACAAGACTGCGACGGCCTATTCCAAAGCTTCACACTTTCGGCACTCCCCGAAACAATAGCCAAATTATCGCTGCTGAAGCACACGCTTCTAATTTCACTATGGTGACCCTGGTTTGTGATACTGCGCAGACATTTGATCTCTGTTTCTTTATCTGATGTTGATAGTGAGTATAGTTCGAGTGTGTTATTGTTTAAGACTGTTGTGACTCTCAATACTCCCCCTTTTCCTCGGATTAGGCTTAGGGATTTGGGCTTAGTCGAGAGTTTGATCGTTGGAAGCCGTTTTATTTCGTCACGTAAAGTAAGTTCATCATTTGTAAGAGTTTCATTCGATTCTTCTGGTTTATTACTGAAAATTAATTAAAAAGATTAAAAATATATTCCCTTTGAAATAAAATTATTCGTACCTTTCTTTCTTGCGTTGTTTTTTGATTCGTTTCTTATGCCTGGTGTTTGCTTCTTCGTCCGTATAAAACAGAAACATTTCTAGCTGTGAATCTGTTCCATGGCATCCGATAACTTGTCCTGAAGAGTCAGACGTAAGGGACACTACACGACCTTTGCCTGAACGCAGCAGGGACCCTGCTTTGTGACACTGTAAAGGGTACTGAAACAAAGAGAGTATTTATTTACATATTATATTTCAGACTAAAGATAAAATAACTTACATTTGCATCATCTTCAGGGCCAATTTCAAATCCGTCAATTTCTAGAGGAGTCTTAATTGGATTTAAGTTATTCTCTTGATCGGTATCTTTGATTGATATTTTCCAAACTTGTAATTCGGTATCGCTACAACCAGTTATCAAATACCGTTCATCTTTCATTAAGACCAAGCCCCAAACCTATGAGAAAGACCGAGTTAGAATGTGATATATAACAGTTTATATTATTCACTCACTTCTGTTCTGTGTCCTGTTAAAGTTTTGAAACAATACTGGGAATCTAAATCCCAAAATTTAACAAAACTGTCTTTCGAGCTGGATATAAGGATATTCTGTGTTGCCATGAACACTAGTTGCGTTATGACACCTTTATGTCCGGACAAACGGTGCAAGCCTGTCTCTGAGACTGTGTCCCACACAATAATTTCTGTATCCTGAAAATTGTTTTAAAATATACTTTTTAGTAATTTTTGAGGTAAAAAAATACATTTCCGCTTACCTTAGAACCAGACGCAAGTTTGTGACCAAACTGGTCATAAGCAAGACTAGTAACAGCCGACTTATGTCCAGAGAATATTGTAACTATCTCTCCAGAACGTAGATCGAAAATATGTATTGTTCCGTCTTCATATCCAACAGCGAGGTTGTTTTTATTTGGGCTAGTGCACAGACAAGTAACTTCAGACTTATCACCAGACAGTAGCTGTGCCTGAAATAAATATTCGTTAATCTTTCTGTTAAATTTTTATTATAATCATGAGAGCGGTACTTTTTCTCCTAAACGCATATCCCATATAATGACATGTTCCGAAGCCCCAGCAGCTACAAATCTACCTTCCTGGCCTTCGAGAGTAACAAAAACAGCATTGCATTTGGGGCTGGCAATAATATTGAAAGTTCCACTGGGCACGTAACGTAGATATTGTTTTGTGAGACCCATAACCTAAAAATTAAAACGTCAAAAACTTGTATTTGGTCGAAATAATTCATTGATACTTACGATTTTAGATAAATAATATAGACATATATTTAAAAAACTATATTAATATATATTTTCGTGTATTTATCAAAAACACGTGCTGTTGACAATTCATTATGTATGAATTTAGCCTCACTTTTGAGTTTAAACAACCTGAAGCTAATTAGAAGTCATGTGGGTAGTTTGTGCGGGTTAAAATGAGTGGAAAAATATAATAAAATTGATTTATTTGTAACATAAATATAAATTAAGTACATTTTTATGAATATAATTACATTAATACATTATTTTTTATTAAAGCATACATAAATACAGACGGAATTTACATTTTTTTAAATCAATGTTTTAAATACTCAAAAAGAACTTATTTGTATACAACCAAAATGCGACAATCACCCAAGAACACGTCGCCCAAAGCGATTCAATAAGTAAAATAAAATGCGTGTTCATTAGTCCGATTTGCCACCTGAACGGGAATAGATTGTAGCCAAGCTGGTGTCCCACATACATAATAGTAGAGTTCATTCCTGCAAACAGGAATGGTTTTCCGGACCATAGTTTCCAACAGTCTATTAGCTGATAGAGGAAACATAGGACGATGAATGCCATCCCTGATGTTACTAGAACGTAGGATAGAGACCTGAGAAAATAGAAAGTATTGTATTAAATTGTTTGGCTTTTCATTTCCGTTTTATAAATTGAGAATATTAAACATTTATTTTCAAAATATGACGTTTCCTTTTGAAGGTTTTTAATAATCAAAATTAAAAAAAAAAAAAAAAAATTTGTGATTTTTTTACCATAAGTTCTTGTTGATGGGCACCCACCCATTCTCGCGGCTGAAAAGACAGAGAATGCCTCCGCAGACTGAAGTGGCGGTTCCCCAACTAAGCCAACGCCACATATGTCCACGTTCAGCTTTATATAACTGCAACGTTGTACCGGCTTGTACCCCTAGGAACACCTGGAATATCGACGTTAAGCAACCTGTATGGGGAAACAATAAACACTTATACATAATGTCCCATTTTAAATCGCATGGACATATAATATATATCTATAGAACTATCGACTATTAAAATATTTGGAATGAAGATTCGAATAATTTTTGACAAATTGAGTTGGTAACGTTTTTTTAAATGGGGGCTTAACTTTTTGTCCCTAATGATGTCATGATAATTTCAACCATATTCTTTTTGATTAGTCTTGAGTAAGTTTTTTAATGAAAAATATCATTTTGGAAGCTTACAGATTTTTTAAAATTAAAGTGTAAGTATATTATTGAAAAAAAAAATACATTTTTTTTCATGAAACTTTCCGTACAGCCCTTAACTTGAAAAGATCTGCTTGCTGATAAAGCACATGGAGTATAACTATATAGTTTATTTAATGTACCTAATATATTTTCAGGATCAAATATAGTTGAATCATAAATATGTCCCGTAGGCAACCATTTATACATGTGGCTTTCACCCAGAATCAGGGCATCCACGTATTTTGTGGCTCCTCCGATACATTTCTCATAGATTCCGTCATCTTGTATTCCACCAGGTCCCAGATAACCTCTGAAACATAAAATAAATTAAATGTAAAAAATACTTTTTACAAACAACTTTTTATTATTGGTTTTAGAATTACATCACATAGCTAATCGTATTCTACTCATCAAATCCTTTCATTTGATACCCATGTCAAGGGGGTTGTGAAGAAAAAGGTAATCCGCCATCTTAATTAAGGCGTCTGTCATATTAGATTTAGAACAATATTAGAAATACTATATTGCATTGTCATTTCGATTGTAATATTTGATCTAAACATACTAACAGGTAAAGTTAATGAATATAAAACTTGTAAAAAAGGTAAGTATCGTCTGATATCAATTTAAGCTATATAGTTTTGTTTCATGTTATATGAAATCCTATATTTTTCATAAGGTTATGAACTTAAGTAATAGCTACCTTGGACAGCCAGGTACATTTAACAATAATGTAATCAATGTATGAGCTAAAACAATCAGCAAAATAGAAATCCATTGGGGTAGTATTCTTGTTATATCACTCCAAGCATGGATCTGTAAAAAAACACACTATTTTTTACATTTGTTAAACTTTTTTTTTTCGCTGGGGTGAAGGGAAACTGGAGGAGGGAGAGGGGAGTGAACCAATCTTTAGCTCCAATAAAAACAGTCAGCAATGCTCTTTTGTATAGATATGTAATATATTTAATAGTTCATATTTTAAAATTCACGAACCGGAAATTTTTTTCAATAACACTATTCCGGTACATTGTGGATTCCAATATTTATGTGTATACTTACATTTTCTTTTGTATCTTCTCGTTTTGTAAAAACAATAACAATAAATGCTGTGACTAGATAGCAAACAGCGAATCTTTGCAAAACACCGAAAATTCTAATAGTTTCCAAATTTGAACCAACACCGATTGTATTCAGCATTAAACCCAAGCCAAACAAAATGGCGGACCTCTGAAATATAATTACAAAAAAATACAATAAACAAAAAAATAATAATATAACCATTGACACAAAAAAATAAACATGGAAAATAAAAAAACTAAAAATCTTTTGTACTTCGTTTTACTTCCAATCAAAGGAAATTAAAATAATTCTTGGTTTATGGGTACAAGTTTGTGTTTAAGATTTTAAAACAATTACTTGAAATGAAAATTGAATATAAAATGCTTTATTAATTTTATTTAAACTAAAAACTTAATTTCGAAATATTCATTTTTTTAAATTAATTTTAAATAAAAATTAATTACTCGTATAGTGTTGATGATGAGATCAATTTTTGATACGTTTTTCCTCAATTGTGAACCGACAGATATTGGTATACAAATTCCCATGATCCACATGAACCAGGGGAAGAAAATGTCAGAAAACTGGAGACCGTTCCAGACGGCGTGCTCCAAGACATCGTAACCTCCAGCGCCGGTGTTGACAAAAATCATACCGGCAATGCAGAAACTATAAAAGAAAAAAAATCGGTACTTATGTACAGTCGCCTGCAGAACTCGTCTGGCACCCTAAAGGCTAGAATCGCTTACAACAGATTTCAAATTTAAAGACAAACATCATCGGTTATCTTTTTCTATCAAGTTTAATATATTTAAATACTAAAATTCGGAATATCAAATATTTATTGCCACAAAATTTACTTATACAATTTTCAATAGATAATTTAATCGCACAAATATGAATGAGTACTATAGACGAAGAGTAGTTCTTTATCTAGCAAATGAATTTCAAAATATCTGTCTTTGTTTGATACATGGAGAAATGATTTAAATATTATAATAACCAAATGGGAGGAGCCTACTAGGTTTGTGATAAACGAAAATGAATAAAAACTGTAAGACCATTAATGCAGGCGACTGTACATGCGTTAGAAGTTATACTTCTTTGGCATGGTTGAAAAATAACTGCTGAGATTAGTAATAACTAATAACTAATAACGTCAGAAAACCTGTTTTATTCATTATCATAACAGATATCTGTATTATCTACACGAGTGAATAACCTAACTTTATCCTGTTGCTGTTATCTTCGTTGCATTACTAAAATTTCACCCTGAAGTATAACTTAAAAAAACTGTTAAATATAAATATAATAAGTAAGTATATATTTGTGCAATGCTTACCCTCTGAAAGTATCTATTGCTCGTATTCTTTTAGTGTTTGGCTTTTCTTTTAAAACGTTTTCATTCACATTCGTTAAAACTTCGTCGGATGCATTCCATTTTTGCCAAAGTTTACTAACAATAGGATAAAGTATCGACAGCCCGAGGAAGAAGAAAAACGGAATTAAAATAGCTGAAAGTACAAAATAAATAAGAAACATACAGTGTATTCCAAAGGAAATTTAACATGGGGGCAATTAGAAGTGTTGTAGTAACCTTTGGTCAAATTTAACGATGTGTGATTGGTGCATTTTGAAATGCCGCCACAAAATATTATTATAATTTTATCTAGGATGCTTACTTTAATTTCATTAATGTATTTTATTGTTGGAAACAAAATGCTGTTGATTAATTTAAAATTTATCAGTTAGTTTCGAGGCGGCATTTCAAAATGCACCAATCACACATCGTTAAATCTGACCAAAGGCTACTACAACACTTCTAATTGTTCCCGTGTTAAATTTCCTATGTCTTAATCAACTTGGAATACACTGTATAAGGAAAATACGACTAATTTTACAAGTATTTTTTAGAAATTAATTTAAATAATAAAAGTCAAATATACCGGAAGTATATTTGACTGCTTTTGTTAGCAATTTCTTATTTTACTTGGAAAGTTTTTTTTATTTTATTATCATTTTGAAAAGTAGCTATGGGTTATATATGTAACCATTTAGGATTTTTAGTTGGGGTAGCTAACTGGGATTTAGAGAGTTAGTAAGGGGCGCGTTATATATGACGTCATTCTACCCCCCCCCCTCTCACTCCCTTTTATATTACCGAAACGATGATTTTTCTATATATTCTTTAGTTTCAAAAATATAGCTCATTTCAACTTTTTAAATTGAATGTGTATTAAATATACATATGTACAATAAAATTAACATACGCAGGTAAATATTGACGGGTTCTTTTAACGTTCTAAGGCGGCAAATGTTACTGTCCTCGACTTCTAAGTTATATACACCGAATTCTGCAATATTTGGGTCTACATCACAAATTAAATAACGCGCATCGTTGACTGGAGATATTCTTTCAACTCCTCTACTCCTAAGTCTCCATTTTTTTCCTGGTCGTGTTTTGTATTTCTGATGACCCTTATTCCATTCTAGTAAGTTGGCTTCCCTTTTGTATGGGCACTGAAAAAATAATAATATATTATTAGGGCCCTTTGTACTGTAATGTATAGGTCCCTTCTATGTATGGCATAAAGATATTCATTGTAAGAGTTCTGACAGCCTGAATCGATTTCTGATTGATTGTAGTTAGTACGCAAGTCTCATTCATAAAATTTTAATTTTGATTGCTAAAAATTATTTTGACTAAAAATGGCAACGCTGCCATAACTCTAGTATGGCTCTTTCTTTGCTTAAGTTTCTGAACAGAAGTCGTAACATTATTTTCAATGTTTCATCGCTTACATACTTATTTAAATTCGAATTGAAGATTTGGCAAAGTGAATGCAATATAAGAAAGTTTCAAGGTTTTAAGATGAATTTTTTATATGTGCACAGTGGCGAAGCAGGAAGGGGGGGGGGGGGGATAAATACATGCGAGTAAATTTTTTTGAAGGTATTTTGATATTTTTCTCAAAACATACGTTTTTTTAGAACACTGAGGGGGGGGGGGGTCGTCCACCGTTACTACGCCATTGTGTGGGCATGAGTTTTAAATATATGTATTTAAGTCAAGGGTCTCGATATAAAATATTTAATTTATTTTATTTTACTATATAAAAGTTCACCGCGGTTTCGCCCGCGTTAATTTCGAAACTGTCAATTTTTCTTAATACGTGCTTAGCCTAATTATTCAATATAGATTATTGGTTTAATTATGTTATAAGAAAATATTATAATTTGCACGAGATCGAGATTAAAATTATCTAAACTCAGTTTCGTCTCATCTCGTGTGAACAGTGATGTAACCTGAATTTTTTTAAGGGGGGGGGGCATTTTTTATAGGGAGCAATTGGCAAATAACATATATATTTTACATAATATATACATAATAAATAATATTATCATTTTGACCCCCCCCCCCCCTATCCCCCTGGCTACGCAACTGCGTGTAAAGCCTTATTAATGATAAATAGATACATTGCAATTTTAAAAATACTAACATTGTAGCAGTCATCGTATAAAGAATATAACCACAAAGATGTGAGATTGGTTGTAACATTTAAGTAACATTGATCCACAGAGAGTTTGTAGAGGTACAGGCCTTCAAATATTTCAACACCTGGGTCTTCTATCCATGACATTGTTGAATTGTAAATAAAATAACTGGTATTTTTACTAGGTAATGTTTTTTCAACAATCAATCTGAAATTGTAATATGTAAATATTTATTACACAGTGTATTCCAAGTTGATTAAGACATAGGAAATTTAATATGGGGGCAATTAGAAATTTAATGACGTATGATTGGTGCATTTTGAAATGCCGCCACAAAATTTAATAAAATAGTAATTAGTATTTTGTTTTCAAATTTATATCTGCCAAAAAATATTATTATAATTTTATCTAGGATACTTACTTTAATTTCATTATTGTATTTAATTGTTGAAAACAAAATACTGTTGATTAATTCAAAATTTATTAGTTAGTTTCGAGGCGGCATTTCAAATTGCACCAATCACACATCGTTAAATTTGACCAAATGATTACTACAACATTTCATGTTAACCTGTCTTAATCAACTTGGAATATACTGTATATTTATTTGGTGTAGAGAATGTAAAGTATGTAGATAACATATTCAAAAGAAAAATAAATTTATAAAAAAACTTTAAAAATTGGTTGTTTATTTTTAACACATTATAGAAATAGAATTTAACCCTGCTATGTTAAAATTTTTAGATAGAGAGTAGAGACACAGTCAAAATTAGTTGAGGAAAGTCCTATTTAATACAAATCTCGATTTCGAAAATTTTCAGTAATTTTATACTTTATGTATGAAATTGATTTTAGTCAAGAATATTATAATATAAATAGTCCTGAGTGACTGACTCATCAACACCCATGTTCATAAAATTGAAAACAACGCGGATGAAGCCACGAGGGGCCAGTTATAAAATTTTTACTAAAAAAATATTAATTGTATATATATAAATATTTTGAATGGATAATATACAATAATTAAACACAAAAATAAAAATTATATCTAGGCATTAATAAAATAATTGTATATAATAGGTATGTATTAATGTACTTACATATTATTTATTTATTCATAATAATTTCCATATTTAACAGTAACAAATAATAATTACATTAATAAAAATACAGTTATCCAATATTAACTGAAAAACATTTTCAATCTTCAATATCACTGTATTAAAAAGGTAGTGGGGTAAACACAGTATACAGTTGATTAGAAAATCCTTTAACATAATTGATAATTTCAAGTACCTTTATCTATATAACGTATCATAATTTAAACAATAAAAAGCTTCCATATTAAAAATTGTGAAAGTATATAAACAAATGATTATTTCTAAATATATTTTGATGGTAAAATAAATAAAAGTTAATAACATTGTCATCCCTTTATGCGTTATATTTAAATCAATTATCTATCACCTGATATGAACATTATAATAAAAATTTCAAGTGACATTAAAAGATAATAATTCTTGTACATAATATAAACACGTATATTGTTCATAATTATCTATAACATATTACAATTTTTTTCAATTAAAAATTTAGTGTACGATTTTATCATTAAATTTAATAAAAATTTCAGTTATATTGCAATTTGAGTCTCGAGGGAAAAACGAGATTTACTTAAATTTTAAAGAGATGAGACCGAGATGCAGTGGCATAACTAGTTTTTTTTTGGGGAGGGTGAATTTCTTATTGACATATATAATATATTATACTTTATAACAATCTGGCCCTTCGTTGATTACAAAATTGCGTGGAGGAGGGGGGGTCAATATAATTATTATTGTAGTTTTTTTGATAACTGTAACATACAATGTAAACAAAATTTATCGTATTTTTAAATTAAAACAATATTTGAATGTATTCAATTGAGTTTATATAAAAACAAAATAGAATCCGAGAGGAGAATTACTTAAAGAGTTAAAAAAATAGGGCTGTAGAATAATTTTTTTTTAATAAAAAATAAAAAATACATAAATGCCTAAAGATCTCAAGAAGTTGAGATTCACTGGTTTAAAATATATCAGAAACTGAGTCATTACCAGAAAAACTAGTTTGGAGAAAAATTATACGCATAATTGGAATTTTTTCGTTGATAATAATAAACATATCAATTAAATATAGTATACAAAAAATACATATTCCATTTTTTTTTAAATATTGCGTAGTTAAATTACATATTTTTTTAATTGACCCCCTTTCCTATAAATTAACCATTAATGATTTTTTTAAAATATAATTTTTTCCACATTTTTAGTAAAAAATAAAAACTACTTACATATTTAAAAACAATCCATCTTTATATAAGTCGTATTTATAATCAGCTTGTTTTTATGTAAGTACATAAAAAACAAATTAAAAAAAATTACAAAAAAATATTAAGTGGGAATCGAACTGCAAAATGTCAAGTATAAACAAGAAATAAAGAAAGATAACACCAACACAATAATAATTTTACTTTCACTTACCTTTGTAAGTGACCTAGTTAACGACAGGTTACGGTAATATCGACACTTATCTTAAACCATCGTTTACTTAACCCTAAATTGTTATTTAAGTAATATTGGTTCTTTTTAAGAATTAAACAAACTTTTATTAGTTAATTTATTTACAATTATAATTCATATTTTATGTATGTACCTGTTACTTAATTTTAATGCATATACAGAGGCGGATTAAGTTAAAAATTATTTAATTTTAATCCATAAACAGGGGTGGATTCAAATAATTTTTTTTAAATTTAAATGTATTTTTTTTATCTTAGCACAAAAAAGCAAACGAAAATATTTTCCAGTGCGATCGGCAATTTTAATTTAGGGTTAATAGACTGGCCCTGAACATAAAGCAGGGCCAGGCAAATTAGGATCCTTAGGATCCTAAGATATCTTGCGAGAGCAAGTGAGAGAAGTATATGGGTTTAAGTTCATACTGTTATCCTTTTTTTCACTTCTCAAAAACTTATTTGAAGTCTATGCTTGTCTTTATTTAAACATAAGTGTAAAAAAAGATAGACTATTGTTTGGGTTACTTTTGTGAACACATTTTGTTAATACAAAATGCGCAGTCCATGTTTTTATGTCTATGCACCTACCTGTAAGGCTAAATTGAAAAGGGCGTCAAAATGTTAATTTTGAGAAATTTTTTATTATCCATACAATAAATGCGAAAGTGTGTCTGTTTGTTACCTTTTCACGGCTAAACCGCTGAACCGATCTTTATGAAATTTGGCAGGGGGTTAGCTTGCATCTTGAGGAAGGACATAGGCTACTTTATATATCTAGAAACATTCATTAGATAAAAAAATGGGCGTGTGTAATTTTGTACACGCGATATATTAGGTTAGTTTAGTGATATCTATCATGCAAATGCGAAACTAAAAACCTGTTTATCGACTATCATAACAGAAATCTATATTACCACGTAGACGAAGTCGCGGGTAACAGATACCTATATTTTTGCATAGTATATTATTATTACATTACAGATTAGGTTAATTTAGTGATATCTATCGTGCAAATGCGAAACTAAAAACCTGTTTATCGACTATCATAACAGAAATCTGTATTACCACGCGGATGAAGTCGAGGGTAACAGTTAGTTACGTATATTTTTGTATAGTATATTCTAATTCGATGTAGAAACATTGGTGAAATCTGAAATAAATTTTTTTATAGACATATTGTGTTATTATAATTTAGGTTACTTACTTTTTGTCCACCTGTATGTATGTGTTAACGAAAGATGACAAAATAATAACAAGTAATGTACCTGTATGACTACAGAACTTTGTACAATGATCAATGTTCAGTCATTAAATAATAAAAAAAAAAAATCTTGGTGACGACAGTATTAAAAAAAATTACACTTTTGCTACTTTATGATTTATTCTTGTATACTATTGTATATGTACAAATCAATATTACCTATACGTACATTATCATTATTATATATTATTTTACATTTCTGTATTTTGAGAATCGATGGTTATATTATTTTATTACCCATTTAAAAAAATTTCATTTAAAACAAAATTGAACATCTTATACCCGGTATTACAAAGAATTTACTTGAGTGCAAATGCAAATTAACTTCCAACTAACGCTATCTGCTAGGTATTAAATATAAATGACAACCACTGACAGATGTAGCCAATGAAATCGTAAATATAATGACTTTGACGTATTTGTATTAAGTAGAAATCAATAAGTGATACCTTATAAAATGCATAGCATTTACATTATTATACATTTATTACCACTGATTTAAAATATCGAGCAATTTCATAACAATTTGACTCCTAGCAGATAGCGTTAGCTGGAAGTAAATTTGCGTGCAAATACTTTACTTTTTATTACATAAAAGAAATAACCTGCCCCCTAGAAAAAAAATCAGATGACGTCCTTGAGTGTATACATAAAAATTGCATATTTTCACATATCATTAAATACTTATTATGTAATGTAATTATTTTGAAAGAATACATTCTTTTACGGTTTTTTGATTTTAGAAGTCTGTAATTTAGCATCATTGTAATACCATTGCGGAAAACCTTGTTCTAAGAATAATTTAATTTTACTTTATTATATCATTTCTAGTTTTTTTTTTTTTTAGTTTATTTCCCACACATTTTTATGTTAATAAATATAACAAACGATTCTATGAACAACGAAATACTTATAATTAGTGAAATATTTTCCTAATAAGGACGGAAAAGGTCTTTCTTTATAGGAAAACAATTATCCAGTTCTTTTCACCAATTAGTAAATTCGAAACTTTATTAAATTAATTTATCTATAGTCTGTTTCATTTAAGATGGCAGTGGCGGGCGGGGATTAGAAGGTACGATTCACACAGGCACTATTCTTGCACTAGGCTAGCCCACAGAATAAAGATAGTAAGAAGCTATGTACTACAACATTTCTAATTGTCCCCATGTTAAATTTCGTATTTCTTAATCAACTTAGAATACACTGTATAATACACATTTTTAGAATAACTAATCTGACTTTGTTTGATGTTGTATTTAATTGCATTTGTTTCCAAGGCAACATGATATATTGCGTCAGTGAAAATTATGTTATTGTGAATCTGCCTGGTGTTTTGCCCAGTCAGGAGGGCGTATTATGATTAATATGTTAGGTTCAGCTGCAATCTTAAATGAAACAAACTATAAATATTTTTTTAAATAAATTTTCAACACCAGCCGTTTATAGCCCAGTAATTTTTTTTACAAAATTGGTGAGAAGAAATAAAAAAATATAATTTATATCTAATAGTTCTATATAAGCTTCCAGGGAAAGTAACAAACATTCTTTGTATATAAATTTAAATGTACTCTATTTTATATTTATGAAAAAATAAATAAAAAACAAAACATACAATTCCCTATTTACGAACATTGGATTAAATAATTGCGATTCTCAATATATTTAATGAACACAAAACCTCGCACATACAAACATTTTAAAAGAAAATGTATTAATACATCTTGTTTAAAAGTAATTCCTACGTTCGCAACTTGGGGATCGCTTGTATATATAATTAAAACAATTTGAATAAATCTTTGCGATGATAAAATTTAACAATGCCTGCTAATTGAAGTATAGTTTCACTTTACGAACATTTTGTTCGTAAGTCAGGGATCGACTGTATATATAATTAAAATGACTTATATGAATCTTTACGATGATAAAACATAGTTGTTTTAAGTATTATTTCAACATACGAACATTTTGTTCGTAAGCCGGAGAATTATCTGTAGATATATTTTAAATAACTTAAATGAATCATCTGTTATTTGAAGTATACTTTCAACTTACGAACATTTTATTTTTGTTCGTAAGTTGAGAATCGCCTGTAAATATAATATATACAACTTAAATATATATTTAAATCTCAACGTAGATTTAAAACTAATGTTTTTACCAGGTTTATAGTACTGCTTATATTCCGATCGCATACTTATAAACCTTTGTTCAACAATAACAAAATTAGATATACAACCTATACAAAACAGCCTACTTGACTACATTTCTAAATATTCTAGTTCGGGATTTTAAAATTATTTTATTTATAATATCAGTGAATACATAGATTACATTATATTTTTTTTAATCGGTGAAGAAATATTCAAAATAATTGTAACTAACGGGCGTTGCAGAAACAACTGTACACATTTTTTAAGATTTGCAAAACTTGCAAAAATCGAAAAATGTGTGGTGAAAAATCTAGTTCCATTATCGCTGAATGGTGAATATAGTATAATAGTATAATATTTGTTACAAAAATATACAATCAAGTGTTTTTTTTACGTTAATATTTTAATAATATACATAATTTAAAATGTTAATTTTAATCGCAGGTGTCATGGCGTATTTTTGACGTCACGTCTATGTAAACACTCCTTGTCAACTATAATAAATCCTTGTTCCATCGCTAATGTTCCTCGGTTTTACTTTTGGTAACACAAAACTGAGCAAATTGATAATTTAAAACCACAAAATAATTTATAAACAGTGCAGATATAAATGAAACAAAAATGACGTTTGCGTAGTCGTGACGTCATCCACTCTGTCTGGCATTTTATCAAACATGGCGGATTGCTGTATTTTGTGTTTTTATTTTAATAAAAATCATATTAATCTCGCTTTTAATATAAAAATAAATACTTTTTTTAGAATCTCTTTAACTTATTTCATTATTTAAAATCGTAATTTCAGTGATACTTTGTTACTGGCATCATACCTATTGCAGTATAATGTTAATTTAATCTATGTATTCGATTATTCTAGACATGTTGATTACATACAGATGATTTTTTTTTATTTAATGGCGGTGTGTGTATGTATGTGTATATTTAAATAATTTGAGCATTATTTTATGACAAACTACTGTCATAGTCCGTTTGATGTAAATGGTGATGATGAAATTCTACCGGCACTCCAAAACTGTCTCTCTGAAAAAAAGAATAGATCGAACAAAATTTCTATAATACAACCAGAAATGGTATGTCTTGGGCGGCTATTACACTATCAAATAAATATGTCAAAGATCTTTGACAAAGATTTGATCATATTTCTTTGATAAAATATGAGATTTTGTTCTATTACACTACATTAAATATTTGATAATATTTTCTCAATATTATATAGGGATATTTTCTTTTTTTTGGTGCATTTTGATTATCAGTGCGTGGATGTTCGTCAATAGACGCGATCGAGGTTTGAATTTACAACCGTGTATTGTGGTTTTTATAATCAATAAGAAGATTATCATATAATAGTGGATTTAGTTGATATTCATATATTAATAGTTATATAACTGTAACTGTTAGTGATAACTTGGTAGTCGCCATTTTGTTTTTGACGTCAAAAAACTTTGATCAAATATAAGAGACTGTCATTAACTATGATCATAGAAATATTATGAAGGTAAATATTATAAAAGTTGACTTATTACACTGTCATATTTCTTTGATCAAAGAAATTTTATCATATTTATTTGATAGTGTAATAGCCGCCTTAATCAACTTGGAATACACTGTATGTAAAACATACATGTTCAATGTCAATGGCTCCCATAAAAAAATCACACCCCTCCCTAAAATTCATGGTTACGCCACTGAAAGTTTTTTTCCTGGATTTGGTGAGAAAACAATACAATTAATTTAGTTATATGTCGTAATGAGTTAACAATACTTACGTGCGACATTCGCATGCCGTTTCGCGAGTGCAGATGGGGGTGCGGGGGTGGCGGCGGGTGTGGAGGCGGCGGGGGCGGCACGTCAAAACCCGCGGGCACGTACGTGGTGCCCGGCACGCACTTGGAGCACGCGCGGCGTAACGCGGGCCGCTGTCTGGACCCGCGACACCTAAGTGCGAAACACAGCTCGGAGCCCATCTCCGCGCACAGTGACTGCTGGACTATACTCCTCTGAAATTAGATAGAAAAAATCAAGGCTTCGAACCGTTTTTTTTTCGTTCCGGTTCGAATAAAAAAATATACAGTGCAACCTCGATATAACAAAACTGAAGGGAAGTAGAAAATAATCGTTATACCAAGTAATTTGTTACTGTGAGGTTTGTTATATAAAGATTAGGTTGGTCTACAATTCGTTATAACAAGGTAAGAATGTAGCGATGTCTATTTTTTTCGTTGTAGGATTCTCGTCTACATACTTAATGATTTCTCGTTTCTTTGCGACGGTTAAGGAACACCTTTTTTTGTTTTTCAGCCATTGCAACTTTAAAACTAGCAACAGTGACAAACATCAAAAAAGCAATAATGATTGTCTTACGAAAAATTTAACGTGTCTGAAGCAAAGGAGGAAGTTCTATCAAATATGAATTTTTGGAATACTGTTTAAAGTTTAAATAATTTGTAGGTCACTTTTTCAATTATCTCAACTGAAAAATAATTCCTAAAGAGTAAAATGCGTGTAAATTTCTTCCTATTATGAAATATATCTGTTAATAAGGGCCATAAACTATCTCGCTTACCCTACATACCTTCTCCGAAAGGGCACTTCTCTTGGAGTTATAACAGAACTCGAATATTGCGACAATGACAGCAAACGCAAGGCCGCATAGGAGAACGACGAACACCCCGCCGATGTTGTCGACACCCAGCGCGTTAGCCTTTGACTCCTTGTTACCCTTCTCCGTCCGAACGCACGTATCTCCAGAGTTCTTCCACCACTTGTCGTACAGCATCTGTATCTCGCCTTTCTCCTGCAGTTCGAGGATTGCTAGAGATATCTTATCGCGCCATGGGCTGCCCATCGGTGTAGCAATACCATAACCTTTAACCAGAAATCATTAAGTTACTTATACACTCAAAAAATGCACCTAGAAATGTATTAAATCTTTGAAGATTGAAGTGAAACTTCTTTAGCCAGACTAGTGAATTGGAATGATCTTGCCCCCTGCCTCCCCGGGCTCCTGCGCCACTGGTTAAAAGAATACTTTTGATTATTAACTCATATATGCCCACGGTCCTAATTGAAAACCTATATGTTATTTCAAAAGAATATAGTTTGATTGTTGAAATTAGAATTTAGAAATTAGAAAAACAAAAGAAGTTTCACTTCAACCGTGCGCTAATGTGGGTGAGGAACACACCACTATTTTAAAAATCGGCCTATAAAATGTGAAACCTTTAGTATCTAGAAGGCCGCCAATTTGCGTGAGGTTACAGTCGCGCTGCACGATGTAGTCGAGCATGGTGGACTCCATGAGGAAGGCGTAGTTCCCCTCCAGGACTCTCTGGATGCCTTCCTCGTACGTCGGCACGAACACACTGGGTTTCTTGTTCTCCATGAATCGCCACATTTTTTTGTACGTTTCTATCATTGAGTCCTAAATAACCACAAAAGGTCATTAGTTTTAAATATTTATTGACATCTTACCCTGAAAATTATGTACTCCCTCATTTTTTTCTAGCTCAAATCTTCTGATGATTGGACTATAGATAATATGAGTTCAAACAAGTATAATACGGAATTTGTTAGAATTTCCCTTATGTCCGGTATCATAAAGGACCTAACAAATTTGTTAGCTAACAAACACTTTCAACTGAGGTATCAAACATATATGACAGTTCTTTTGGAGTTTGTTGATGACTTTGACAAGTTTCGCGCACGCGTTGAAGGTAAATACAAACGGTATTAAAACAGTGGTGATGTTATGAAAATTATTTTGTACGGTCAAAGATGCCAACTGTGTTACAATTAATTGAAGTGTCACTGCTCTAAATTCCATAACTAATCCATAGATACTAGTACAGTATTAATACCCCATATGAATGTAATTGCTAGCTAACAAATTTTGTTAGGTCCTTTATAATACCGGGCATTAAGCTCGCAAAACGGAGGAGTTGAGGAGTATGTTGTATGTTGTTACATACACTACTACACTATATGTACATAAAATACGATTTTTTTCAATAAACAAATACAGCAGGGTCTCTTTTTACGCGGTAGATACGTTCCACAGAAAACTGCATATGAAAAATCGTAATTTTCTAAAACAGCGTAAAATAAATCAGTTAATGAAAATAGGCCGAAAATCGCATAAAAATGTTTCTGAAAATTCACGAAAATAAGAATAAAATTCAGAAGAAAATTTGAAATAAAATAAAATAAGTTTGTTTTTGAATTTTATTGAAAAGTAACAATATTTTTTTATTAATTTTTATCAGAATTATCGCCACTATCTGAAAATACAACTCGGCACGTTCGTTTACGAAATCTTGTTAAACGAATATATTAATAATAACAAAACGTTTACATATTTAAATTCATTGAATTGTTAGCTTTCATTTGATACCCCACAAAAAATGCATAAAAAAATCCGCGTGAATATTGGGAGCGTTTACGTCTGACTTGATTCATGGAATTTCTGGTGAAATGTACCAGAAATTTAAAGAATGTTATTTTTTAAGCGTGTAAGTAAGTGAGAAAGAACTAACTAGAAAGAGATAGAAACTAGTGATCAGACTAACCAAATAACTTTTATGTTCACTTCATGTTGAGCATTTCTGCCAGAACACTAATTTCTTTCCTTTTCTGGTTACTTCTTTCTCACTTCCTCACACGTGTAAAAAATGACATTCTTTAAATTTCTAATACATTCCACCAGAAATTCCATGAATCAACCAATCAAAACTCGTTATTTACTGTTTAACTTGAATTATAAATTTAGGGTATTCAGGTTTTATCCAGGTTTCTGAATAAAAATCTATTTTTTCATACCCTAAAAAACGTCATTGTACTTCCACTTTCCAGCGTTCCATAGGATATCTCCGTCTGGCTGGCTAAGTCTTCCGCGTTCTCTATGGGTGTGATCATTCGTTCCACCGTCAAAAACGCTGCCAAATTGGCTGTGTAAGAGGAGATGATGATCAACGTGAAGAACCACCAGATACCTCCGACAATGCGCGTAGAAGTAGCCTTTTGAGTTCAAAATAATATATTAGGCTTGATACATAACAGACTGTCAGACAGTGTGAGACAACATCAGACACCAACAATCAATATAAAGCAAAAACAGACAAGATGAGAAGTATTTTAAAGTAATTGTATATGTATTGCCATCTAGCGGTGATAGGATGAACTTCTAGTGAAGAATCAGACCCAATATTTATAGATTTCTGTAATCTGCAAAAAATAATTAATCATAAAACTGGTATTTTACATCGAAATAATTTGAAAAAAGTTGAAAAAAAAATGAAAATACAGTTTCCCCAAAATTTATTGGAATTTTCTAAAATATCTCCGATTATTATTAATTATGAATTTTAATATCCGAAGATGATTTCGGACTCCCCTCTCCAAAAAAATGGGTTATGTGTTTCACAAGTATATTTGTTTGTCTGTAGCAATTAATACTAGAAAGACGGGAGCAGTCATTTGACGGTAATTTCAATTTCAATATTGAATAATTCAAAAACTCTTTGACTTACCGTACTGAGACTTTGTGACTTTTATTAATACTAGTAGTTAAATGATACTATGTATCAAAATAATTCACATGTCTTTTCTTTATTGTTTAAAATATTGATATACCGACAAAGACGGCGGCGGTCTTTTGACGGTTATGATCTGATAAATGTTTTTAATTGTTGTATGTTTTTAATTGTTGTTGAGAGGGTACAACAATAAATACGTATATGAATTGCTTTTATTTTATCAGTCAAAGGAGTGGTCAGTATAGTTTCGACCGCCTGTAATTGTGGATCAATATTATTGTGAGTAATTTGTGAAAAAATGTCTCGAGGGCTTCGAGATAACGAAATACTTTCTATTTTGCAAAATATACCCGAAGATGAAATGTAAAAATTGTGTGTGAATATTAAAATTAGATCTTGTTTTAGTTCTTTACTTTAAATTTTTTTCGCCACTCATAAAAAAAGATATTTACTAAATTTGTAGTCATTTGACTGGTCGCCGTAGATTTTCCCGTCTTTCTAGTGTTAAAGTGTATTTTAATTGCAAAAACAATTTCGACTGAACACAGATACAATTGCTTCTAATTACGGTTAAATGCGTCTCATCTTACAGAGTCGTCATAGCTCCAATACGACTCCATCTGTCTCCACAATGCGGTCTTTGAGATCAAAGAACTGTAGTAGATATAATTAATATTCATGCATGTGCGTAAACATGTAATTACCTACACATATATATATTTGTAAGTTATTTGATCAAACGTGTATCTCTTATTTAAATAATTATGTCAGCACTCACTGATTTAAGGTATTAGCGCTCATATATGTACGCAGGGCCGGATTAACAACGTAGCAGGAGTAGCAAATGCTACGGGCCCCGCGACTTTCCGGAAAAATATCTGTTATTGGACTCTAGATTTTTTTTAGTTTAATATAGTATATTAAAAAAAAAAAAAATAGGGAAATAAAAAATGAGTAACGCGACTAAAAAAAAAAGCTCTTCAAGTTTTTATTTTTCTATAGTCCAAATAAAATCTGAAATTTCAGTCGGTATGACAAAAAAAAAAGGTCATCAGTTTTTAATATATATTATATTTTCCATAATTTGTAAAAAATCTCATTATTCAGTCCATATAGAAATTTCAATCGTTAATACCCAGAATTTCACCCCCCCCCCCCTCCCCCGACGCCAATGCCAAGGGCCTCTTTATAACATTTGCTACGGGCCCCGTGCTTTCTTAATCCGGCCCTGTATGTACGTTTACCGTATAGGTTATTTTTGTGTGCAACTCTAGCTTTAAAATTCAAAGTTAACTTTTTGCAGTACTAAGGAAAAAATAAATGTGGAATCCGTGACTCGCAATATCGAAGATACGAGAAGCTTTGTGATCGTTTTAGAATGAAACAAAAAATTGTTCTCCAATTTCGAAATTTTAAATTGATCTTTTCGTTCCGTGTCTGTCTGTCTGTCCTTTGAATCCCATTCCCTTACAAAGATTTATCTCAATTTGCTTTAAAAAATCATGTTTTTTTTACGAAATAGTCAGGCAAGTTATTTGAACACTTGGTGAATTTAGCACGAGGAAGCACTGTGCATTTACTTGGCAGATGTTTTTTTCATTGTGGGGTGTGGGGTGACACTCCATTTCCGACCCGGGTGTCACTCACCCCCTCTAGCGACGCCACAGAGTACATGGCGGTAAATTTTACGTAAATTACAATTTCAATATAAATTTTAAAACTTTTCACATTTCTTGTTATTTTAAGTTTCTCTTGTTTCAATTTCAACAAGAGATCGATTTTGTTTTTCATATTTATTGTATACATAAATAAATATTGTAAAACTTCGATTTAATTTTTTGTTTCAAATTTATTTTTTCTTCAATAAGGTACTGGCACCAATCTTGGCCGCTTTGAAAGAAAGATATACTGTTTTTTTGTGATTGATGGGCTCATTTTTGTAATTTTCATGAACTCATGTTACTAATAAAAGAAGTAACCTCATTATTAAATCAATTTATTTATCAAAGTCCGCAAATATAGTATGTTTTTTAAATTAAAGCCTTGTATTTGTTTGTTTTTTTCCCAGTAATGGACAAAGTAAAATCAGTAATGAGCACTCAGTGCTGAACACTTGCTAATGATTAGAAAAAGATAAGGACAACGACACAAAAGTTATAAAATAAAGAATCGTAAAATTTGAAACAATGTAAATCAGATACTAATAATAAAATTATATGGCGATTTAAGTATCTATATATTATGATCCAACACTGGGGTAAAGTCCGAGACTGTTGCCAAAACCTTAGTTAGGTTGTTAAAGTAATAAATTTAAATTCTAAGCGATCCACCCCCCCCTCCCAATTCATCAAATTTTGACAAATGAAAAAAAATACTGAACAATTTTCTATAAAACTTTGTAAACAAATCATTTGTATAAAAGTAAACCATAGATATATTTTTTATATTGTGCGTATTTTACAAATTGAAAATCTAAAAGATGCATCAAGTGGAAGGTACACAAATACACATGTGCGCCGACAATGGGGGAAACGGCTATTTAAAAAAAATATTTTTTTATTCAGGTAAAAAATAAATACATTTTTGATATAAAAAACTGAAACCATACTAGATTTAAAAATCCCCCCCCCCCTCTCTAAGAAAAGTATTATGCAGGCGCCCATGTAATTATACTCTTTTCTTTTCAGTTTCAATTTCAACAGAGAAGTAATTTATTATTGTATAAAAAGAAAACTTCTCTATATATGTTATGTATCTATAGTAAATATTATAACTAACATTGCAGCTATTGTAAGAGAAACCCACGCAGTTTCCTGGACGTAAATCTATTTTTATTATTGTAATATATAACTTACAGTATATTTCCTCTCCGTGTCGATAGATATGATATACATTATTACTGAATACATCTTTACAACCAAATATATAAAATCAGATATGAAGTACAATATCGCTATAAAATTTATTATTTTTGTTTTGTCATGGAGATTCATAAAAATTTACATACTTCTGTTAGTTTTTAAGTATGAATTATTTTATATACAGGGTGATTTACAACTAGGGTGACCAGGTCTCAGGGTTTGCACATTGGATCTCCGGGATCCGGGTTTGGGTGCAATTTCTCCGGGTATTGCAAAAAATGACGACTAAAAAAAAAGTTCGTCAAAAATAGAGCAGGGGACATAACAGTTTAGATTATGGTAACAAATTTTATGACAATAAAAATAAAAATAAAATAGAGAAAATAAAATAAAAAAGGGGTCTTCTTTTACATCTCAGGGTTTACCAAAACTAAAATCTGGTCACCCTATTTACAACTAGTGTAAACAAATTTTACAGTAGATCGAGGATGTAATTTTAAGCAAAAAAACTTATGTGAAACTATGTCCGGAAATTCTTCGCGAGGGAGCTACAGTCTCTTGCCCAAAATAAAAAAATTGATATAAATATACCTCCTAATACTTATCATCATAGAGTTATAGCCAGTTGTATTACTGTTACTCGTATTTTACTAGCTTGATTAAAAAACGGGACTATAAATGTGTGTTTTTTAAATTTATTTTTATTTTTATTTTTTCGGTCCCGCAGGCCTAAGTTTTAGCTTTGGATCAAAAGTTAATTGTCCCAAAATTTCAAACTCATAGATCAAACCTGTGGACGGCGCAAACCGAGTCTTTTTTCCATTTGATTAACATGGGAAAAATTACTTTTTTACTTATGCGTGAATATCTCGTTGAAAAATGTATTTATTTTAATTTATTACAGCAGCATATTATAGAGAATTAAATTTCTTACAAAAAAGATCCCAAGTGCTCAATTCATAGATCGAATATTTTTAAAGATATGTTCGTTCATAAAAAGTAAAATCCAATTTTTATGATAATTTTTAAACAAACATTTCTTGAAATTTGTTAGATTCTCTACAAAATATTCCCCTGAGAAATTAAATTTTTCAACGAGATATTCACGTGTAAGTAAAAAAGTAATTTTTCCCATGTTAATCAAATGGGAAAATTAATTTTTAATTTCAATACTAATACGTTTGTACATTTTTATGTAATATCATTTGATAATTTTATAAAAATTTCGGATGGGTTTTATAATATCTCATTTCCTTTAGTCTTTCATCACTATATTCCCCTTCGACCCCCCCCCCCCTACCTCCCATTGAAATGTCAGAGAGTTAAAAACACTTCCTTTGGGTTTAATTAAATTTCACATTTAGGCGAAGTTCTAGTTATGCGGTAATTAACGATTTATGCATTTGTATTTCTGTGAATAGAATTTTAATATTTATTTTATTATTTCTTTCGTGAAAATTAAAGTAGGATCTCATTTATTTGACAAATTAATTATATTATTTGTAAGTTATTTTATTTTAGCAGACTTTCGATGTGTCGTAAGTTTTGTACAAGTCTTGAGGCTTCCGCGGTGATCTTGATATGGATCTTGACTTCTGGGTGTAATCCGCGTCGATTTGGTCATGTTATCGGCCAACGTTTCGTCACACATTGGCTGTTGTAAAAACGCACTTTTAGAAGACACGACCAAATCGACGCGGCTTACACCCAGAAGCCAAGATCCATTTCATAAGTTTGATTCAATTTAAAATAAAATTTTTATGATACGTGAAATTAGGTAAAAAAATTTCGGTTTTAAAAGTGTATGTATTTAAAAAAACAACAAAAATCGAGTATTTAAAAAAATTTCACAGGCTGTAATATTTGATTATTTTATAATTGTATAATCTTCAAGGTTTTAGGCTTAGGTAGACCTCATAAGAACATTTTTTCAATTTCCAAAAAAAAATTTTTATTTTGTAATTTTTTTGTAATTTTGAAAATTTACTTTTAATTATTCTGCCGCATATTAATAAAAATAATAGATACACATTTGATATTCATGCAGTTTTTTAAATAATATATACACGCACAATATCTTTATAAATATATACAGTGTGATTTATAAGTTATTAATATAATATCTGAAAATAATTAATTTACAATATTTATTCATAAATAGGGCGTCACATGAGACGTCACTAGGTTTAGGTATAAAAATCATTCTCGTCTCGGCCTCATTTCGTACAAGCAGTGGCGCACCCAGAAAAAAATTCGGGGAGGCCAGGTATTTTTTTTTTGTAACGATATGTAACTTTCATTTTTTTATCTATTATAATTGTTAAATTCAATTATGTACTCGTATATTGAATAAAAATTCTAGGGGAGATCTGACCCTTACCCCCCCCCCCATGGGTGCATCACTGCGTACAGGTGATCAAGACCGAAAAAAGTTTTTTTTACACAAAAAAAATAATTTTTGTAATAAATATTTGATAGTGCATTTTTCAGTCATCAAGAATTTATTTATCATAATCTCGACGGTTCGATTCGTCAAAATTAGGTGAAAATCTAGTCTCGGCGTGAAACCATATTCATGCATTGATTATGTTTTTAAATATACCAATATACATTACAAAAAAAAACGACTATATATTTTAAGTAAACATAATTTTTCGTTAGGTGTTCTATTTCTTATCCTACTTCGATTATATGCAATATTTCAACCAATATCTTTTATGTCTGGTATTATACTGAATTTCCTTTCGAGAAAAAGCCAAGTTAACGCTATCTGCGAGGTGTCAATTATAAAAGATAACTTACTAATGAATTGTATGGTTTATATGAATAACCTTGACGCATACGCGTTAAGTAGAAATCAGCGCTCTTAAAGCAGTGGTGACAAGTGTACCTCTTAAAATGCAAAGCACTGCTCTAACATTCTGAGTAAATTTATAACGATTTGATACCCCGCAGATAGTGTTATCTTACTTTTTGTTCTAGAGCAGTTTTTATATAAATCAAAATAAATACATATATCCCAGTTTAAATTGACTGTATCATGTTACCGATGTTCTACTGTATAACTGACATTAACCAGAAAGTACCGTTTGTGTTTATACAGTAAGCACCTATGGAAAAAACTAAAATGTAATGTGTACAATGAAAAATGTAATAGGTGCTTACTGCAACAAACAAAAACAAAAAATATACAGTAACGGTCGTGATTTAATTTAACTAAAACCAGTGGCGTAACCAGATTTTTTTTAAGGAGGGGGGCATTGACATATAACATATATTTTACATATATATTATATGGTATGATATGTATAACCATCTAGCCCCTTGTTGGTTACAATTACAACACTGCAGGAGGGGAGAAAGGACCCGTGCCCCCCACTAGTACGCCATTGACTAAAACTCTTAAAAATACTGAAAATTGTGACCGTTGCTGTAAAACAGGGGTGAACAACTTAATTTATTCAAAATTCTTTTGAATTTGACAATTTTTTTATCACTCAAAAAAAGTCGACTTTGGCCACCCCTGTTGAAAATGATTTAATGCCAGCTTAATGAATATTGGTATATTCTAATGAAATATGAAACGTGTACATTTATACGAATAGAAATGAAAAAAATAGGTGCTTACTGTAGAAGGAAATATATTTAATAAATTCTGTATTCCAATAAAGTTTTTTTTAAATGCAGAATTCATTTGAAATTAAAATGATTTTCATTTTTTCAAATACAAGATTAGTCAATAAAAATAACCTATATTGCCGTTTAAAAAAGGTTTCATTGACGTCATAAGTATGAAGTCATGAAGGGGGAAAAAACAAAAGGGCTGTATAAGTGGGCTTGAAATTTTTATTAATCTTTTATTAAAATCTTCTTTGATATAATTGATAGTTACGCGGATAAATCACCAGATCTTTACTTTAACCCTGTATAGGTCTTGTTTTTTTTATTGAAAATCATTTTAATAAAACATGGGCACCATTTTGTTATGATAATAAAATATACTAATATAAATTTGTTGCATAAAGAAAAAATATAAAAAATTCAACAAAACATTTTTATAAATACAATTATCTTTTAAACGGTGTTTTATATCGAAAAACTACAAGATATATATTATGTAGGTTTAAAATTAAGGATTCCAAAACATATTTTATATTATCAATCCGATAACTAATACTGGAGATACGAGAGTTTTTTAAATTGTTAACAGTTGGTAACTGCAAAGAAATTTTGCTAAGTACTTTAATTTAACAAATATCTTTTAAAAGGTGTATTATATCGAAAAATTACAAGTGACGTAATATTTAGGCATTGAAATAAGGATTCCAAAACATATTCGATATCACCGATTCGATAACTAATACCGAAAATACGAGTGTTTTTCAAATGTTAACAGTTGGTAACTGCAAAATATTTTTGCTAAGTACTTTAATTTAAAAAATATCTTTTAAATGGTGTATTTTATCAAAAAATTACAAGACACATAATATTTTGGCATTGAAATGTGGATTCCAAAACATATTTTATATCACCGATTCGATAAGTAATATCAGAGATATGAGAGTTTAAAAAAAAGGTTTATTTTTAGGTGCCCATGTAAATATATACACAAACCATTTGACGGTACCTTCGGGTTGAGGTCAGATCCTTGCTGCATGAGTGTGCCGATCGTGAACCAGAAGCTGTTGGACAGAGAGAACTGGTTCTCAACGAGATCGTTCTCGAAATCGCACGGGTGCGGATTGTGCCACTCATACGGTGAGAATCTCGCTACAACGAACATCGTTATAGAGACTAGCACGTATGCAGCGAACACGTACAGCCAAATATCAACCGCCAGCGGGTTCATGAAGCTGAACAGACGCGTCGGCTGGCTCGTTGGAACCTTTAATGATAGGTAAATGTTTTTTTTTCAAAAAAAGTCAAAAATAGCACCGGATGAAAAACAAAAAAAATTTCAAATTTTCAAACAGTTATATCTCCGCAAAAAATGATTAGATTTGCATGATCTAAAGCTCATTTGAAAGCTTGCACTTTCTAGTTTTTAAGTCAAAAGTTCATTTTTTTACTATCCTCTGTCACTTTGTGCCAAGGGATTAAAGAATTCGAAAAATTATCTCTTATTTTTTTATAAACTTTAAAAGCATATACGAGTTGTAATTTTTTTTTAAAGGAAAAATTCAATGTAAGCGTTCGAAAGCTTGTTTTTTTTTCTTGAAAATGCTTTCTTTTTCATCTCCGTACGATTTTATTTGTCCGCGTTATTCACTGTCAAAGAAAAATTAACACACAATTGCAAAATAATCATTAGAATGCCCTTACTACAAATTCAAATTACCGAGGGGACGATGATACATGGATTTTTTTCAATTTATCGAGTGTTTTTCAAAAGGCCGGAAAAAAATTATCGAGTGTCAAGTTATCGAGAGTCGACTGTAATAGGAAAGCTTTTAAAGGTTTGATATGAATACAGTCAAACATATATCATGTGAAATACAATAGAACTTTTATAAATGTGACCTATAATCCTATAAATAAGAAATAAAAGTAAAAAGAAAGTTTTTTTTTCAAATGAAAATGAAATTAAAAATTAATATAGATACACATAATACGGGTCTTGTAATTAACAATAAGTACATTGGTATATTTTCTTTATCAGTTATTTATTTTTTAATGTGTATATAAATTATATATGGTGATTTATCGATGGCTCTTTATTTAGCGAAAGAAAGTTTATAATAAAAAATTATCTGCTCGAATCGAAATGAGAAATATACAGGATGTTGAAAAAATCGAGTGATCATTGCTAACTTTGTTTATGTACTATTTTTTTATACAGTGTATTCCAAGTTGATTAAGCCATAGGAAATTTAACATAGGGACAATTAGAAGTGTTGTAGTAGCCTTTGATCGAATTTAACGATGTGTGATTGGTGCATTTTGAAATGCCGCCACAAAATTTTATAAAATAGTCAATAGCATTTTGTTTTCAAATGTATAAGTATCTGCCAAAAAATATTATTATTATTTTATCTAGGATGCTTACTTTAATTTCATTACTAAAGTTGAAAACAAAATACTGTTGATTAATTTAAAATTTATCAGTTAGTTTCGAGGCGGCATTTCAAAATGCACCAATCACACATCGTTAAGTTCGATCAAAGGTTACTACAACATTTCTAATTATCCCCATGTAAAATTTCTTATGTCTTAATCAACTTGGAATACACTGTATACTATTTTAAAAAATACTATTTTGTGTCAAAAAAACAATCGAATGTCGAATTTACGAGATACCTTGAAATATAACTTTTTTTAAATGAAATAACCTGTATATTATTATTGGATTTTATAGCTGAGAATGTTCTTTTTATAAGAGTATAGTACGTGCATGGTGGTAAAATGAATAAAAAACAAATTAAAAAAATTAATAAAAAATATCGAAATATTCAGGTCATTCCATTTAAAAAAAAGTTATATTTAAATGTGTCTCTTAAGTTCGACATTTTTTTTACACCACCATTATTCATCACAGAAAAATACTGATTCTTTGTCCCTTTAACCGATCTTCTAACTCCAATAATAACAAAGTTAACAATGATCACTCGATTCTGGTGAACACCCTGTATACAATTTATACAATATACATATTAGATAGATACATTTTTATTTCGTATAGACTGTTCGTACATTATTATCAAATAATAATCCCCTAACCATAAAAATTGTAACAGTTTTAGACTTACACGTGTTTTCATAGCATTCATTAGAGTCTAAGTAACTTAGAATTTTGTATTTGATATATTATGACAGTTGGTATTCTTAAGTTAGTAATAAATATATGTATATAAAAAATATACAGAGTGTACCATTAAATAAATCATCAATATGCATATCGTTTCATTAACATGGAGAACCCTATAGAAGTTTTAAATGACTGTAAATTTTTTTTCGTTCAGATAAATCATATGTAAGAAAGAGTCGTAAAGAAATAGTGTGTAAACGTTTCTTCTGAGCCATTCTATACACTATTATTAAACAGATTCCATTATCGAAATTGTATAACAACACCACAAAATTGGAATACAATTTTCCCAAAAAATACTCGTAACGACGTTAAAATCTAAATCAGGATATTGTTACAGCTTTCCCCCCTTCGGCAAAGACTCCATTCCAAATTTAATTGACCGTAGGGTTAAATCGTCCATAGATTAAGCTGAGTGTCTACAACCTCCTTTTTTCTTTCGTTCAGTCTAAATATAGAGATGTAGAGTCATTTACAATGATTGAGTGCTTATTACTATGAACAAGTTGAATTTGTTGAAAAAAGGCATAAAAATAAGTTTTTTTTTATTGTTTTATTGTCCTTGGGACTTGTTTGTTTTCGAATAATAAACAAAGGTATTTGTTGTGTTGATAAATTTATCTAGTTTTGATCTGTCTGTCTGTCTGTATGTTATAGCCCTCCCATTTTATCATGTATATGATAAGATTAAAAAAGAATTTTTTTGGATCTCCCTTTCCATAAACTGAAAAGTGTACTCAATTTTTTTTACTTTTTTTTTTTTTTACTTTTTTATTGAGTGGGGTGTCTATAGATAGGTCTCTTAAAATGCAACAAAAAAGGTTTTAGAACTTTTTGATTTTAACCCTTCAGTCAAGATATATTTGCTTTTTTACGTCATTTTCAGTGTTTCTCATAATTTCTAAATTATCGATGCAAAAAATCTGAAAAAAATCCTGATTATAGCTTTTAATTAGTACTTTCAATGAAAATTATAACGAACACTAGATTTTTTTAAATTTTATATTGTACTTAAAAAAAACCCTATTATGTGCGTACCATTTTATTTTGTAGTGAAAAGGGTTAAGTGTTATAATTATGTTTAAAATTAAAATATCAATTTATTTTTTTACATTTATTTATTGTATACTTATTTGGCAGAAGAAATTTTAAAATTATTTTTTAATCTAAATTTTAATTATATTCAAAATACATTGAAACCATGCAGATAAATATAAATTTAAAATGGCCTTTGAGCTATTTAGTGATCTTCATTTACCCCCCCCCCCCTCAATTGTCAGTTTAGAAATCACATGTCAAAAAATTCTGAAAAATAAACAAAATTTCGATATCTTCTACCAAATATATACGAACTTATTATTTATAATGTTATTTTTTATAGCCTGTGATAATGAGGCACATATATTGACAAACAGCAGCGCCTCTAGAGGCCTAAAGCCTAATCAGCCATCACGAGTGCCTCTTCATTATGCATAGCATTGCTACCAAGTATTTGTATGTACGTATTTACATTTGTACATATACTATACAATATTATACATATATATACACATAGATCCATTGCACTAGAAATCATATGTACATTAATTAGTTACTATGAATAATATATTGACCTATTCAGAAGCTATTACGAGTAACTACACGAAAGAATATTGATGATTTTATATTTTATAAACAATTTATATGAGATGTTAGAATGAATTAATATCTTTTGTTTTGATAAATATTGAATGAAAGTCTGTCTGCTTATAATATTTATTAGATTAATAAATCATTTATTGATGTTTAATTTCAAGCGAGAAACAGCAGTGGCGGGTTTGGTTTTCCCAAAAAAATATTTGGTATATTTTTTCACTTTTAAAAATCTGACAAAGTTTTTATTTAGCACTAGAGCCTAAGGCACCCCCCCCCCCCCACTTAGTCCGTTTTTGACAAACAGTGAAATAGTAAAATTATTTTAATAATGTGAATGCGGTACAAATAATTAAAAAAAAAATGTTTGCTGTTAAACTTTTTGCGATAGTAGTGTAA
Source organism: Sialis fuliginosa (assembly GCA_961205875.1). Classification (NCBI taxonomy): domain Eukaryota; kingdom Metazoa; phylum Arthropoda; class Insecta; order Megaloptera; family Sialidae; genus Sialis; species Sialis fuliginosa. Next base: position 2,772,526 of record OY540813.1, on the reverse strand, counting down.
TTAAAACAGTTTGGCTTCTGAACGATCGAATTATTATGCATAGTCCAGTATATAGGTATTTTTTTTTACAATAAATCCAGCAGTTTTAAAATTAAAAATTATGACGTAGTTTTTGATCTTGGTGAAAAAACGCGGGATTTTTTTTTGTTGTTGTTGGTAATATATTATTTCCGGTTGGTTTTATGATTAAAATAGTAAATCATTGTTATAGAAGAGAAAATTGTCTACAACTTTGGTTCTTACAGATTTTTTATAGGTTGGGTAGTTTTTGACCTACAGCGGGATAAAGTCAATATGATATAATTAAGTATAAATTGATAGTTAAAAAAAAAATCTTCTTTGTACGTCTATGGGCCAAAAACTATCCAATCTATAAAATTAAGTTTGGAAACAAAATTGTAGGAAATTTTATTTTCTATAATATTGATAATAACTATTGTGGTCGTAGGATTAACGGGAAAGAAGATATTACTTCAAATCTACAAAACTCCTGGATTTGATGTAACCAAATTCCTTTTTGGAACGACGTAAGCCGGACCTGCGGATTGACCCCAGAGCTCTGTCTGAGCAGGGTGCCCGCGACGAACCACAAACTGTTCGATGCATTGAACTGGTTAACCCTGCAGTAGGCCGGTTTCCAGGGCCGTGGGTCCACCCACTCGTACGGCGTAAATCTTGCGATTATTAGCAGGGTGACGGCAACGCAGCAGAATCCAGCTGCGGCCGTCAGCCAGATCTCCTTGTCCAGAGGTTTCAGGAACGTGAATAGAGTAGACATTTTGTCTGTCGGGACCTGGGATTGTGGGTTTTTATCTTTCGTAACTACCTTATGGGTTTATCTTGTGAAATTGATAAAACGAATTTGAAAATAAAAATGTTTGTTGATTTAAAAAAAAATTACAATAATTATGGGAGCTTCTATGGGCCGTGATATTTTTTTTAGATCAAATCTTATGAACGATTTTTGTAATAGCTTTCCAAATCTGCCCTTAGATTTTTTTTATGATCAGTTGTTCCCTAGTTATAAGCATTTAAAGTTAAGCGTGTTTTTTTGTTTTGATCGCAAATAACTCGCTTAAAAGTAGTTGTACAGAAATTCGAAAAAATGTAAATTGTAGCAAAAGTCCGATCTACGAAAATAATTCATTCGATTTGGTTAAAAATGGCTACCAAAATTGATATACATTTTTTAATTGTCATATTCGTTTTCAGCGCTTAAAAATACTTAAAAAGGCTTTATTTTACGATACATCAGCCTTTCCCAAAGTTTTTCAAATGCGGACCTGTATTTCCATTTCACGCCCCCCCCCCCCCCTGTATATATATTATGTAAAAACGAATTTTCAATAATTTGTTGATTATCGTAAATTCACACAAAATATAATAGTATAACCGATGCCCAGTTTCACAAACGATAGTTACCTATAGTTTATCTCAAACTGTTTAGTAAATATTGATTTGACCAATCATTTCCCTTGGCTCACATTATCTGCTGCTATGATCACTTGAGCAAAGGTTAATTTAATGTGCAGCTTAAGTTTGTTTGTGCAGCTCTGAATTGTACAGTTCTAAAATTTCCTTAAAATAATTTTAAATTTTAGTGTAAATAGTTATTTAAAAATCTAGTACATTATGATTCCCTAAATAGGTACAATTCAAAGTTACCATACGTTTAAATAGTTGACTTTTCATGTCACATTGATTGGGAACCTCTGATTGACCATATATATTTGCTTATATTACAATTCATACTAATATTATAAATGCAAAAGTAACTCTATCTGTTTGTCTTTTTGTTACCTTTTCACGGCTAAACTGCTACACCGATATTGATGAAATTTGGCAGGGAGATAGCTTGTATCCTGAGGAAGGTCATTGTATCCGGAAAAATTGATTAAATAAAAAAATACAAAGTCCACGCGAACGAAGGCGCGGGTAACAGCTTATTTCTAATAATGCTAGAGTAACATATTATAGGCTAGTTCACAATTTATTGATAACATTCTGTTTGTTGCCCTTGAGGTAGGCCCGACTACATTATAATTCCCAACAACGTATAGCAACATAACACCGCCGATCAAAATACAATTTGCAACAACGGGAGAAGCAACAACAATGTTCCGGTTAATTATTTTATTGCCGAGGTAATTTCATCAAACACTAATCGAGTTATCCGGAAGTTGGCGGCCACTTTAAACGTTTCTGAGCGAGTTTCAGGCGTACCACCTCTCCTGTTCTCATTTCTGTATAATCCTTACCCCCCCCTCTTCCCCCACCAACGCATTTCCGAGATCCCTTGTTTAACTCGTTTGCTCTCACCTTGCGTATGCGAGGTAATAATTTCAGACGAATAAACAGGATATGTGTTATAACATACTTTGCGGACATAGTACTTTGGAACTATAGATCATAGAGATTTCGGATTGGTCTTAAAATGTATTTTATATAATCTTGTTTTATGTATTTATTATTTAAAATTAATATACAAAGTTATTTAAATTAAAAATATACAACTTAACCACAATAAAATATCAGGAGCTTAACAGTTCCAGACTGGAACTGTTAGGCTCCTGATGAGGACTTCTTGTGAAGTCGAAACACGTGTCGAGTGACAAGTGACATTGTTTTATTGTGGTTAAGGTGTATATTTTTAGTTTAAGTGAGTTTCTCCGTTTTTCCAGTAATACAAAGTTATATTAATTGAATCATTAAAATATCTTTGTATTCTTGGTATACGGTGAAAGGTACTGGATAATACCCCAGTGTTGGACACTTCTTTAATTAAATGTACTAAATTATAAATATATTGACAATAGGCCAATGGGTGTCAAAATGGTGGACATTTAAACAAATTATTAGTGTAATATATTTATTAATTATTATATTATCATTTATTTCATAACTTTTGTATTGTAGTACTTAGTGTCCATCACTGTGTTTTACTTTGTCCATTACTGGAGAAAAAAGATAAACAACTAAAATTTGTAAGTTAATAAGCAAATGGGGTAACTGGAAATGGAACTCTGAAAAAGTTTGATTTCGAAAAAAATGTTGGTGAACAAAAAAATTCATAAGCGAATATTCAGTTAAATTCATAAATAATTTAAACATTGTAAAATCTAATTGTTAATGAACAAATAATGATACATAAAAGCTTCGGAATACAATTAAATTAGTTATTTATTCAAGTTAAAATTGGACGTAAAGTAAGATCAAAGACATGGTTTTTAAATACTTAAAATTCTTTTTATCACCTTTTTAAATAAATATAACCTTTAGATTGTTTTACAATTTTTGATATTTAAATAAGGTACTGGCACCAGTCTTGGACACTTTAAGAGCAAGAAATACTGTTTTTTTTTATCGATGGCTTCTTTTTTGTAATTCTCATGAACTCATGTTGCAAATATAGTTTGTTTTTTAAATTATATCATTTTATTTTGTTTATTTTTCTCCAGTAATGGACAAAATAAAACCAGTAATGGGCACCCAATGATGGACACTTGTTAATGTTTACAAAACGATAAGTACTACGACACAAAAGTAATAAAATAAAGAATCATAAAATTTGAAACAATGTAAAGCAGATGCTACGATAATATAATAATAAATAAATAGATTACACTAATTAATTAGTTTAAATGTCCACCATTTTGACATCCATTAGCTGATTTTACAGTTATGATTCAGCAATGGCAGTATGTAATCAAATATCAACAAATATTTCTAATTTAGTACATTTAATTAAACAAATGTCCAACACTGGTATATTGTTGAAGACTGGTGCAAGTACCTTATGTACAAAAATTCCAGGTTTCTTTTTACGCGGTAGATATGTTCTAAAGTGAATTGGTTCCATAATAACGATTTAAAATAAAATATTATCAGGTGATAAAAAATGTTTATAATTGAAACACAGTACGTTTTATCTGTAGTAAACAAAATATAACATGTTTCTATTATTTTATATCTATATAAACACCTTTTTAAAGCGAATTCAATAAAATAATAATCGATTTGTATTCTGAACAAATAACGAAACCGTTTGTGCGAAGAGAACAATTTTAAAGCTTTACCAATTTTGTGATACTTTATGATTATTACAAAGAACAAACTTTGGAAAAAGTGTGATCATTTTGTATCTAATTTTAAAACGATTTATCTTTATGAAAATAATAATTATATTGACTAATTGTAGACGATATTTTTTCATGCGTGGAAGCTTTAAAAAAACAACTATAAAATACTTTAAAATTAGGTCACGGTGATTCAAATCTGAATAAAATTAAATTTTATATTATACAGGGTGAGGTAAAAAAGATCGGACACTCGAAATAAATCGAGTTTTAGAGAAAAATGATAATTGTAAAAGTTTTTTAATTTTTTTAACGGAAAATAATATTTTTCGACTTTCAAGAATTTTTTAATCGGAAAAATACAAAATACAAAAAAAATGTTTATTTTAATCTTATAAAAGTAAAAAAAAAATTATGAAATAATTTCCAAGTTTAAGACTTTCTTACTATTAATAAAAAATGAATGTAGTTTTTGATATACAGGCTGAGTTTTTTATCTTGAGACATCTAAGCATCTGGAAAAACTAAATATTTTTACGGAAAATGGGTGGGAAGCGCATTCCACTTATAGTGATTTGAAACAAAAAAATCAAATATATTTTCATTTGACTTTTTTTCGTTGAAAATCGAGAAAAAAAATACAAGATAATACGATAATTATTAGAGTGTAGAACAATATTTTCAAATTATAGTCCAATCGGTTGATTAGAATTTCATTTCTGCTTCCCACCAACCGAAAAAAAGTGATTTCGAGAAAAACGCATTTAAAAATTTAGTAACAGTTATTACACTAACACGGCCTCTTCTTTTCTTTGTGCTATAACTTCGTAAATTCTTTGAATTCTGGTCTTCAATTTTCACAGAATACTTTCAATATATTTTACTTCCATAATATGTAAAAAAAAATCAAATTTTTTAAATCGTCACACCGCAATACTGCCTAAAAGAGTTGCAACTTTTAAACTACTCATCAAAATATTTTGCAATTTTAATATATAAAACTACAATATATAATAAACATTTTGAGACCAACCCGAAGTTTGTCTGATTTATAGTTTTCGAGTTATATGTCAGCAAACATTTGACGTATTTTTGTCACATTATACATAATTTCTTTGTAAGTTAATTCCGGTTTATATCAATGTAAATAAAAATATTTTTTGTTTTTAAAATAACAAGTAGTAAAAACAACATGGACACAAGTTAAATGTTTGACAATTTCATTATAAAAAGCACGACTCGTTCCGGTTTTTGGCTGTAGAGGTCCTCACAGCGCTATAATCAAATTGAACAAGATACGCGGGGAAAAGTAAGCAGATGGTTTTTTTTGTACGAGGTTCCATTAAAAATGATATATGGTCTAAGCACGCAGAATGTTTATAAGACTCTTCTGTTTTATCTTATAGAGTACCTCGTATTGTTTACTAAATGTCATTAAATTAACTGGTCATCAGATTATTATAATCCAGAGAAAAATATAATCTTTCAACATTAATTTAGGAAATTTTTATTTAATTTATTTTCAAGTATATTTTATTGTGTATTTTAATTTTTCACTGCAAATAAATATATGGGGTGAAATCCTTTAGGTCCACACAACCAACTTCCCCACATGATATGACTATCAATACTTGAATACTGATTATTTATTGTTTTAATAAAGTTTATGTGGATATATTTTTTTAATATGTATCTATGTATATGAAAACTTTTAATGGAATTTGTAATATTATGAATATTAGTTATAATAATATAATACACATTTTTAGAATAACTAATCTGACAATTTGAATTTAATTGCATTTGTTTGATTTCCAAAGCAACATGAATTAGTAAACGTGTTTGTTAGTATTCAAAATTAAAATTTTGAGGGTGGTTTTCACCCTTTCAATATTTTTACCCATACAAACTTTTACACTCCCTTTTACAAGTTAATAATTTTATTCCTAGGGTTCCATAGAAAACTAGGAATATTTATAGTTTCGGTCAGTCAGTCTGTCTGTCTGTTATATACCTATTAAGATGAAATTTAGCATACGGACGTATGTAGATTGATAACCCCAAAAAAGAAATGAGATTTTTGAAAAAATATTTTTTTTGCACAGCCTCCTTTAGATTTAAAAGTGTACTAAATTTTTAGTTTGTTTATCTTGCGGTGTCTTTAAATAGATCTCCTAAAATGCAATAAAAATGGTTTAGGTGTTTTTGATTTTAACCCTTCAGTCACGTTATCAGAGTGTCCCCCCCCCTCTAATTATGTAACCGCCGAAGAACTCTGAAGAAATTCCACAATGTAGCTTTTAATTAGTACTTTCAATGAAAATTATAACTAAAATAGTTTATGAATTTTTTTTTTTAATAAATAGTAAACTTTTATATACTTTCGTCAACATGAGATAGCTCTTGATACGTATTATTAAGTAGAGTTAGTTCATGATAATGTTAATGAAAATGGCCGTTTTATTTAACTTCTTTACGGGCAGGAATGGGTACGTAAATTAATCTAATCTAGCAATTGTGTTTCCCAAATTCGGGGTAATTTCATTACATTATATGCATGTTCGTATAGTGCAATCTATTGTTTGTTATTTCATTACAAATTACGAACGGAAACTTCTTTGTCTAGCGGGATCTGATTGGTCGAAGGCGTATACTGACAGCTCTAAACTAGCTTTACTAAAAACATAGGATATGAGGGAAATCATGGAAACAATTGAAAAATGTTTAGGTTTAACTTTATTAACTTCCCATAAGGAAGTTATTGTAATCGGTCCGAAAATCAAAATCAAAAATTTCAACATATATTTACGTTTCAAGGACATAATAGTATATTTACACTATTTCTGAATGAAAGGATTTTTCGAAATTCAACCCTTACAATAAAAAACCAGTATTCAATAATTTATAGTCATACCATGTTGGGAAGTTGGTTGTGTGGACTTCAAGGGTCGAACCTACGGCTTATTTTATATTTCTATCAGCTCGTATTCGCCCATTACAGTTTTACTTCCGGTAATATCTCTATTTTTTTTTAAACAGTTGGTTACACTCAAATGAATATAGGAACATAACATTACAGGCTTTGATTGGTCAAATTAAATGTTAGGTTACTTTCGTTTGGCTATTTTTTTAATACCTATATACGTCCTACATAAGAAATATATCAACCTAAAAAAAATCTCGTAGAAATTAACTGGTTCAAGTTATAGAGGTTACACAGTACAAAATAATACAATTATTAAAAAAACAACCTATAAAATTAAATCAATTATTAAAAAATATATGAAAAGTATGAAATTTTTTTTACTGACCTTGAAAAGAATACTGATCCCTAAGTTCATGAAGGGCTTGGTGAAGTCGATGACACTCTCTCTGGCGTAGTTGATCGTCATGGAACCGACAGCCAAGTCGGCTTTCTGCGAGAGATAATTTCAGTAAATTAAAACTGTAAGATAAATTACTATCATTTATTTCTTAGCGTCTGGCGATTAAATAATGTCTAGCGGCGTAAAAAAGCACTGATTAGTTTCTGGTGCCTACTGTTTTTAAAATTAATATTATGTATGTGAAAATTACACATATTTATAAAGAGTTACCTTGTTAGTAAGAAACTGATTCTGAAAATTAAATTGTCAGATCTTAGATTAGGTAACCGTTGAATTGACTAGAAAAATCAGGGCTTCGAACCGGAACTGAACCGAAAACCGGAAAAACCGTTATTTTTTGCCGGAACGAAAACCGGAACAGAACCGAAATAAAAACATCGGTTTTTACGGTTCAGTACATGTTAAAATACGCGTCGTTTGGACTATCATACAAGTACCTACCATAAAATATTCTAAATTATGGTATAAAAATTTTTTTTAATACAAATATGTTTTTTTAATTAATCACTCGGAACTGAACCAAAAACCGAAAAAACCATAAAAACCGTTATTTTTTGCGGAACGAAAACCGGAACCGAACCGAAATATATTTTTTTACTCGAACCGGAACGAAAACCGAAACGAAAAAAATAACGGTTCGAAGCCCTGAGAAAAATAAATAAACATATAATAAAATATCTGACATGAATGCTACGGGACTTTCTTATACGTTAAACTGACAGTAAATAGTTTAGTAACAATATTTCTGGCAAACAAATAACTATATAAGTAGATACCATTTGAAACATAATTTTAAATTATTTTTGTTGAAAAAAAATGAATAGAATATAAATTATTGTAGATAATTGTATTACCTACAATTTTTAACCATATGATTTTCCATAAATTCGCACCGTTTCAAAAATAATTCGAAAAATTCAAAAAATTAAATCAATAAACATCCGTTTCCGGTAAATTTTTTTTTTCAAAAATAGGAGGCTTTCTTCCCTGAAAAAGTAATTGTAAATATAAAATTTTACTCTTCTCCGATTTGTCGTATAGTTTCATCAATGCGTTAGAAATTATACTTCTTCTAGCGAGCAAATGCAAAACTAATAACGTTAAAAAACTGTTTTACCGACTATACTAACAAAAATCTGTATTACCTACACGTGTGAATATATATATAACCTAACACCCAACTTTATTCTGTTATCTTCGTTGTATGGTGCGCGAGCATTTTGTTGCATTACTAAAATTTCACTAAGCTGTTAATAAATGTTATGAAACTGTCATATAAATTTGATACCCCGTTTCAAAGTGTTTGTTATATATATAATTTTTTTAAGTTATTTCTTTATAATTCCGGCCATTACTCTACTGTTAAAAAATCAATGAAAAAACATTAATCACATCTGAAGAAACATTTAAGAGTATAAAAACATTAATAAAAGCAAGAATTATTTTCCAAAATGGCAAATATAATTGACAAATGAAATAACTATTCCTTTTGAGTATAAATTTTAATATTTTTATCTTCGTTGTATGGTGCGCCAGCATTTTGTTGCATTACTTAAATTTCACTAAGCTGTTAATAAATGTTATGAAACTGTCATATAAATTTGATACCCCGTTTCAAAGTGCTTGTTATATATATAATTGTTTAAAGTGATTTCTTTATAATTTCGGCCATTACTCCACTGTTAAAAAATCAATGAAAAAACATTAATCACATCTGAAGAAACATTTAAGAGTATAAAAACATTAATAAAAGCAAGAATTATTTTCGAAAATGGCAAATAATTGACAAATGAAATTACTATTCCTTTTGATTATAAATTTTAATATTTTTCCGATTGAGAAACGCCGTCGTTTGAATTGAAATTCAGACAACACATTATTACATAAGAGAAGAAAAATATCAAAAGAAAGAATTCGTTGAAAGCAATTTAAGATGACTAATTCTGTGTAATGAATCTATATTTATTGCATTAAATGATAAATTTTCATCAGGATATTCATAAAAATGTATATGAACATAATCAATGTAGGCTTTGCTTGTAAAATTTCAACATTTTTTTTAGTCTATGGAATCCATTTTTATATAGTTTTTATATTTTTTAATCTGTCTGTTTTGTTCTTACTTGACATGAAAACTACTGAACCGATTTTGATGGGATATTTCTGTCAATTTTTCACTGCAATTTATTTATCTTATACTATTATTAAGATAAAGTCAGTTTTCTTTTTTTCTTATAGTTTTTTTATTAACTTGGAAAACTTTAAGAGAAAAAAAAAATCGATTTAAAAATGTTAAATTTAATTTTTAATACATTTATAAACAAATTAAAAACTAGAATTGAAAAACTCCTCTTTTTTTGAAGTCAGTAAAAAAATAATAAATAATTATACAAATTTAAATATGTTACCTTGCCCCTCTGATAATATTTTGCATACGGCACTGATATGTTGAGTATATTTAACTTTTTCGTAGAATAAAGGCATCCCATTTGCATTTTAATGTTAGTAATCAATTTAAAATATTATTATAAGGGCATTATAAAGCATGATCCAAGGTAGATAATTCATTTACATAATTCAAAAAGTCTCTTTTTCATTATTATTCTAGTTAAAAGTAATCTTGAAAATAAATGTGCTTAAACGAATTATCAATTAATGTACAGTGTAGAGGAGTTACGTTCGCATTTTTTGCACTTTTTCAATTACGGAATATAGTTATATGAATTATACCCATTTATTATTTTTTTTCATTCATAGTTAATTTATGTATTATAGTTTTTTATGTAAATTAAAACCTCAGTTAATTGTTTATTAATCATATCTAAAAATACAGGGTGATTTACAACGAATATAATTTTTTTTTACAGTGGATTGTGTATATTATTTTAAGCAACAAACTTTATATTCTTCTTAAGGAAGCTATAACCAGGGCCGTAACTAGAGGCTCAAGGGCCTTGGGGCAAGAAGTGATCGAGGGCCTCCCCAGAATATGCAAAAATAAAAATTGAAGACCTTTTAATGAATAATAAGTGTAAAATTCAAGTTGGCAACGAAAAGAAAAGGTAATTAAAATCAAAATTTGTAATACTTAAGTGTAACATTTTCAAGCTAGAACCAAATAAAAAAATGTTTTACTCTGCCACGCCCCCCCCCCCCCCTACCCTCGGGGGGCCCGTGGCACTGCCCCGCTGCCTCGGTGGTAGTTACGGCCCTGGCTATAGTCCTTCAAAAGTTATTTATTTTTATTTAATATCAGGAGAACCCATTCTGATCTAATTATGAAATTTGATAGTCGATTTAGTATTAATAAGTGTCATTGATTTTAAGTATTATCAACTAACTGGTTTTTCGATTTTTGTCTTGTATTTTTTTGTTATTTACTTACTACATACACTCCTGTGCTAAATAATTATTGGTCGATACTAAAAATCGATAAAATTCAATAATATTAAACCGATCACCAAATTTTATAAATTTTTAAAGGAGTATAGCTCCCTCACGAAGAAAAACAGTTTTTCGCTTAAAATAACAACCTGTACTGACTGACTCGTAACTCGTGACTGTACGTAACTGACTGACTCATCAACGCACATCCTAAAATGGACCGAGAAATATTTATGATGTAAATACCCACAATGGTGGAGTTTTTGAAATTTTTTCGTTATTTTGAATGAAAATTGTATTCTGAATTTAAAAAAATAAAATTTGATTAGATATGAATCAAATAACATTTGATATTATTATTTTGAAATCTTTGGTCAACCCTAATGAATAGTAATAACGTGGTGACCTTTTGAACTACCAACTTTCAGATTGTCACCTCTGCCTTTAACGCGCGTGGACAATGTTATCCCCCCTTTCCCCACCTTTTACTAGGATTAAGGCCGCTATATTACAAGATAATCATCATCACTGCCTCCATATACTTTAATTAAAAGCCGAAAAGGATTTTTATAGCGAGTATATAAAACAAAATCTTATAAAACTTGCAAAATATTTCTTTAGGTATAATATTTAAAATATGAATAAAAATTATATTGTTGGGTTTTAACCCGCAACGATGTTTCCACCAAAATCTCATTGTTTTCATTCGACTTGTGAGAGAAACGAAAAAAGGTCGCTTCATGTTTTTTTACTACATTATTTTAATTCAATATTTAACGATTTAAAAAAGCGCGCTGGCGGCAAACTTTTTTCCGACTTGCTTCACTATTATCGTCACTGCTTATTCCTTATGTTACCTAATGTAACAAAGTATATCCTATAACCTGGTCAGAGAATATAAGGTACTTGTTTTTGTTGAATATTAAACTATATAAATTTAACTGTCTTACAGCATAATTTGATGACAATCGGTCAATAGGTGTCAAAATGGTGGACATTTAAACTAATTATTAGTATAATTTATTTATTAATTATTATATTATCATAGCAACTGCTTTACATTGTTACAAATTTGACGAATCTTTCTTTTATATCTTTTGTGTCTTAGTACTTATCATTAGCAAGTGTTCATCACTGCGTGCTCATTACTGGTTTTACTTTATCCATTATTGGAAAAAAACATAAACAAAATAATTTAAAAAACAAACTATATTTGTGGACTTTGGTAATTAAATTGATTAAATAAAGAGTTACTTGTTTTATTAGTAACATGAGTTCAAGAGAATTACAAAAAAAGTAAACCTTGCTCTTATAGCGGCCATAACTGATGCCAGTACCTTATCTATGAATTAAAAAAATAAAACAAACACGTAAATCGGATAAGTGGTTCTCGAGTTATAAGCGCACTAACGGACAGACAGACAGACAGAGAGACGTAGAGCTTTATATATATATTAAGCATAATGTGGAATTGATTACTATACAAGTACTGCAGTCACCACAGTTTAGAAAAGTGAGATCTGTAATATCTATTTGATGAGAATATTATTGCAAGTATGGTGTAATTATTAAGTATTGAGAATAAATGTCCCATAATCCTCAGCCAAATGAACACCGAGATAATGCATTTTTTTTTGTTGAAGGAGATTTAAATTGGCAAGAAATAGAAACGATAAGAATCCAGCTCGGTCATTTATAAACTTGATGAGAGTTTTATTGACTTAATGGAGCTAAATAAATGATATCGTTTTAAAAACTTTTTATTAACACAACAAAAATTGTATGCAAAAACAGAAAATTTCTACTGCATTGAGATACAGAGAACTCTCTGTATCTTGTGCAATGTATTATAATATTTTATATTCTAGTTTAATAAATAAACGTTTTACTATTGTAAAGTACTCTGGTAAGGTACTAGCGACAGTCTTGGATAATACTCCTATTTTTTAATTAACCCAATCGTGCCCAGCGTTACATACAGTGTGGGGAATTTAAAGTGTTACAGATTATTATCTCAAAACCATCGCATATTTGAAAAAAATGTTTTAACCAAAAAATGTTTGGTTGTAAGGGGGTAATCGAATAGTAATATTTATTTGCTATTTTAACGTGGCCTTCAAGGATATTTGAAGGTCAACATCATTTTTTTAAATAGGAACCTAGAGTTATATGTGTACCTATATGCATGGGCGTAGCCAGGATTTTGTTCAGGGGGGGGCAAAATTTTTTTTTTGGTCGGCGTGTTTTGCCTAGGACCCCGAGGTAATGAGAGAGGGGTGAGCAAAAAAAGCTCTCGCATTATTATAGTAACCTTACCTAAAAAGTTTTATAAAAAAATTTTTTAATAAAAATATTTTCAATATTTTTCGAAATGTGTAAGAACGACTCTGATAAATGGCCATTAATGTAAACAAAATTTGGTAAATCCTTTTTTTCTTAAATTAAATTCTTTCGTTTCGTTGCAAAATTAACATGTTCATACAAAAAGTAACAATGAAAAGTCATTCTTTTTTTCATTTCTTCTTTTATTTTCGCCACATTTTTTTCAATCAATTAAATTTATATGTATATGCATATCTTTTTGAAGACAAAATCCTCTACAAAAATGTGCTCTTCGTTGCTATTTTGGTGGTTTTTTTTTTATTTATAATTTTTGTATTTATTGTAAAAAATCGATCTAATTTGAATTGATAATACACATGTATAGTTGAAATATCAAAAAAACTTTTTTTTTGTATAAAAAGGATAAAAAGGCAATGCCATGATTAGTTTACCCGCTATAACAAAAGATTGCAATAAAAAAACAATGATATTTAAATTTTCAAATCTAAAAGTGTCAATATTTAGCCAATGAACTGATTCATTTGTTACTCTTAGTTCACGAGCTAGGGTGAGGGGTAAGCTTTGTGGGTAGTTATTTTAACACAAAACAGTTTTCACTCTTGCCAACACTGCGACCTTTTCCTTTAGGTGTTTTTATTTTATTTTTAATTTTCCCTGATATTTTAGTTTACATGTAAAAATAAAGGATTGTGATTAAAAAAAACTTTGATATTTGATTTTCTGGACTCAAAATATAAATTTACGTTCAAAAATCCAATGGACATCATACTGACAATAATACTGATTTACTTATTACTTTTTGTCCACAAGCTAGGGGGGGGCAAGCGCCCCCCCCTGCCCCACCCTGGCTACGCCCATGCCTATATGTAATAGAACGCTTTTGTTAACATTTTGCGTTTGATGTAAGATTATTTTAATTCGAATGGGTTTGAAATCATACTTATTTTCGAGGATTGGACTGAATACATCAACAATGCAATTACCAACGTTCTGGAGTTTTAGTAGGTTTTAGTAGATAGGTATGAAATGATGACAGAAAAATCAGCAATATCGATAACAAAAAAAAACCTCGGGAACGATTGAGTTAAATGAACTAAATTAGAAATATTTCTTGATATTTGATTACAGCCATTACTTAATATTAATCTATAGACACTTAACTGTAAAATTGCATATTTTGATTAAACAAAATAGATCAACATGTATTATAGTTTGGGAACCACTAGATAGACGATAAAATAAATTTGGTTTTCGGTAATTGTCAATGTGGCCCGAACAATTACTGTAACACGAACACGTGCAGTGGCGTGTCCAGTCATAATTACAGGAAGCGACATAGCAAAAATAATTATGCCTAATAAATAATTACACTTATTGTTAAATGTCGAAAAAAAAATCAAAAGCATCGTCTTGTTTTACCATATATATAAAAAAAACATTAAAAACTACGCGCGCCGTACTTGCCCCCTCACCCCACATAAATTACGCCACTGTTCACACACACACACACACACTTGCACAAGAGTTAACGGATCTAATCAGAGACTGGAACTGAAGATGTCGGTCGGAAATTAATTTAAGACCTATCTCAGCAAAATACAGCGAAATTATTTAAGGGTTTAATGGGGGGAGGGGGGATACACAACACTAAAATACGTGTAATAAAATGGATACTAAAGATACTTACGTACATTCAGATTTATTGTGTTTGAAGCTACACAATTATTTGATGTAAAATTAAGATAGGTATATGTATCTACATAATTTCTTGGCCCCCACAAAGAGAGGGGGGCTGAAAGGGTTCCTGCCTGGGGATCGTGGAAAAAAATGCCCTAGATTTTTTTATTATACATTTTATTTATACATGTTATATTCATAAAAAGCTGTCAGAATCACAGAACGTATTGCCAACTTAAGAATAGTAAAAATGACACTTCCAGAATAGACTAAATTATCTGTGATAGCTATTTTAAGATTTTGCAATGTCGAATTTGTACTTCTTTGATTGTATGTGTTGTTAAAATATCAAAAAATATGAAAACAAGAATAAATAAAGGATTTTTTTGTAATTGATATTCTATTATAAATTTCTAACATTTGAATATATCTTCGAAGTGACGTCAATTCCCGCGCCAACGCTGATTGGTCAAGGAGCTGATGAGACTACCTTGTCTTAATAATATACCTTAGTTTTTGTTTACATAGTCTACGTTTATGTAGAAATTTAAATTTAAATACTGTTTTAATATAATATTCACTTTAAAATACATTTTTTTCAAATTGCATTTTACATTACCGTCGACAAAATAACCGACAAGTACTAGCAAAAAATAAATTATATTTTTTTTTGAAGATATGTGATAAAAGATCAATTTTATCCTAATTGAAAATTTCTTTTATGTGTTGAAAGTTTAACTGCGTTTCCGTAGAAATGGAAAGTCCTTAAATTCCCTGATTTCATATTTAGGGTCCCTCAGCAACTTATTTACAGCTGAGGACCAACAACGTCAAGGGATTACTCGGAGAATCTTTAGTAAATTGAATCTTTTTAACATGATTGGTTGCGTCAAATTCCCTGTATACTAAAGTCCATACATGAAATATTACAAAACATAAATAAATACAGTCAACACTCGGTAGTTTGAACTTATTTAATACTAGCTGTGCCCGCGCGGCTTCGCTCGCGTTAACTACGGATATATATATTATATAATATATATAACACGATTACTTATTACTGTAATAATAACTAAACAATACTTAAATTAATGTAATATGTTGATTTGATCAGGAATTATTTAATTTTTTCTGATTTGGATTGAAAATTAACAAATTTTAGAGGTTTCAGCGGCCAAAAATCTATAAGAATTATAACAGGAGTTACTTTTTAAATTTATATTTTGTCAACCTTAACAAAATAATTATTTCAGAACGCATCAAAAATTGATACGGTAAAGGTACCAGTTATGGCCGCTATAAGAGCAAGTTTTCGGTTATTTTTGGATTAATAAGCTTGTTTTTTGTAATTCTCATGAACTCACGTTACAAATAAAACAAGTAACTCTTTATTTAATCAATTTGATTACCAAAGTCCACAAATAATATAGTTTGTTTTTTAAATTATAACCTTTTATTTTGTTCATGTTTTTTTCCAGTAATGGCAAAGGTAAAACCAGTAATGAGCACGTAGTGATGGACACGTACTAATGATTACAAAATGATAAGTACTACGACACAAAATATTTAAAAGAAAGAATCGTCAAATTTGAAACAATGTAAAGCAGTTGCTATGATAATATAATAATTAATAAATAAATTATACTAATAATAAAGTTAAATGTCCACCATTTTGACACCTATTGGTCGATTGTCATCAAATCACGCTGTAAGACAGATTAATATTCAGAAATGGTAGTAATCAAACATCAACGCATATTTCTAATTCAGTACATTTAATTAAAAATTTGCCATTACAGGGGTCCTTGCTGCCAAGACTGGTCCCACTACCTTATAAGATAATCACGCGGTATGTGCTTCAAAAACACTAATTTATGTGTTGTTCAAATCAATTAAGTCCCTTTTTTTTAAAAACGTTAGTTATTTCAATCTTTAACTTTTAAATTCAAAGTTAATAGTTTTCTTAATTGTTGCAACATAATTTTATACATTCAGAATAACTTGAAACAATCGTTATCCAAGAAGACATTTAATAGCCGCATGAACAATTAACACGGCCACGTAATGACTTGGAAAATTAACAGTTAACTCTTTATGATACATACATTAGCGTGTAAATCTTGTTCGGAATAGTAATTAAATTATCATCATAGTATGTATAATAGCTACATCTACACCATACCAAAACTATACACACAAAAAATACATATTTAAGTTAGTTAAACTGATTATTATGATAACTAACCTTTGGTCTTACAATTAGTATAATAGATAGATAGATGATGTATTAATTCCATATTACATCATAATGCACAATGGTGTAACCAGGATTTTTTTAAGGGGGACCAATTTTTTTTATATAACATATATTTTAGATATATGTTATATGGTATAACCATCTGGCTTCTCGTTATGGGGGGGGGGGGGGGAGTGGCAGAGCCTTTTTTCCCCCATGTACAAACTTTTCCCCTACGTAAAAAGGGATAACCTATCGTGCGTACAAAAGTACATACACATTTTTTTTCGGTATACAAAAGTAGCCTATATCCTTTCTCGGAATGCAAGTTATCTCCTTGCCAAATTTCATCAAGATAGGTTCAGCGGTTAAACCGTGTAATGGGGTTACTAACAAACAGACAGATAAAGTTACTTTCGCATTTATAATATTAGTGTGGATTTCTCGTGTATAATGTATAAGAAATACATTTTTTTTGCTTCCTCGTAATATTGAAGATACGAGAAGCTTTTAAATGTCATTTTGGCGTTTGAAATGTTATTTTGACGTTTTAAATGTAATTTTGACGTTTGCATAAATTTAGATTTAGATTGAAATTGTCAAAAAATTAAAAATCTACGAAAAAATAATCAGGTGTGTTTTAAGAAAAAATTTCGAACTAAGATTTTTTAGTAAAATTTGTATAAAAATTAAATGGTTAACCAATGCCAGGCAATTTATCTGAACACTATCGGTTTGTATTTAAATTGTTCAATAATTAACTACCTTTGGTGAATTTAACACGAGGAAGCACTGAGCATTTACTTGACAGATGTTTTCGGCTTTGCAACCTATATTTTTAATCGCGCCTCTTCAAGTTTTCCGATCGACTGCCAAGATGAAGTGCTTGAACCAGTTCTGCACAAACAACACTCGCCTGGTGAGAGGTATTCCGTGAAGGAGCACACTCCACGTCTCACCTAATGAACAAGGGGCTGAACACCCTGTACCCCCCCAACAAACCCGTCCCTGGAGGCTATCGGCAAGTCTCCCTGTGCGCGGCGTTTTTATTGGATTTTGAGGTTATGTTGAGAATTTGACGCGGGATTTTGTGCTTCAGGTAAACTGGGTCAGAGAAGATACGATCGTCGAGTTTAGTGTAAATTGATTATGCATTTATTTATTATAAAAAAACGTTTAGCTTTGTCTCTCTGTATGTGTTTTTTATTGGGTATATATTTTTTTATATACGATTCACTACGGTTCCATGTTATTTCAGATACAACTCTCTTGTTAATATTGCAGCAATTTGAATTTTTTTTACGCTGTTTTCTGTATTTTATAAATCACGTTTTATCAGTTTTGAAACATTTCTGAAGAAGATTCCAAATGAGAATCGAAAAGTCAAGTAAGTAAGTAATAAAAAACTTTTTAAGAAACAGTTTATTTCTAAAAAAGTGCTTGGCACCGACTTCAAAAATTGTTTAATTTAATTATTATATATTTTTCAAAATTTTTAATTTTTTTTAAGTTGGTTTTATTTTTTTCATAAATTATTCTTCCATTTTTAGTGTCGTATCTAAAAAGTCCATAGTCAGATTCTGATGAAATTTATATGGGACCACCTCAGGAGTATACTCTTTCATCAAAAAAAAAATCGTACAAATCGGTATATATTTGTTGGAGTTATGCCCGAACATATATAATATACATTTTTGAATTTTGAATTTGAAATATCAATATTTTTACGAGTACATTTGATTATTGTATTTAATTGTTATTTATTATATTTTTAACCTGAGGATGCATCTGTGGTTCGAAAGCTTGCTTTTACTATTTCTTAAATAAATTTCTGACATCTACGCAATTATTTATAGAAAATATATACAGCCGAATTGAAAACCACCTTCTTTTTTGAAGTTGGTTAAAAATAAAACAACGGAAATTTCATTCATATAGACAACGGCTCCAAAAGCCTAAGGAAAAATTTTTTTTTGGCTCAAAAGAATATAAAATTTTATAAATTAATTCTACCCCTCTCTCTCCCCACACTGACCTTGTCCATAAGCTGCCTGACGATGCCATTCCACTCGCCAGTCTCGAGGTCTATGACGCCGTACTTGCCATCGGGCACGAGTTCGATGCGGTACTCGAATCCTACCATTCCAGCGATTTCTTTGAGTAGGTCGATGCAGAACCCCTGGTATCGGGTATTTCCGGTTCCGCTCTCGTCCACCATCACGTACGGTGTCTCCTGTTACACGTCTGTCTACTGTATCTAGCACTACTATAGCACAGTTATGTTGTGTCGGATTCGGTTAGGGGTAATACATTTTGATGTATAGAATTAAATTGATTTATTTCGGTAGAAATTATTTATTTTCTATATGCTGTCTTTGTAAACCAAAAAGGCAGTGGCGTAGGGAAAAAAGTTTATATGGAGCACAGTGGTAAAAAAAAAAGCATAATCTTCTGTGGGGGCTGCAAAGGCCCCACGATACCAGTTAAGGGTTAACAATATTGATTGATAAAATCAGAAAATATTGCTGTGAGTGACATTTGACTACTATAATCGATTCGAGATAAGTTTTTCTAAATGCACTAATCAAATTGCATCTACAATAATTGTAAGCAAATACTTATTCCTAAATGATATATCTACTGGGTATATGGGCAAATCCACAGAACGTGGCCGCTTTGGGGGAACGGCAATAGTGCGCGTGTGGTAATGTATATTACCCACCCATAAGTACACGAACTCAAAGTATACTTTATTGTGGATGTAAACATGGAGTTACAAGTCGATTGCTTGATTCATATAAAAACTGCAGCACAATTTGCATTGAAAAATCGGTTATTTTCACGTTTTCAGAATGGAACTTTTAAAAAAAGAAAAATTCATACCAACGCAATTTTCTCAGATTCAAACCAATGAATCTGAAAATTTTACTGGACATGTTTTTTGGTACAATGAACCTTTTCCCGGAGTTTCAAAGGCGCACACCTCTTACATTTCATATGCACGATTGTTTTATCCAGCAAACGGCAATTTCAGCGTTTTTTATTTGGTTTATTTGCTGTAACTTTTGGAACATCCGAAACACACTCCTGAAATTGAGACCAATTATTCTTCTCTTTGTTACGAAGATTTTGAGACGACATAGAAGAGTGTGCGTTCAATGCTCCATTTTGAAGAAGCATTTGAGTATTTTAATTTAAAGCTAATGCGGCCACGTTCTGTGGTTTTGCCCATATATATCCCATGCAGTGCTACCAAAGTTTTACTCCATTTAGGAAACGAAGCAAAAACACAGTATAGAATTTATTCCATAAGAAAACGGAAATCAAGTAAAAGAATTGTTGTATTGACTTTTAAAAGTAAAACTTGGGTAACATTATACATTTTTATTTTATGCACAAACGTGATTTATGAGTTGGGCGACCATCCCATTCCACTGGCCGGTTCTTGGGTCCCTGGCACCGTATCTTCGGTCGGGAACCAGATCCAGGATATAGTCGAACCCCACGTGCTTCGCCACGCGCTCTAGCACGTCCACGCAGAACCCAAAGAACCTGTCGTTACCCGTGAAGTTCTTGCCGTAGTTCATCATCACGTATGGAGTTTCCTGAATGCATGCAATGTGACAAATACCATGCAAATTGTAACATGCAATAGGAAGAGAGGAGGGATGTGCAAGAGCTATTGGAGTAGATCAGTGGTTCTTAAACTTATGTAGTCTAGGGACCCTCTTTTGAACAATTATTTTTCAAGGACCCTCTTCCTGCAGGGGTTATTTTAAGAAAATTTTACAACCTTATTTTTTTGCTCCATACTTACAATTTTTAGCTTTTCAACTGCAATTACATTTCTTACATTTTTTGTTTTTACAACTGCAATAACTTTTTTTGCTTTATATTTCTTACATTTTTTTCTTTTACAACTGCAATGACCTTTTTTCCACACATTTTATTATTTTATTTATTTTTTATACATTTTTTCAATTTTTACACTACACAAATTAGCTTTTACAACTGTAGAAATAAGCTACAACTACACACTAAAATAACCCCTGCCTCCCTGACAGAAAAACAAAAAAAGGTCGTTAAATAATAATTAATCATTGGTAAATAGAAATGTAAAAGTACTTTAATTTATGCCAAACATGTTTCACGTACCCCCGGCAAAAGTTCAGTGAACCCTCGGAGGTATGCGGACCCTAGGTTAAGAATCACTGTACTAGATGGCTTATAATGTGTCCAGAAACTTCCCTAATCTAAGATTTTTTTAAAGATTAACTCTTTAAATATAACGTATTACTGTAGAAATGTTTATTTTACAAATAATTGAAATTAGTAAATAAAAACTTATACAGTGTATTCCAAGTTGATTAAGACATAGGAAATTTAACATGGGGCAATTAGAAGTGTTGTAGTAACCTTTGGTCAAATTTAACGATGTGTGATTGGTGCATTTTGAAATGCCGCCACAGAATTTAATAAACTAGTCATTAGTATTTTGTTTTTAAATTTATATCTGCCAAAAAATATTATTCTAATTTTATCTAGGATGCTTACTTTAATTTCATTAAGTATTTTATTGCTGAAAACAAAATACTGTTGATTAATTTAAAATTTATCAGTTAGTTTCGAGGCGGCATTTCAAATTGTAACAATGACACATCGTTAAAGACCAAAGGTTACCACATGTTAAATTTCCTATGTCTTAATCAACTTGGAATACACTGTATACATAAAAGGGCTTTGAACAGGAGGTAAAAAATAAATCAAGGTGTAGTTTTCGACTGTTTTTACACACAAACGAAAAAAGTGATTATATATTGAGAGAAAGGCGAAGCTGTAAACCTAACAATAAAATAACAATAAAACGAATTCTAAGCATGTATTCTTTAACGACTTTTTTTGTTAAAATTTATGTGAGAAACTAACGGTTAACTTCGTTAGGAATGACGTGAAACAATTATTAGTAGCATACAAGTAATTTTCTATGTTTTATTATTCAGTAAACGAAAAAAATAAATTTACATATTATGTTCTTCAGATGACGACTTTTAAGGGTCGTACGCAAAAAGGGCCAGGAGGGGGGGAACTTCCTAGCGTGATGATATGATAATATGATAGTGAGGGGAGGGGAGGGGGGGGGGGGTTCCGAACAAACGTGATGTGACGCGACATTCGAAATACCTACATCAATTTTTTTCCTATTTTTTAAAACTATAGATTTTATTTTAAGTCAAGATTTAAAGGCGTTGTCATTAATGATCAAATTTGACAGTATATTAAAAAATATTCTCTCGTTTTTAATTTATTGATTAAAGTTTTTTAAATTAAATAAAAAAAAATTAGAAATATTTGTTGATATTTGATTACTGCCATTTCTGAATATTAATCTATATACATTTAACTGTCTTACAGCGTGATTTGATGACAATCGACCAATAGGTATCAAAATGGTGGACATTTAAACCAATTATTAGTATATTTTATTTATTAATTATTATATTATCATAGCAACTGCTTTATATTGTTTCAAATTTGACGATTCTTTCTTTTATATCTTTTGTGTCGTAGTATTTATCATTTTGTAATCATTAGCAAGTGTCCATCACTGGTTTTACTTTATCCAATACTGGAGAAAAAACATAAACAAAGTAAAAGGGTACAATTACAAAAAAAAACTATATTTGCAGACTTTGGTAATTAAATTGATTAAATAAAGAGTTACTTGAGTTAATGAGTAGTAAAAACAGTAAACCTTGCTCTTATTGCGGCCATAACTGGTGCCAGTACTTTAGTTTATGTTTTTGTATAAATTCGACAACGTTGTGCAATAACTAAGAAAAATAATAAATAAAGTATTTTTGTACATGAAAGTGAAGAGCAGACATTGCTTATTTGTTTGAAAAAGTTTATGTTTATGTATTTCCACATAAAGTACCCGCTTTTGCTTTTTCATCGAAGTCTGGCATGGCCCAATCTCATTCGCGCTAAATTTAACAATAAAGGATAAACTTAAATTCGTCAAAACAGTTTTTTTCGTGTACACTTATATTACAAAAGTTTCGTAAAATTTAAAACTAATGGTATCATAAAAAATTTACATAATTTCGAATGAAACTTATATTAAAATTGAAGAGTTTCTTATTTGATATATGGAATCACTAAATATTTTATCATGTGCGTCTGCAGTAAGGGGGGGAAGGTAAAACAACCTCCATTCTGTCTCAATTTTTATAATAGTATATTATACCACGAGGCAATAATGATAGCTATTATTACCGAGGATAATTTTCGAACCGAGCCGCGTAGCGGCGAGGGAGAAGAAATTCCGAGGTAATAATTGCCATTATTGCGAGTAGTATACTGTACTTTATCCACGACTATTTGAATCACTTTCATAAAATACAACAGAATACAAGGAATGCAAGCTTCAACAAAACGTCATGTAGAAATGAATATGAATAATGATAAAAAAAGGAAACACTTACACATCAACATGTCACTTTTAAAATACTGTTCACACTCGCGAAGAGGTTTTATAGTCTTTTTCACTACTTCGTACTATAATTTTTGTAAAGAATAAAAAATTACAATAAACTCGCTGTGATATCACACAGCTGTGAATGTATATGTCAAACGTTAGTTCCGCAAACAGCCACTAGGGAAATTATCTTGTACCAATATTAGCTTCTATCGCATTTTTCGCATGTAATCACCGATACGTTTCACTCATTTTAATAGACTTTGGAGTTTGTGTATTTTGTTTCCATAGTATTTTTAATTTGAAAAATTGTGATTGGTGCACAAGCGGGTATAATGACCATTATACCCGCTTGTGCACCAATCACAAGTTCTCAAATTATTCATTATTCCCTCTGTGAATAATATATAGCATTATATAGTAAAAACTACGTATGTAATACATGTATTATATATAAGTCGTGGATAAAGTAATGTATATTTTTATTAAATTGCATTATTAATATTTGATATAAGGTACTGGCACCAGTATTGGACGCTATAAGAGCAATATATACTGTTTTTTGGGATTGATAGACTTCTTTTTTGTAATTCTCATAAATTCTTGTTAATAATAAAACAAGTACCTCTTTATTAGTTCATTTTAATTAACAAGATCTGGGAATACTGTTTTAAAATTATTATCTTTTATTTTGTTTATGTTTTTCTCCAGTAATGAACAAAGTAAAAGTAGTAATGGGTACCCAGTGATGGACACTTGCTAATGATTACAAAATGATAAGTACTACGACACAAAAATAATAAAATCGTAAAATTTTAAATAATTTAAAGTAGTTGCTATGATAATATAATAATTAATAAATAAATAACACTATAAATTAGTTTAAATATCCGCCATTTTAACACCCATTAAGTTGTTTTACAGTTTAGTATTTATGATTCAGTAATGGCAGTATCAAATATCAATAAATATTTATAATTTAGTACATTTAATTAAACAAGTGTCCAAAACTGCTACCAGTATCTTCTCTAAAAGTTTACAATAAAAACAATAACTAACTGTTACTCAAATAGGTGCCCTAAAAATGAGATATATTCATGTTATTCTATTATTTACATTATTGTAATAAATAATAAAAAGAATATAAAATATAGTTGTAAAGATTTATGTGCCTAAAAATACCTATATACAATAAATCAGATGTCCTTGACTTAAAGAAGAGAGAAATTTCTTTACAAAGGGGGGAGGGGGAGGGTAAATTCAGATAGGGTGAATGTTAACACTTTTTAACTAAAGCCACAGAGTTTGAAAGCTTTTGTGCATTTATATTCGAGAAACTTTACTGTACGTGTGTTCATGTTGGAAAAATTCTCAACAAAGTTTTTTGTATCAAAAATAGTACCTAGGTAATACTTATATCATATTTTTTATATTTTTTACATAAATCTTTTAGTCAATGTAAAATTTAAATATGTATAATTTTTTTTTGAATTATTAACTGTCTGTTCAGCTTGAAACGAAAATCACTGAACTGACTTTGATGGGATTTTCACTTTTCAAAAGCTTAAGACCCTTGAAATAGTTTTTGGCTGTATTAAATATTTTTGATTTTTTTTAGAATTATTATCTGTTTGTTCAGATTTGAAACGAAGATTGCTGTACTGATTTTGTTTGGATTTTCACTTTTAAAAAGCTTAGGTTAAGACCCTTGAAATAGTTTTTGGCTATATTAAATATTTTTGATTTTTTAGAATTATTATCTGTCTGTTAGTACAGACTTGAAACGAAAATCACTCAACTGATTTTGATGGGATTTTCACTTTTCGAAAGCTTAAGACACTTGAACTAGTTTAGGCTATAAAAGATAGAGAGAGGGGGTAATATCATATTTTTTAAATGGTAATTTTGATTTTTTGAAAGAATAGGTACCTAAACCTTTTTTTTAAAATAACGATTTTTAATTTGATATATACATAATATATCTACACTCTAAGGGAAAGTAAATAAAACACTATCTCTTTAAAGAGAAGGGGGGGGGTATAACTTTACTGTCATAGCGTTACATAAATATTACGTAACATTCTTTCAGACAAATTAATTCATGCTGAAATAGTTTAAAAAATATATATTATTATAATATATGTGGTACTGTGTTATGTAACATTCAAAACATGGGGGGGGGAATCAAATGCTATTGTCTACTTGATGTTACGTGGGGGAAGAGGGTCCAAAAATTATAGAAAAAAGGATTATGTGGTTCATAGAAGTTCCCAAAACCTAAATTATTATTTTTTGGCTTAAATTTACATTCATATAAAGGCGGAAAGCTTTTTTCATGCATTTAGACACTAAATAAACATAAAACTCATACAAATAATCCATCTATAATATATTTTTCTTACCAGTATCGTTATAACGACAAGGGTAACATTCATGGTCCCTGGGTCGAAGAACGCCGCACGGTCTGTGATATTGACTCCAGAAGAGGGACTCCATTCTCCAACTTTCACCAGAGCGTGTTGCTTCAGTTTCAACAGGTCCAGCTTGAACTGTATCCTACGACCCTCTTTAAACTCGATAGGACCACTTAGACCTTTGAACTCGACCTGAAAGTAAAATTATAATATAATAAGTAAATATAAACCCGGGAATTAAAAATTAAAAATGTTACCGCGTTGAGAATAAATTTTTATATACTGATATTATTTATTTCAATTCAATTAATTAATTTAAAAAAAGCGAAATCGTGAAAATACGATTTTTTACTTCCATGTTCCGAAGGAAATGGAAGTATTGTAATACCATCGAAAAATCGTGTCCGAGAAAATGACAAATTCTGATTGTACTAACTTCAAAACTTAAAGAAAAGTTAATTTCCGCATGGCGGCTGTGCGTGTGTCTGTGTGTCTGTCTGTCAGGATGTAGATTTTTTTTTCGTTCACGATAACTACTGTAAAAATGCACCGATCTGAATTATTTTTGGGGAAAATATTTGTCTCAGTGAGTACTCCAGACCAATTGATTTTGGTCCTAATCGGATAAGGGGTTTTGGAAATATTCGAAATTTTGTAACTTTTTTCGTCAAAAAAATTAATATTGCGAGTATTATCTCACTAATTTTGATAAGATTTGGTACATTTGCAGTTCAATTGAATCTAAGGGACATTTATTATTTGTACGTGCCTAAACAGCCATTAAAGGGATGAAAAACACACTTAAAATTTGAATTTTAAATACTAATATGTCATTAATTCATGTTGCCTTGGAAACAAATGCAACTAAATTCAAATTGTCTAATTAGTTTTTCTACGAATGTGAATTATGTTTTTGACATTAGAAAACTAATATTTATATACAAATTGCAAAAAGAGCTGTAACCGTTGTAAGTATATATGTTTTTTTAATGTATTACGATATGTATATTCATAGTAGTAGGTTATATAAATAAAATATTTAAAAAAATGTATATTTAAAAATTATTTAAAAAGATAGAAAGAACATGGAAGTCATGTATGGTTCTCCATACCGATATTTTAATATGTATTATGAAGAATTTTACTTATTATCGCGTAGATCTAATCGAGATAAATAATTTGAGACCAAAGCCCGCGTAGTAGCTGCTTCGAGTGTCAAGATATATCGATTGTAAATTTTCGCTAGCGCGCAAATTGATCTCTGTGTGTTACATCAAGTTTCTTAAATGCTTGAAACACTAGACATTCTTCAAGTCAAAAATATAAATATTCACTGCTCAGCTGTTATGTGTGATAGCGTGATTATATACACTATACACCCTATAAGATTTCATGGAACGTATTGGTGCAAGTTTCACCAAAATCGGTCGAGTAGTTTTCGAGATTATTTCGGACAAATACACAATGCAAGAGCATTTACTGATTTCTGCATACGCACGGGTGAATACGCGGGTAAATTCTGGTATATAAAATAAATAAGCGATAAATTTATTTTTGTTTGTACTAAAAAACCATTTCGTTTCCAAATAACAGGTTTGAATAGTTCGCTATTAAATTATACTTAACAGTATGTATTCATAATATTATCGAAGAAATATATCATTTGTAATTGTATAATATGGGTTTATGGGCCCGATAGAACGATCGCGGGCCATCTGTCAGTGTCAGCAACAGTCCGCTCGCGCGTTGTCAAATGTTTGCACAAATAATTAATATGTCAGTAATGTAGCGGTTAGGGCATAATATATTTAATTTCAACCTGTGAATAAAAATTATGTAAAACTATAGTAATTTATTACAAAATATGTCACACAAATATACAGGATGACTTATTTTAAATGTCCATTTAGTAACTAAATGATTCTATGTCTTATTTTCTTGTATTTTTGTCGATATTTGTATGACAAGTTGAAGTTCACTGCAGGAAATTTCACTAAAAAATTTAGAATTTTTGATTTCATTAAAAGTATGTTAATTGTATAGAAAATGACGTGAAAAGTTGTTTGTTTCAAACCGCAGGTCTGTATCTCAAACCGTTCTCAAGATATAGACTCTCAAAGTTTTAGTTTTTTCAAAATTTTGAAGAAAAATGGCCCTAACTCTTGAACGCGTGGTCGGAATTGATTTTAGTTGACGGATTTGGAATCAGCATGTCAAAATCTATATAATGACATGTATAATACCTTAAAACTCGAAAAAAAAAAAATTCGCGAAAAATCGAAAAAATTCAAAGGGGTATACCTTAAAAAAATGTCGATTTTTAGCCAAATTTTTTTTGTCGGGTTTTAAAGTATTATACATGTCATTATATAGATTTTGACACGCTGATTCCAAATTCGTCAACTAAAATCAATTCCGACCACACGTTCAAAAGTTATGGCCTTTTTTCTCCAAAAATTTGAAAAAACTAAAACTTTGAGAGGCTATATCTCGAGAACGGTTTGAGATACAGACCTGCGGTTTGAAGCATTCAACTTTTTACGTCATTTTCTATATAATAAACATACTTTTAACGAAATTAAAAATTCTAAATTTTTTAGTGAAATTTCCTGCAGTGAACTTCAACTTGTCATACAAATAACGACTTAAATACAAAAAAATAAGACGTAGAATCATTTAGTTACTATATAAATATATATGAATTTATTTAAAAAAGTAAAAGCTGACCTTACGACGTTTCATAACTAGTTTTTTTTGTTAATAGGAGGCGGAGGATTGACAAAATATGCTTCCATTATTAAAAATATCACGCCTCATCACTGAAACTGAATACTGTTGATATTAGAATTACCCAATGTGCATACTTAAAATGGATCACACTGTATGCTAGCCGCTAGGACTTAGCGTTACTCGGTGATTAAAAAATATAAATATCAACTGCTCAGATTTTTTTAGTGATAGCGTGATGATAATGTATACCTATTACGAATTGCTTAAACAAAAATGTATTTCGTACTTACAATTAGCCACGTAAAACTACAAAATAAATAGAAACAATATATTTAAATTAAATATACCCCCCCCCACCCCCCACAACTGCGCCCGCATTAAATTTGTTAAAAGCCTAGAATTAGTTTAGATAACATAATAATTAAATTAGGGTCCCCACGTTTTAAAGAAAATTTACAATTGATATTTTTACTTTATGCCATAATTTTGACCTTAACAATTTTTTTCTAGAAAAAATTATGTGTTATGATTACGATCAGATTTCATTTAAATATACTCGAAATATCGTGGAATTGCCCATCAATTTATATTATTCTAAAAGCAATGATTGTTTAAAATTAATTATTGCTGATCTATAATTCAGAAATCAGCCCACATAAAATTGAAATCCATAAATGTATAATGATATTTCGAATGAATTAGGATATATATTAAAATATAGTACAATAATATATATTAGTTATATATACAGTGCGTTCACGATGAAAGGAACAAATTCGTTTAAAATTCAGGTAACTATTTAGTGCAAAAACACTCGGACCCGTCGATTTGTATTTTTAGTTGCGGATTATTTGATATAAGAAAATTGTATACAGGGTGTCTGAAGAAGAACATATACAGTCATCATTGATTTTTTTAAATGGAACACCCTATATATTATACTATTTTTGAATTGTGCGATAAATTCTGAACACTTTTTATACAGCATATCATATCTCTAAAATCAGCGGTTTTCGGAATAATGACGTTTGAAAATTGACATTTTGAAATACACACAAGTCAAATAAAATGTTTAAATTGAACAAAAACACTTTGAACATTTTTTTAAAAGCCAACAAAAATAACCTGGTATTGCAAAAAAAAAGAAAAAAAAAAGTTCAATGTTTTTTTTGGCATACCAGGATGTTTTTGTTGGCTTTTAAAAAATGTTCAATTTAAACATTTTATTTGACTTGTGTGTATTTCAAAATGTCAATTTTCAAACGTCATTATTCCGAAAACCACTGATTTTAGAGATATGATATGCTGTACAAAAAGTGTTCAGAATTTATCCCACAATTCAAAAATGGTATAATATATAGGATATTCCATTTAAAAAAATCAATGATGACTGCATATGTTTTTCCTGAGACATCCTGTATACAATTTTCTTATGTCAAAAAATCCGCAACTAAAAATACTAATCGACGGGTCCGAGCGTTTTTCCACAAAATAATTACCCGAATTTTAATCGAATTTGTTCCTTTCATCGTGAACGCACTGTATATAGAAAATTATATACAGTCGACTCGATAATTTTAATTTCTCAATAATTTGTTTCCCGCCCTTTGAAAAACACTCGATAAATAGAAAAAAAATCTATGTATCATCTTCCCCTCGGTAATTTGAAGTTGTAGTAACGGCATTTTGCTCGCCAACACTATAATTTGAAGTCAGTGCTCCCCCAACTTTCTAAAATTTGAAATCTTTTGAATCACAAATTACGGTCTTTAATATTTTTATAATTTTTATAATTTTAATATTTTCATTTTCTTATTTTTCATAAGTGGATGTATCAATTGAACCATTAGTATATGCATTATGCACTTTTTAAATAAAGACCACATTGTACAGTCACCTGCATTAATGGTCTTGCAGTTTGTATTCATTTTCGTTTATCACAAACTTAGTAGGCTCCTCCCATTTGTGCAATTATAATATTTAAATCATTTCTCCATGTATCAAACAAAGGCAGATATTTTGAAATTCATTTGCTAGATAAAGAACTACTCTTCGTTTATAGTACTCATATATTATTTGTGAAATTAAATTATTATGTAATCTATTGAAAATTGTATACGTAAATTTTGTGGCAATAAATATTTGATATTCCGAATTTTAGTATTTAAATATATTAAACTTGATAGAAAAAGATAACCGATCATGTTTGTCTTTAAATTTGGAATCTGTTGTAAGCGATTCTAGCCTTTAGGGTGCCAGACGAGTTCTGCAGGCGACTGTAGATATATGTACTTTTGAATTTTTTCCTAACTTCCTTTTGGTTATTTGAACTCTTATAATTTTGAACTCTCGATAATTTGAACTTTTTCTCTGGTCCTTTGAGTTTCAAATTATCGAGAGTCGACTGTATCTAGATATATATGTACATATTTACTTTACTTGTGTATAATCAATTCTGGAAATATAGAATATCCTTTCAAAATATTCTATAAAATATAGTGCTATAATTATACCTATACATATTGTCAGTATCTGTAATATAATAATACAATTAGGGTGGCAAGTAACGAGGGAATACCCCCCCCCTCCCCCAGCTTCAGAACAGATTGGAATATTGATAATGTGTGACATAAATTCATCAATAAAGATTTTTGTTTTAAGATGTTTAATAAATCCATACTTCCATATATATAATATTATAAAGCCCAACATTTCTCTGTCTGTCTGTCTGTCCGTTAGTGCACTTATAACTCGAGAACCACTTATCCAATTTACCTGTTTTTTTTTAAAATTCTATATTTTATATAGGACATATTTTGTTACGTTAGGTAGCATAAAAAATAAGCAGTGACGATGAT
Source organism: Sialis fuliginosa (assembly GCA_961205875.1). Lineage (NCBI taxonomy): Eukaryota > Metazoa > Arthropoda > Insecta > Megaloptera > Sialidae > Sialis > Sialis fuliginosa. The sequence goes on along the minus strand of OY540813.1, from coordinate 2,740,944 downwards.
AGTAAATCAAGTCGGAAAAAAGTCAACAGTTAAATATTGAACAATATTATGTAGTAAAGAAATTGTATTATCTTGCTTGCTTTATAACCACCCCATTAGGGAGAGATTCTTGTCTTAAAAATATTTTATTTACTTATTTAGGGATGTACAATTATTTTCACATGAATTACCGGGTTCTGTATTTTGAATTTTTTTCTATGTACATATATACAGGATGGACCATTTTAACCTTTAATGTAGAATAACTCGATATATATATATATATATATATATAGAAATACCTATTTTTATTCACTATTTTTAATTGGTTTATTATTTTAGAGATTGGAAAAATAGTTTTTCAACTATTTCGTAAAAATGCATTTATTGTAATTTTTTATTACATATCTCCACCGTTTTCAGAAAACTGGTTTGAATAATTTGAAATCAACTATTTGCAACTACCTTTCCAACTATTTTAAAACTATTTGCGTCACTTTTTACTGATTCGTTTGCACTAATTATTATTAAATCGTAAAAAAAACTATTTTGAGAAAATTTTTATTTTTTAGAAAATAACAACTATTTTTCCAATCTCTAATTATTATATATCAAAAAACATCTAAATTAATATAAAAAAAATCCAAAATAAAAAATATTTAAACACGTAAAACACCAGATTTATTGAACAAATTGAGTCATTTCAAACGAAAAAAAAAATTATGAAAGATTTTACAATATTCCGCAGCGCTCATGTAAAAACACCGCGGTTCCCCAGGACGCACACTTTGAGAACCACTGACATAATAACTTGTTATCTCCTAATTAAGATATCAAGTTATCCACTTGATTCTTCGTGATATCATTTTCTTCCCAAACACTAATTTAGCGAAAGAAACTCACGCAAATAAACTGTGACTGTTTAGTCGTGAGGGGTTGTTGAGGGGCGAAAGGGGGGGGGGTTGTACGTGACAGGCATCACGGCAGCCGTGAGTGTGGCACGCGAAGCACGCTGACCATCCGTCATGCGGTCAAATGTTTGCGCGAGAATTCTGGGTAATATAAACCACTCACGTACGCTATTTTTCTTGGGGAATAAGAATTTTGATACTGAAACTTCCCACTGGAATGATTGCAAACATTATTGTTGATATTGCACAAGATTTAAGTATTTTATGATGTTAAGAAGCCATATAGACCAGAACATAATAGCGCAGAATTTTGCTTCCTCAATATATAGAAGATACAAGAAGCTTTGTGATCGTTTTAGAATGAGACAAAAAAATTGTTCTCCGATTTCAAAATTTTAAATTGATCTTTCCGTTTCACGTCAAGACAAATATTTTTCATTCCGTGTCTGTCTGTCTGTCTGTGTGTGTGTGTCTATCCCATGAATCCTCGTCACACGCATAACTCATGAACCACTGAACCGATGTTAATGAAATTATTAATTACTATAGATTTGGACACCCTGTATTAATCATTGGAAGGTAGGTGGTAAATCCAATAAGATATATTTTTTCACTAAGCTGCGGGGCCCCCAACGACGCGGGGCCTGTAGGCTAATCCGGCACTGGTTGGTACAGTCATAAGAACTTACCATAACAATAGCATTAAACGCAGTACTTTATAGTACATTAATTCTGAACGATATCAGGTACATTTGTCCAGTTTATTATGTGGTTTTGAATGTCAGTCAGTCATTAGCGGTCGATAGATTAACACTGATCGTATAAAGTGTTAAACAATCACATGCATACGTGTCGCTACACATGAGATAGGGTTCATAGCAAAGCCCCTCCTCGTCGGCGAGATAAAAGCAGATTTATCTATTGCTGATATGCATTTTTATATCAGATATTAAAAATGATCGGTAGGTATAATGATATCTATCGGAAATGTAAAGGTATTGAATAAACGACCAAATGCAAACTTGGAAATCGAGTGGGAAAAAGTTTATGAAATACAAAAAGGTACTGGCACCAGTTTTCTTGCATATAACTGATAGAAAGTTCAAATATATATAATTATTATTTGTGGAATATGTTTTTCAGGTTCTGTATTTATTTATTCTTTTGTGACATATTGTTTTAAGAAAATTTACTACTTGAAAGTGAGGTTATGTCATATATTACTATTAACATCAATTTTTTACAGGAAATGAGAGTACCTATTTTTTAAACATCCTTCAAAAAACGATAGTTTCAAAAGTCTAAGGGGTGTGCATTTTATGGCCAAGCCTCTCGGACAATTTCTAATTAAATATTATTTTAACCCTTTCAGCCCTGAATTTTTAATAATAAGTATTTATTGGCACAGAAAGTAGAGCCCTGTGGCAATTGCTAAAGAGTTAAATTAATAATAATAATATACCCGTAATATATTTTATTAAATTCAATCATTTCCATTTCAATAGATTTCACACCAAATCTAAAACAATGGAAAATTGAAAAAATATGTATTTAATAATCTAAATAATACCTAAATATAGAATATAGTAATTTATATTTCGATAATGATTACAGGACAACGCACTGGAGTGTTATAAAGCAGTATAGGTACATGTGACAAGGGTATTTAATTTTGTCGCCGATATTTACTGCACAGTTCGATGTGCAAATTGCAATTGAAATTCCAAATTAATTACAGAATTTTGTTATGCATACAATTGATACAATATAAATACAATATAAATTTCATGCCGGATAAACATTCATAGCTTAAATTTGTACTGAAAATTGAAATTATTCGTTTTAAACATCCATTTTAATTTATCAACGAGAATATTTCCATTTTGTATTGAAAATTGTTTTTGTTTATTTACATTTCACAAACGAATTTGGCATTTAAAAGTACCTCGTTAATGAATATAATTGTCTCTTTCTTAAAGGAAAATCTCATACCAGCGGTAACCAACCAGGCGATCACGAGCTAGTGTCTTAACTGAAAAATATTTTTTACTAGAATTATGATTTTTTTGACGTAAATTACACATTGAAAAATTGTTGTGAAATTGCTCGATATTTTAAAACTATTCTTACTTCTTCGGAAAAAGAGCAAAAAAATATCGATATGGAGAACCATACATGACTTCCATGTTCTTTCTATCTTTTTAAATATTTTAAATAATATTTAAATATAATTTTAAATTGCTGTTTAGGCACGTACAAATAATAAATATCCCTTAGGTTCAATTGAACTACAAATGTACCAAGTCTTATCAAAATTAGTGAGATAATACTCGCAATGTTCACTTTTTAGACGAAAAAAGTTACAAAATTTCGAATATTTCCAAAACCCCTAATCCGATTAGCACCAAAATCAATAGGTCTGGAGTACTCTTTGAGACAAATATTTTCCCCAAAAATAATTCAGATCGGTGCATTTTTACATGCGGAAATTAGCTTTTCTTTAAGTTTTGAAGTTAGTACATTCAGAATCGATGGTATTACAATACTTCCATTTCTTTCAGTACATGGAAGTAAAAATCAGTATTTAATTATCAATTCTGATGTACTTGTCTAAAAACTAGCAGCTACAGTTATTTTCTTCGTTTTCAAAGAAAAACCATGGCTAGAAAATATAATAAAGCGACTTTGGCACAAGTAAAGGGATTTTAGTGAATTGTTGTTGGCAGTACTTGTAATTAACTTGCAGTTTCACGTCTAGTAATTAAACAGTGCAATGCACAGTTGGCAGTAGTGCAACAGTAATACCAACACAATTAATATATAAATCTGTTTAGATCTGCTAGACTAAACTTGACAACCAGAGATAGGTATATAAGGTATTTTCATTTTAGAACTAAATAATCTGTATACATATCTTACAAGGAAACCTTTTCATGTGGCATATTTGGATCGAGTTTATAAATTTTTCTAAAATCCTTTTTCGACATATTTTTTTAAACAACTTAAAATAGGTGAAAATGAAATTTTATGAAAAATGTTCAAAGAAATAAAGGAAGTCAGTAAAAAAATCTTTAAAATGATATATACCACTTAGTACTTTGGGCGACCACTTTAAGAGAAAATAGGCATTATTTTTGCAACAACCTAATATATCTTAAGATCATCGATTTTAAGGATTGTAAGGATATATCTGCCATAATTTTTTTATTAATTCGGATAGATATTATTAGTATTTTCATTCAACAAAAGGAAATAAATATTTTGGTGTAAATTATTGCTTTTTTCCAATAATTAAAAAAAATCAGATCGTAAAGTTTTTAAAAAAGAGAAGGCCTTGTATGTAACTGTATATGTAACAAAATCGATGTAATTTATAGTAAAAATATTAAAATTCTATAGTGTATGATGTGTAATAAATAATAAGATAACTATTAATAATATTGGAAATCACCCCAGCGTGAAAAGTCGCGTCAGTCTGTGATTGATAGATGTATTGGCTATGAGTTACAGCATCCTTTAACTACGGGTTATGTTGACAGACCAGTGGCGTACCTAAAAATAATTACCTAACAAAATTTGTGATACTAAACATTACTTCCTCCCCTATATATTACACATATGTCCCAATATTTTAATAAGGTATAAGAGGGGGGGGGAGATACTTATACAGTGTATTTCAAGTTGATTAAGGCGGTTATTACACTATCAAATAAATATGTCAAAGATTTGATCATATTTCTTTGATAAAATACGAGATTTTGTTCTATTACACTACATAAAATAATTGATAATATTTACTTAGTATTATCTAGGGATATTTTCTTCTTTTTTGGTGCATTTTGATAATCAATTTGTGGATGTTCGTCAGTTGACGCGATCGAGATTTGAATTTACAACTGTGTATTGCAGTTTTTATAATTAATAAGAATATTATCATATAATACTGGATTATGTTGATATTAATATATATTAACTGTAACTGTCAGTGATAACTTGGTAGTCGCCATTTTGATTTATCTGTCAAAAAACATTTGATCAAATATAAGAGACTGCCATTAACTATGATCATAGAAATATTATTAAGGTAAATATTATAAAAGTTGACTTATTACACTGTCATATTTCTTTGATCAATGAAATTTTATCACATTTCTTTGATAGTGTAATAGCCGCCTAAGACATAGGTAATTTAACGATGATGATTGGTGCATTTTGAAATGCCGCCACAAAATTTAGTAAAATAGTCATTAGTATTTTGTTTTCAAATTTATATCTGCCAAAAAATATTATTATAATTTTATTAAGGATGCTTAAATTAATGAAATTAATTGAGAACAAAATACTGTTGATTAATTTAAAATTTATCAGTTAGTTTCGAGGCGGCATTTCAAATTGCACCAATCACACAATGTTAAATTTGACCAAAGGTTATTACAACATTTCTAATTGCCCCCAACTTTGAATACATCTGTATAGGTACATAAGTACTAGAGGCAACCACAATTTTGATTGTATTTATTATTACCAAAATTTTAAAATTTTTGATTCAATAATCTTATTTCTTTTTTGCGAGTAAAAAAAATCACTTAAACTCTCCCATTTAAAATAAAATCAGTTAGACACTTCTCTAAGGTTTCAAAATAAATTAAAAAAATTTCTATCTACGCCACTGGATCTAATATCACCGTACACGAAGATTTGAACTTTATAGAAATCTATATAATAAAACTGTAAAACGTTACGATTTTTTTTATATAAATGATTAATATTCATTTAAATAATGTTTATGGTAATTATTTATAACGTTGACCCAGAAAAGCACGCACAAAAAGAAATTTAGATTGTTCGTCTTTGTTTTTTAAATCCGGATTATCCTCTTTATTTATACGTTTCCTCGCAGTAAATAATCTTAAATAATTCCATTTCAATTCTTGTTTTTGTTTTTACAATCATTTGTGAAAAAATAATTGTACTAAATCAATCGATTATATTCAATCCTAATACATAAATCTGAAGGTTCTGTCAATTTTCAATCACAATTCTCCCCCCCCCCCCCCCTTCATATAATAATTTTCACTAAAATCGTGTTGTAATTGTAATATAAGTTTCTATTTAATTTAATTGTATTTTCTTTCGAAAAACTTTGATCTGCAAGACAGGCCCAATGATACGAGAAAATTTTATAGATTATTTTTTGTAGAGCATCAAACCTATAATATGGGTCTACTACGTTTGTTGTAAAATATTCCCTTACAAAGATTTATCTCAATTTATTTTAAAAATTCGTGTTTTGTTTTTCTAAATTGATATTTGATTGGATATATAAAATGTCATTTTGACGTTTTAAATGTCATTTTGGCGATTTAAATGTCACTTTGACGTTTTAAATGTCATTTTGACATTTGCATAAATTTAGATTTAGATTGAAATTGTCAAAAAATTAAAAATATATGAAAAAATATTCAGGTGTGTTTTAAGAAAAATTTCGAACTAATATTTTTTAGTAAAATTTGTATAAAAATTAAATGGTTAACCAATGCCAGGCAATTTATCTGAACACTATCGGTTTTAGCGAATTTAGCACGAGGAAGCACTGTGCATTTACTTGGCAGATGTTTTTTTATTTGTGATGGAAGGGGTACCCCGTAAGTTCCAATTCCGAGAATTTTAGGTCCCGTAGCTTATTACAACTTATAGGATTTCTACTTTAAACCCATTGAAGTTTTAGATGAATAGTTTTGCTTTATGCAACCGATCATGAATAATATAGATCTCAACTTCTAGATCACAGGGAGAAAAATATGAACAAAGAAGTGTTTTTACATTTACCTACTTGCGGTATGGTTCTTTGTATGTTACATATCTGCCTACACAGTTTGTTTGCTAGGTATCGCCTATGGGTTTGTTTGCAAGAGAAGCTTATTTAGCTGACCTAATGCCGCAGGTCAATTCATTTACACTGCACAGAAACTGTTATATTTATTCTCTCTATGACACGTGAGGCTATCGCAGGACTTGTGTTTGTTCAGGCCAGATTGTATTTTTTTTCGTATTTTTGATGCCGGCAATCATGTGACACCGGTGGGCCGGATGTTTGCAGTTGTTGTTAAATTCTTTGATTGTTGGACTATTCCACTGTACTGTCGTATTTAGGTAAAAGTCAGCAATATCATTTTTTTTTGGTACCGTTAGATTCTAAAGATTTCCTACTGAAGGAAAAATCAATAAAATATGGTTTATTAACAAGATAAAAGCCTTTTTGGTTTACTACCTTTAATAATTTGATTGCTTATTCAAAGTGAGAAAGCATTAAATAGATTTTTCAAAAAATAATTGCAGTTATAACTTTGGCATGTGATAAGACATTAGAATTAAAAAGGTTGATTTTTAAGCTTTTTTTGTGAATTTTTTTTGAGACGGAAAAAATAGTTAGAATTTATTTAAACTTTTAATCATGTTTTGAACTACATGTCAGATTTTTTTCAAGTCGTTTTTGACGGAAATGCCAAAGTTATAATTCAAATAAAAAATACACTTTAAATTATGATATCTTCCCAAAAGTTAGTTCAATTTATAGATAATTTAATAAAAAAGTAACCAAAACTTGTTTTATAAAGATCGGTCAATAATTCGAAAAAAAGTCGCTTCAGTTACAGAATTTTGAATATTCTATGAATATTTTGAATCCTTAAATATTTAGTATAGAAATGACATTTATATTAAGATTGTGTATATAGAATATATGTAGTTTAAAAACGAAATCTCGACATTTATAAAGTCACAAAAAGATGTTTTTCTTCTTCGTAAATCGTATGTGTAAGTGTGAACAAAATACTTTTGTTGTGATAATGTATGCAGTCGAAAATAAAATTCACAGTAAAAAAACAAATCTCGTAAAAAATAAGTAGGTTCTTTGTAAGACCCGTTTTCTTTTTTATTCAAATTGTTTTCAACAGGACAAAAGAACGCTGACCACATAAAAAAATCGATTAAAAATACAAGAAGTTTGTTACCAATCTTTAAAATATATAAACAAAGAAAAAATTCTTTTTGATACAGTCAACGTAACTTAACCTTATTCTTTACCAAAAAACAATTGAAAGTACGTTATGTTATCTAGTATATCATGTAAAACAATTATGCAATTTAAATTATTCTTAATAAACATTTCGAGCATTTAAGTATATCAAGAAATAATAAAAATATGGCATGGAAAATGATGAATTTATATTTTCTGATGAGAAGTTATTTGTTCTGGAGTAATCCGATAACTCCCAGAATTACAGAGTTTGATCTTCTAGGATTGAGGGCATTCCGGAAGACAAAAGGCATGTCGTCGAAGAGCAAATTACCCATAATTTTTATCGAAAAAGGCTTAAAAATCAACGCAATACTATTTGGAGGAAGTATCGTACAGTAAAAAATAAAAAATAATTTTAAATAGGAAAGATTCTTACCGTGAACGAAAATTTTAGAAAAAAATTACCTAGTTGGTAATCAATTCTTAAACATTGCCAAAATCGTCATTTTTGGGACTTTTAAATTAGGATATCTCAGAAACCAGACGTGGTAAAGCCATTTGGATAATATATCTACTGTATTTTTCTGATGTTCCTATAAAATAATACGTATCTATTTGTACATTCACTTACAGAATTGATGTAGTTAATGAGGGATAGACCTCCATCCCAGGGTAACTCCTGCTCGCACGAAACGTTGGAAAGTCTCAGCGTGTGTGACTGCTCTAGAGTTTGTAACCCGATGGCGAACACGTGGACGGAGTCATACATAAGAGCTGGCTCTGCCTAGAAAACAAAAATAAACTCTCAGAATTGGTTTTATCCTTAGACAAGGAAAGATAAAGGACAAATAACACATTACCTAGCGTTGTTACTATATCGCACCACGAAAAATCGCACCACGGATCATTGACGTATCATTCAGATTTTAAAATAAATATCAATTGTTTGGAATTATAAAATTAATTGATAATAAATGTTTTATATTGAGTTTAAAAGTATTTCAGTGATAATTGATTAACAGAGAAATGTCTATTTGGAACTATCATCTTTCATACATACTAAATTCAATTGTAATTTAAAGCATATTTGCATATTATAAATTTTCAACTGACGCCTATGGGATAATATGCGGTTTTGACAATTGAAAAAAGATGGCCGCCGACAAATTTTGGTAACACTTTCATATACGGACTAGCATTGGTTGTTATGTATCCATAGTCTTTCCTAATCTAAGGTTTTATCAATAACCCAATAACCTTTAATTCATGAATCGAGCTAACTTCATATCTGTCTTTATATTAACTGGGCTAGTGTTCATGTTGTAAAAATTCATTTTTTTTGACACTGGAATTAGGGTTTATAAAAAAACCGACCATTAAAAAAAATTTCGAATTTTCAAATTTGGTATTTAAAAACCGATAAGTTCTAGTTGGAGTCTTTTTTTAGAAGTGTTGCTATATTCATGCTAGTTTAGAGTTGAACATTTTAGACTTCAATACCTCCCCTTTCCCCCCCCTCTTGATTTCTGGATATAAATTAAAATCAAAATTAACATGAAATATTATAATCGATTTAAAAAAAATGCATATTACAGACGACGAGTCTCGTTTGTGGAATAACGAAGCTCCGGTCTCGGTTTTCTGAGGCTAATTAACGAATATAATTAAACCATAAATTGTTTGTGTGAAATGAATACTTCCGGTGCGAGTGAGCCGGGTTTCCGGTATGTTTATCACACGGCTTTACAGTCGCCGACGAGTCGCATCGTCTCTTTAATCCACCATGTGTGATTTACATTTGTAATGACGTTAATGTGTATGTATATATCTAAATATACAGGGTGTCCCATAAGTACTAAGGTACTAGCACCAACCGCTTTAAGAGCAAGGTATACTTTTTTGTTGGATTGACGGGTTTCTTTTTTGTAATTTTCATGAAGTCATGTTAGTAATAAAACAAGTATCTCTTTATTAGTTCAATTTAATTACAATTTCATTTGTAGCCTTTTATTTTGTTTACGTTTTTTCTCCAGTAATGGGCACGCAATGATGGACACTCTCAAATGAAAAGTAGTACGATACAAAAGTTATAAAATAAATAATCTTAAAATTTGAAACAATGTAAAGTAGAAACTATGATAATATAAGAATTATTAAGTAATAACACTAATAATTACTTTAAATGTTCACCATTGGCCAATTGTTATCAAATTAAGTTATTTGTAGATTCAGTAATGGTAGTAATCAAATATCAACAAATATTTATAATTTAGTACATTTAATTATACAAATGTCCAACACTGGGGTATGATCAAAGACAGATGCTAATACCATATAAAATTTTCATTCAAACATAACTATGTAGTTGTAATGTTAATAATATAGTAAGAAACATTAAGTCTAGTGAACGTGGAAAGATACCAAATGGGAAAATACGTTTTGAGAGGTTTCCCTGTACAGTAGGATGTTATTTATTATTCTTTTCATAAAATAGAATACCTATCTAAAGTCAATCATTTTTAAAAAGTGTTATTTTGCATATTTTTCTCGTTTATTTTAGTAAATATGAATTTTTTAATTTTTTTATGTAAAGCATCAAAATGCTTGGACCATTAATTTAAAAACAACGTAAAAACATGCAGATCTTTTGTTGTGCTCCATTGTTACATCCTGTCAATAGCTCGCTGTACCTAACTCATTAATCAAATCAATGGAAAACTCCTCCCTATATTTGCTATAAACAAAATTAAAATTGTAAATACATATACATATATATGTAGTTTCACATGCGTTCTAGAATTACATTTTCTTTATCAAAATTAAGAGTTTGTCATTTTCATATTATAATTCAGGGTGTCCACTGGTTTTTGAAAATAAAATTCCCTGACTTTTCCTGACCACTAGAGGCTTGGGGGCCCCCGGACAAGAAGTGATAGAGGGGCAAAAATAAAATTTGAATACCTTGTTTTTGCTCGTCAATTTAAATTTATACACTTTTTTTTTTTTTTTTCTTTTAAGTGTAGAATTGAACTTGAGAAGCAAAAAAAGGTCATTAAAATCAAAATTAGTAATAAGTAATAAGACACTGCTCCGACTTCCTTGAAAAAATACCTGACTTCCCAGAATTTATAACAAATTCCCTGACTTTTAAAAAAAATTTAATAAATTCCTTGATTTTTCAGAATTTAAAATATATTCCCTGACTTTCCAAAAAGTGGACACCCTATATATATAATATATTAATTTTTTATTTATTTGAAATAATTTTTAATTAAGAGCCCGCACACATTATAGACTTTTAGTCGGTCGATTATTATTAGTTTGGGTTAGAACTGAAAACCGATTTATCCCCGATTATACAGTCTAGTTGGTGGTAGGTGCATACACTACAGTGCCGATAGTGGTTTTCATAGCTAATCACAATCCTACATAATTACATTTCATTAATTAAATATCGGCCAACTGATTAGGAAAACAGTATAGTAAAAATATTACAATACAAGCTGAACCGCGACTTTCTCCGAGTGGAATTTTTTTTCGGGATATAAAGTAGCCAATGTCCTTCCTCAGGATGCAAACTATCTCCCTGCCAAATTTCATCAATATCGGTTGAGCAGTTCAGCCGTGAAAATGTAACAAACATTTTAAGGAGGGTCCCGTTTCCCATGGTGAAATGATTCTTTAGTACTAAAGTTGGTATTACTGATTCATGATAACTGTTGAACATTTTTTAAGGACATCATTTTGTAGAAGATTTTTTTGTAGCTCTTTTGTTTTTTTTTATTCCAATACAATAAAAAATGACCGAGATATGGCCGTTACAAACCGACCTATTCAGGCACAAGATATCAGTATTTTTATGATTTAAGTCAGTGTTTACCATGTACCTCTTTTGAGAATTAAGTTTTACCGACGTACCCTTAGAGGCAGATCAGAAATTTTTTTGAAAAAAAAAATGCAATTTTAAACTTACGCACAAGGAAATTGAAAAAAAGTTAAAATCGCATTTATCCAGAATTTGTTGTTAAAAACTTTGGTAAACGCTGGTCTAAGAAATGAAAAAATATTTTTTTAAATACAAAAATGTATTTGTGGTTATAAAATACATAATTAATTAATATAATTACGTCATTAGCAGATTTAGTATTCCACACTTCCGTTTATTAAAATGTACAAAAAATCCAAACGAAGTAAAAACGTGGCATTGATTACAAAATACAACAAATAAAAAAAAAAGTTAATTGCATTCTCATTAACAATCGAGATCTTCCCGCGTACCCCCAACACTATTTACAATTACATTTCAGTACTTTAGCGATACAAAAACTCATAGGCGTCAATAGAAGAGGGGTATTAAAATGCATGATATAAAATATGTGAAGATCCCAAAAAATAATAATCAATAAATATATTTATTGAATATGATTTTACAACCAGAAATAGATGTTTACTCTAGTCTTATCTAGCGTGCAAATGCTAAACTAAAAACCTGTTTTACCGACTATCATAAAAGAAATCTGTATTATCTACACACCTAACCTAACTTCATGGTGTTAAATTGTTTAACGAACATGCACAGAAAAATTATCTAACTATTGCTGAAAACCGCATTGAAATCGGTTTAGTAATTCCCGAGTTTATACACAAAAATAATGTGTTGTAAAGGATATGCATTTTTATTTTATAAAATTATAGTAACATGTCTGAATTATAATTTATAATTTCTTTTTTAAACCTGAGAATAATTTGTAGTAATCCTTCTGTCGGCAAGCCAAAAAACCCTCAGATTAAAAAATGTTTACAGTTTCTTTGTTTTCTTTTTGCATGCACTGTTTTTTCGTGAAATATAAATTCTAAAAATATAAAATATATACTTATTATTCATCAAGAAGTACTATTTCGATTTCGTGACCTCAAAAATAGTTTTACTAACTTAACCTAACATCTACCTAAAAAATTATCGTGCTTCCTCTCAGATATTAATTTTACATAAACGGCAGTAACTTCTAAACGATTAATCAAAATTATTTGATATTTTAATACATAAAACTAGATTATATAACAAACAATTTAAGACTAATTTGAAGTTTTTGTTAATAATAGTTTCAGAGTAATTTGCCGTTAAACTAGATACATTTTTTCGGTTGATAAAATACTAGGGTTATCAATTACCGGTAAACGGTAAATTATTTTGTCAATTACCAATATTACCGGTAACTATCGGAAAAATGAAAAATTAAATAAATCACATTTTTATCTACAGTGTATTCCAAGATATATTTGGAAAATCTGCACAGCAGTCAACGTGTTAATTATTAATACAAAATTACCGGTAAATATACAAGTCTTGAGGCTTCCGCGGTGATCTTGATATGGATCTTGGCTTCTGGGTGTAAGCCGCGTCGGTTTGGTCGTTTTATCGGCCAAAGTTTTGTCACACATTGCAGTGGACAGGGCTCTTCTATAAGTGCACTGCAATGTGTGACAAAACGTTGGCCGATAACACGATCAAATCGACGCGGTTTACACCCAGAAGCCAAGATCCATACCGGTAAATATTTCCTTTTTTTTTCGGTTTCAGTAACGTTAGGTATCTCTAGTTGGTACGTCAATGTGTTTTGTTTAATTCCCGTTGATCGGTGTTAGATAATTACAATCTAACCGCGCCTGATTGTGAGAGTAATCTACCGGCGCGGCGCTCAAAGTGTCAACATAAAACGGCAGTGTGGGTACGTTAATAAACACCGCACTCTTGATCCAAATGTGTTAATACAGTATTTAGCAGCTATGAATAATTTATAATATATGTACATATATGTATGTTATATGAATACAATATCATTTTACATCTATTATGTATAGTTAAGTACCTACGACCTACATTATAAGAACTTACATTAACTAGCTTTTCAACGATGTAAAAAAATATCTGCCATGGGAGCCACGGGACTTTCTTATACGTAATACTGAGAGTGAACAGTGTATACGTATTTTTAATTTTATTTAAAAATATTTCTCTGTCTGTATTTAATATCATTCTTCGTTGTAATTCCCATATTTTGCTTCCTCCCTATATCGAAGATACGAGAAGCTTTGTGATCGTTTTAGAATGAGACAAAAAAAATGTTCTCCGATTTCAAAATTTTAAATTGATTTATCCGTTTCACGTCAAGACAAACACTTTTCGTTCCGTGTCTGTCTGTCTGTCCGTGTGCCCGTCTGTCCCCTCAATCCTTGCCATGAACCACTGAACCGATATTATTGAAACTTGGTCGGATGGTTGGGTCTGGCTTGAGGACGGTCCCATTTCAAAATCATCAAAATCGTGTGTAAGGGGGAGGGGTGACACCCCAAAATATTTATTTTTTCAAGATATCTCAAGAACGACACATGTTACGTGAAAATTTTACAGAATATTTTTTGTAGAACATTAAATTTCCTATAATATGGGTCCACAACGTTTGTTGTAAAATATTCCTTTACAAAGATTTATCTCAATTTATTTTAAAAATTCGTGTTTTGTTTTTCTAAATTGTGTGCATTGGCGTTGAATATAGAGTATATGGGGGTGCGGGTTTTGAATTTTTTGGGTCACGATCGTGATCCGACGAGAGCGAAAGCTTTTTTCTTTTTTTGATATTCTCGCATTTCAATGTTTAAATACCTGTGATATAAAAGAGAGAGAGAGAAGTCAAATAATGATTAAATGTTTAGAAAAAACTGCATTTGCATCATTAAAAGAAATAAATTTTTACTGTTTCTTACTTCAAACTAAGGATCATTAAAAATAATTAAAATGTAAATGTAATTCGATAAATAACTGATTTCCATACAAATAATTTGCATCAGAATTATTTGTACAAAACAAAATACATTTTAGTTCGTTAATCCTATATATTTTGTATTAGTTTTATAAAACAACTTTGATTTTAGCTAATCTTTAATTCATCCCGAGCTGTTTGATCCAGTACAGAATCCGCAACTAGATTTATGTAGGAGTAATCATTAGAGATTAAAAGATTACATGATTGGGAACATGCAGAATATTAATAATTGAACGCAAACTCGGCATTAACAGCGCTGTATCTAGTGTGCTATACATATGTGAAATATAGAGTGTTAATGAAAACTCTAGGATCTTAATTAATGTGACACAAATAACAAAGGTTTTTCAGCCTCCGATACTATCTTGTATCTATTGTAAATATATACAGGGTGGGGCATTTAAAGTGTTACAGTTGTTTATCTCAGAACCATCGCTTATTTGAAAAAATGTTTCAACCAAAAAATGTTTAGTTGTAAGTAAAAAATTCTTGAAAGTTCAAAATTTCGAATTATTTTGTTAGTTATCTTGGTAAGCTTGGGTTGTTCAAAAAAAAGTTTTAAATGAAAGATTCGTGTTTTTTCACGTAAAATAAGATTACTAAATAAAAACTATAGGTTCCTATTTAAAAAAATGATGTAGACCTTCAAATATCCTTGAAGGCTACGTTAAAATAGCAAATAAATATTACAATTCGATTACCCCCTCACAACCAAACATTTTTTGGTTGAAACAATTTTTTCAAATATGCGATGGTTCTGAAATAATCAACTGTAACACTTTAAATGCCCCACCCTGTATATACATATGTGTAAGTATGCACACAATAGCAAGCTGTTATTGCATATGTATCTATTAGAAATTATATGCTTTAGAGATTTATTGGCCCTGATTTTACTTCCATGTTCTAAAAGAAATGGAAGTATTGTAATACCATCGAAAAATCATGTCCAAGATAATGATAGATTCTGATTGCACTAACTTCAAAACTTAAAGAAAAGTTAATTTCCGCATGGTGGAATTTTCTTTCGTTCACGATACTACTGTAAAAATGCACCGATCTGAATTATTTTTGGGGAAAATGTTTGTCTCAGTGAGTTTTCCAGACCTAAATGATTTTGGTGCTAATCGGATTAGGGGTTTTGGAAATATTCGAAATTTTGTAACTTTTTTCGTTTAAATCTAAAAAGTGAATATTGCGAGTATTATCTCACTAATTTTGATAAGACTTGGAACATTTGTACTTCAATTGAACTTAAGGGACATTAATTTTTTGTACGTGCATAGACAGCTATTGTAGGGGTGAAAAACACCTTCAAAATTTGAATTTTAAATATTAATTAATACGTCATTAATTCATGTTGCCTTGGAAACAAATGCAACTAAATTTAAATTATATATCAGAGAGACGTTGAGATTTATAATTATTAAGGATAACTGGGAGGGGGGAGGGGTGTGTGTATGCTGAAACTCTAAAAAGGGACAACTTTGTGTTCGTTATATCGAGATTCTACTATTCCATTAATAAAAAAAAAATTTAAATAATAAGTTTTTTTAATAGGATATAAAAATTCACTCAATGTATTACAGCTAATCATGCTAATTCTTTTAATTTTTCCACCAGAATAATATTGTTTTAGAATTACAGCATTTTCAATTTCCATATGGCTAGTGTTTTCATTGTATTATAAACAGATTATGACTTGTTTTGTTTATGTTTTTTTTCTAACTACAATACATTATTTGTTGTAATTGTTGCGTTTAACGTTCTATTAAAGTAATAATGCTCTAAAAGTTTCATGTTATTCTTTTATATAACATATCGTAAAAAGTGATATTTATTTTTCTTGTTTTTATATTTTTTACGTACTTTTGTATTAAAGTCCTTCAATAAGGTACTCGTAAAATAATTGTAGTTTTTAGGGTTTCGTAGAAAGCTAAGAACTCTTATAGTTTCACTTTGTCCATCATATGAAATTTGGTAAACGGGTGTAGATTGGTGACCCAAAAATATAAACGATGGAATTTCTGAAAAAAAAAATTTTTTTTTAACCCCCTTCCATACATTGAAACGTGTAGGTATTAAATTTTTTTGCACTTACCCCATTAAGTGGGATGTCTTTAGATAGGTCTATTAAAAATGTCTAAGGACCTTTTGATTTCAACCCTTCAGTCACGATATATTTGCTTTCAAAGTCATTATCAGAGTTTCTCCCTTATCTAATTTCTAAGCTATCGATCCAAAAAATCATAAAAAATTCCTGAATATAGCTTTTAAATGGTACTTTCAATGAAAATTAAAACGAATACTGTAGAACAAATTATTTTTAGTTTATATTCTAGAAATGTAATTAATTTCGAACCCTAACACGCACTTGACCGTTTTATTTTATTTTATTTTTATTTTTCAACCTTAAAAAAAAGTATGGCATCTTAAGCACAACTCCCCTTTACAAATTTTAATACGAAGAGGTAAGTTAAAGGCACCAGTTATGGCCGCAAGAGCAAGTTTTCGGTTTTTTTGGATTACTGTATTTGTTTTTTGTAGTTCTCATGAACTCATGTTACTAATAAAACAAGTAACTCTTTATTTAATCAATTTAATTACCAAAGTCCGCAAATATTTTTTTAATTATATTTTTTCTCCAGTAATGGATAAAGTAAAACCGGTAATGAGCACGCAGTGATGGACACTTGCTAATGATTACAAAATGATAAGTACTACGACACAAAAATATAAAAGAAAGAATCGTCAAATGTAATAAATTAATAAATTTTAATTAATAAACCATTTTGACACCTATTGACCGATTGTCATCAAATCACGCTGTAAGACAGTTAAATGTATATAGATTAATATTCAGAAATGGTAGTAATCAAATATCAACACATATTTCGAATACAGTACATTTATATAATTAAAAATTTACCATTACTGGGGTACCACTGCCTTACTTTGCTATCAC
Source organism: Sialis fuliginosa (assembly GCA_961205875.1). Classification (NCBI taxonomy): domain Eukaryota; kingdom Metazoa; phylum Arthropoda; class Insecta; order Megaloptera; family Sialidae; genus Sialis; species Sialis fuliginosa. Next base: position 2,723,244 of record OY540813.1, on the reverse strand, counting down.
TTGTCAATGTTTTTTATTAACAAGTTGTTTACTCGTTTCTACTTTCGTATGATTCATATAGCACACATCTATCTGCAATATATGCCAATAGACCACATATACTTTCTATGATATAACAAAAACAAAATGCGGGAGTGAAGTTTATCACAAAAGCACCCGCATTCACAGAACAATAATGTCGATAACAAGCAGTACTAGACTTTCGCTGTAACGTGGGTCATTTAAATACATAAAATGTTAATTACTCGGCGTGTCAATCGACAGTCAGTCATTTGGTATTGCCGGTGACGTATTGTAGTGCATTTGATGGAGTTCTGGGTAGTTATGGTGGTGCTTGTGTCTGTGGCGGTGCTTGGTGCTAGCCAGCCGGTCAAAATGGTGCCACTAGGTGAGTGAGTGGTCTGTTGTTTTATACATATTGTATATGGTGCGTATTGTATGTATACAGGGTGGGTCATTTTGTATGTAGGAAGGAAGGATTTGTGTGGTGGAAGTTTTACTGTACCCCTTTATACAGGCTGGATCGTTTTTATCAGAACTTTGAAGTCATAGGCAAAAAATTAAATAATAGTGCCACTAGGTGAGTGAGTGGTCTGTTGTAGGAAGGAAGAAGACGTGTGGTGGATCATTTTTATCAGAACATTGAAGTCATAGGGTAGTGGAACCAGTCTTGGCAAGGACCCCAGTAATGGAAAATTTTTAATTATGTAAATGTATTGAATTAGAAATATGTGTTGATATTTGATTACTATCATTTCTGAATATTAATCTATATACATTTAACTGTCTTACAGCGTGATTTGATGACAATCGGTCAATAGGTGTCAAAATTAATTAAGTAACTGCTTTACATTGTTTGAAATTTGACGATTCTTTCTTTTATATCGTTTGTGTTGTAATCATTAGCAAGTGACCATCACTGCGTGCTCATTACTGGTTTTACCTTTGCCATTACTGGAGAAAAAACATGAACAAAATAAAAAGCTATAATTTAAAAAAAAAACTATATTTGCGGATTTTGAATATTGATGTATTTTTTAATGCATTTAAAAAAACTTTTTTCGGAAAAACACTTAAAAATTGATGTCCCCCACCCAAAAGGATCACCCAGAAAAATCTGAAAAATCATGAACATTGAACTTTCAGTGTTGATTGAGCCAAAATTATGTAAAACAAATTCTAGCGCGATCAATTGTTATAAACAATTTAATTTTTTGTTTCCTTATAACTGTTGAACGAACTTTTAAATAAAAAAATAAGGAACAACTTTTGTTTTAGAGTGGGGAGAGGAGGGTAATGGTAGATGGTCATATAAAAAAGTAAAGACAAATATTGTTTAAACATTATTAATTAATTCAATTGGTTTTATTGTCGAGCTTGCCCCTTTATATAGAATAGAATATACAACACCACTATCGGCATTGCTGTTGCTAGATTGGCCAACCGAAAAAGAGAACATACCAATGATGATTGTTTTGTCCGTTTGATGTACTTTATTTACTGTTTTACAAATTGCAATTGGGTAAAGTTTATTTTGCGGGAATTGAAAATGAAAGCTGAAAGAGCACGCCAATATACAAATAGTTTTATAGAACCAACTTTATTAACATTATACAGAAAATAAATATATCACTGAATTACAGTAGAACCAATATAGGGGGCAGACTGTTGCCTGGGGTGCTTGGATTTTGAGGGCGCATCATCAAATATGACCATATAATCATAATTTACTACAATAAACATAAACAATAACTGTCATTATTTTTCATGTAAATCATTATTTAGACAATACGCTAAATGTATATTCGAATGCGCGAATATCTCAAAAACTACGAGATTAAACTACCCCCCTCTTAAAAGTAACTTTTGTCTCTTTTAACCGAATCTCTATCACTTATAGTTTTGAGATTCCCATACTGTATGTTCTCATTACTTTTTTAAGTTTTTCTACTTTACACATAGAATAAAAAATTATTTACATACATATAACATATCAATTCATATTTTCAGATTCAAATTCACTTCACAATGATACAGCTACATCTAATAAAACATCAATTACAAGTCGTACATCAAAACAATTCAATATAATCGGGTACTTTGTACCAGCTTTACCCTACATACAACCCCAGACGGCCAGCCGACCAAAATACAACTACGAACCCTACCAACAACCATACAGCAACAGAAGAAACTATTTCAAACCAGCCAGATTCAGCGCATCCCCTAGAGATTACATGCCATACTACAACTACCCTTCCAATACAAACTATATTCCCTATAACAACTACCCTTCTAATACAAACTATATTCCCTATAACAACTATCCTTCTAATACAAAATATATTCCTTATAATAATAACCCTGGAAATTTTGTACCATATTATAATTACGCTTCACCTACGTATACAGTTCAAACTGGTACAGATCATTCTAAATGGAAACCGATCAGTGCTGGGAATGAGAAGTTTTCAATTTTCAATCATGATACAACAACTACAGAAAAACCTACGTCAACAACAACTTCTAAGCCCCATGATGAAATGAAGACTACTGTAACGCCTTCTACAGAGAAGCCTGGTCCTTACTCAGGGCAGTATATTCCGGTTGGGAGTTACCCCAGTTTAACAACTCAAATTGCATCGCAGCCTCAACCTATCAGCCAGCAGCAAATAATACATATCCACGATCCGTTTTTACCGTTTTTGCAAAAACCTCCAAATCAAGATAATTTTGCAGAACAATTTACTAATCTAATGCTTGAAACTTTGGCTAATAAGGTTTCAACGAGCCCTGGTGTTAGTACAGCAAAAGAGATGCAATCTTCCACAGAAGTTAAGGTGACTACGGAAGCTATGATGACTGAAATGACTTCAGAAATGACTACAGTTGTTACTGAAGAGGTACAGAATGACGTGAAGTTAACTCCAATTGAAGATTTATTTGATTTGCAGGAGAATCCAAACATGGATAATGGTAGTAAAGATGAGGTTGAAGTTTTTGAAGTTGATAATGAATTTGTGGAATAGTTGAAAGAAAATTAAACTATATGAAATATAAAGCAGGGCCGGGCAAATAAACAAAGAGATCCTGTGAGAGAAAGAGATAAGTACAAGGGTTTATACTGCTATTTTTTCTTTCTACTCAAGAAAGACAAGTATATAATAGAGCACTCACTCATAATTAAGCCAATATTTGAGTTGTATTAGGGTGAGGCCTTGGTTATGGAGAAAAAGAGATAGCGGGCGCTCCATTTTATACCTGTCTCTCTTGTGTCAAAATCTACATGAAGGTAGTAGATCCTTAGAAGTCAAAATTTGCCCGGCTTTGATATAAAGTATGTTTTTTAAAGTGTTGTAAATATGTTATTATAAATTTTATAAATAAGGTAGTGTTACATTTTATATAGTGTGAATAAAAAATATGGGATATGAAATGTTGATTTTATAGAACATTTTTATGTTTTAATTATATTTTGAGACGACATACTTCTGAAATGTTACGAGGTCACATTTTTTTGTATTTTTTTTTCACACTGGTATTATTAGATTTTTTTAAATGATATATATTGTAAATCTGTATAAATTTATTTTTATTCAACCAATCACCACATTTATACCTCTGAATTCGAAAAGAAGATACAATTTCCTTCAATTTCCATTCTCTATAAGTCCAAAAACTATCATATTTGACTTAATGACATTATTTCGAAAATTAGCAATTTTTTCGATAAAATTAGGCGTTCCTTTAATTTTTTCCATTTATTTACATTATTTTTCGGTTGCTGTCAGTTCCAAAAACATTAGATCAGGTGCCACCAACTTTTTTGGAAAGAATATCAAAAAATTTATATAAGCATAATATATTAATTAAAAAATGAATATTTGCATAAATAATTTTAGTAAAATTCTTTGCATGACATATAGCAGATTAGCTGTTACCCGCGACTTTGTTCGCGCGGAATTTAGGTTAGCTAGAAGGTTTTAGAAAAGGAGAAAATCTACTTGATTAAAACCCATAAGGTTAGGCAATACAAATTTCTGTTATGATAGTCGATAATCAATTTTCGAGATATAAAGTAACCTATGCCCTTCCTCAAGATGCAAGCTATCTCTCTGCCAAATTTCATCAAGATTTAGTCGGTTTAGTCGTAAAAAGGTAACAAACAGACAGACAGACATTTTTGCATTTATAATATTAATATGGATTTCACGTAAATACCTGTATGACGCTGGACTTGTTGAGAATGTTCTGGCCGACGGGCTGGAAGCGCTCCATGTCGCGGAGTACCTCGCGCACGGCAACGTCCTCCACGTCTACGACGCGGAACGCTGTCATGTTCACGAAGTTGTATTTGAAGTCCTCCAGGTCGAACGTTTCGATGTCGAACGTCGTGAATAGATAATGGTATTTGTAGTCGTTCATTTGTAGTTGCAGAATCTGAAATGGGGTAGTAATAGTAGAAATATGCCTTTTCATCAAGATTTAAATTGCAACCAAAAAAAATTTTTTTTATAGCTTTTCAAACAATGTAAAATTATTTAAACTTATTTTTAAATTCTGGATTGGGGAGGGGGGGGGGGGGAGAAACTTTTTAACTCACTGTATTTTGCAATTTGTTTATTTCAGTGTAATATATATCTATATCGTACAAAAGAGAATAAAAGAAAAAGAGACAAGATAATTTAGTATTCATTAAGTAGTTTAGTTTTTAGTGCTAGATAGATATATATTTATTTTCTGAAAACAGAAAAACTTAACATAATAATAAGAAGACGTATATAAAGATCACAGAATTTTCTGGAGTTGCTAAACAGTTGTAAAACAGCAATCAACTGACAATGGTAAAGAGTCTCTGCATTAAATGTATGGAAGAAAAAGTGCTTGTAAAATAACAAAAAATAAAATCATATATATTCAATGGGTTGGCCAGTGGCGTATTATCAAATGAATAAAATTATAAGATAGGATCAGTTAGTTTTATATACATATATGTATTATTTTCTTTTCCTTAGTTTTCAAAGGATATTTTATATGCTACTAAAACAAAAAATAACGCTGATGTTTTATATGTACATAGAAGACATCCATTAAAATTATAGAAAGATAGCTTTTATCCGCGACATCATTCGCATAGAATTAAGGATAGGAAGAAGAAGAATAAGGTTAGGTAATACAGATTTATGTTATGATAGTCGATAGTCCTACAAAAAATTAGTTAGTACTAGTAAAAATTTCGTGTTGAATCGAAGATTTCAGAAAAATAAAAGTAAATATTGATTGGAAATACATAAAATTATTTTTAAGAACATACCCCTTTCAAGAATAGTTGCATATTGTGTGGCTTAGTGTCGACAACTAGGTTGTGAATCTCTTTGCTTTTGACTTCCTGCAGTACCGCCCTGTAGGTATCAGGCTCAGCTTGCCTTAAATGGACTTCTATATCGCGGCTATTCGGAGATCTCACCAGCTCGCGCAGCTTCACCAGACCTGGAGATCAAAAACCTTACATTGTGATATAAAAGAAAAAAAGTGACGTGTGCCTTCTTTTGTTTTCAATTAAACCTATTATTTTAATAAACACAAAATCCAGTCTATTCCAACCTTCAGATACCGAGCTTCGGGACACCTATTCTTTACCAAAGATTGGGTCAACTCTGGGCCAGCCTTGGTACGTCAAACTATTGCCGAGTTTTCATTTGTAATTTGGCCCAGTGTTGGCTAGCATTGTAATTTGTAATTTCCTACATGGGATGCTACACTTTAAAATCTGTCTGGTAATTCTAATTCACTAGGTTCGATAAAAAAGTTTCACAAAAAAATTAACTTCAGCTCTTCTAAACAATAAATATGCCCTTACCATAATCTTCCTCGTAGATGATAGCAACTTTGGTCCAATTGAGATACGTCATGACGTCTTGAAATGCCGTATTGAGCAGTCTTTGAGCTGGGTGAAGGTTGATGCTGAACTCCTTGACGTCGGTATCGAGATCTAGTCTTGCCTCCAGGTGCGGAATATCGAGCGCGTCACAGATTGAGTGGATGTGGGCCCCTAGCAGAGGGTCTGAGGGTCCGAATACTGCTTGGACACCCAAAGACACTTGACTACAAGCTGGAACAAATTGACATAATAATAGGAAATAAGATACTGGTTTTTGGGGATTTATGGGATTCTTTTTTGTAATTCTCATGAACAAAATACGTCTTTTGTTTTTTAAAACCAGTAATGGGTTCCCAGTGATGGACACTTGTAATGATTACAAAAAAGTACTGCTACACAAAAGTTATAAAATAAAGAATCGTACATTTTGATACAATGTAAAGTAGGTTAATAATTCAGTTTAAATGTCCACCATTTTGACACCCATTGGTCGATTGTCATCAAATTAAGCTGTTTACAGTTAAGTGTCTATAGATTATGATTCAATAATGGCAGTAATCAAATATCAACAAATATTACTAATTTAGTACATACAATTAAATAAGTCTCTAGTATTACCCAAGACTGGTGCCAGTACCTTAGATACAAACGGCTGTAGCTACTAAAAAAGCCATCGAAATGATTTGAAATTTTAACACGTAAAAGTAGAATTTATAACAAACATTTTAAGACTGTTTTGAACTTTCTAAGACTTATAGTTCCAGAGTAATACTCTTTTTAATACATAACTTAATTAAAAACCGAAATATACCAAACCAGTCGATAATTTAGGTGTGTACAATACGCGGCGAATAATATCGCATCTTTAAACAAAAGAGTACGAGAAATATCAGCTTTGTTTGGTTTTCCTTTTGTTCCCAGTCACAATTCATATCGATATTGTTTTGTTTTTAATTAAGATACAGGCCTATAAATTTAGAGATTTGATACTCACAAAGACGAACAATGACAAAAAAGATGTTGAATTGGTACGCGATTTTATTACCGTGAAAAATATTATTAATGAGTTGTATCAATAAATAAATTTTTAAAATAAGAAAAAAAAGTTAAACTTCTTTAGGTGCGTTATTATTAATTGATGGTAATTATAAATATTTGTCAATACTATATTAAATTGATTTTTATTTTATTTTAGGGTTTTTTAAGTCAGTTTATTTTTTTCATAAAAAGTTTTTTATGTAGCAATGTTAATAATATTTAAAAGCATTTGGCGACATTCCAACATCCACACGAGTACAAACGTAAGTAATTATATAAATAAATAGTAATAAACAAAAATGTAAGATACGTTCAAACAAATTTCATTTCTAAAGATTTCCTAAATAAGAAAAAACGAGAGATGAATTTAGTTACATGTAATTTATCCAAGGGAAATGTTTTTAATGTCGTGGAACGTTTAATTTGGTTTTTACTTTCTTCTCTTTTGTGGAGATGCTTTAAATACAAAACATATTTCATGAAAAAAATCAAAGCAGATTTTTCAAAAACGGTTATCGAAAATAAAATGACTAAATTGCTATTTTGTCAAGCGAAATTTAAGCAATTGAGATAAATCGTACGGCAGGCGTTCTGTTGTTACAAAAGAGATTCTAAAATGCCAATCGATATTTTTAATGGCATATTACACGAAATTGGCGAGTAAGATTTTAAGTCTATATCGACAATGAATTGGAAAGAGTCTATCTGTAATATACAGTGTATTCCAAGTTGATTAAGACATAGGAAATTTAACATGGGGACAATTAGAAATGTTGTAGTAACCTTTGGTCAAATTTAACGATGATGATTGGTGCATTTTGAAATGCCGCCACAAAATTTAATAAAATAGTCATTAGTATTTTGTTTTCAAATTTATATCTGCCTAAAAATATTATTATAATTTTATCTAGGATGCTTAAAATAATGAAATTAAAGTTGAGAACAAAATACTGTTGATTAATTTAAAATTTATCAGTTAGTTTCGAGGTGGCATTTCAAATTGCACCAATCACACAATGTTAAATTTACCAAAGGTTACTACAACACTTCTAATTGTCCCCATAGAAATACACTGTATAGGTACATAAGTACTAGAGGCAATGTGTTATTGGTGCATTTTGACAGTATTTTGTTTTCAACTTTAATAAAGAATAAAATTATTCTTTATTAAATTAAAATTAAAGTATGGAACAAAAAAGGGGTCCCTGAGAAATAATTGTTCAAAAGGGGGTACCTAGACTACATAAATTTAAGAACCGCTGTACTAAACGATTTTTTTATGATTACTATATTTTACTATAGTCATTATTCACTTTTACTTCAGAATTGAATTACATTGAAAAAAAAAAGTTATGATTTATGTTTAAGAAGATACAGACATACATTTATTTTATTATGAATAAATTTTATTACATATTTCTTTAGTAAGAATAACTTTAAAATCCGCCCATACATTTTGTCTTTTCTCGCTTTCCTATTTTAGATTAGTTTATCTTAATATTGAAATTCGCTGTTAGAAGACACACATCATTGCGATATGTCCCTAATAAATATTTTATAAAATGACACATTGTTATATTCTAGCAATAAATAACATCTTTGTATGCGATTGTAACAATGAAAATTTGCATATTTTTAAGCTAGAGTTGTTTAATAAATAGTTACATGAATCTTTGTATGATTTATTTTTGTATATTAAAAAAAATAGTTGTTATTATAAAATAAAAAATATTTTTTATAAGTATAGTAGAAATCATATTTATTGAAAATAAAATATAATATAATATATATAATAATTAAGTTAAATAGTTTTTGAAGTCTATTCTTGAAAAAATTTAATTAGCTTAGCACCGACATCAAAAACTTTTAAATTAAAATGTATATAGGGAAGTCAATGTTTTTTTAGACACATTCAAATATTTTTCTTCTGTATACATTGATTACGACAGTTTAAAAAACACATTTTTTCTTGAAAAAAAAATCCGTAACTTATTTTCTCCAATTTCTTATATTATGTACTTCAGGATGAAATGTTATTTAATAAAAAAAATATTACAGCTTAAATCCAGAAGTTAAAAATTACTTTAAGATGACCTTAAAACTTGGGTATAAATATTGGGTATCTATCAAACATAAAAATCTGATTTTTATGTTTGATAACATTAAACGGATTGTTTTATTATCAAATAAAAATCGTGTAAACTTCTATGTTATTTTTTGTACTGCCTTTTTAAAACCAAATAAAAATAAAACATATACATAGGTACTTATATAAACCTTTATTTATGTACATACATATGTGATGAAATTTTATACCACATAGATACACCCCCCTCCCTACCACGCCTTTGAACGGGTGTTACTCAACATGCAAAAAATTTTACCAAAATAAATACACTTTAACCACCAGAAAACAATAGTCACGTTCACGACTGACCAAAAACAGTGAACAACGAGCTTTGATTGGTTGATTCATGGAATTTCTGGTGGAATGTACCAGAAATTTAAAGAATGTCATTTTTTAATAAACGTGTAAGGAAGTGAGAAAAAAGTAACCAGAAAGAGATAGAAAGATTTCGAATTCACATGTTCATCTTTCAGAAAATAAAAAAAATTTGAGATTACGACATCTGCCTCAATTTTCTTTTCTTTTCTAAAAGCCTGAAGATGAATCTGTGAATTCGAAAGCTTACTTGTACTTTTTATTTACTAAATTTAGACGTTAAGTTATTATAAAATACTTTATAGTTATTGATTTTTGGCTTCTGAAATCCCCAGAGCTACTATGTTTAAAGGTACCTATTTCGTAAGCAATGCACTAATTTAAGTTTGTTTTAATAATGTGTTCCACAACACACGCATTTAAATCTGTACAATGTCACGCACGTATTCCAGGAAGCTGTGACAATTGTCTGTTTGTAAAGTAGTGCTAAAAGAGCGGTACTCAAACATTGGGGTTATTTTAGAACTGCACAATATGAGTGAAACAAAAAAATAATCTAGATGCAATTGAATGACGCAGTGGCGAAGCGTCCATGGAAGCAGGGGAAGCAGTGCTTCCCTTACTTTATGGGTAAATTAATACAAATCTGTGTTTTAAGTTAATAAATAATTCTAAAATATTATTAGAATATTCATCTTTATGCGCAAATCAAACATTTTAACAAAAAAAATCATTTAATATTAATTTACACACTCAATTATAAAACTATAATACCTCTACGTCTTATTTTCTTGTATTTTAGTCGATATTTGTATGACGAGTTGAAGTTCACTGCAGGAAATTTCACTAAAAAATTTCAAATTTTTGATTTCGTTAAAAGTATGTTTATTGTATAGAAAATGACGTGAAAAGTTGAACTGTTCAAACCGCAGGTCTGTATCTCAAACCGTTCTCGAGATATAGCCTCTCAAAGTTTCAGTTTTTTCAAATTTTTGGAGAAAAAAGGCCATAACTTTTGAACGCGCAGTCAGAATTGATTTTAGTTGACGGATTTGGAATCAGCGTGTCAAAATCTATATAATAACATGTATAATACCTTAAAACTCGGGAAAAAAATTTTCGCGAAAAATCGAAAAAAATTTAAAGGGGTATACCTTAAAAAAATGTCGATTTTTGGCAAAAATTTTTTTTATCGGATTTTAAAGTATTATACATGTTATTATATAGATTTTGACACGCTGATTTCAAATCCGTCAACTAAAATCAATTCCGACCACCCGTTCAAAAGTTATGGCCTTTTTTCTCCAAAAATTTGAAAAAACTAAAACTTTGAGAGGCTATATCTCGAGAACGGTTTGAGATACAGACCTGCGGTTTGAACAGTTCAACTTTTCACGTCATTTTCTATACAATAATCATACTTTTAACGAAATCAAAAATTCGAAATTTTTTAGTGAAATTTCCTGTAGTGAACTTCAACTTGTCATACAAATATCAACTAAAATACAAGAAAATAAATAAAATAATAATAAAATAAATAAATTCACGAAACTATCAAACGAGACTTACTTAAATCACTAAGTAACCCTAAATCTCCAATCTAGTACTTCAGAATAATATCGCTTTATTTACCATATCGGCCTCTTTAATACCGATTGCATTGTTGGATAATTCTGGTCTAGGGAATGCGTGAGAGAGTATCTCCCCGTTCCCTCGCCGCTTCCTTGCTAACGCAGAATACCGCCGCGCGTCTAAACTTCGGCTGTCGGTGATAATGATGTCGTTATATTTAATTGCCCGACGGATCCACCGCTTGCGGGTGTTTTAATTCATGCTAAATGTAAATAGAATTTTATCAAGTGCGGAGAGTTTAGCTTCGCCTGTTTTATATTCCACCGAAGGTGAACACTTTTTAATAATGTTTGTATAGAATAAACACCTATCTGTACCCGGTATAAAGATTGAGTGATACATTATAACAAAAGAAATAAAGTTAGGTTAGGTTAGGTTAGGTTAGGTTAGGTATTATAACAAAAGAAATTAAGTTAGGTTAGGTAAATAATACAGATCTTAGACAAGGAAAGATATAGGACAAATAACACATTACCTAGCGTTGTTACCATATCGCACCACGAGTCATTGGCGTATCATTCAGATTTTAAAATAAATATCAATTATTTTGAATTATAAAATTAATTAATAATAAATGTTTTATATTGAGTCTAAATGTATTTAAGTGATAATTGATTAACAGAGAAATGTCTATTTGGAACTATCATCTCTCTTACATACTAAATTCAATTGTAATTTAAAGCATATTTGCATATTATAAATTTTCAACTGACGCCTATGGGATAATATGCAGTTTTGACAATTAAAAAAAGATGGCCGCCGACAATATACGGACTAGCATTGGTTGTTATGTATCCATGGTCTTTCCTAATTTAAGATACAGATAGATACTTAGTACAGATTTCTGTAATGATAAAGTCGATAATACAGGTTTTTAGATTCCCATTTGTAAGTACATACCTATATAATATTACCTTCACGCGTACAAATGTCTCACATCTCTGAGATAAAAAGTAGCATATATCCCTCTTCAGGATACAAGCTATCTCCCTGCCAAATTTCATTATGATCGGTTCAGCTGTTTAGCCGTGAAAAGGTAACAAACAGATAGACAAATATAGAAAAAGAGGAACTTTCATATTTTTATAATATTAGTATGGATTTAAAAAAACAGACAAGTGCGAGTAGGACTCGCGCCCTGAGAGTACCGTACCGTTATATAAAACTTAATTACTTACAATAATTAGTTATGTAGACAATGGGTTTTACGTAGACGCTCTATGAAATAAACCACAAAATTAAGTTTGTCTCGTAATAATTCCATATAGAACTAGAAATCAATGATTTTCGGATTTTTTCCTTTACTTGTGCTATAAGACCTTCCTTCGTTCCAAATTTCAAGATTCTAGGTCAACGGGAAGTACCCTATAGGTTTTGATGATCAGTGAATCAGTCAGTCAGTCTGTCAGTACCAAAATACTATTTGAAAGGCCGTATCTTTTTATTGTGTTGAGTTAGAAACTTAATTTTTTTTTATAGGATTTGATACCTCTAGAAAAATGTACTTGACGGACAATAAAGGGTTCCGTTTTTCATTTTGAGGTACGAAACCCAAAAAAAAATCATTCTATTATATTTCTTATAAATCCTAAAGAACTAAATAGTACAATAAATGCGCAAACTAACTTTCATATACATATATTTGGGAACTATTAAGATGTCAACGGCCTCAGAAGTCAATTGCATAAAACATAACATGCCAATAATCCAAACTGTTATTAAAATTACTTTACTGTAGTATTTGTAATATCATCATTATTACAGACAGAAGTTTAGGCAAGTTGAGTAGCTCTTGAAGGCATCCCCTCCCCCCCAAAATGCTACGTGTTATGAGATGAGGGAAAACCAGTAGCGTAACTATAATAATTGCAAGGCAGAATTTATTTTTGTTTCTGAAAGTATCTTTCTATATTCCTATATTTCCTTCCGGCAAGAGAATTACTGAACCGATTTAGATGATATTTATTAATTAATTAATACCATGAAATATTCTATCCATTAGTGAAAACCGGAATAAAATACGTTCAGTAGTTACTGAGAAAATCGTACACAGATAGACAGATAGACGCGGTGAGGGACTTTGTTTTATAATATAAAATATTCAAAATATTAAAATTTACAAATATGTCAAAAATCATCCAATTGTTCGACAAAAATATTTTAATGAAATGTGATCATAGTGACCTAAATTAACAAAATATTGAAACCGTTCAATGGCTGCTATGTTTTTATATAAATGAAATTTGTATACTGTGGTACATCATGGAAACAAAACACGACTTGATAAACGATATTTTTAGTGTTTTGATGTTAAATCTTAGGTTTTCATAAAAAATTAAAAGCTAAGAGCACGCACTGAAAAATGATCTAACTGTTGATGAAAACCACATTTAAATCAGTTCAGTAGTTTTCGAGTTTACCTGTAACATGTATAGATAAATATAACGTCCTTTTATAAAGGTTAGCTTAACTGTTTTTTATTCTAAACTATTTTCTTATCTAGTAATTATTCAGGATAAAAAGTAGCATATGCCCTTCCTCACGATGCAAGCTATCTCCTTGCAAAATTTCATCAAGATCGGTCCAGCAGTTTATTCGTGAAAAGGTAACAAACATGGTTACTTTGCACTTATAATATTAGAATGGATAACTTCGAATAGGAATTGTTTCTGCTAGATTTAAAAAAAAATTAATAAGTAGTGTTGTCCTACGGCCCCTACAGTTGCTACGCCATTGGAGTGTTCACAATCGTCACTTGTCTGAAGCATGGCCGCCTACGCGTGACATAGGAAACAGGATACGCTACACTGTGTCTCTGTGTTTTGGGTAAATTGTTTTGATTGCGTTGCCTCAACAAACTTGACACAACGTTATAGTATTCATGTGTGTGTGTGTGTATGTGGGTGAAAAATTTATACATGGACCTAGAAATTGTTTTACTTAAATAATATATAGGGTTGTTTAGTGTAACATTTTTTTTCAAATGGAAATTTCTGGATTTTTAATAATTTTTTACTTAAAAACTAAAACTTTTAAAAGAAAATCGCAAGAGGCAAAAAGTGCTAGGATTTAAACAAGGATTATTAAAAATTTATAAGAGATAAGAGATTTTGTTGTTTGTTTTTTAATTTCATTTGAGTGATTTTTTATTATTCTAAAAAAAATCCTAAAAAAGTTTCATTTTCCTAAGTGACGATTAGATGTATTCCCAACAACAGAGCTGTTTTTTTACATGTCATACTTACGAATCCTTAGAAGGGATAAAAAGTATGTTCTGAACACAAAAATTTGTAAAAAAAATCAGTTAGGGAAAGACGCAATCAAATTAAACAGACCAAAAATTTTACATGTCAAATTTACGAATCCTTAGGCGGCTATTACACTATCAAAGAAATATGATAAAATTTCTTTGATCAAAGAAATATGACAGTGTAATAAGTCAACTTTATAATATTTATCTACATAATATTTCTATGATCATAGTTAATGACAGTCTCTTATATTTGATCAAATTTTTTTGACGTCAAAAACAAAATGGCGAATACCAAGTTATCACTGACAGTTACAGTTACATAATTATTAATATATGAATATCAACAAAATCCAGTATTATATGATAATTTTCTTATTGATTATAAAAACCACAATACACGGTTGTAAATTCAAACCTCGATCGCGTCAATTGACGAACATCCACGCACTGATATTCAAAAGGGACCAAAAAAGAAGAAAATATCGAGAAAATATTATCAAATATTTTATGTAGTGTAATAGAACAAAATCTTGTATTTTATCAAAGAAATATGATCAAATCTTTGTCAAAGATCTTTGACATATTTATTTGATAGTGTAATAGCCGCCTTAGAAAGGAAAAAGAGGGTCATTTGTAAAAAAAATCAGTTGGGGAAAGACGCAGTAAAATTAAATAGAGGCACAAATGTTACGATTAATTTGAACATTGAAAAATGTAATTATATTAGTGCCAATGTAAGACGGTGCAATTAAATTATGTTTTAAGAGATTGAAACGACAACTTTTTGTAATGAATTGAAACGCATTTAAATGTAATATTTCCTACTTTAATTTGAAACGCTGGTGAATGTGTATATCACTCATTTCATAATTGTAAGCTCTCAGTAATCAGATTAGGGGAGTTTAAGTGCGCCATTTTATAAGGTTTTGTTTTCGGATTGCTCTTCCGGTTTTGTTAGCCGTGTAATTACATTCGCTGCCATTTCACAGACACATTTATTGACTTTCGTTATAATTATTATCAACTTTGTTGTGCCAATTATTTTAAAGAAATTTATCTTTTACATCAAATATAAAATTTTAATTAACTGAATTTTAAATTTACTCAGGGATATAAATTTAATCATCTCCTGTCACGTATGGAGGGTAGTAATTAGTTTTATTCGATCCGGCAGGAAAAATACTACGGAAGCGGGTGTTTTAGGGGAAAAAAAGAACCCTTAAAGATACTCTTAAAGATAATAGTGTAAGCTACATTTAAAAAAAAATTTGAGTCTGTAGGATCGCGCCAAGCTGAAGTATTAACTATTCAACTTATTTGTTAATAATAGAAGAAGGGGGTCTCGACGGTCTTTGGGAAGTCCATCAACTTAGTGAAACAACTTCAGAAAAAAGAATTGCCATTATGCCAAGAATTTGACGCTAAATAGTAAATATCTCAGCTTGGCGCGATCCTACAGACTCAATTTTTTTTTAAATGTAGCTTACACTATTATCTTTAAGAGGATCACGCACTTAAAGACCCTCGCGACCTCCTTCCCTTTTTAAAAACAAATTAAAACTCATAAGCTAACAAAGAAGTAAATTGAATAGTTAATATCTCAGCTTGGCGCGATCCTACAGACTCAAATTTTTTTTAAAATGTAGCTTACACTATTATCTTTAAGAGGATCACGCGCTTAAAGACCCTCGCGATCTCCTTCCCTTTTTAAAAACAAATTAAAACTCATAAACTTGTAACCGGACAGACGTATAAACAAATATAAATATAAAATTAATATTATAAAATATCAAATACCACCAAAATAAATTAGATCGGATAAATTTTTTTAAAGAAATTCTGAAATCTACTTTTTGGAAAATCTTTTTGTTTAAACAAAAAAAAAACGGCTGGACCAAATTTGATGAATTTTCTTCAAAAATACTGTAGTACCTTGAAACATAAAAATATGTAAACAAAAATTTCCAATTTTCGAATCCATTACAATAACTTCCCTATGCTGGGAAGTTAACAAGAATTATTTCAATTATAAATTCCTTTCGAACTTTTACAAAACTATTATTTATCAAATAAATCCACTTACTTGAAACAACTGTAAACTAACATGTTGTTTAATTTAAAAAAATCATTTATCAAAAGCAACATGGCCTTAATGGCAGCCCCGCCATTTTGTATTAAAAGTACATGCAGGTAAGACAAGTATAAATTGAAATGAACCAATTAAGAAAGTTTCTACAAACTTTGTATTTATTGTATGTTTTTATAATACAAGTTTGCACGCCTCTGCTTTTACAATAGATAGATAAATCATATTTTTAATTCTATTAATGTAACTTCGCTTCATCTGTCATCGTATTTTTAAACTTACAGATTGGATTTTCATGTTAGATTCATTTATCTAATGTTATTTCAAGAATTAGTTGCAATATTTTATTAAAACTTGCTATAGTTTATTTTTTATTTTTTAAAGTCATAATTTACAGTTGAATTTAAAATGTTTTGACCGATACTGTCAGGGGTTACTTCCGGAACACGAATACAATGAAAATATACCACCTTATCTTTGGATAAATAAAACACTGTTATGATAGTCAATAAAACAAGTTTTAAGTTTCGCATTTGTAAGCTAGATGACATTATGCCAAAAAATTATAACCTATCGCGTGTACAAATGTCACAAACCCATTTTTATCATATAATTTTTGAAATACAAAGTAGCCTATGTCCTTCCTCAAAATGTAAGCTATTTCCCTGGCAAATTTCATTAAGATCGGTTCAGCGGTTTAGACGTGAAAAGACAAACAGATAGATATATACACTTTCGCAAGTATTAGTATGAATTTTATAAAAAAATACAATATCTAAACTGATTTTTCGCCCCCTGTTACATATAAAGGGTTGTAATAAGTATTATTTAATTCGACGGAATTTTTTTTTATCTACTGTATTAAAGATGCTTTAGTAAGAGTTATGCCACGATTTATTCAAAAATTCATGTATGTATTATTTTTAGTGAACAAAATTAAAATTGAACATAATGCAATTAAATAATATGACGTATATTTATTGATTAAATAAAAAAAAATCGATTCGAGTTGTCAGAACTCTCACTATGAGTATCTCTAGTCTGCAGAGACTTGCAGATATTATAATTTATGTAAGTTTATAAATTATAAATAAGTCTTAAGGAGAACATGTTTTTGAATACATTTAACAATATTTTCTTAGAAAATCTCATAATCGTGAACAAAATTTAATGTCTTGTTAAATGATTTTCTAACAAACTGCTTACACATAATGTCTGTACTTATAATTTTACAAACAAACATTAACAATTAATGGCTTTAATTAATTCTCTTATACATATATTTATTAATGTTCTTAATTTTTTAGTAAAATTGTATAAAAATTAAATGGTTAACCAATTCCAGGCAACTTATCTCAACATTATCGGTTTTTATTTAAATTGTTCAATAATTAACTACCTTTGGTGAATTTAGCACGAGGAAGCACTGTGCATTTACTTGGCAGATGTTTTTTTATATAAATCGTCATACGAACACATACACTTTTATAGAGATTACATCTTTCGTCAACATGAAATAGCTCTTGATACATATTATCAAGTAGATAATGTTGGTTGATGAGAATGCTAGTGAGAATGGATACGGAACCCTATCATTTTTTTTATAATTATTTATATACTCGGTGGTTAAAATTATGTAAGATACTGGCATTAAAATGTTCTATTTGAAATATATCTGGTTCGTACCTTTTTTACTAGCGTGGAAGCTGTCATCTCTGGAAACGTATTGTATGTCATAGACTAGGGAAGTTTTCGGCAGCAGAGTCTTGTCCTTGTTGATCCTGTACACGGCGTATTTGAAGGCCAACTCAGTACTGCTGTTTTTTTGGTCTTCTGTGAAAATAGCACCTGGAAATAAAACGATATTTGCATTTTTTTTATTAAAAGCATTTTTTCTAATTCGTACCAATTCAAAAATAATTGAAAAACTAACAAGAGTAAATATCCGTTTCCGGTTTAGTGATTGTTTTCAAAAATTAATCCTAAATAAGGTACTGGCACCAGTCTTGTATATGACCCCAGTAATGGCTATTTTTAATTAGAAATATTTGTTGATATGTTATTACTACCATTTCTGAATATACTATATACATTTAACTGTCTTACAGCGTGATTTGATGACAATCGGCCAATTGGTGTCAAAATGGTGAACATTTAAACTAATTATTAGTATAATTTATTTATTAATTATTATATTATCATACATTGTTTTAAATTTGACGATTCTTTCTTTTATATATTTTGTGTCGTAGTACTTATCATTTTGTATCATTAGCAAGTGCCCATCACTGCGTGCTCATTACTGGTTTTACTTTATCCATTACTGGAGAAAAAACAAAATATATAAAAGGCTATAATTTAAAAAAACAAACTAAAGAGTTACTTGTATTATTGATAACATGAGTTCATGAGAATTAAAAAAAAGAATCCCGTCAATCACAAAAACAGTAAGCCTTGCTCTTATAGCGGCCATAACTGTTACCAGTACCTTATAACATTTCAAAATGAGTTTCAAAATATCTGTCTTTGTTTGATACATGGATAAATGATTTAAATATTATAATAATCAAATGGGAGGAGCCTACTAAGTTTGTGATAAGCGAATTTCAATGAAAACTGGTCGACCACTTCTGCATACGACTCTACACAATAGAGCTGTATTCTCCCTAAGAAAGTAAAATAATTGTACGATATATAAATATTTAATAGATAATGAAAATTTACGACATTCATAAAATGATTGATGAAATAAAATAAAAAGGAAATGAATATAGTAAACGCATATATAGTGACCAGTCACATAGAGTAAATGCTGTGTAGGGTTAAAGTTCGCGTCATAATCCTTGAAGGGTCAATTGGCGTGCAGGGTTCGGCGGCCTTTAATTGCCCCAAGTTACAATCTTTGCGCTGACAACAGCACTTCTGTTGTAACTTCTTGATTGATGACAGATTCAATGGCACGACGCTTAATTAGTTTATGCCCGGGGAGAAAAAAATTATTCTCTCCATTACCATACGGGATGGTTAATTTCATAAAAAAATCTGCAGAGTGAAATCTGTTCTTGATGAGCTATTTTTAGTGTTTTTATACGAGATGAATTTTTAAGTTATGTTGAAATTTTTTAAAATCATATTTCGCGATTAAAAAAAAATGGCAAGTGTGCCACGTGACTTTTTTTTACCTAATACAGTGGAACCTCGTTAGTACGTTTTTTTAAGGGACTGGGGGCACGTATCAATGAGAAAAATGTACAAACGAAATATTTGTTTTCTGGGAAATACAATTTTACACGATTTTCTCAATAACTACTGAACGGATTTTATTCCGGTTTTCACTAATCGATAGATTAGGTTTAGTACAATGTACAATTTGTGGATATTTTGTGTAAATTTGTGAAAAAAACAATTCGTGGTAAACCGTGTGTTGTGGGCATGTTGGGTGGACATGTTTGTGGATATTAATTCGGGTAACACCGGGTCTAATGCGTTAGTTTAGAATAAAAATTACAAATAGTTATTTTTTTTAGAGTGAATGTGTTAATTTATATAAAATAAGATGTTAAGAAGGTGGATTGAAAATTGAAACGTGACAGCTCTCTGTACGTAAATTGTTTCATTATTATTCTAAATGTCAGATCAGTGATACCAACTCATGAGCGTAAATTAGTCCTACAGAGGACGTGTGCTTTAGACTGTAGAATTTTATTTTATTTTGTGTAGGCATTACTGTCTTTTTTAATTTGCAGTAATTTGTTCGTGAATCAAAATTCTAATATTATAAATGCAAAAGTAAACTCTGTCTGTTTTTTGTTACCTTTTCACGACTAAACTGCTGAACCGATCTTAATGAAATTAGCTTGAATCCCGAAGAGGGACATAATACTATAAAACCCTGTATGATCTACAAACGGAATCTCAGTGTTTCTCCGGGCTCCGAATTTTGTAATAATGATGACAACGAAAAAAAAGGTAATACAAATATAGCAAGGGCCGTGAAAGTGACGATTAGGAATTTAAAATAAAAATAAAAAATCTCTTCACCTTAATAAGATATAATAATTGTATATAAGAAAGTCTTGTTATATAGACTTGTGATCTCTAATAAGAGTATTTTATTACACAATATAGTAGAGACAGTATTAAATCTGGTCGTGTTTATATATGCTACTAGTTGGTATCTTAAACCCCCAGAGAATATATATACTAAATTTCAAGGTTCTAAGTTATGTGGTATAGTCACAAAAATGATTGTCAGTGAGGACAGTTCGCTATATACATACAGTAGATGTGAGTATTGTTTTGTATAGTCTAAAGTTGACTTCACGCGTAAGCCGTTGCGAGATAAACTGGAATCAAGATTGATTACCAACAACTTCTCACTTGTCAGAACACATTTTTGCGCGACTGTGTTTATGATGAAACGTTTACTGACGAGTGACAGCGCAGCATCTGTCTCGTATACTGTTTATTCTCCAATACGTCAATATTCTACGAGTGTGTATCGGATATACATATCGAATAAACAATAATTGAAGGGTTTACAGCAACAAGGAGTTAACTCCAGTTTTTAGAATTTGTGGAAAAATAGAAAAAACTTAAAAAAATGAAGAATGTATTTAAATCGCGTTTGTCTTCGTCCAATTATTATTTGTCACCTACCACTTCATGTTTTGGCCAAATTCCATTGAGAAATTCGTCAAATTTGCAATTTAATTGCCCAAATAGTTGAAATTATTTTTATTTAAAGTAAGGAAGCATTGAATAAGAACAATTTTCAAGAAAATTGGTTTATTTCAAGAAAGAACACAGTAACGAGTGTACTAACTAAATTCTAAGCTCAAAAAAGAGTCAGCTCCTGGAGTTAACTCCATTTTGACCCAAGCGAATGAAGCAGCTAACTCATTCTAGCGGACAAATCAAAAAACTTTTAAAGAAAAAACCGACTTCAAAAACTGTTTAAAAATCATTATACACTTTCTAGTTTTATACAAGTCTTGAGGCTTCCGCGGTGATCTTGATATAGATCTTGGCTTCTGGGTGTAAGCCGCGTCGGTTTTGTCGTGTTATTGGCCAATGTTTCGTCGCACATTGCAGTAGACAACGTCAAAGCTCTTCTAAAGAAGAAGAAGAGCTCTGAAGATGTCCACTGCAATGTGTGACGGAACGTTGGCAGATAACACGACCTTGGATTACACCCAGAAGCCAAAATCCATACTTTCTAGTGTTGTAAGTTTTTTAAATCGATACCCCATGTTACGAATTGCTTTGTTTAATGTAGCTGAAAATAAAATGAATACCAAAATAAGCACTTATCATTTACCAATATTTTGTGAAAAATTCCACCAAACTTCGTAAAGTTTTATTAAAATATCTTCATGCTTACATTCACAACGTCGCGTATTTGTTTTTGGGACACAATCAAATGAATTACCGAGCGAGTGCGGCCAAAGCTAACATGTTAGAATAAGATTTTTGTACAGTTATCACAAGCTTCAATAAATCCCAACTTTCAGGAGCGTATACGTTTAAATTACCTGAAAAATTTTCATTATAACTCTAAGTGGCATATTCGGATCGAGTTTAAATTTTGTATATAGGTAGAGAGGATCAGGATAAGTAAGAAAAAAATTATCTTAGCTGCGGTAAAACTGTTTATAATTTTGAAACTAATGAAGATTTTTAAAAATCTATAATACAAAATTTTAATGACTTTTTATACTCTTTCGAAGGGCGATGGTTAAAATTCGAAAAAAATAAAACCGTTAACCCCCACCTTTATTATACATAGATAAGATACTGGCACCAGTCTTGGTTAATACCCAAGTGTTGGACACTTGTTTAATTAAATACATTTAATTAGAAATATTTGTTGATATTTGATATTACTGAATCATAATCTATAGACACTTAATTGTAAAATCGGCAAATGTGTGTCAAAATGGTGGACATTTAAACTAATTATTAGTGTAATATATTTATTAATTATTATATTATCATAGCAACTGCTTTATAATATTTAAAATTTTACGATTCTTTATTATATAACTTTGGTGTCGTAGTATTTTACAATCATTAGCAAGTGTCCATCACTGGGTGCTCATACTGGCTTTATTAATTATTTTATCCATTACTGGAGAAAAAACATAAACGAAATAAAAGGCTATAATATAAAAAAAAACTATAATTGCTATTAAATTGATTTAATAAAGAGGTACTTGTTTTATTAGTAAAATGAGTTTATGACAATTACAAAAAATAAGCCCATCGATTCCAATTTAACAAATAAATTCTATTTAAAATACAAAATAAATTCAAGTGGTATCATCTCGAGTCTAGTTTAATCTCATAGATGTTTTATTTCCACGTCCCTGAATTTTGTTTGACGCATGGTGTTAGAAAATGCATTTTCTATGCATTTTCTCTATTGTTTGGAACTGACATATTTTACGATAAAATTTTATTAGCATGGTCGTACAAATACAAATCCCACAGTAAAACTCGATGATGTACGCTATGCATACAAACTATGAATATTATTAAAATATATTGTTCTCATGTCAGATCATAATGCAATCGAGGTTTTTATATGAAAAATATAATAGTGAAAATATATTGCATAACTAATGGGGAAAACCATCAAAAATTGATAGGAAAACATTTCAGAAGCAAAATAGTATAATACTATTTTTGACCTGAATAATGTCTAGTGTTTTAGGCAAGATACTGGGTAGATATTTCAGAAACTTGATGTAACGCGCTGAGATCAGTTTGTGCGTTAGTGTAAATTTATAATTGGTACCTATATCTCGACACTCAGAGCAGCTACCATGTGGGTTTTTGTCCCAAATTAAAGATCTAAATTAGATCTACGAGGTTCAAGAAAATTAAAACATTAACAAGTTTTAATGAATGAAAAATTTCATATTATATATTTTTTTAATTTTGTATGTCCACGAATGCGATTGTAAATATTCATTAATTGAATTGAAAAAAAAACAGTAGGTACATATTACAATATATTCTCTATGACTTAACGTTTTTTAAATTGAATAAAAAAATAGAAATATTAGTTTTCTAATGTTATAATGCCAAAAAAATATAATACACATTCGTAGAATAGCTAATTTAACAATTTGAATTTAGTTGCATTTGTTTCCAAGGCAACATGAATTAGTTAAGTATTAATTGGTATTTAAAATTCAAATTTTGAGGGTGGTTTTCACCCCTATAATAGCTGTTTACGCACGTACAAAAAATTGAACTGCAAATGTACCAAGTCTTATCAAAATTAGTGAGATAATACTCGCAACGTTCACTTTTTAGACAAAAAAAGTTACAAAATTTCGAATATTTCCAAAACCCCTAATCCGATTAGCACCAAAATCAATAGGTCTGGAATAGTCACTGAGACAAACATTTTACCCAAAAATAATTCAAATCGCTGCATTTTTACAGTAGTTATCACGAACGAAAGAAAATTCTACGTCCAGACACACGCACAGCCACTATACGGAAATCAACTTTTCTTTAAGTTTTGAAGATAGTACAATCAAGATCTACTCTTATCTCGGACACAATTTTTCTACGGTATTATAATTTTTTTCAGAACATAGAAGTAAAATAGTCATATGGTGACCGCAGTAGTTATAGTTATTTTCGAATAATCCTGTATATCAGATATAGCAAAAACATGCATATTGATTACAATATATCACCCAAAACTAAACCATTATGAGAATATTGATTGATATAGGTAATATTCATAACTTATACAATATACATGTCATTTCATTTCTTCTAATGTTTTGTTTTTGTTATTTCCCAGAGTTCCTATCGACTTAAATTGATAGATATTGATGATGCATATATATAGATACAGGGTCTCTTGTATATTCCGACTAAAACAAAGTAAGTCAAACAAAAGTTTAAATTCGTGTTTTGTTTATCGAGTTACAACAGACAGTTTTGTGACATTTACGTGACACATCACGACGCTTCCCTTTTAAATGACATACACTTTGTCCTAAATAACCATGCAGTGTTATGATTATGATTATTCTTGAAATTAAATGTAACTCAAATGTATGCATATGCATATTAACCATATTACGTATATTTGTACCGTGTATGCAGATTAATGCAAAAGTTATGTACACTTGGTACATATTTCCTGGCTTCTAAATGTAGGTCATATCATATTCTCGCGAGAATTATCTATATTAATATGAACGTGGTAGGTAGTTTATTTTAAATAATACATTAAAGCATCAATTAAGTCGTTAAATCTATACATAAGGTATCTGCGGCAAATAAGATCCAGGGTGTAATAAGACCCATGTGAAAAAAACACATTTGCAATAGTTAGATCGATCTGGATTATTATATACTCATAGAAGGTACTTATACGTTAGTAGTCCAGTAATTTTAGATATAAATGCACTCAATCTGGGAAAAAAATAGCAGTTAGCTGAATTTTTGTATACACCTTCGTTACAGTGTTATAAATAACGTGTAAAAAGTCCCCAACGATATCATGCCGGCGTTGCGAGATATTGAAGGTCTAACGTGACGAAAAACAGTTATTCGCGAATATCTCGCTTCCTACAACTCGGAAGTCAATGGGGGTTATTATATAAATGGTGTATTATTAAATTCTTAAGAAAAAAGGTTCTTTCCATTTTTTAAAAAGAAACAACCGTTCTCGTGGTAGAGCGCGGAGAAAGTAAGGCTATATATTTGCATACGGTATGTCGCACTCTATGGCAATTGATCAGCGCGTTCTTTTGGAATACGCATCCTAAGCCGTTAAATATTGAACAAAATAATGTAATAAAGAATTGTGTAGAATCAAAAGATCTAAAATAAAATCCACGACAACATATATCTAACTTTTATATTTAAGCCACAATGACTGCTTTTATGTTACAAAGAAAATTAAAAATGTTTGGGTTCTGTTTACGTAGATTTATGATCTGCAAAACATTAATCCTTATCGAAGTAAATGATTTCATTGTCATAAGTACTTAATGTAGATATAATTTGCCCTTACAGTATCCAATTTGGTCTTATAGTTTAGAAAATAACATTAAATAAGTTATATGTTATACTGTATAAGAGCGGGGCAGAAGGAAAGATCACAGACCGGTATTCTTTTGATTGTCAATTGTTTATTTTGTTTTCAATAATTAACTTTTAAATTTAAACAAAAAAATTTAAATTCAAGCAAAACCGCGCGGGCACAGCTAATCAGAAATAAACCCTACCAATTTTTATAAGTTAAAAATCTGTACAATTTTCTTGAGAAAAACAGACGATCTAAAATGATTAATAGACGTTATTAAGGAGTTTCCTGATCGATTTCAAACATATTTCAAAACGGTTACAGATTAATGAAAATTTGTTGTTAGGTTCCTTCATACTCGATAATACACTACAATAAATTTCAAATGGATTCACTAAACCGTTTATGAGTTACAATGATTCTAAATTTCATTAGTTTAACATTGGTTTTAATGGGAAATACATGTATCACCGGATATAAAAATCAAATAAAAATAGAAAAAACGGTTAAGCTTTTCTCAATTTTTTTGTGTATATAGTTTCAATATAATAGAATGTTTTTCTGAAGTTTTATGGACCTCCTCTACACCGTTTTTGTAGAATTAATTATAATATGACGATTTACGTGAAATATGCTTCACCAAACGAAAAGATCTGGCAACGTTGAAATAGTAATCACATGGAAACCAGTGATAACATATCTATATCCTTGTCACTCTTATAAACAATAATATACTTGAAATGAGAGCCAAGTCATACTTATTAAATATAAAATATATAGTATTAATTAAATTTCAAAATAAAACAATACCACTGAATTATATAAAATAGTAATACTAATAATGAATATTTGCTGCTATGTATTTGATTCAAGAGATATTTATCTGATGACATTTCAATATAAAAGAATAACACTATTTAAATTGATGAAAGTAAAATTAAAATAATTATTATATTGTAATATATACCGCTCCAATTAACATTTTTATACAAAGCTCTGCTGCATAATTTGCTTTTAATTTCTAAACACTTCTTTTCTGGTGAAAAAGGGGTAAAAAATAACGTATTGACATCTGACAGGAACTGTTCACAATGTCATAGTGTGCTGCCAATTTAAGAAAAATGAATTAATATTACAGCGTTGTCACGATCAACTCTTTTCTATGAATGCTAAATATTAACGTCAATAATTAAAAAATATTTGTATTTGTAGTATATAGACTATACACTTAACTTTTTAATGATATGTAAATGAGATTTAATAATGTAAGTCAATAAATAAATTAATAATTATTAGAAAAATTTAGTTTCAAGAAGATAGATTCAGGACATTTTCACTGTCAAAAGTTTTGTTTCTTAAAACAGAAAATATGCAAATATAATGTAAAAACGTCTAAAAAGTTGAAAAATAGTTAAAAATAAGTAAGTATTCAATGCAACTTATTGTTATTATCAATTATCTTCATGGTTTTTATTTGTAATACCTAGATATTTGAGAATTAAAAATTTTATGTACTTTTGCGCCCGATTGTATCTCAGGAAACTCCTTAATTTGAACGCGACACGCGTTGAGTATTTTTCACAGTTAACCTGATCACTAGTAATTTGCACCTGCGTACATTCGTCACGATGGGGGATTTGTAAACGCGCTGCTGCCAACTTACGCGTGATTAAATTACTAAAGAGAAACTCTTTAAAAGTTTTCAATCACGACAGACTGTGAATGGAAAATGAAGTCGAACACAGAGTTTATGAATAGTGCCATTTATTTGGGAGCAAGGGGTGAATCCTGATAAGGTACTGGCACCAATTATGGCCGCTATAAGAGTTTTTGTGATTGACGGACTTCTTTTTTGTAATTATCATGAACTGATGTTACTAATAAAACAAGTAACTCTTTATTTAATCATTTTACTAACCAAAGTCCGCAATAGAGTTTGTTTTTTAAATTATAGCCTTTTATTTTGTTTATGTTTTTTTCTCCAGTAATGGTTAAACTAAAACCAGTAATGAGTACGCAGTGATTGACACTTGCTAATGATTACAAAATGATAAGTACTACGATACGAAAGATATAAAATAAGGAATCCTCAAATTTGAAACAATGTAAAGCAGTTGCTATGATAATATAATAATTCATAAATAAATTATACTAATAATTATTTTAAATGTCCACCATTTTGAAACCTATTGGCCGATTGTCATCAAATCACGCTGAAAGACAGTTAAATGTATATAGATTAATATTCAGAGTTAGTTATACAACATATTTTCACAATTATATTCTTCACAGAACGAGGCAAAATTAGGATTTATATTTGATCGAATTTTGCGACCAAAAGTCTCGTCTTTTTTTTTGTTTTTTTATTATTGAAACTAGAAAAAATATATTATGTAAACATAAATATATAATATGGTATTAAACATATGAGGGTGTTTAATGCTCTTTGATAATGTATTTGTCGTTTTTCCTTGAGCAAGGATTTCCTTATTTAAATAACATGTTTTTTTATCTTTATGAGAAATAAAGTGTTATTTTATCCTGGGGCTTTCTTGAAGCAGAATGTTTATGTAAGCATCTCTCTTCAAATTTACATTTAAGATAATCGTTATGGTAAAAAATAAAGAAATAGTATTTCAATATTTTTTCTTAATTTTTTTTTCGAATGTTCCATTTCATTTTCAACATATAAAATACTTGCTGAACTGCACAAACTATAATAAATAAATTTAATGGTGATTTAAGATAATTCTACGTTAAAAACTGTTTTTCTCTTGCATAACAACATTTTCCCTTTTAAAAACAACTCTAACAACTCGAAAAAAAACGTTTTTTTTGTTGAATTTCCTTAATGAGACAAGTAGTAAAAACATCTACCAAGTAAATGCACAGTGCTTCCTCGTGCTAAATTCACCAAAGGTAGTTAATTATTGAATAATTTAATTAATTTTAATTTTTATACAATTTTACTAAAAAATATTATTATGAAATTTTTCTTAAGACGCACCTGATTATTTTTTCGCATATTTTTAATTTTTTAACAATTTCAATCTAAATCTAAATTTATGCAAACGTCAAAATGACATTTAATATGTCAAAGTAAATAGGTATCAATTTAAATAAACAAAACACGATTTTTAAAGCAAATTGTAAGGGAATATTTTCCAACAAACGTTGTAGACCTATTTTATAGAAAATTGAATGCCCTACAAAAAAGATCCTATGAAATTTTTACGTAACATGTATCGTTCTTGAGATATCTTGAAAAAATAAATATTTTAGGATGTCACCCCTCCCCCTTACACACGATTTTGATGATTTTGAAATGAGACCGTCCTCAAGCTAGACCCAACCACCCAATCAAGTTTCATTAATATCGGTTCAGTGGTTCATGAGTAAGGCGGCTATTACACTATCAAATTAATATGTCAAGGATTTTTTACACTACATAAAATATTTGATAATATTTTCTCAATATTATCTAGAGATATTTTCTTATTTTTTGGTACCTTTTGAATATCAGTGCGTGGATGTTCGTCAATTGACGCGATCGAGGTTTGAATTTAGAACCGTGTATTGTGGTTTTTATAATCAATAAGAAGATTATCATATAATACTGGATTTTGTTGATATTCATATATTAATAATTATGTAACTGTAACTGTCAGTGATAACTTGATAGTCGCAATTTTGTTTTTGACGTCAAAAAACTTTGATCAAATATAAGAGACTGTCATTAACTATGATCATAGAAATATTATGTAGGTAAATATTATAAAAGTTGACTTATTACACTGTCATATTTCTTTGATCAAAGAAATTTTATCATATTTCTTTGATAGTGTAATAGCAGCCTTATGCGTGTAACAAGGATTAAGGAGAGAGACACACACACACACAGACGGACGGACAGACAGATAAGGAACTTTCCGTTTCAAATCAATTTAAAATTTTGAAATCTGAGAAAATTTTTTGTTTCATTCTAAAACGATCACAAAGCTTCTCGTATCTTCGAACTGTGAGGAAACAAAAAAAATAAGACAGGTGCAAGTTATACTTGAAAGAAAGATCATTAAATATCATTTACAAAACTTCTTTAATATTATCATAACAATCAAAAACAAATCTAATTTATAGTTTGTCAACAAACTCAACCAATATATTCAGTGTTCAGTCTAAGTAAGTTCGTACTAAACACGCTGTATTTAACAATTAAGGTATTTCTCGGAAAAATTAAAAGATTCAAGAGTAAGCTCAAATTTTGTAAAAAACTAAAAAAAGGTTATTAGAAGCTCCATTCAAAATCTTAAAGTGATTGACCATCTGTGAACGAAGATATCGTCAAAATAAAATCAAAAATTTAACATTGCGAGTATAGGGATTACGATATTTTAAGCGGATTTTCAATGAAAAAGTAAATAATTTTATGTGAAGGAAGATCAAGAAATTTATGAAATTTTCAGGGAAACTAAATTAATATAATTGGAGTTAATATAAAAAATCTCAAGTATTTTCACCACCCCGTTTTTAAGTTATAAGTAAAATAAAAACTTATTTTCTGATAAAAAATATCACGGTACTAGCTATGACAACGCCGCAAAGTATTGACAATTGCCGCGGTATTTAAAAATCGTACGTGCTGAATATATTGTTCTTTTAATTTTAAGGAATAATAAAAATAATAAAAGCCATTTCTTAATTATAAACTTATAATATATAACAAATTCAGCTGCAAATAATAGTACACGTTATCACATCAAAACATTAAATAATATGTAGCTGTCATCAGGAATACAAAAGTCACGCATGCGCAATAGAAAAAACGTTGCCAAATTTTATACCACGGCTATCTTGATTTTATAGTACACTTGTTTTTCCTTTTCTAACATATAGCGTACCTTGTTTCTCCCCGAGAAATACCTTAAGTAAGTATAGTAAAAGATCGCGTACAACAACACTATAGCAGTACACATACTTATGTTTAATTGACATTTGAACGATCGCTTGTATAATTGTGTAAGTTTAGATTGCTCAGTTTAGAACTAGAGTGCGTTCGAAATCAGGCACATACAAGGAGTAAGGAGTGCTTGGTTGTACGAGTATAGCGTCTTGAAGGGGGCACCCTACTTCAGTTTATGTGTCACTTGACGCGCTTGTTAAACTACTGTTCTATAAGTTTTAGATGTTCTTTATAGGTTACTTGTTATTTGGGTTTAGCAATTTAAAATCTAATAAAACTGCTGCGATTTCATATTAAATATTTATTAGATTGCATAAAGACAGATGTATTAGTGAAGTGAGTGCACCATATACAAAATAACATAAGAAACAAGTATAAAACTGAATATTCTTACTTATACTCAATCTTTGTCTTTGATGTTAGATATATATACGAGTATAATATACTAGCACCAGTTATGGCCACTATTAGCATGTTTTTGTGATTAACGGGCTTCTTTTTTTGTAATTATCATGGACTCATGTTACTAATAAAACAAGTAACTCTTTATTTAATCAATTTAATTACCAAAGTCAGCAAATATAGTTTTTTTTTTATTATAGCCTTTTATTTCGTTCATTCAGTAATGGATAAAGTAAAACCAGTGATGGACACTTGCTAATAATTACAAAATGATAAGTACTACGACACAAAAGATATAAAAGAAAGAATCGTCAAATTTGAAATAGTGTTATGATAATATAATAATTAATAAATAAATTATACTAATAATTAGTTTAAATGTCCATCATTTTGACACCTATTTGCCGTCAAATTATGCTGTAAGATAGTTAAATGTATATAGATTAATATTTAGAAATGGTAGTAATCAAATATCAACAAATATTTTTAATTCAGTACATTTAATTAAAGAATGGGGTCATAACCAAGACTGGTGCCAGTACCTTATTTATTTTAATTCTTACAAAAAAATCTACCATGTTTGCCAAGGGACTTTCTTATACGCAATATTATTAGTAAATAATTTTATTTAAAAATGCTATTTAGTAAAATACAAAACATTGAAAAAATAAATAAAAATATTAAAGTTGTCGATTTTGAAGTAAACGATAAAAATCTATTGATAATAAATCAAAAGAAAAGATTGTTTTTCATGGAATTCTATCCATAATCATCCCTTTCTTGAATCACTTGACAGAATCTCGGGAAGTTCGGCCACAGTAAAATAAATCTTAATTTGCGTACAGAAGGAATATATTCATACAAAGCTAAAAAAACGTTGTGACTTGTTCGGACCATGGCTTTCACGGAGCAGTAAAACTAGATTGTATGTATGAACATACATACATTGTCTACACTAATGTCCGGTATTATAAAGGACCTAACAAAATTTGCTAGCTAGCAATTACTTTCAAATAGGGTATTAATTCTGTACTAGTATCTATGGATTAGTTATGCAATTTAGAGCAGTGACACTTCAACTAATTGTAACACAGTTGGCATCTTTAACCGTACAAAATAATTTTCATAACATCACCACTGTTTTAATACCGTTTGTATTTACCTACAACGCGTGCGCGAAACTTGTCAAAGTCATCAACAAACTCCAAAAGAACTGTGATATAAGTTTGATATCTCAGTTGAAAGTGCTTGCTAGCTAACAAATTTGTTAGGTCCTTTATGATACCGGACATAAAACTAAATGTATTATTATACTATTATATTATTATCCCACCATTTACGCGATCGAAAAAGTTTAAAAAAAGAGGAGAAAATTTAAAAAAATCACAACGTTGAAAATTTTTATTACGAGGTTTTTTTTAACGCGCTGTTTTCGCGAAACCAATTAACCGCATAAATGGAAGGATTACTGTAATTTACATAATGCAAGCTTCGAATCTTCCACAGTTATTTTGAAAGTGAAACTTAGGGTTCTGGGTGTAGGTCATGTTATAATTTATAATTTATAATTAAAAATTAAATCCCCAGCACCGCCACCAGAAATTAGTTATTGCAGAAATTGTCTTAATTCAGATTTTTTTTAATTGGATAAAGTAAAAATACTGCAATTGGTGTCACGGTACTTTCTTATACGTAATACCGAAAGGAAGAATTTGAATAAAACGGCCAAGTGTGTGTTGGGCACGCACATGATAGGGTTCCGAAATTAACTACATTTTTACAATATAAAGTATTCGTTATAATTTTCATTGACAGTATTAATTAAAAG
Organism: Sialis fuliginosa; assembly: GCA_961205875.1. Classification (NCBI taxonomy): domain Eukaryota; kingdom Metazoa; phylum Arthropoda; class Insecta; order Megaloptera; family Sialidae; genus Sialis; species Sialis fuliginosa. The sequence goes on along the minus strand of OY540813.1, from coordinate 2,690,660 downwards.
CGATATTCTGGAATTATTTCAGATTTTATGCATCGATAGTTTAGAAATTAGAAAGGGGGACACTCTGACATCGAATTTGAAAGCAAATATCTCGTGACTGAAGGGTTAAAAATAATAGGTCCTACTACATTTTTTATTGCATTTTAGAAGACCTATATAAAGACACTCAAAATGGTAATTGAAAAAAAAATGGAGGAGTATTCCAAAAATTATTTTTACCAAAAATCTCATTTCATTTAATTGGTATATAAGTCAATGGAAGGGTTGTGACATACATAGGACAGACAGACAGATGGACGGACAGAGCGAAACTATAAGGGTTTCTAGTTTTCTAGGGAACATTAAAAATATAAAAATTATTTTATTAGTTAGTATTATTAGGAACTAGATATACAGTGTATTCCAAGATGGTCAAGCCATAGGAAATTTAACATAGGGACAATTAGAAGTGTTGTAGTAACCTTTGATCAAATTTAACGATATGTGATTGGTGCATTTTGAAATGCCGCCTCGAAACTAACTGATAAATTTTAAATTAATCAACAGTATTTTGTTCTCAACTTTAATTTCATTAATTTAAGCATCCTAGATAAAATTATAATAATATTTTTTGACAGATATAAAGAAAACAAAATACTGATTACTATTTTATTAAATTTTATGGCGGCATTTCAAAATGCACCAATCATCATCGTTAAATTTGACCAAAGGTTACTACAACATTTCTAATTGCTCCCATGTTAAATTTCCTATGGCTTAATCAACTTGGAATACACTGTATGTATGTTTTTGTATACGAAATATTATTAAACTTTTAAAACATAAGTGATATTGTAATTTATACACATTTTATGCGCCGGCTAATCGTACGACTATTTTGATTCAATGAAATGAATAAAAAAAATTATCCGGTTAGTTAAAAAAAAAAAATTCCCTCCATTCATTCAGTATAATTTTCCTATACAAGAACCCTGGGGTATATTCTAATTCACACAGCCAACTATACAACACTGTGTGTGTGTGTGTGAGTATGGTGTACGACTAGCGCGCGGGCGTTTAGTTCCGATCGGCGCGCGTCCGTCCGCATCTCTGAGCGCCGCGGCGCCTCGACACGAATAAATCAGTCTGGAGCAAAGTGCGGGGGCAGGGGTGTCTCAATGCACCGCTCTCTCCGTACACTCGTGCGAGCTCGGCCGAGTGCTATCTACACGTTACTGTTGCGGTGTCACCGTTTCCTAGCTATTGTTATCTGGCACATCCTTGCTAAACTTACACATTTTACACAAGGCACCTATAGTTTATATGTGTCGTCCGGAAGTCACACTGATTAACTACACAAAATACTGTAATAAAACATTCACCGATATTAAAACTATTAATTATAAGGTACTGGTCGCTTTAAGATCAAAGTATATTGTTTTTTTCGATTGATAGTCTTCTTTTTTATGATTCTCATGAACTCGTGTTATTAATAAAACAAGTACCTCTTTATTAAATCAATTAAATTACCAAAGAATCGTAAAATTTGAAAGAATGTAAAGCATATACTATGATAATATAATAATTAATAAATAGATTACACTAATAATTTGTTCAAATGTCCACGATTTCGACATCCATTCAAATGTCACACACACATTTTTTTATCTAATACATTTTTTGGGATACAATTTTCGGAATACAGAGTAGCCTATGTCCTTTCTCAGGGTGCAAGCTATCTCCCTGCCAAATTTCATAAAGATCGGTTAAGCGGTTTAGTCGTGAAAAGTTAACAAACAGACAGAGATAGACACACTTTCATATTTATAATATTACGAGTAGTATGGATAAACCGTCTCTGCTTGAACTAGCAGTTTTAGGTAAAGTTCTTCCGTTGCCTAAGAATTTTTTTACTATAATAACAATAAAAAATAATATAATTTACGAAATAGCGTATATAAAAAAAAGAAGAAAAAAAAACAATTTCATATTTACAAATATACAAAAAAATATTTCATCAGAACATTGAAACGCTATTACGGCCACACACAAATTTGTGCTTCTATGTAGAGATTTAGGCTAGATAAAGCGAGTGCCAAATGCACTTTTCGTTTAGCAGAAAAAAGCGATGTTCACATATATAATTATCTGTCGATATTTATTTACAATCATTTGGCTTGATTACACCCATAAACCGAGATACACACAGAAAAATATAAAAAGAGTGGTTGCATATAAAAAAGCGCTAGATAATATGTTTGTTTCACATTCTTTTGAATTTGCTAGTATCCAAAAAAATACGACAATAACTGTCAACTAAAATCTAAATGATGCAAAGGCAGTTTCACTGGATAGCATATATAAAAATAAATATTTATTAGTGCTATGGATGTTTGTACTCTTCTAATGCACGTTAGGCAGTTTTTGTATATTGTTGAAGTAGTGGAGAAATTACTATCATCAAGGGATCATAATATTTGTAAAGAAAAAACGGACAATATCCAAACTTCTTCGTACATAAATAAATAAAATATAAAAATTGAAATATCGACTTTTCTTCTGTACTTTTCCAAATTGAATCTTGTTCATTTTTTGCTAAATTATTGGATGATAAAGCTAAAAAAAACGTGTGTGCCTCACCCACATAACCGCACGGTTGAAGTGAAACCTCTTTTGTTTTCATTAACCATGCGAATTAAATAAATAAAGTAAACGATTATTAAATTAATAATCAAACATATTATTTCAACACAAAAACCGTATAGAAAACACATAGCTTGACATTTATTCGCCTCTCTCACGCATAACCGAAGTAAAGTGATTTGTACACAATTTACTAGTCTCGCTAAAAAATTTTCATTTCAAAAATTTTTGTAATCTTTTTCAGAATGAATGGGGTAAATATTTTTTTAAAACAAATTGCGTAGATAATTTTATTAAAATGAAATCAAATGTTAGAGATAAACTAATAACTATCTAGTATCTCTATACATATATAAAGAGAGAAGTCCTGAGTGCCTGACTCATCAACGCCCAGTTTTAACTATTACTTAGAAAAATGAAACATTAGATGTGTCCTCTTTTTATGACGTAAACACCTTCTAATAAGGTGTATTCTGATAATAGATGAAGTTAATTCAAAAGGATTTATGTTAATTTATTACGTTTTGCGATCTGTAGCGTGTTACCGTCACTTAAAAATTTCAGTTTCTCGACAAATTGAACTTTGTTTATACTTTTATAACAGAAAATTAAAACCAATCGATATTAAATTAAGTAAATATGGAGACTGTAATGTTCTCTTTCAGAAAACGTAATTTTTTTTATGCTGAATAATAATTTTTCTTATAATCCTTAATATATATAAAGCTCAACGTCTCTCTGTCTGTCCGTTAGTTACCTTATCACTCGAGAACCACTTATCCGATTTACGTGGTTTCTTTTTTAATTCATAGGTACATTCTCTGGTCAGGTTGTAGGCTATATTTTGTTACGTTAGGTAACATAACAACTAAGCAGTGACGATAATAGTAAATCAAGTCGGAAAAAATTTTGCCGTCGGCGCGCTGTTTTGTAATACGCTGCCTAAACCGTTCAATATAGAACAAAATAATGTATTCAAGAATTGTGTAGAATCAAAAGTTCTACAATAAAGTCCGCGACACCATATGTCTAACTTTTATATTTAAGCCACAATGACTGCTTTTATCTTACAAAGAAAATTAAAAGTATTTGGGTTCTGTTTACGTAGACTTATGACCTGCAAAACATTAATCCTTATCAAAATAAATGATTTCATCGTCATAAGTACTTAATGTAGATATAATTTGCCCCTTACAGAATCCAATTTGGTGTTTTGGTTTAGGAAATAACGTGAAATATACATAAAATAACATATTATTCGCGGCAATTCGTATGAACTATGAGAGGGAAGATTCAGCGCTCGGCCGGCAGTTGTTAATTTTGTTTTCAATTATTAAACATTCATAACAAAAATGATTTGTAATTTTTGTTCTGATTTTTTTTTTTTTAGGTACGTTAGGTTTTGATTAGTTATTATTACGATAATAATTAATCGTGTTTGTACTTAATTCAACTATGTATATTTTTCAAAAATTCTAAACAATAATTCCGTAGTCCAAGGCCCAGATAGTAGTAAATATAAGAAAATCATATAGAAATAAGATTGCCAAATCAGGCATCAAAGTAACACATATAATTCACAAAGTAGGCAAAACTTAATCACATCAAAACGAATGAGTAAGCAATTATAAACAAGAATAATCTTCATGATTGATTTGTTATCTATCCTAGAAACAAACTCTCTTCTGTTCTCCTGATCATCAATTATCATTTTATTTGTTTTTGAACTCATTATTTACAGAATATTCCAACAGAAGTTTTATTTTGTCTGAATGAAATATGTTACAAGTTAAAGATTATATTTTAACTGAGAGAAAAAATAAGGAGAAAATATTGAAATTTGAACACATAAGTCAAAATTTAGTGTTGGCGTTTTAGGAAAATGTGTAAGAAAAAAGAAAAGTCTGTGATAATGAATGTAACGTGGAACAAATCTTGTAAGTAATCAAAATCTCTATCTTGAAATGTTCTCTCTTTTTCTCATATAAGATGGATCTATTATGTAATTGTTTTGCCGTATTTAGACCGAAAAAAACGAAACAGCAACATCGTGTCTTTTTGACAAAAGTGCAAAAACTCTAAAGCCGGTACTGATAGAGGCCTTTAGGTTCAGTGGCAAAGCGTGAAATGTTTAATAAGGGAAGCATATTTTGTCAATCCTCCCCCTCCTATTAACAAAAAAAACAGTTATGAAACACTTTAAGTTCAAGCTTTTTACTTTTTTAAATAAATTCTTATATATTTATATAGTAACTAAATTATTCCACGTCTTATTTTCTTGTATTTTAATCGATATTTGTATGACGAGTTGAAGTTCACTGCAGGAAATTTTACTAAAAATTTTAGAATTTTTGATTTCGTTAAAAGTATGTTTATTGTATAGAAAATGACGTGAAAAGTTGAACTGTTCAAACCGCAGGTCTGTATCTCAAACCGTTCTCGAGATATAGCCTCTCAAAGTTTAAGTTTTTTCAAATTTTTGGAGAAAAAAGGCCATAACTTTTGAACGCGTGGTCGGAATTGATTTTAGTTGACGGATTTGGAATCAGCGTGTCAAAATCTATATAATGACATGTATAATACTTTAAAATCCGACAAAAAAAATTTCGTCAAAAATCGACATTTTTTTAAGGTATACCCCTTTGAATTTTTTCGATTTTTCGCGAAATTTTTTTTTTCGAGTTTTAAGGTATTATAAATGTCATTATATAGATTTTGACACGCTGATTCCAAATCCGTCAACTAAAATCAATTCCGACCACGCGTTCAAAAGTTAAGGCCATTTTTCTTCAAAATTTTAAAAAAACTGAAACTTTGAGAGGCTATATCTCGAGAACGGTTTGAGATACAGACCTGCGGTTTGAACAGGTCAACTTTTCACGTCATTTTCTATACAATAAACATACTTTTAATGAAATCAAAAATTCGAAATTTTTTAGTGAAATTTCCTGCAGTGAACTTTAACTCGTCATACAAATATCGACTAAAATACAAGAAAATAAGACGTAGAAGTATTATAGTTTTATAACTGAGCGTGTAAATTAATATTTAATGCTAATTTTGATTTTTGGTTAAAATTTTTGAGTTGCGCATAAAGATGAATATTCTAATAATATATTTAAATTATTTATTAACTGAAAACACAGATTTGTATTAATTTACCCATAATGTAAGGGAAGCACTCATTGACCTTAACTGATAAAGGGTTAAAAGACTAAAAAGTATTTAAAATATTTATGAGTATTTATAATATAATATATTTAAAACAAATTTAGTTATATAAATTCGTACAATAAGGGTTAAATGTACTTATTTCGTTTAGCCTCTGAGCGATTCGTAAAGTTGCACTGAAATCTCATTGACCTTAACTGGTAAAGGGTTAAAAGACTAAAGAATATTTAAAATACTTCTTGAGAATTTATAATATACCTAATATAATTTTTTTAAATCTAGTTAAATAAATTCGTACAATAAAGAGTTAAATGTAGTTATTTCGTTTAGCCTCTAAGCGATTCGTAAAGTTTCACTGAAATCTCATTGTCCTTAACTGGTAAAGGGTGAAAAGACTGAAGAATATTTAAAAAAATCTAGTTAAATAAATTCGTACAATAAAGGGTTAAATGTAGTTATTTCGTTTAGCCTCTGAGCAAGACGTATTGTTTCTTACTTATAAACAAATAGATATAGATCAATATGATCGCATGCTGGATACAGAATATACATAAAGAGTTCGCTAAAAAAAACACGCAGAAAATTTATTGCAAATGAAAGTCAACATCATAAATTAAATTTTTTTGTTCTGAAGTCATAACCTCTATATTATCAGCTTAAAAATCACAAACTGGCTGTAAATTTTCAAGCGCATTTAATCAAAATTAGAAACACCACATTTCATGAATATGTTTTTCACACATTTTCTTTTTTTAACTTATCTCTTAATTTAAAAGAAGAAATATTGCAGTTTGAATTGAGTTTTAGATATTGTGCTGTAGAGGTTACATTTAATTAAGATATTGAAATGGGATTTTGTTATTCAACGTTTCCACTACCATGATAGCAGTGGCGTAGCAACCATAATTAGCGCCCGGGGCACGATACCTTTTTGGCGCCCCCAAAAATAACAAAATAAAAAATAATAATAATTTTATCAGTTGCATATTCTGGCCTATGGCCCTTAGTAAATTGGGTTTATGCTATGCGGTTCAAAAGGTTAAGGACTATTTGGCGCCCTACTGTAAGTGGCGCCCGGAGCATGATAGACCTCTTTCCCCCCCCCCCTCGCTGCGCCACTGCATGATAGCTCACTAAATAAATGGAAGTATTGTTAATAATACCATCGAAATATTGAGATAATTTTTGTTACGAAAAATTCTACAAATTTTTCCTTTGATTCTTGGACTAATTCTAAGCTCTTTTGATTCCTTACAATTTTTTTTAATGTTGATCCCTCAGGAGATAAAAATAAAAATAAAATTATCAAAAATTGTAAATATCAAAATTTCGGAATTGTTCCTAATCAACCAAAGAATACACATGGTCTTATGTACACGCATTAAAAGTAATACTTTTTTGGAGTAGTGACATCTAGTGTACAAACGAAAACCTGATTTTTCGACTATCATAACAGAAATCTGTATTATCTACACCTAACCTAACTTCATGGTGTTAAATTGTTTCCGTTCCATGCAACATGCATTTCATTTCCGTTGCATTACTAAAATTTCACCCTGATCACACCTAAAGAAGTTTAACTTCAAAAATATTTATTACATTTTGTATATATTTTATTCCTTGAAAATAGACTTACTCAAATTTTGCCCACCTTATAATAAATAATAAGTATTCGAAAGCTCCCTCCCTAAGCTACAATTTTAAGATAAAAAAATCATTTTATTAACACAATTTTTGACATCCGTTTCAATTCTAATCATATATTTTTCTAGATAAAAATTCAAGTACATACATTTTTCCTTGTGCAGTATATTTGTCAAAAATAACCGCACCAATAAACTTACGATAAGCCCCAAATGAGCAGATATATTACATTTATATTCAGCAATATTGGCCATGTAATAGAACCTTTAGTAGATAACATTTGGTGTTATAGTGCACCATCGTTTTATAGCGTTACAACAGCACACGTTGCCCAAATAATACTTGGGTATTGTTGTATTTTATTACACAAATCATAAAAGCGTATATGTTGTGTTCAGGAAATAATTCTTATGTTCAAATGTCACTCTTTATTCTAAAGGTGCACGTCTATGATCATATTTTCGTACTTATGTATATGGGCAAATCCACAGAACGTGGCCGCTTTGGGGAACGGCAATAGTGCGCGTGTGGGAATGTATATTACCCATCCATAAGTACACGAACTCAAAGTATACTTTATTGTGCATGTAAACATGGAGTTACAAGTCGATTGCTTGATTCATATAAAAACTGCAGCACAATTTGCATTAAAAAATCGGTTATTTACTTTTAAAAAAAGAAAAATTCATACCACCGCAATTTTCTCAGATTCAAACCAATGAATCTGAAATTTTTACTGGACATGTTTTTTGGTACAATGAACCTTTTCCCGGAGTTTCAAAGGCGCACACCTCTTACATTTCATATGCGCGATTGTTTTATCCAGCGAACGGCAATTTCAGCGTTTTTTATTTGGTTTATTTGCTGTAAATTTTGGAACATCCGAAGCGCACTCCTGAAATTGAGACTAATTATTCTTCTCTTTGTTACGAAGATTTTGAGACGACATAGAAGAGTGTGCGTTCAATGCTCCATTTTGAAGAAGCATTTGAGTATTTTAATTTAAAGCTAATGCGGCCACGTTCTGTGGATTTGCCCATATACGCGTTCATAGACAAATATACAAAAATATAATAACTATATAAAATAGACTATGTCCTTTCTCAGGATGCAAAATTTCATCAAGATAGGTTCAGCGGTTTAGCCGTGAAAAGGTAACAAACAGACAGAAAGACAGTAGTAGTAAAACTTCTAAAATACTGAAAATGACTTAAGTACCTTCTCTATGTATACAGTGTATAAGTAATTTTTTTAGTTACAGTTATCGTTTCTTTACATCTAGAAATAGAAAAATTTAGTAATAAATTTAAAAAAAGTTTTACCGACTATCATAACAGAAATCTGTATTATCTACACCTAACCTAATTTCATTGAACGCGCCTAAAGAAGTAAAATATTGAAAATTACTTCAGTAATTAAGTACCTACTCTATGTAAAAAGAGTATAAGTTATTTTTAATGATTCATGAAAAATAAACAAAGTTTCAGCTATCTTTTCTTTACATCTAGGAATAAAAAATAAACAAAAAATATTTTCGAGTGTAGTCGTTTATATTATTCTCAACGTTAATCTCTTAATTTTCATGTTATTTACATAAAAATGAAATATTCTTCACGAAGTCAGCGAATGCGACGCGAATTAAACAGCAGTAAACAAAATTTGAATATTCCAAACAAAAATTAACTTATTTATATTTGGTATATACCTACTCGTAGATACGTTTCAACATTAAAAAAGACAATACTGGTATTAATATATCATTTGTAATTTTATTTTAAATTCGCATAAATCATAAAAATACATAAACATACATACATATATTAATATTTTAACTTAAAAAAATAAAATTCATAACAACTGTATTGTTTGGCGATATTATACTTTGGTTAGGTGAAAAAATTGTAGAACAAATTATTCACGTATATACAGGGTGTCTAAATACCAGAGGACAGTATGGAGATCTCGGAAACTATAAGAGATAGAGGGGGCAGTTCAATGGTGTATTTACATTTCACAAAAATTTCATAGCCTACTAGATACTAGCCAAAAACCATTTTAGTCCGAATTTTTCCATCGTGAATATTTCTTAAGCGACTTGAAATTTAAAAAAATGTTTCAAATAAATGCTGTAGGGTTTAGTATTGTCTATTTAGAAATATTTTTTTAATTTTCAGAAATCTCGTAGTTTTTGAGATATGAGACTAACTTTTGTTTTCCTAAATAGAAGCAATATGAATATTTGTAATTTTTGAACAGAAGATTTTAATTCCTTTTTAACGATATGCAACTTGATGTACTTACTTTTCAAAATATCTCAAAAAATGATCAAAAAGTATTTTTTATTTCTTTAATACACTGTATGATCCAAAGATGGCTATGACAATCAACAATAAGATTTAAAAACAACTGAAAATTTACTTATAAGCTAACATTGCATGAATTTTAATACACAATACCAGCCAAACATGGCTATGGCTATCAACAATATCTCAAAAACTACGAGATTTCTGAAAATTTAAAAAATATTTCTAAATAGACAATACTAAGCCCTACAGCATTTATTTGAAACATTTTTTAAAATTTTAAGTCGTTTAAGAAATATTCACGATGGAAAAATTCGGACTAAAATGATTTTTGGCACGCAAGTGAAACTGTGGGGAAATTTCAATACGTTAATTTAGACCTAGAATTTACGGTCCCTTAGCTTAAAACTTAAAGGAGTCCTACTGTATACAAGAGGTAGGTATGTATATTAAATAGATTCTTATATAATTTCATTACGAAGGTCGGAAACGCTATAACTTATAAACAATCAGGTTTACTGAGTTTAGACAGGAAAAACATGATAAAACTGGCATAAATCAAACCCCGCGCGGGTCATCCTAGCTCGCTTGGTCCCGTGGGATACTCCCTCCCCCCTCCCTCCCTCCCCCTACCCCCACGCATTCTAAACATAAATCTTATTTGAAACCACTTTTGCTATTTGTAAAGCAGGTTGATTTATTGGCCGTTTTTCCGAAATCATAAATAATTATATTTGTTATCTCATGTTTATTGATTACATATTAATGAGATGGGTGTTTGTGATGTTCAGAAGTCAAACTGACTAAATACATTAAAAAAATTAAAATCAATAATTGCCCCGTAGGCCTTGGTCAAATTTAACGATGTGTGATTGGTGCATTTTGAAATGCCGCCTCGAAACTAACTGATAAATTTTAAATTAATCAACAGTATTTTGTTCTCAACTTTGATTTCATTTATTTAAGCATCCTAACCTATACATTAGTGAAAACCAGAATAAAATCCGTTCAGTAGTTATTGAAAATTTCGTGCATAGACAGAGAGATAGACGACGATTTTTTTCTATAAGGGGACCCGGTGGTCTAGAATTTTCGAAAAATCGATTTTTTTAAATATATTTTGAAAGTATAGTATTTTAAAAATATACTGTTAAAATTTGGTGACGAAATTCCGAGTATTTCTGTATTTATAACCCATTACAAGGTCAGGTAGGTAGAAGATCGGTTAATGGTTAGTGCATATTTCAATACAATTTCTTGAGAATATACTTACTTGAAACTTTAAACGCGTTTATCTCGAAACTACTTTTTTTCGTCTAATGAAGCCAAAAAAAAAAACTACTCGACCGATTTGTCTGAAATTTTAATAGGTCATTCTGAACAGTACTGGCTCTGGCTGGAAGTAAAAGAAATAGTTTCTGTAAAGTATTTCTATTTTTTTTATTAAGAAAACATTGAAAAAAACGAGTCGTTTTCAGACTCGTACCTTAAACTACGCGCCATTTTGTCAAATTTTTTATTTTTTTTTTGATTCTACTCCCCGCTATAACTTTACTTATACTAATTAAAAATCCGTCTTATTTTTTTATTTCAGATCAGAGGGAGAGATAATACAAGCTTCATCAGTCAGGTCCCCATAAAATCTTATCTGACAAAAAATTTTAAAATGAATTTTTTTCCTTCTAAAAATAAAGAAGATTTATACATTTTTAACAAAAAGTGTTACACCTATTTTAGCGAAAATAAAAAAAGTTCAAATACATAAATAAATAATATAAGTTATAGATTTTTTTTCTACAAAGAACAGTGCAGTGAATTCTATTAAAAGAGATAAAAAATAAAGTAAAAAGAAGATCTGAAAGAACGTGAACGGAAAAATGTCATTTTCTTATATAACAGTAGATTTAATTTTTTCTTTCGATTCTGCCGAGGTGAGGTGTTAAGTGTCGCCTCTTTTTAACGGCCGTAAGAAAAGAAATCACGTTTAATGTATCTCTACGTTACATTTCCAATCTTTTATTGACTTATATTTTTTACGACATAATTTTTTAATGTACCTACCTATGTTCAGTTTTATTAATACGTTTAATCTATAACCTTTCATTGATACTATCTACATTATATTCTTTTTAATCAAACTTCTAACTGACTTTTTAGATTGATATAAAAATATATTTAAATTAACGACAAAATTTTAAATTTTATTTAAAAAAAAGTTATAATTTTAAATTTTCTTAACAAAAGTTTTTAATTTAAAAATATTTTTTATAGATAAAGTACTAATTGATATATCATTCCATTTAAAATTTTTGAATTATCCTCAATTGAAGTTCTGAATTTTTGATATGTCGCGTATGATACTTTAAATTATCCAAATCTCAAATAATCATACATCATTAAAAAGTTCGTTAAATCTACTTTCAAATAAACATTTTAAAATAGTATTTCATTAACATTTAACGAAACTAGAGCACTTTTATTAAAACCCTAAAATTTGGGAACAGATCGCCATATTTTCTAAACAATTGAATGTATGTAAAAATTTTTTTTACAAAAGTTTTTTACCTTTTTATGATCTTTAAAATTATCTACTTTTGGATATACCGTTCCATTTGATTTTGCTGAGAAACGGGCATGTACCCCTCAAACTACTTTTAGAGGGTTGAAAATATTTTCCTGAAATTTCTTAGGGTCGATATACATATATAATAAACTTTTTATCATAAAATTCCATCTTCAAAAGTTTAGGCGTAAAACATAGTGGAACATATCTGGAACACCCGGTATAGTCCTTTAATTTGTAAATATTTTTATACCGGATGTTTTTTTAAATACTTTTCAGCGGATTATTTCCAATTTTTTAGTAATGGTTAGATTTCTGTTATAATAGTGGGTAAAACAGTTTTTTAAATTTGTATTTGCACGCTAGATGTCACTACGTCAAAGAAGTATAACTTCTAACGCGCGTACATAAGAACACGCCCACATTTTTTCGAAGTTTCGTCACGAAAGTATTAGCAATAGCTATATTTTTCTTTCTTGGCTTCTGGGTGTAAGTCGCATCAATTTGGTCGTGTTATCAGTCAGCGTTTCGTCACACATTGCAGTGGACATCTTCAGGGATCTTCTAAAAGAGCATTGTTAATAGAATTATTTTTAAGTAAGAGATATAATTTATTTTGAAACTAGACATTATAATATAGTCAGTACTTGAATTGCTTGTTTTGCTTACATTCTAATGAATAATTGATCCTTGTAAGACAATGCAAGAGCCTCAGTTAGCGGTCGTTAATGTCAAGAAACAATTGCACTTATAAATGCTGTTAATATTTCTAACTGACGTCTTTTTGTTTTCAAGTTCTCACATTTAACTTTAAACCGCTGTATATAGTGCGGCTATTTTGAATAACAAAGTTAATTATTATTCTTGTAATTTTATTTTTATCTTTGCAATAGAAATATTTATTTGAGTGTATAAAAGTTGTAAACTGGCCATAAAATGTACACTTATTTAACTTTGATTACTACTATTTCTGAATATTAATCTATATACATTTAACTGTCTTACTGCGTGATTTGATGACAATCGGCCAATAGGTGTCAAAATGGTGGACATTTAAACTAATTATTAGTTTCATTTATTTATTAATTATTATATTATCATAGCAACTGCTTTACATTGTTTCAAATTTGACGATTCTTTCTTTTATATCTTTTGTGTTGTAGTACTTATCATTAGCAAGTGTCCATCACTGCGTGCTCATTACCGGTTTTACTTTATCCATTACTGGAGAAAAACATAAACAAAATAAAAGGCTATAATTTAAAAAACAAACTATATTTGCGGACTTTGGTAATTAAATTAATTAAATTAAGAGTTACTTGTTTTATTAGTAACATGAGTTCATGAGAATTACAAAAAAGAAGCTTATCAATCATAAAAACAGTAAAACTTTGCCTTCACGCACAGAAAAAATATATAATTTTAAATTATTTTTCCCGAATTCCTTACATACACTTACATAGATTTATATAATTTCTAATAAAAAATAAAAAATTGTGCAGTGTAGGGTTAAATACGGAGGCAGAACTTTATTAATAACAAATAAAAAAATTAATCGAAACAACATGATTGTAAGTATTCAACATATTATGTTATCGTCCTCTAAACAAGATGGTTGCTTTCAACATATTATGTTCTCGACAATAAAATAACATGGTTGCATCCAAAATATTACCATGTTTTGCTCTGCGTGTTTATAGCGGCCATAACTGGTGCCAGTATTTTATATACTTATGCCCGGTATTATAAAGGACCTAACAAAATTTGTTAGCTAGCAATTACATTCAAATGGTGTATTAATACTGTAAATGTATTAATACTGTAATAATATGGATTAGTTATGGAATTTAGAGCAGTGACACTTCAATTAATTGTAACACAGTTGGCATCTTTGACCGTACAAAATAATTTTCATAACATCACCACTGTTTTAATACCGTTTGTATTTACCTACAACGCGTGCGCGAAACTTGTCAAAGTCATCAACAAACTCCAAAAGAACTGTCATATAAGTTTGATATCTCAGTTGAAAGTGTTTGTTAGCTAACAAATTTGTTAGGTCCTTTATGATACCGGACATCACTCATGCATCGATTGTAAAATCAGTCCAGGTCATTCCAATGCACTATAGAGTTGCTAAAGAAGTTTCGCTTCAAAAATGATAAAGATATGGCGAGGAAGCAATAATAGAACAATATAAAATTCGATACGACATTTAATTACTAATATTGACAGATCGAATGATAGTGCAATCAAACGTCTTGTAATGCTATTTTTTCGCGTCGTCTGCAGAGATGTGGCGTCTGTAGTACATTGCCCGCAAATATCTCCGCGTGCAACTTTCTGTACATGCCACTTTTTACTACCTCTAACAGAATTGTATGAAGATTTTCCAAGGAATATATTTTTAATAGTCGTATTGTAAATTTCAATGCAGTACTTTTATATTTGTACTTATTTTGTTTGAAATATATGTGGAGGTTGTAAAGAAATGTCACTGCGAGGTTTATTTGTTGTTTGAGTTATTCACAGGACCGTAACTAGTGGCTCGGGGGCTCCGGGGCAAGAGGTGACCGAGGGGCCCCCAAATATGCAAAAAATAAAAATTGAATACCTTTTTTTTGGATCATAGCTTACAAATTTTACATTTGTTACTAATTTTTATCGCTTGTCAGCTAGAATTGTACACTTCTTAGTAATTTTAATGGATAATAAGTGTAAAATTGAAGTTCATAAGCCGGAAAAAATGTCATTAAAATCAAAATTAGTAATAAGTAAATCACGTTTTCAAGTCAGCACCAAATACATTTTTAAAAATCTTCAATTTATTTATTTTTTCTTGCTCACTCCAATTTTTGCGCTGCTGTGGCCCCCCTCGAATCTCGGGGAGCCCGGGGCACTGCCCCGGCTGCCCCGGTGGTAGTTACACCCCTGGTTATTTAGAAGTACAAGAAATTTAAGTTTACTTTTTATCTGTTTTAATTAAGCAAGAAAACCACTATGACATATCGATAAATTGTCAATGTTTGGGATTTTTTTTCTCAGGTATAACTAATTATTTTAGGATCGAATAGAAAACATTTTAATAAGTATATATTCAATTTATTCATTACCGTTTTTTTTTTGAAAAATATTAAAAATTTGCAAAGTTATGAGCCATTGAAATTTTAGTGAAGGGTTACCGAAATTAAAAAAAAAATTAACAATATCTATCGATGTACGTAGCGATTTTTTTCACAAAATTGTGTCAATTTAATTTTTTATTAATTTTTAAGACCTTTTTTATTCGAGTGGTCTTAAAAAATAGTAATTATCAAAATTTTAAAAACAGTTATTACGAAATTACGAAAATAAAATAATATATATTCAACCGGCTAATTTCACTTGTATAGATAATACCAATTCTGTTATGATAGTCGGTAAATCAAGTTTTTAGTTGTTTTTTTACTCGCTAGACTTAGCAATTGTATCTCAATCATGCCAAAAAGTATAACTTCTAAAATTAAAAAAATCGAAAAAAAAAATTTAAAAAAAAAATGGGCGCTACATATTTTAATAACTTTTATAATCTAAGAATAAATTGGTCAAATCAATCTTGTACTATAGACAGTAAAAGAAATAAAATCCAAACATATTCTTCAAAACCAGACAATTAAAATTCTGACATTTAAAGAAAAACACTCATCTTTTTTGATTAATAAATACATAGCGAACCCTTTTAAACTCTTGTGGTTTTGATTCAGACGTTTTGAACGCCAGGGCGAGCAATAAAAATGAATAAAGCTAACGTTGTACTCGTTTAGTATCTTTTGTTTTACAGAGTCTAGACATAGCGCCATTGTCAGGTTGTTAAATTTTAGTGTTTCATTGATATCGACTTATTTATATGCAAGGGAATATGCATATTAATATTCAATGAGCTGCAACGATGAAATTAAAATTCATCCATTTTAAAAACTTACTTCAATGGTTGTACAAATTACATATACAGGGTGTGACATTATTTTAGAACCTAGCATTTATATACATATGTAATCAATATCCTTAATTTTACATATAAAGCTCAATGTCTGTCTGTCTGTCTGTTCGTTAGTGCGCTTATATCTCGAGAATAAAATAATTTATAGATATGTTCTCTGGTCAGGTTATAGGATATATTTTGTTGCGTTAAATATTGAACAATATAATGTAGTAAAGAACTGAATAAAATGATTCAAAATAATTCAACTATATTTTTCTCAATAATTCTGTAGTTACGCGAGCGAAGCCGCGGGCACAGTAATATAGTCCATTTCTAATACGAAAAATTATATAATGTTGTACTGAAATTCTTATCACCTTCACCTGCTAGTATTTTCAGTGAACAACTTTTTAGCGGTGCAGGTTTATTCTATGATTGGAAGGGGAAAAAGCCTGTAAATTACTTTACATTAAATTTGATTTACCATTGTTTAATTTTAAGTATTATTTTTTTAAATTAACATTTACATACACAAAAAAAAACAATAAATCTTATTTTTCAAATAAATTAATAATTCATATCCTCATCCGCATTTTCAAACTCTACCTTCCCAATTTCCGCATTTGCATCCTCTTCCGCTAAAACAACATCCGTTACATTTCTATAATATACTATGTATATTCAATAAACCGTCTATTTTAAAGCATGTTGAACACTATAACTTACACACAGAAACCAAGAATGTTTTCAAAATTTTCAAAATCCTATTTTATACATGTATACAGAGCCGGCCTTAGCAAGTCTGGCACCCTGGGCGAGATTTATTTTTCCGCCCTCTCTCCCCCTAAAAAAATGTCAATTAAAATTGATAAATTAACAAATAAGTTGAATAGTTAATATCTCAGCTTGGCACGATCCTACAGACTCCAACTTTTTTTTAAAATATAGCTTACATCATTAACTTTAAGAATTATCAAATGCCCTAAGACCGTCGAGACCTCCTTCCCCTATTATAAACAAATTAAAATTGATAAATTAACAAATAAATTGATTAGTTAATATCTCAGTTAATACCTTATTAAAGGTTTTCTGGGTTACTCAATAAGGATTTGTTATTTGTCGTTTAAAATTTTGATATCAAGGTAAAAATTGTTGTTCAAAAAATGTTTTCAAAATTTTCAAAATCCTATCTTATACAATATAAAATTTAAGTAAATCTTTTGTCAACTCGACGGATTAATATCTAAAAGAGCAAAAAAAGCACTCTCTAAATGATTTCCGTGATAAAATTTAACATTCCTCTTGGCAGATAAGATCGGTAATAGATAATCCCATCTATAAGTTGAAGCAGAAGACATTTAAAAGTTCCTTGAACACGAATAGATCATGAACCCGACGTTGTTTATTTTGTTTTTCGCTGTGATGCATGGGGCAGATAAAGCCAGAGAAGAACTGTGGACGACAGTTGACATAATGAATACACAATTTTATTGTTTTATATCTTTTTTATTGGTTGTCCATGG
Source organism: Sialis fuliginosa (assembly GCA_961205875.1). Taxonomy (NCBI): domain Eukaryota; kingdom Metazoa; phylum Arthropoda; class Insecta; order Megaloptera; family Sialidae; genus Sialis; species Sialis fuliginosa. Next base: position 2,672,873 of record OY540813.1, on the reverse strand, counting down.
ACAATAAAAAATCTGTGTATGTGGAGCTGTGTAATCCATTAAAAAAAGCTGATGAAATTTGTATTATATTTTTATTTTTACATAATAATTCAGTCGTTGGAAAAAATAAGGGAGCGGCGGGGATTACCGTACACTTAAGGTTGAACTCTAATAACTGAACAAATAAAATTTTTACCGATTAATCCTACATATCGTCATAATGGGAATATAGTTGGGTAATATATTTATGTAAATGAAACGAATCAAATAACTTTATTTTAAACGTTTTTGCTTCCTCGCAATATCGAAGATACGAGAAGCTTTGTGATCGTTTTAGAATGAGACAAAAAAATATTCTCCGATTTCAAAATTTTAAATTGATCTTTCCGTTTCACGTCAAAACAAACACTTTTCGTTCCGTGTCTGTCTGTCTGTCTGTCCGTCCGTGTGTGTATGTAATGAAACGAATCAAATAACTACAACTACTTTATTTTAAACATTTTTGCTTCCTCGCAATATCGAAGATACGAGAAGCTTTGTGATCGTTTTAGAATGAGACAAAAAAATATTCTCCGGTTTCAAAATTTTAAATTGATCTTTCCGTTTCACGTCAAGACAAACACTTTTCGTTCCGTGTCTGTCTGTCTGTCTGTCCGTCCGTGTGTGTATGTAATGAAACGAATCAAATAACTACAACTACATTATTTTAAATGTTTTTGCTTCCTCGCAATATCGAAGATACGAGAAGCTTTGTGATCGTTTTAGAATGAGACAAAAAAAATATTCTCCGATTTCAAAATTTTAAATTGATCTTAGCGTTTCACGTCAAGACAAACACTTTTCATTCCGTGTCTGTCTGTCCGTCCGTGTGTGTGTCCGTCTGTCCCCTGAATCCTTGTTACACGCATAACTCATGAACCACTGAACCGATATTATTGAATCTTGATCGGATGGTTGGGTCTGGCTTGAGGACGGTCCCATTTCAAAATCATCAAAATCGTGTGTAAGAGGGAGGGGTTACACCCCAAAATATAATTTTTTTCAAGATATCTCAAGAACGACACATGTTACGTGAAAATTTTATAGAATATTTTTTGTAGAGCATTAAATTTCCTATAATATGGGTCTACAACGTTTGTTGTAAAACATTCACTTACAAAGATTATCAGTGTAAAGGTAAACGTGTATATTTTATTTTTTATGTTTTAGGGTAAGTGGGGGGGGAGAGGTTGTGAGTGGGAGCGCCCCACAGTTGAGAATCGCTGGTATACAAACAATATGTATTTTCTATATCTATATAAATCAAGACATGACCAAAACTTTTCACGAGGAAAATATTTAATCAAGACGAAACAAAAAAAACAATGTTTGCTTTATTTTATTAAAAAACTCTGATCCGCGATAACAAAGTCATATCGTGTGAATGATCCGTGCTTTCTTATTAAATAAATTCATCATTGGATTTAGTTTCCAGGCACGTATTGTTTAGGTACTGGGAAAGGGGGAGGGGGGGGGTCCGACAACACTGTATTGTATGTGTGTGTGCCAGTGGCGTGGCTGAATGGGCAATTGCGGTCATTCAGAAGTCAAAATGATCAAGGGGAAATTGGTGGTATTTTTTTTTAAATTCAAAAATATTTTTAAAAATTGAAAAATTAGTATGTGTACTCCAATTTAATTTTTAATTATGATATAATAAATGTTTACTCTTGCCTTTCATGTAAAAAAAAATCCAGTGGGCAGAATTGGTTGGTAACCACATTAATGGGCAAATGAGCGTAAAAAAACATTAAAATATATCTTTCTAAAAAAATACTACCAATTTACCAATCTAACAATTTTAATGAACACTGTTAATTTTTTATTTATTTATAAGTGCAACAGAAAATGCCAAATGACTTTTTGATTTTAATCCTTCAGTCACGATATATTTGTTTTTCAATGTGGTTATCAGAAAAAAAATCTGAGAAAATTTCAAAACGAAGTTTTTAATTAATACTTTCAATGAAAATTATAAAGAACATAGTTTATTAAATATTTCGAAATAAGTTTTTTTTTTAAATCGTAGTGAGAATGACTACGGAACTTTATCATGTGCGTGCCCAACACGCACTTGGCCATTTTTTTACATAGAACTCAATGTTTAAACGTAAATATCTTCTAACAAAATTCAAAATACCCCCCTTCCACATTTGTCAGTGTAACACCCATTTGCGCGTGTTCTTGCCGCGTTCTTCAATGAAACAATTCTTTCGCTGACACTGTAACAATCCTCTAACAATGTAGGTGACATTCGTGCATGTGCTTATTTCTTGTACGTATAAAACGCCACGTGTGCCGTTTTATTTTTAAAATTATTTCAAAATTTATTTTATTTTCTTATTTTTACACATCAAACGACGAAAAAAGAAACAACACAAGAAAAATAAATTTATAAATGTATGCAAGCTTCCAACTAAGCACCAAAATATTATCCTACTAGAATTGTCTCGCGATTAATGCCCGCGCAATTACACCTTTCCCAATTGTATTTCAGAAAGCATCAATTGTAATTCAGAATAGTCAATTGTATTTCAGAAAGCATCGATTGTATTTCAGATCAGTCAATTGTATTTCAGAATAGTCAATTGGCATGATGCCAGTAACAAAGTATCACTGAAATTATGATTTTAAATAATGAAATAAGTTAAAAAGATTCAAAAAAATGTATTTATTTTTATATTAAAATCAAGATTAATATGATTTTTGTTAAAATAAAAACGCAAAATACAGCAATCCGCCATGTTTGATAAAACACCAGTCAGAGTGGATGACGTCACGGCTACGTTAACGTCATTTTTGTTTCATTAATATATGCACTGTTTATAAATTATTTTGTGGTTTTAAATTATCAATTTGATGTTTTGTGTTACCAAAAGTAAAACCGAGAAACATTAACGATGGAACAAGGATTTATAATAGTTGATAAGGAGTGTTTACATAGGCGTGACGTCAAAAATGCGCCATGACACCTGCGAGCGTTTTGGCGTCAAATTCAAAATTAGTTTTAAAAGAGTCAATTTTTGTGATTAAACCTTTATTTTCTGCAGAAATAAGCATTTTTTGGAAATAAGAGACACGTAAGATCATTATAAAATAGTTTTTTTTAATTATAGAATTCTGTATTCCATGGCTAGGTACTATGTTTTTATATACTTAAATGACAGTTGTATGCTGTGACTTCATGGAAACAAAACACGACTTGATAAAGATTCTTATAGTCTTTTGATGTAAAATCTTAAATTTTCATAAAATATTAATAGCCACGATACTGCTCAGAAAAATTATCTAACTAATAGTGAAAACCGCATTGAAATCGGTTCAGTAATTCCCGAATCTATTAGCCTCATACAAACGAACATTCAATTTTATATATAGAGATAAGAATATAAATTAAAGGACTATAACGGCTTACATATATAAATCTCAAGTCAGTTAGGGTTCTTATATTACAATAAAGAAAAAAATCGAGTAACTTTTTCTTGTTTCGGAAATCGAAATTAAGTTTTGAACTAGATATAATTGTTATGTCTCTTGACGGGGGGAAGAGGGGGGAGAAGGGAGTTTACCTAATGTTGTTGCAAAGAAAACATTACGTCCGCTGACCTGAACGAAAGAAGAACATTTTAAAGTGAAGCAGAAACGAGAACACAACAAAATAGACGATAAAAACAAATTAGATGCCTTGTCGCGTTTTACAAAATTTAGTTAAACTTTAATTATTAACTTCCATGTGATTGGACTCTACAACATTCTACTTTATATACAATGTTGTGTATTATATTTATAAAGAAAAATGTTATTATTGTTTAAGATGCGCTATAAGTAATTTCTATCACCTATTATTTTTTTACTTTCTTATACCATGTATATGAAATATACATATAGTATAAGTAAGTATAGTGAAGCCGATTTTTTTCGAACTCCGGATTTTGACGGAATTATCTATTTTGACCTTCCCTGAATCCATTCTGACTATTTTCGCCATGATATCTGTGTGTCCGTCTGTCGGTCTGTCTGTCTGTCTGTCTGTCTGTCTGTCTGTCTGTAAGCGCTGTAACTCAAATACGACAAATCGTAGAAGGGTGATATTTTATATTTAAGATTAATTTTTGGCTGGGAAGAAAACGTCCTCTTTTTGAAAACGATCTTTCAACCGGATACGGATGTTTACCTACGTCGATTTTTTAATTTTTCGAATTACTCTGAAACAGTGCAAAATAGAGAAAAATGGTCAAGTTAAAAAATGTAGGTAATATCTATATCTATAATTTATGATCTATTCATTTTTTTGTAAAAACGAATTTTTGAAGAAAAAAAATGTATTATAATTCAATTGGTTCATAACAGAGAAATAATGCATGGGGAATAAATTATAGATAATAACATACTCGACATTTTTTATCTAAAACATTTTTTTCTTATTTCAAAAATAATTCAAAAATCCAAAAATTTACAAGAGTAAACATCCGTTTTCAGTTATTACGTTAAAAAAAATCACTTGTTATATAAATATAAAATTATTCATTTTGTTCTATCTTGTTAGTTTGTTAGAAATGTTTTAATAAACAAAGAATCACGTATACAATTCACTGTTAGGTTAGGTTAGGCTAGGTATAAGAAAGTCCCGTGGTTCCCAAGGCAGATATTTTTTATTATTTATTGGCATTTTTGATAAGTAAGTCCTAATTAACTAATATATTCTACCCAACATCTGACTAAAGGATTCTATACACCACCCAATTTTACATCCAATCTGAAGGAGCAATTGGCAGGGTCCCTGCAGATTTGGTCGTGTATAGGCAAATTGGCTTTAAGATTATTTGAAGAGATGTGGAGCGATCAAGGCTGGAAACGTTCCCGAGGCCTGGAGATGACAGCGAATTCACTATGTTTAATTTCTAGGCTCTGAAATAATTGTTGATTAACTATTTAAAGATTACCAAAAGGTTACATCTGGGTCATTCTTAGTCAACTCTATCAGAGAAAAACGCTATTTTTACGGATTTTCATAATTTCACATAGTTTCATTCATCAATTTGCAAAATTTTGCGTTTTTTGAAAACTACACGTATTGTAATTTTTGAAGAGATGACGCATATGCATTTAAATAATAATTTTTATCTCCAGATGTACTTATCGTAGCGAATTGAATTTTCGTTTGTTTTGTTCACAAAAGAACGGTCTTTTCGGGCATTTTGCGAAATGATGAATGAAACTTAAATTATTTGAGCAAGTTTAACAACATATGTGAATATTATGAAAATACGTAAAAGTAACGTTTTTCTCTGATAGAGTTGACTAAGAATGACCTATATTTTAGATTTAACTGGAAAAACTTTAATGGCTGCTATACAGTGTATTCCAAGTTGATTAAGCCATAGGAAATTTAACATGAGGATAATTAGAAGTGTTGTAGTAACCTTTGATCGAATTTAACGATGTGTGATTGGTGCATTTTGAAATGCCGCCACAAAATTTAGTAAAATTGTCATTAGTATTTTGTTTTCAATTTTATATCTGCCAAAAAATATAATTATAATTTTATCTAGGATGCTTACTTTAATTTCATTAATGTATTTTATTATTTCTTAAAGTTGAAAACAAAATACTGTTGATTAATTTAAAATTTATCTGTTAGTTTCGATGCGGCATTTCAAAATGCACCAATCACACATCGTTAAATTAGACCAAAGGCTACTACAACATTTCTAATTGTCCCCATGTTAAATTTCCTATGGCTTAATCAACTTGGAATACACTGTATGTTTATTTTAAACGTTTATTTAAAATAATAATAATTGTTTGTATTTTATCTGTAGGAATAATACCTACCAAAAACTTTAATATAATTATGTATGCTTAAATATGTTCGTTATGTCATAACATACAACAACCCTTGTCATAAAACGTCAAAACAAGTATTTAGAAACATCTAAAAACACAGCTTGTTAGTGAACGTTTAGGTTTTACTTATTTGAAATTAAACTTTTTGAAATTTCAGTTAATAACACATATACCATTAGTGGCGCACCCAGAAAAAAAATCGAGGGGAGGGATAATTTTTTTATGTATCACCTAATCCCCCCCCCTACTCTTTTATCTATGTACGATTAATAATAAACAAATATAAGTTTCTTTACCTTTTCATCAAAAAAACTACTTATATGTCAGCTTGGCGCGATCGAGCAGACTCCAGCTTTTTTTTTAAATATAGCTTACACCATTATCTTTAAGACTATCTAATGCCCGAAGACTTTCGTTTGCGCCTTCGGCTATTATTAAGATATTTAAATTGAAAATTTAACAAATAAGTTGAATAGTTAATATGTCAGCTTGGGGCGATCGAGGAGACTCCAGTTTTTTTTTTAAATATAGCTTACACCATTATCTTTAAGACTATCTAATGCCCGAAGACCTTCGTTTGCGCCTTCGGCTATTATTAAGAAATTTAAATTGAAAATTTAACAAATAAGTTGAATAGTTGATATGTCAGCTTGGCGCGATCGAGGAAACTCCAGTTTTTTTTTAAATATAGCTTACACCATTATATTTAAGACTATCTAATGCTTGAAGACCTTCGTTTGCGCATTCGGCTATTATTAAGAAATTTAAATTGAAAATTTAACAAATAAGTTGAATAGTTAATATGTCAGCTTGGCGCGATCGAAGAAACTCCAGTTTTTTTTTAAAATATAGCTTACACCATTATCTTTAAGACTATCTAATGCCCGAGGACCTTCGTTTGCGCCTTTGGCTATTATTAAGAAATTTAAATTGAAAATTTAACAAATAAGTTGAATAGTTAATATGTCAGCTTGGGGCGATCGAGGAGACTCCAGTTTTTTTTTTAAATATAGCTTACACCATTATCTTTAAGACTATCTAATGCCCGAAGACCTTCGTTTGCGCCTTCGGCTATTATTAAGAAATTTAAATTGAAAATTTAACAAATAAGTTGAATAGTTAATATGTCAGCTTGGCGCGATCGAGGAAACTCCAGTTTTTTTTTAAAATATAGCTTACACCATTATATTTAAGACTATCTAATGCTTGAAGACCTTCGTTTGCGCATTCGGCTATTATTAAGAAATTTAAATTGAAAATTTAACAAATAAGTTGAATAGTTAATATGTCAGCTTGGCGCGATCGAGGAAACTCCAGTTTTTTTTTAAAATATAGCTTACACCATTATCTTTAAGACTATCTAATGCCCGAGGACCTTCGTTTGCGCCTTTGGCTATTATTAAGAAATTTAAATTGAAAATTTAACAAATAAGTTGAATAGTTAATATGTCAGCTTGGGGCGATCGAGGAGACTCCAGTTTTTTTTTTAAATATAGCTTACACCATTATCTTTAAGACTATCTAATGCCCAAAGACCTTCGTTTGCGCCTTCGGCTATTATTAAGAAATTTAAATTGAAAATTTAACAAATAAGTTGAATAGTTAATATGTCAGCTTGGCGCGATCGAGGAAACTCCAGTTTTTTTTTAAATATAGCTTACACCATTATCTTTAAGACTATCTAATGCCCGAAGACCTTCGTTTGCGCCTTCGGCTATTATTAAGAAATTTAAATTTATTAATTATTATTATTATACCTATTACATACATAGAGAGTATGTTATAGAATTCAGTTCGCCTTTTCAGATCTAAATCTAGCACAAATTGACGCAGTACCTAATTGATTAAATATTAATTAAGTGTTGATTCTAAACGCTAAAGCTTACACAGATATGTGTATAAATATCCGAAATGCTTTAATATTCAGATATGTGATACATTATTAAATAGATATATGTATCACTGAAGCTCTACGACTCTACGCACTTAATTACAAGATATTAAGGTATATGTAAGAGAAAATAATGTTATGTTATAATATACTAGCTGTGGCGTACCGTAGGTTACTGCCGCCCGGGGTAGATGGCAAACTTGCCCTCCCCCCTTGCACTATATGTTAAATATAAAAAATTGCGCCTTTCTAGTAATTTTGATGACCTTTTTTTTTTGGTTGCAACCTCAAATTTGCCGTCCGGGGCAAATTCCCCCTTTGTCCCCCTCACCAATCGGTACGCTACTGTGTGGACTACGGAATTATTGTTTAGGATTTAAAAAAATATAGTTGAATTAAGTGCAACCACGATTAGTTATTATTGTAATAAAAACCAAACAGCACTTAAATTAGGTACCTTAAATTTAAAAGTGAATTATTGAAAACAAAATAAACAATTGGCGATCAAAAGAATACCAGCCTGTGATCATTCCCTTTGCCCTGCGTCTACTCAGCACGCTCCCTCTTTGTATATTATGTATATTTCGATATTTTCTAAACTATACGACCAAATTGGATGCTGTAAAGAGCAAATTATATCTACATTAAGTACTTATGACGATGAAATAATTTATTTCGATAAGGATTAATGTTTTGCAGGTCATAAGTCACGTAAACAAAACCCAAATATTTTAAATTTTCTTTGTAACATATTTTATGATAAAAGCAGTCATTGTGGTTTTAATATAAAAGTTAGACATATGGTGTCGCAGACTTTATTGTAGATATTTTGATTCTACACAATTCTTTACTACATTATTTTGTTCAATATTTACCGGTTTAGGCAGTGTATTGCAAAATAGCGCGCTAACGACAAATTTTTTTCCGACTTGATTTACTATTATCGTCACTGCTTAATTGTTATGTTACCTAACGTAACAAAATATAGCCTATAACCTGGCCAGAGAATGTACCTATGAACTAAAATAGAAACCACGTAAATCTAAGCACTTAAAGTTAAATTTTTTTAAGATGTCTCTTTAGATTAATAATAAACCAAAATTTGTCATGAACATAGCCTTTTTAATATAAATTACTTATTACCCGAAAAATAGCATTTTTAATTAAGCTGGGTTTTATTTGCCTCAATGACCTTACTTTTCAATATACTTTGCCTCTTGTTTCATTCCCCGATGTATAAAAGTATAAAAATTCATTTTGTAAAGAAAAGCCAAACGTAAAACAAGCAAACTACTCTTATAACTAATCCAGTAAAATTGCAATATGATTAGACTATGTACAAACTGGTTGTCAAGAGCACATTCACGCGATGAGATATTCCTTACGATAGACCGTACGAAATGCTCGCGCCGCTTTACGCCTTTGTCAGATTAAGGATGTTGAAAGATAGCGCTGCGTATCAACGCGAACGAAGATAACATTTTCTAAAGAAAATACTATAAATGTTGTTTTCTAGATCCCCTGGTCCATATTTTATACATAGCACCATGTTTTATATCCTTTACAAGGGGGCGGGGGGGGGGGGAGGGCATCAAATGTTATTTTAGTGTGTAGTTGTAGCTTGTTTCTGCAGTTCTAAAAATGAAAAGTGTAGTTGTAAAAGTCAATTGTGTAGTTGAAAATTATAAAATATATTATATACCTTATATTATATATATATGCAGAATAAAAAATATCCTATAAAAAAGGTACATCCAGTAGAAAAATTACAAGTAGAAAGCCAAAAAAATAAGAAAAATGTGCAGTTATAATTTTTTTTTAAATAACCCCTGATATTAGAAGTTTACAAGGGTTTGGACAAATTTTAAATGATAATCGTTTTTCTTATCAAAATAATTTTTATTTTTTATTTTTTACAGAGGGGAGGGGTACCAAATAATAGTAGTTTAAAAGGGTTTGAACAAATTTTAAATGATAATCGTTTTTTCTTATCAAAATAATTTTTATTTTTCACAGGGGAGGGGGCATCAAATGTTAGTTTTACAAGGATTTTGGCAAATTTTAATTGATAATTTTTTTATTTTTTTTACCAAAATATTTTTGTTTTACAGTTTCAATTATTATATTATTATAAGAAGACAGGTAGAAAGGTGTGGGGGGGGGGGGGGTTGGTAAAACAGAGACAGATAATTTTTATTTTTTATTTTAGAGGGGGGTACCAAATGTTAGTAGTTTACAAGAGTTTGAGCAAATTTTAATTGAAATTCTTTTTTTTCTTACCAAAATATTTTTGTTTTACAGATTTAATTAGTATATTACCTATTGTAAGAAGACAGGTAGAACGATATTTAATAGCGCCGTTATTGCGAAACGTCGTTAAGCGAGGTGCTACTGTATATCAAATTGATGTTTAAAGTTATGAGTTTTTTGCAAAAAAAAATAAATAATATCTTATATTTATTTTACTACAACAGTTATTTGAAAATATTTTTTTAATAATTTAAAAATATGAATACACAGAAAATGTATATTTCCATCATCTCCATACAGAATTTTCAATTTATTTGGATTTAGAATCGCAAGAGGTCGAATTTCAAATACGGCCGTTGTGTACGCGTAAATAGCGCGGATAAGGCATCGTGGAAAGCCTGTCGAGGTTCGTCACAATACCACCGCATCCGGCGTGGCGCTGCCACACATAATACCGTAATTATGATGGATCACGCTTTAGTACATATTTACCGCCACCAGATGTCCTATAAGTGACTTTATGTATGTACAATATGTATGAACAATAACGAATGCATTTTATCTATTCAACTAGTAGAAAACTTAAAACTTATTTCTGCAGAAAATAAAGTATTAATCACAAAAATTAACCCTTTTAAAATTAATTTTGAATTTGACGCCAAAACGCTCGCAGGTGTCATGGCGCATTTTTGACGTCACGTCTATGTAAACACTCCTTGTCAACAATAATAAATCATTGTTCCATCGCTAACGTTTCTCGGTTTTAGTTATGCTAACTAACATACACAAAATTTTGCATTTGCAAGCTAGATGTCTACGCCAAAGACGTATAATTTCTAACACTACATTTTTTCGTATAAAAGAATGCTACGTAACATTTGAAGAAGACCCCCGCTCCCCCATGTAGACAATAAAGCTGTACCCCCCCTTCTAAAATAGTAAAATGATTTATGAACGTTCCCTTAGTAATATCTGGGGTAAATAAATGAAGGAATGTTACGTAACATTTGAATAAGACCCCCCTGATCCCCATGTAGATAATAAAGCTGTATCCCCCCCCTCTAAATTAGTAAAATGATTCATGAACGTTCCCTTAGTAAAATCTGGGGTAAATAAATGAAAGAATGTTACGTAACATTTTAATAAAATCTTCCATGTAGACAATAGAGATGTACCCTCCCCCCCTCTAAAATAGTAACAGTTCCCTTAGTAAAATCTGGGGTAAATAATCAATAACAGTTTTAAAAAAAACACGACACGAAAAAAAATGAAGTACCTACTGATATATTTCAATAAACAAGAGCAATAATAATATTTTATATCAGCGCCACTCAACGTACCAAATAACAGATTATTAACACTTACGTAGCCACAGAGGCTGACATATTTTAACGATGTGTCAAAAAGGCGACCGCGCGCTCGTAAAAAAACGAGTACATTTGCAATTAAAATTAATTGGGCGAAATACAAATAAAAGTGTTCGCGTTTGTAAAACAGAACGCGCGCGTTCTAAAATCTGTTTGACCGAAGCCGTGGAAATGCTACCGACGACGGACGTGTGTATTAATTATATCGGTTAAGGGTTTATTTGTAGGTACGTGCAACTAAAGTTACTCATTGTAAGAGTTCTGACAAACCGAATCGATATCTGATTGATTCTATAATAGCTACTAGAGATCAGATCGGGCTTTAAAAAAGTAGCCCGATCCGGTCCGAAACTTTTTTTTTTCGGCCCGGTCCAATCCGGTCCGATTTATATTAAGGTCCGATCCGACCCGGTCCGAAAATTACAAACAAAAATTAAGCCCGGTCCGATCCGATCCAAATTTCGAACCGAACTGGCATCAGTTATGGCCGTTAAAAGAGCAAGTTTTCAGTTTTTTTGGATTAAATTTTGTTCATGTTTTTTCTCCAGTAATGGCAAAGGTAAAACCAGTAATGAGCACGCAGTGATGGACACTTGCTAATGATTACAAAATGATAAGTACTACGACACAAAAGATATAAAAGAAAGAATCGTCAAATTTGAAACAATGTAAAGCAGTTTCTAAATAATTAATAAATAAATTATACTAATAATGAGCTAAAATGTACACCATTTTGAAACCTATTGGCCGATTGTCATCAAATCACGTTGTTAAATCTATATATTCAGAAATAGTAGTAATCAAATATCAACAAATATTTCTAATTCAGTACTTTTAATTTAAAAAAAACTATTACTAGGGTCATAACCTTATTTATTAAAATTTTGTATGCTTGCTAAAAAAATTTTTTGAATAAATTCGGTTTGGCTTAAAATGGCGACGTTGTCATAACTCTTACTGGAGTATCTCTATACATGCAGCTGTCTCACGTATATATTATAAAATCTACATTCATTGGGTGAATTATGTATTTTAAATTTAAAGATATGTTTTACAAAGTTGGTAAAATTAGTTTTACAATTTAACTTTACAGTATATACTGATTTAAATTTTAAATTAAAAAAAATCAAAGCATACGCTGCCAGTAGCGGATTAAGGAAGAATATTTATTCTTATTAATATTTTTAATAATTTCTGAAACATTTTATGCCCATTTTACAAATATTCAAACATTTTTGTGTAACAAAAAAATTATAGATGTATTAATCCATGAGTTTGAGTTTTATTTAACCCCAATTCCACGTATTCACTTCAATCCCTCGACTGTGCGTTCCGATACAGTCACACCCATTTTTTTTATTCATCTTATTGTAGTAAATTTAAATTTTAGCAAAGTTACAGTGATTTGAATACAGCTGTCAAAAACTCAAAACCACAGAATGTATTGCCAACTTAAGAATAGTAAAAATGACACTTCCCGAATAGACAAAAATGTGATAGCTTTTTCATGATTTTGCAATGTCGAATTTGTACTTCTTTGATTGTATATGTTGTTAAAATATCAAAAAATACGAAGACAAGAATAAATAAAGGATTTCTTGTAATTGATATTCTATTATACATTTATAACATTTGAATACGTCTTCGTGGTGACGTCAATTCCCGCGCCAACGCTGATTGGTCAAGGATCTATACATAACTTGGTGGGAGCCCCTCTCGACTTAAAATAAACGCGATTTCCTCGTGTCAAAACGATTCAGAAGGCTTTGAATAAACGAGTCCCGACTGTATTTTTATAAAACGACCTATATTCCTAATGATTTTGAACATTATATATTTAAGTTATGGAAACGTTTAAGTCGTATAGATTTAAGACATGTGCATAAAATATACGCTGAACTAGGTTGGTTAAACATTTAGTAGTTGGAGAATTACCGAGATGTCAGTCGGCAAAACAGGAAATCGATTCAAATAAGAGCGCGACTCGGGTACGGAAACAGAACTTTTCGGAAGGAAGCAAGTCAAATTTGTCTTTTACTTGAGTTTGCTTTGCCTCTGTATGTTTACGCGTAGAATATTAACGTACGATGCATTTTGTTGAATAGTGTAAAAATATTTAAAAATATTACACAAAGAAATTTCGATTTATCACATATTCGAAAATAACATTTTGAAGTAGTTTGAATAAAAAACACTGTAATTTCTAACGAAACGTTGGCAAAAATTACTGATACAGGGCGGTATGTTAGTTATCCCCTCCTTTTTTTAAAATTATTATTGTAATATCTTTGCATAGCTCCCCTTTCTATTTTGTTACTCCACTTAACTTTGGCATCTAATCCCCCCCTCCCTCACGAATGACAAATTTTCAAAATATTCTCAAATAAAATAATTAAAAAGAATGCAAATTTTAAGTTCTTCTCCTCCCCTCAAATAATTAGAAACTGTGATATCCCCCCCACCACCGCAAATCAACTAATGAGGGTTACATACCCACCTTCCCTTATATTTAAACATTTTTATTTAGAATTCAACATTGAAATCGCTCCAAAAAATCCATTTTACTTGTTAAACTTTGGAAAAAGTGTGAAAAGACTTAAAAAACACACCATAATTAAATAATTTTTATTGCTCTATTTATGCTTTTTTTTCATGGAACCAATCAACCGCGTTAATAGAGGGATGACTATATTCTTTCTCACTCCTACAATTAGAAAACGAAGTACCTAATAATTTTTAATATAAATTATTTGACTTACCAATTCTAATGACAGGGGGCAAAGCTAGCGCCCCTACAATGAGGGCAACGAGGTAAAATGTGGCCCCCCAGGTTAGACTCTGCTCCATATTTCATTGCTGATCGGTGCAGGCCGCGAGGCCACAACGAACAAACCTCAGGGCCCTGTCACTTAAACCACTCTCGGTCATTTCTGCAAACAAATATACAAAAATATAATAACTATACAAAATATGTTAGACTATGTCCTTTCTCAGGATGCAAGGTATCTCCCTGCCAAATTTCATCAAAATCGGTTCAGCAGTTTAGCCGTGAAAAGGTAACACAGACAGAAAGACAGCAGTATGGATTATAAACTAAAACTAACCTATTAAAAATATATTATTCATAGACATAGAGCATGGAGAGCGCATTTGTAAAATAATGGACAATGCTGTGTTGTTTACATTTTGATGAAAGTTGTTTCTATTATGGTCTACGAAACTTTTTTTTTTAATAAAATTTTTTTATAACGTTAATTATTTTTTGTATTTTAACCTCTTTATATATTTTTAATGTTCGGGGCCAAGAATGAATAGTTACACTCCTGTTTAAAAAAAGAACAAGTATATTCCAAACCTGTTTCCATCTTTTTCTTTTGACACGTCTTTGTTTTCGAATCAGATGCGTGGTCCATGCTCTATGTCTATGATATTATTCATTTTTACTATTATTAAAATGTCACAGTATATTTAACAATACTTTATAAAGGTACTCGTATATTACCAACATACAATATTAATTTTATAAAACCAAAAGAGCAAACTAATAAAATTAGATATCAAAAACACTTTTGTATATTATAAACTGTACGTAATTTTTAATTTCTGTATTACATTATGCATTTTATGTAATAATTAATAATAATTAGAACACACATCGTTTGACCTTGACAAATGCATGTATCTGTCAAGATTTGTTGTCCTTTTCTATCAATACTTAATATATTCATGTTGGTAACTTGTCTGATCTTGTCAATGAAATGAACATAACTTCATTAGTTTTTAGAATATTTTGGACAGTAAGTTGTGCGTGTCTTAACTTTTTTATACATGATTATGTTATTATAAATAGTTATATCATTATCTAAAATTTCGGGATAAGAATCGAGACCACAGTAGTTTATTTCAATAACGGTTTAGTTGCAATGTTACAAAATACATTTATTTATTAAATTTTTAGTGTTTTTTAATGTAACTAATAATTCACATTATTTTAATTTGTGACAAATGCATTTGTATTAATTAGATTTTATGAGTGAGTTATTTTTTAAACATATATGTGCAATGAAAATATTCAATCTGCTGTCCATATTGTAACATACAGGTATGTCATTTTTATTAATTATTTTTTTATGTATTTTAAAATGGCTTCTTCAAAATATTTTCTCGAAATTTAAAACAGTAAAAAAATACTTTTAAAATAAAATAAAACTTTATCAATGAAAATTGGCACAGATGTAGTTTTATACATATGTATGTATTCTAACGAAGACGTTCAAATGGTACAAGGGTGGCTTGGCAGGGGTTCAAAGGGGTGAATCAGTGTTTTTTTGTGAATAAATTCAAAATAGTGAATTTTATTGAAAAATGTTTCAATTAAAAATTAAAGCTATTAAAAGCTACATTTTTTTTAACTTTGCTGGCAAGCGCTGATTAAACGGCCATAATTCTGACAATTTTTATTCAATGGGAATAAAAAAAACAACAACTAAAGATCCTAAAAAGAAATATTTTTCAATAATTTTTCACCCCATTCATCTGAAATTAACAGGCATAAAACTACGTCTGTGCCAAATTTCGTTAATGAATGAATTTTTTGTTTAATTTGTATTAAAATATTTTTTTACTATTGGTATTTACTTTTGGGTCAAAATTTAAAAAATACAAAAAGTAGGTATATGTCCGATATCCATACTTATCTAGTTATTGAAAATATATACATTTTTGTGTCAAATTCAATTTTTAAGTTTTTGTCCAGTTAATTAATTATCAAGACCACTGTGCTTTTTCAACTTATATAATTGTATACACTTATCTAAAAGATATAAATAATATTTCTAACATAAAAACTATGTTTTCAAAGAGCTAGATAAGAGAAAGAAATGAATTTTTCTCTTGAGTATAATGTTATATACTATATATTAATAAAACTAATGCCCGGTATTATAAAGGACCTAACAAAATTTGTTAGCTAGCAATTACATTCATATGGGGTATTAATACTGTACTAGTATCTATGGATTAGTTATGGAATTTAGAGCAGTGACACTTCAATTAATTGTAACACAGTTGGCATCTTTGACCGTACAAAATAATTTTCATAACATCACCACTGTTTTAATACCGTTTGTATTTACCTTCAACGCGTGCGCGAAACTTGTCAAAGTCATCAACAAACTCCCAAAGAACTGTCATATATGTTTGATACCTCAGTTGAAAGTGTTTGTTAGCTAACAAATTTGTTAGGTCCTTTATGATACCGGACATAACATTGTAAAATAAACAATGTAGAAGGCAATTAAAGATGAGATATTTGTATCTATGATGTATTATATCTGTTTTAGAAAAGGGCCATAAATTCAGGTATTAATATCATTTTTATTGCTGTGATATTAAATTTTATTGCATTTTATCGGATTACTTTTAATAATGTTTCCAATAAACGGATACCATATTGGAACCACAAATACATGCATATGAATATATAGAGGTGAATTAAAAGTTAGAAACATACTTTTGTAGGCTAAAACCAGGGCTTCAAATTGTTATTTTTTTCGTTCCGGTTTTCGTTTCGAAAATAATAACGGTTTTTCCGGTTTTTTCGATTTTCGGCTCAGCTCCGAGTGATTAATTAAAACAAAATTTTATTTGTATTGTATATGTTATCGGCAGAGCCGGCCTTAGCAAGTCTGGCGCCTTGGGCAAGATTTATTTTTCCGCCCTCTTTCCCTCTAAAAAAATCACCGAAAATGTCAATTAAAATTGATAAATGAACAGATAAGTTGTGTAGTTGATATCTCAGCTTGGCGCAATCCTACAGACTCAAACTTTTTTTTAAATATAGCTTACATCATTAACTTTAAGACTATCAAATGCCCTAAGACCCTCGAGACTCCCCTCCCCTATTATTATTACCTGGACCAAAATCGGTCGATTCACCCTATTTATGTTTATATTTCATACTATCAGTTAGGTAGTCTCTACAATGCCTAGGAAATGTATATAATTAAATCTAGTTCATACATTGCTTGGTGGATTTAGGAATTCTATACATTCCTGGATTTCATATTTAGAATTGTTTTTTTTTTTTATCAGTAAAAAGTCTTCAAAATTAGTACTGTACCTACTCTACTAAAAAAAATATTATTAATAATACAAGTCAAAATAAGTACATTTATTTAAAATTATTAATTATAAGTGAATATAATATAAAATAGTAAATTATTGTAATTATTGTAAGTCACATTGGCAACTGAATATTTAATTTAGCAATAGTATTAAATATACGAAATTCTTTTACAAAGTCAATACAACTGCACATATCTAACATGTAACCATGGGCGCCGGTAGAATTTCTTCCAGGGGGGTGCATCTAAATATATAAAATTAAATTAGGTATATATAAAAAAATAAAAAATAAATTAAAAAATAATAACAAACTTGTATTCCATTTAGCATGACTAAAAAAAGGTCTTCAGTTTTTATTTTTCCTTATCTTAATTTATAAAATTACAGAATGAACTTGCCGCGACCAAAAATATTTTATATTCTGGCCTGAATTTTAAATTAAAAATTGTATTTCTTAATTTTTTAGTTTTTTCATTTTTGCCAGGGGGGGTGCAAGTGCACCTCCTTGCACCCCCCCTCCCGGCGCCCATGCATGTAACATAATATTTCTTAATTGAAACATACATACCACGTGACAGCTTACGTAGTCCACTCCAGAGGGGGCGCGGGGGTTACTGTATATATGCGAGAGGAGGGGGAGGGGGTGGGGGTAAATACACCCACGCTAACGTATGTGTATGTGTTAATAACACCTGCAAACCGAGCGCAGCACAGTATGTACTAATTGGATGAAAAAAATAACGCGATGTTATTCAGTAGCGGTAAGTATACACATCGCCGCCGCACTGTTTGGGTGATGTGTGTGGGGTGGGCGCGCGATGTGGACGCGACGGACGCCGGTTCGACACTGGGCTGTAGCGTCGCGACGTGCTACGCTCACGCCGTCGCCGAGAGTCGGCCAGACAAGTTATGGTGGCGTTGCTATGTATTTAAGAAACTGATTTTATTCAAACATTTTCTTATGATTTAATTGTTGAATGTTGAATGAGATGTATTAATTAATAGTTTTCGTCATTCTTGACGGTTTAAACCGTCGAGAATGTAAATTGGCTGTTGATTTGCAAGGACTCTACGAAAGTTATGATAAATATTGTTGATATAATGCCAGTAATTAATTAATAGTTTTCGTCATTCTTGACGGTTTAAACCGTCAAGAATGTAAATTGGTTGTTGGTTAGCAAGGACTCTACGAAAGTTATGATAAATATTGTTGCTATATTGCCAGTAACAAAGTATCACTAAAATTATGATTTTAAATAATGAAATAAGTTAAAAAGATTCTAAAAAATGTATTTATTTTTATATTAGTAGCGAGGTTAATATGATTTTTGTTAAAATATGTATGGTAAAACAGTCAGAGTGGATGACGTCACGGTTACGTAAACGTCATTTTTGTTTCATTAATATCTGCACTGTTTATAAATTATTTTGTGGTTTTAAATTATCAATTTGCTCAGTTTTGTGTTACCAAAACTAAAACCGAGAAACATTAGCGATGGAACAAGGATTTATTATAGTTGACAAGGAGTGACGTAAAAAATTCGCCATGACACCTGCGAGCGTTTTGGCGTCAAATTCAAAATTAGTTTTAAAAGGGTCAATTTTTTTGTGATTAAACCTTTATTTTCTGCAGAAATATGCATTTTTTTGGAAATAAGAGACACGTAAGATCATCATAAAATAGTTTTTAAAAATTAGGCATCATGCCTATTATAATATCAATTAAAAATACATTAAATATGTGATAAACGATTAATGACACAAAAACATTTAGGTTTTGATTATAAAATTAAAATATTTCGATTATTTATAGAATATTAACTGTTACCCGCGACTTCGTTCGCGTGGAATTTTTGTTTGTAAAAAAATAACACCATGAAGTCATTTTATGTAAATAATACAGATTTCTGTTATAATATAGTCGCTAAAACAGGTTTTTAGTTTCGCATTTACACTCTAGATGTCTACGCCAAAAACTTTTAACCTTCGTGCGTACAAATGAAGTCTATGTCCTTCCTCAGGATGTAAGTTATCTTTCTACCAAATTTAATCAAGATCGGTTTAGCGGTTTAGCTGTGAAAAGGTAACAAACTTCGAATATGGATTTACTGAACCGATTTTGGTTGAACTTTCATTGTAAGAACAAGACTAGAATTAATTTCGTTTATAGGATTGTTGAATTAGGTTTAAAAGAAAATTAATTTTTCAAAATAATATGAAAATAATAATTTGCAATTTAAAGATAAAACCAGGCGCGTAGATGTTTTCTAATATTAATTTATACAAAAATAAAATTGTAATAGTAAACTTTTTTTGGAATCTAAAAAAAAATATAGTTTACTTACACAAATGAAAATTCAAAATAAATAATTTTAAAAAATCTGTAAAAGTTCATTTGTCCGATTGTACAAGAGGTTCGAATGCGCAGAATCGAAAGCCACGTGGCCGTCAGCATGGGGGAGGTGACAGTAACTGAACCACAGCGTGCGTGGGTGAGAGATAGGCACGTGCACGAGTCACGGGACGGACGGAGACGGCGCTAGACATCTCATACATGTATGCAAAAATGTGGGTTACAGACAATGCAACTAAATGCACTGGAAGTTATCGTTATTTTGTGCAAGGATTTCAGTGCACAAGTTTTGACATTTGAAGGATGTAGGTTTTTTTTAAGGACAAATATATTTTCGGGTTATAAAAATTTGATGTATGTCTATATTTTATTTTTTGAGGAATGGAGGAGGGGTGCCTGAATGTGTATCTCTCTATATATAAAAATGAATGTTCGTTTGTATGAGGATTATATTCTCGGGAATTACTAAACCGATTTCAATACGGTTTTCACCAATAGTTAAATAATTTTTCTGATCAGTATCGTGGTTATTAATATTGTATGAAAACTTAAGATTTAACTTCAAAAGACTAAAAAAACCTTTATCAAGTAGTGTTTTGTTTCCAGTATAATAATTCTAAATTTCTGAGTGCGCGAAACCTGATTTTATTTACATAATACTTTTTATTTTAGTTTAGTTTTTTTTTAGAAATATAAAAGTCTATAGAAATATAATTTTTTTTCTTTTATACTTAACCCTAACATTTATGTACTTTTAACTTTTAAATCACTTGCTATAGATTTTATTTTTGTTACTGTCTATCGATTTGAGCTGCACTCATTTGATTAAGTAGAATTATAATCAGTCGATTTATATCCCCCCCCCTCTTCACCCCTCAATAAAAGTTCATGGAAACTAAATTTAAAATTCTTAGGATTGCATTGATTTAAATCTAATTTAAACCATACCATTTTGTATTAATTTTAACTGATTTTAAATTTTAAAACAGTTTTTTCTGGAATATATTTTAATTTATGAGAATATCATTCATTGATTTTTATAAAAAAAAAATACATTTTAATAAAAAGGAACTGTTATGGATACCACCGGACTTTCTTATACGCTGTACTGACTGATAAAGTATAGGTAAATTTGTAAAATTATAGAAAAAAAATCATTCTGACTAACTGATAAAAAAAAATTATAGATAGTATGATTTTCTACAACTTTTATCTGAAACATATTTTTCTGATTTGTCTCTTTTGGGGGTCTATAGCTCCCCGACGAAGAGTTTCCGGACACATGTTTATATTAACTTTTTTGCTTATAATATTTTTCTCGATGAACTGTTTAAGTTTTTTCCACCTGATATGACTTACCCTGTATATGGATGAAAATACACTTCAGCAAAAATAATTTTTGTAAAATATAACTTTTTTATCATAAAATCTAAAAAGTTCTCATGCATGATTTCTAGCTGATACTAACAATAAGATAAATTAAATCTATTATAATAACCAACATTTACAACAACAGATAGTTAAAACCGATACAGAACAAGACAAAAAACAATCAGATCTATTACAACGTACAAGCTATCCAGCCTGAAGGCAGTGGCGAAGCGTCCATGGAAGCAGGGGAAGCAGTGCTTCCCTTACTTTATGGGTAAATTAATACAAATCTAAAATATTATTAGAATATTCATCTTTGTGCGCAACTCAAACATTTTAATCAAAAATAGCATTTAATATTAATTTACACGCTCAATTGTAAAACTATAATACCTCTACGTCTTATTTTCTTGTATTTGAGTCAATATTTGTATGACGAGTTGAAATTCACTGCAGGAAATTTCACTAAAAAATTTCGAATTTTTGATTTCGTTAAAAGTATGTTTATTGTATAGAAAATGACGTGAAAAGTTGTTTGTTTCAAACCGCAGGTCTGTATCTCAAATCGTTCTCGAGATATAGCCTCTCAAAGTTTCAGTTTTTTCAAAATTTTGAAGAAAAATGGCCCTAACTTTTTAATGCGTGGTCGGAATTGATTTTAGTTGACGGATTTGGAATCAGCGTGTCAAAATCTATATAATGACATGTATAATACATTAAAACTCGGAAAAAAAAATTTTGCGAAAAATCGAAAAAATTCAAAGGGGTATATCTTAAAAAAATGTCGATTTTTGACCAAATTCTTTTTGTCGGATTTTAAAGTATTATACATGTCTTTATATAGATTTTGACACGCTGATTTCAAATCCGTCAACTAAAATCAATTCCGACCACGCGTTCAAAAGTTATGGTCTTTTTTCTCCAAAAATTTTAAAAAACTAAAACTTTGAGAGGCTATATCTCGAGAACGGTTTGAGATACAGACCTGCGGTTTGAAACAAACAACTTTTCACGTCATTTTCTATACAATAAACATACTTTTAACGAAATCAAAAATTCGAAATTTTTTAGTGATATTTCCTGCAGTGAACTTCAACTCGTCATACAAATATCGACTATAATACAAGAGAATAAGACGTAGAATCATTTAGTTGATAGTTTAGTTGATAGGAGGGGGAGGATTGATTAAATATGCTTCCCTTATTAAAAATTTCACGCCTCGCCACTGCTTGAAGGATATAATTATAAAAGTTTAGTAATAAAGAGAAGCCATAGAAGAGATATTGAGTAAGAATCGATATGTAGTAATACTGCACACTGTCTCTCTATCTATGCGTGATGTTGCCAAAAACTTACACACAATTATTGTGTATTGAGTTTACCGTATAAATATCACCGTGTTTGATATATTGTTACCGAAGGTAGAGTGAATCAATTTATTTATTTTACTTTCTATTGCTTTCTTTTGTAAAATATAGGTGTTGTTTAGCAAGTATTTTTTGTTTGATATTTATTGTTAAAACTTTACACCCATCAGGCAGTAGGGATACTTTTATCAGTACCGGCTTTAAGGGGGAAGGGGGGGGGCGAACCAGGCGATTGCCCAGGGCGGCGCACAATGGAGCATAAGTCACTTTTTTGGTTCAAATCAGTGTAATTTTTGAGTAAACTTTTTTTTTATCTTTACATTTTTGCCGATCTGTTAAACCCGATTTAGCAAAAAATATAGCTAAATATAAACAATGTTAATTTGTAAAAAAAATCCAAGAAAAATCGATTATTTGATAGCTGCTAAAAAGTTTGCAACTAAAAAACTAATTTGTTTATAGGAGAATTATAAAAACTGACATCATCATTAAAGGTTTGTTAAAGCGACCTGAAAATATAAGTGATGTGTCACCCCTACAGATTTCCCTGTTAGTCGATGTCAAAACGTGTGAATTAAATTTTAATTCTTTGCACATAACTTCTTGTATAGCTCAGATATTAATTAAGTTACAATTTCATATTGATATGCCACAAAGAAGATAAATCAAAGTTGCCTTTATAGCTTTTCTTTTAATTTTTCGAGAAATATTTTCTATTAGAGGCCTGTTTCACTTTTTCCCAAATTAGAAGTTAAAAATGAAACACACTTTTTTCATTTTTAAAGTCCGTGTTGTATCGTACAGTTCAAATGACGTAAGTATGTATTTAAAATGGTTATTCATAAACGCATCTAGTAGAAAAAATTAAAGTATGAATTTGTATCGTTAACTGTCAAAAAACATGAAAGATTTGTATTTTGTTTCACTTTTACCCCAGTTGACCCTATATATTATAATTTTGTATTATTTTTATAATACAAAATAAGAACTTAAAGTATTTTTGATCGGATGAGACCAATTACAATGAAAGTAAAAAGAATTAGTTAATTTTAATTTTTAATTTTTAAAGTTTCGATTTCAATTCATTTGATTTGTATTGTTTTCGAACAATAATAAATCATTGACAAATAAACTAAACGAAGAAAAAAGAACTCGCTATCTTTGAATTTCAGTTTCTTATTAAAAAACTTTATGATAAAATAAAATTCGATGCTGGAGTGTTCATTAACTAAAACCATAATATAAATGTATAATCCAGAATAGAAAAACCAGGCATCGTTGAGTCAAGTGCGCTAGTAAAACTAGCGTAGATAGATAAATATAACAAGAGAGATGAAACATAAACAGGGGCGTACAACCAAATATTAAAATATTCTGACTCCTCTAAAATTTCATTACATATTATATTAATATCTATCTAGTGAAAGAATCAATCAGATTGTAGAAATTAAATACAGACATAGGCGAAGCTGTATTAATTTTTAAGGGGGATTTTAATTTTTAACCAAAAATTTTGATAATGTCTCCTATTTTATTGTAGCGCAATATAAATGTATAATAAAAGAACCGAAAACTAATAAATATAACAAGAGAGATGTGCATTAACAAAGGCGTAGCTGTTATTAATTTCAAGGGGGTCAGAACCAAATATTTAGATAATTTCTCTTTTTAAAAATTTTATCCTAATATTAATGTTTAGTGAAAGAATGAAAAAATACATAGACGTATTTTTTTTTAAATTTTAGAGGGGCTATAACCAAATACCCCCTCCTCTTATTTTTTTATATCTATTACAATATTAATGTGCAGTAAAAGAATCGATGGCTGATAAATATAAATATATGTACAGTGGCGCAGTAGTTTATACTTTAAAGAGGGATATAATGTAATTTACGATGTAATAGTTATAAAAGTTAAACGTGAAGAGCAGAAAAGGTCATTCATTTCTACCTGGTAATTTTATTTTTAAATTGAAAGACCATAAAATGCTTTACCTCAAATTGTTCAGTTATAAAATTTTCTTAAAATAACCTCTGTTACTAATTTCTTATAGATTTCTAGAATTTATATTATATGCCACTCTATAGATATAAATTCTATGACTGTTAACGAAATTTGGCAATTTTCAATATTTTCCCTGATATTTAACTCATATTTATAATGAAAATTATATTTTCATGCATACACACACGATTTCTGATAATTCTCAGTTATAAATTCTTACTAGAAAAAATATTTTAGCTAGTAATATTCCATAGGCGTCCATTAAAAATTTATGTATCCACATATACAGTTAATTTTGATTTATAAGAAATATAATACAATTGTGTTCATGAATTATCACTAAAATATTATTTGATGTTATATACCTGAATGATAAGCCACTGCCGTTTGGAGCGAATTATTTCGGAGCTAAACGGTAACAGTTATGTGTAGTTCAATAATTGTATATTTTTTTGTATTTGTAAATTTTTAATATTTGATATGCCCCTTTGTTACGTCACTGTGTATATGTATGTATTGCTCTATCAAATATCTTTTTTTATTCACAATGCCGTTGTAAAAGAAAAGATGGTATTTCTTTAAGTTATAAAGATATATTGGTTCTGTGTATCTCCTAAAGACGCACAAATGGTAGGGAATAAATCTACAGAGATTTTCATATAAATTTCATCTTAGATATATCGTGGCCTTTCATGAATAACTTACAAGATTTATTATTGATTTGGAATTATTTTATTTATTTTATTAATACAATAGCTCTGTGTTTCATATTATTTTCTATTATATTGCTTTCGGTTTCTTAAGATTTCTCTTTTGGGTTTGTATCAGCCATTTTACCTACTTTTCAGGATTCCGTAGATATGCCAGGAATCATAGTGTTACTTTCTTTTAATAATTTTTATTACAAAAATGAACAAATAATATTTTACTCCATTTTAAATTCTACACAGCAATATTTAAAAAAAATTTAATTTAATTTTATCAAAGGGAACGTTAATAAAACACGCAACTCTTTTTTTTTGGGGGGGGGGCAGCTATATTATCTACATGGTGTTATATGGTGTCTAGTTAAACTGTGATTAAAAAAAAATTAATTATATTCAATGTTATGAAAGTCAATAAAACAGGTTTTTAATTTCATATTTACACACACTCATTTTTTTTTCTAAACATTTTTCGGGATATAAAGTAGGTTGTATCCTTCATTAGGATGTAAGCTATCTACTTACCAAATTTCATCAAGATTGGTTTAGTGGTTTAGCCGTGAAAAGACAACAAACAGACAGACAGATAGGAACACATTCGCAATTATAATATACACCACCCTGCAAAACTTTAAGACCAACTGAAAAAAATGCGATTTTTAGACTTTTTGTTAAAATTTTTGACCGCTTTATTCAATTCGTCTCAGTAATTTTTCACTGTGAATGGCCCAATTTATTCAAAATGATTATTTTAATTCGTTTTTCTTTCGAAATTTGCTGTGCTTTCCCTATTTTCTGTAAAAAAAAGATTTTTTTGGAGATCAAACAATTTTGAGGTTAGGTTATTTGAAATGTGAAAACACTGTAGTTTTCGGTGCAGAAAATAGAAACACAAGGTAATAACATGACAATAGGTATTGTAATTATAGAATATACGCACTAATTTTAAGGAAAAATAAATTGTTACTATGGGGACTATGGCAAAACTGAGACAATTTGAATTGACACTTCGAAATACATGTGAGCGCCGGGTAACTAACCGACCATCCAGTTATCGGGCGAGGAACATATTTTATTACCGGTAAATACAAACACGTTGAATATAGCGGTCAGAGACCGAGAAATATTAACAAAAATCCAAAAAAGAAAAAATTTTCAGGTGGTCTTAAACTTTTGCAGGGTAGTGTAAGTATATAAAAAAATTATAAAATAATAATCAAAATGTCATTCCTTCAAAATAAACTTATTAAATTATGATATAGAGAGAGCGTTTAGGTAAATAAAGAGGACCAAAACTAATTAGTCTATGGTTTAATCGTAAATACAATCTAAGGTACGATACACTTCCAAATATCTCCCAACTTCAAGCATTGCCAATATATGTAAATATTTAAATTGCTTTTGGATTAATTTCCAAAACTTTATCTTGAACAACAACTGCCTAAATGTACGTACAACATGCCTAACGTTTGTCAATTGTTCTGGCTTATTTATGTATGTTTAATACAAGTTTACTCTCCAATTTACAAATTATTTTTAGAACAATATCAAATAACACGGCTTTATCATAAAATGCACACCCCTTAAACATGTATTAATTAATAAGGTTGTCATTTAACAAAAAATGAGGATTGTTAATAATTAAAAGTAAATAATTTGATATAATTTGGCGATCGCAGTGTAAAGAATATATACTATGGCCTCGCTGACTCTAGTTGTTGCACTCGCACACGTTGTTTGCCTGTAAGTCGCACTCTATTACTTTTACGGATGATGTGTTCACGCGTCTTACAAACATACTGTCATGTATTTCTAGATTTCATTACTTTGAATAAACCTGGTTCTGAAACTACACGTGAATGTGTTTTATAATTTTTCGAGTACAGGTAAACGTCGTTTTACGCCGGGGTTCCGTTCCGAGAGACACCGGCGTAAAATGAACACAAATATAATGGACGATATAAGGTTAAATAAAATAAAAAATATAATCATACCATTTTATTTTTCTTAAAAACAAAACGAAAACTATTTGACACACACAATAGGCTGCTCGCGTACGCGGTAATATAATAAAACAACATGTAAAAGTGTGTCTGCTATTAGAATCGCGGCGCCTACTGTCGTCTGGTGCCGGCCGAACCGGGGAATCCCATGCCGGCACAAACCGGCGTAATTGTGAATCGGCGTAAATCGAAACGACGTTCACCTGTATTTAAAAAGGTTGAAGTTTCGAATATTCAGTGTTTAAAACGTCTAACATATGTATAGAATTTCAATAAATAGAGCACTTCCGACGTGTTCTCTTATTTACCGTGTATTGAAAATCTCTATTTTTAATATCCAGTTACTCAGAAACCATACGTCCAATTTTATTTTAAAAAATTAGTAAAAAATATGAGCTATCATCCATAATTAACATATTCAAATTTTAGATTATATTTTGCTTCCTCACAATATCGAAGATACGAGAAGCTTTGTGATCGTTTCAGATTGAGACAAAAAAAATGTTCTCCGATTTCAAAATTTTAAATTGATGTTTCCGTTTCACATCAAGACAAAACTTTTCGTTCCGTGTCTGTCTGTCTGTCCATCCGTGTGTCCGTCTGTCCCCTGAATCCTTGTCACACTGAACCGATATTGTTGAAACTTGGTCGGATGGTAGGATCTCGTTTGAGGACGGTCCCATTTCAAAATTATCAAAATCGTGTGTAAGGGTGAAAATTGTATAGAATATTTTTTGTAGAGCATTTATAGAACATTTCCTATAATATGGGTCTACATCGTTTGTTGTAAAATATTCCCTTACAAAGATTTATCTCAATTTATTTTAAAAATTCGTGTTTTGTTTTTCTAAATTAATATTTGCTTGGATATATTAAAAGTCATTTTGACGTTTTAAATGTCATTTTGACATTTGCATAAATTTAGATTTAGATTGAAATTTTCAAAAAATTCAAAATATATGAAAAAATATTCTGCGTCTTAAGAAAAATTTCGAACTAATATTTTTTAGTAAAATTTGTATAAAAATTAAATGGTTAACCAATGCCAGGCAATTTATCTGAACACAATCGGTTTTAGTGAATTAAGCACGAGGAAGCACTATGCATTTACTCGGCAGATGTTTTTTTACATAACCTTAAAATAAAATGTATAATTCTGTGTAGAAATAAAAAATCGATAAACACATAAGTTTTAAGTTAGATTATAATAAAATTCACATTAGAAATGTAAGAATTGTTACTTACTGCAATTTACAAAATGAATTTGTTTTTGCTCATTTATGTGCGTTGGAACAATCCGTCGAGAATTCCACGAACGGTCTACATTTTAACTCTTTTGAATCAGAGCCAAATGTTTAGTTTTTGTTACTGATACTGCGCAAGTATTCAAGTGAACATAAATTATATGTTTGCTTCAAATTATTGTACCTTGTTCATTGAAATGGAATCAAATAAGAAGCCAAGCAATTAATTATCATGTTAAGGTATTTTTTATTTCGTGACCGTGGAAGCCTTAAACCTTGAAAAGTTTAATGCAAACAATAAATTTAATTGGTAGTTTAATAAATATAAATAAAAATTGAATTTCCTATTTTTTTAGCCAAATAATGTCAATAATATGAAAACTTTTGACTGCTTTTTAAAATCATATAATATTAATATTACAAAATCATAGGTATAACATTGACACTGTTGATAATATACGAGTATTCTAAAATGTAAAGTATAGTTTATGTTACCATAATTTTTTATCATAGTTTTTTTACGTGAAATGCATGTCAGTATTTTAATAATAAACCTAATTTAAAATTGTAATTTTTAACCTGTTTTTCACATGAATACAAACGCGTCTGACACATCTGTCAGTGGTATGACGTCATAATATATGTTACACGTCAAAATACTCGATTGGTTTGTTAGAATGAGCGTTACTGCGAAATTTTAAGTACTTATTCGATTTTATTAATGGAAAAATGATGATTTAGCCTATAAGTGTTTATTAAAAGGTAATTAACTCCCTAAGGGATGATTTTTATTTTTTTATTTATGGAATGACCCTTATATATTTGACTACCCATTCAGCACATTTAAAATTCATAATCGTTTTTGAGAAATATACTTCCACTGTTTGTGAACTGCTGAGGTAGCGTTTCGTGTAACAAAATAAGGTAAAAACCTTGTGCGATACAAAGCAGGCATGGTTGTACTGGGTTGTGTTACAATACTATACAGAATTGTGTTCGAAGACAACTCCTTGACTGCGTTGTTCTTGACAAATGGCTATTGAGTACTACGTACGTACAACAATAGTGCATTGAAACTGAATTAAATCTGCTGTAAATAAAATTTGTACTGATTGTTGCAGTTTTTATTTATTTATCTATCTATCAAGTCCTAGAAAAAAAATGGCCTTATGGTAAAAACGTTTTTTTTAAATGTCTCCGAAAGTTTTATAGATAATCACGTAAAAAATTAGTGCGTTAAACGTTATCAAGCTCAAGCGATATGCGTTATAAACCGTTATATTTAAGTGCAGTCAATTGCAAATTTTTAATTTTTCTGCATACATTGCAACGATAAGGTCGCATGCAGAAGTGATCGACCAGTTTTCATTGAAATTTGCTTATCATAAACCAAGTAGGCTCCTATAAGTAAATTTTGTGGCAGTAAATATTTGATATTCTGAATTTTAATATTTAAATATGTTAAACTTGATATTAAATTAATTAATGAAATGGGTGTGTATTTGTATTTTTAATTAAAATGAAAAAGATAAGCGATGTTGTTTGTCTTAATATTTTTGAATCTGTTCTAAGTGATTCTGACCTTTAGGACGGCATACGAGTACATAAAATTGAATATTTTCGAAACAAATTAACGAATTTAAAAAAAACATTTAAACGAAAAAGAACACACCATTATTTTTTTTAAGTTAAAAATATATAAATTTTAGTAGTACCTAGTAGTCACATCATACCATAAAATTCAAACAGATTTCCAGTTTTAGAATATACATTTTATAATCTCTTTTAAAAATCATTGAAGAAAAGAATAAAAAATTTAAAAATAATTTATTATACCTTTCAAAAATATACATATATTGTTCATGAAATGATACGAATTCAGATTCGGGTTCAGGTTAATGAAAAATATAGGTTTTTTCGGGTTTCGGGTTCAGGTTCTTGTTTGAAAATGAATTTAAGATAAAAACTAGGCAAAAAGTATTGCGATGAAATATAAATTATTTACATTTAAACTTTATGTCACTGTAGATATTATGCCCGATATTTTAATTTCAAATTCAAAAACTTATTGAAGAAAGATGCTTATCCGAGATTGCAAATTGTAATATATTGTATACATTCTGTATACACTTGTTCAATATCGTATGAAGTATATGGAATACGTTTGTTCTGCACAAAGAAGTTCTATAAAGACAACAATAGAGTACATTGCTTTTTATTTCCGAAACATGAACGTATTTCCAAACATACAACGTCACGCAAAAGTTGCACAAAGAAATATATGTGCATTTTATACATATACTGGTTTCAAAGTGATATTAATGTTACAGTAAACAAAAAATTAAACGTTCGGTTATTATGATAATAATCAACTAACAAATTAAGTATTTGCAGCCAATCTTATCAAAATACCCTACGTTTTAATCCGTTAACGCCCAGCGTCATATATATACATATAGGATAGTGAGTTTTTTATGTTCGCCTTTGTTTCAGGAAACATGAACAAAAGTGAGCATAAAACTATATATAGGACGCTGGGCGTTAATGGGTTAATCGACTTCAAACGTACGTAGAATACTATAGCTATAGCTTACAGTATACAAGAAATGAAACTTTCGGTCATTCTGATAATCAAATCAAGTATTTGCAATCACTCTGATCAAAATATCTCATGTTTTTAACCGACTTTAAAAAAGGAGGAAGTTCTCACTTCGGCAATAAGGTTAGGTAGTGGCACCAGTCTTGGCAAGGACTTCAGTAATGGCAAATTTTTAATTAAATGTACTGAATTAGAAATATGTATCGATATTTGATTACTACCATTTCTGAATATTAATCTATATACATTTAACTGTCTTACAGCGTGATTTAATGCTGATTAGCATAATTTATTTATTAATTATTATATTATCATAGCAACTGCTTTACATTGTTTCAAATTTGACGATTCTTTCTTTTATATCTTTTATGTTGTAGTATTTATCATTTTGTAATCATTAGCAATGTCCATCACTGCGTGCTCATTACTGGTTTTACTGTAACCATTACTGGAGAAAAAACACAAATTTAATTTAAAAAACAATCTATATTTGTGGATTTTGATAATTAAATTGATTAAATAAAGAGTTACTTGTTTTATTAGTAACATGAGTTACAAAAAACAAACCCATTAATCCAAAAAAACGAAAATTTGCTCTTATAGCGCCCATAACTGTTGTCTTTACCTTATTGGTTTTAAAGTCGGTGCCAAGCTAGTAAAAACTTTTTAAGAAAGAAAAAATCAAAACCGACTAACAGTATTTTAGGGTTTTTTAAAGTCTGTTTTATTTTTTTCTTAAAAAGTTTTTTAAGTAAGTAACAAAATACTCTGGAACTAAGCCCCTGTTTTTTTGCCAGTCCAGCCACTCTATAGTTACGCCACTGCTCCAAAGGGATCTTAAATAAATTATTATTATTATTCATTTCAATAAAAAAAAAATTTGTAAGTTGTAAGCAGACTTTTTAGTATGACTGTACAAATATTCATGACATGTGGACAAAGTTATTTTTAGCTTATCTCTAAATAAAAGCACATGTACTTCCACATATGAAAAATTAACTGTATTAAACAAATAACTTTTTTAAAGAAAGATATTCATTTTAAAGCTTTTATTGATATTTTTCAAAAATGTCTCTTTGTTATAGATTGCAATGGAGATATGCAGAAAAAAATATATTATTTTTTGTTTTTATTTATAACATTTATTAGTAGGATTTTAACTTTGTCTTTCCTGGATGTATTAGGTCAGGGGTCCCAAACCTTTTTGTATTGTAGAGCACATTATAAAATACCGATATTAAATGTGTTTTTTACTCTACAATGATATGTAACTTGTCATATTTATTTAAAAAAAATAGTTTGAACATTTTTTTTGTCATAGTTTACTGTTTTCAAATATTCATTTGTTATTGTGATTTTTGTTTAACAAATTTTGTTTTTCATGGCCTACTTAAATGTTTGTAATAAATTACTATATATTTCATTAAGGCGGCTATTACACTATCAAATAAATATGTCAAAGTTCTTTGACAAAGATTTGATCATATTTCTTTGATAAAATATGAGATTTTGTTCTATTACACTACATAAAATATTTGATAATATTTTCTTAGTATTATCTAGGGATATTTTCTTCTTTTTTGGTGCATTTTGATAATCAATGTGTGGATGTTCGTCAGTTGACGCGATCGAGATTTGAATTTACAACTGTGTATTGTAGTTTTTATAATCAATAAGAAGATTATCATATAATACTGGATTATGTTGATATTAATATATTAACTGTAACTGTCAGTGATAACTTGGTAGTCGCCATTTTGATTTATCTGTCAAAAAACATTTGATCAAATATAAGAGACTGTCATTAACTATGATCATAGAAATATTATGAAGGTAAATATTATAAAAGTTGACTTATTACACTGTCATATTTCTTTGATCAAAGAAATTTTATCACATTTCTTTGATAGTGTAATAGCCGCCTTAAGAATGCAATGGTTGCCGGGATTTTAACGGTATGAATCGAGTATTTTACCGTCAAAAACCACGGCAACCACTGCATTCTTAAATGAAATAGAGTATAGTATTTAGTACTTTGAAAAAAAAATATGACAAGTGACATATCGTTGTCCGGTAAAGTAAAAAACACGTTCAAATATGCTATAGCCAACTTAGTGGCCCATAAGAAAAACTGAAGTTAGGGCTTGTAACTCGGAAACTAAAAGTGATATGAAAATTCTAATTACACCAATGAATTCTACACTAAAGTGCTTTAAGAAATCGCAAACAAAAAGTACATATCTACTTTGACAAAAAAGTTATAGCCATTTAAAGAATTGCCGAATTATTTATTTATTAATTATTTATTAATTAGTACTTTCACTGAAAATTATAACGAACACTGTCAAAATTATTTTGGACCCCTCCCATAGACTGAAAATTGTACTCAATTTTTTTTTCACTTACCCCATTGAGTGGGGTATCTTTAGATAGGTCTCCTTAAATGCAACAAAAAAATGTTATATGACCTTTTGATTTTAACCCTTCAGTCACGATATATTTGCATTTAAATGTCGTTATCTGAGCGTCCGTTGAAATAACTCTTGTTTATAAATCGTAATGACTACGGAAACCTATCATGTGCGTGCCCAACACGCACTTGGCCGTTTTATTTATAAATGTAAATTCTTCCAAACAAATTTATCAAAATAAGAAATAATAAATCCTTTTAAAACAACTTCTTACATGCATATATATAAAATAAAAAATCTTTAGAAGAACGCGTGTAAAATTTACCTCCGACACACATAACGATAATAAGTATACCCATAAAACATAAAATTAAGGGTCGTTTCCTGTAGGTGGCGCCCTCGCAAGCGCTGGCGGATTAAACCGGAACTAGACAACCGGAAGAGTTATGTTTATTGCACGTACTAAAAGAAATAAGGTCTTAATCTTGCGACGGGAATTAATGCGGATAAATAAATAAAATCAAAATATCACGTACGATTCATTTTTTGTGAATTCAAAAATAGAAATAAATTCCAATTTTTTTTTTTCGGTTTCTATTACGATGTTTAAATCAGTTATAGGTAATTTCAGACCACCTGAGAAATTGGTCTGGCTCGAGATGACATTTTAATGACCCGTTTTTATAATTTGGAAACTATAAAAAAAACTTTTTAAGAAAACGCTTAAAATTCTGAAAAGTATATAATAATAAAATTTAACAGTTTTTGATCAATCGGTTCGGAAAAACGGTTCGATGGATCAATTTCAAAATTTACAGGACTGTTGGGGATACATTAAGCTGTAAAAATACCTGGCAACATTAGTCTTCCCATCAATATTTGTAAAGTAGCGATAGATTTACTAAAATACCATAAAAGGTCATTTTTTTGTACTTTTTCACACTAATGGTGAGGGTAAAAAATTTTCTTTTTCTAATAAAGTCATGAAAGGGTCTTGTAGGAAATTTATTCAAGTTTTTAAAACTGCCCTTAAATTTACTGTTTAATCATTAGTTGCTGTTATATTGATGATCGAAGATAAAAGAATCATTTTTCATTTAAAGTCAGATATCTCGGCGAAAAAAAATTGAGAGAGACCAAAAAAAAAACAAATTAATGCTGAATAAGCAAGTTAACTGACCAATCCATTGGTTTAACTGAAAAAAAATTTCCCGAGCCCGCGGACCCTTAAAAAAAATTTAAAAAATTGGAAAATTTTTGTGTCCCACTATTTCTTTTGATTGCGCGATAACCGTAACTCAAAAAAAATTATGCTAAAAATCTAAAAACTAGAAACTTGAAGCTTTAAAATGTTTTTTGTTTTATTTCGATACGACCATTTTTCACAAAGATACAGCACTTCAAAAAACACCCAAGAAAAATGTTTAATTTCTTGTTTCTTTAATTGTTTTGATGAGTGTATATAAAAATATATATGTCCTTTTTTTAAATCGGTTAATGAACAAATATATACTTCCTTCTCCCTTTGAATATCAACGAGATGCGCCACTGGAACCAGCAATAATAATAATAATAATAGGACTAATTTTAGACATGACAAAATTGAGATTCAAATATTGCTCACGTAAAGTCGTTAAAGAAAAAATGTTAAAGAAAATGAATGTCGGGTCATTAAAGGTTTTTAATGCACTTAATAACGGACTTGATAAAAACTTCCCACATAAAAATGATATATAAAAATGATTCTCATCTCAGTTACAGGAAAAAGTCAGTTTGTTTTTCATGCTTGCATAGCTCATATTTCCGTTGCATTTTTTTTCTTTTGATACTCGAGTATTCAGAAACAAAAGTATAAGTTGAATTCGATATAACAGACATAATTTTTTTTACTTTCTTATACCCACGTATATGAAATAATATATAGGGTCAACTGGGGTAAAAGTGAAGCAAAATACAAATCTTTCATGTTTTTTGACAGTTAACGATACAAATTCATACTTTAATTTTTTCTACTAGATATTTTAAATACTTTATCTAATAAATAATACAGAATCTTCATAAAATACGTCCTTTTTGACCCAGAGTCTTAAAAAAACCTTATTTTTTTACCATGCACAGTTCAGTACCCTGAAAAAAGATTTCAGCTTCCATTATTTTGGAACCTCTTGTAGAAAATCCCATGAAATTGTTCTCATATATGTATGTATGTAAAATATTTGGAAATGTATTGCGTTATCAAAATAGGAGACAGCTCATGACCTTTGCTTGTCAGACAGTCAGTTTATTGACGAAAGAAGGGGGAAAGGGGGATGTAAAACATGATAATTCAAAGCGACGAGGGGCTTTATGATGGATACATGTTTTTATGTTAAATAGCTTCACGGCTGTATTTTCGGTAAACCTTTTTTTATGATCTATCAATAAAATTATACAATGAACTGCAAAAAAGCAGAGATCGATTTGCATGTTTCTGTAAAGTTTTCTTAAAAAAAAGGATGTGTTATATAATATATAAGTGGCTCTCAAACTTTTTTGATTTTTGATATATACATTTTTAATTTTTTTAGGGGGGGGGGGCATGAACTATACACTACGAATTTTTAAAATTTGATACAATATTAACAGTGGTATAGCTGGATGCTCATGGTTTAATAACACTATAAGGGGGGGGGGGGATTTTTTCGGTTTTGACCTCTAACTACGCTACTGAATATAATCTAGTAAAAGGATATTTTATTCAATCGTTCAAAATTTTACGTAATTTGATTTCAACCAGAAAGTGACCATCCATAAAATTAAGGGGGGTAGGGGGTCGACGAAGTGTGACAAGGGGTTCTAAATTTTGTGACATCACATTTCAAAATATAATATAATAGCTTTTATGTAGACATTTTAAACATTTTAATAATTTTAAGGTGTAAAATTGCAAAATATGTGACGTCACATTAGGTAGGGGGAGGGGGGTAAAAAATCATGAAATTCGTGTGACGTAATTTATGGATGGCCCCAAATCAGAAATAAACTATGTATACTTAATATGAAAATTATTCATAAGATAAATATTTATTTGTATTTTTCGGATTAATTTCTTAAACCACATTCTACAAATACGAAGAAAGTAAAAAGTTAAAATAAATAAAGAAAAATAGTAATAGGTATTGTCTGCAATCAAAATAATGGCATATTTTCTACTGAATAGAAAAGTTAAGTGCATCAAAAATTATTTATTATGTGGAAAATGTTAGACATTCATAGCTCATAATAATATAAAGTTATATACTTGTATATGTATATATATTACTACATATAGTACATATAAATACATAAGAATATATGTACATATATATTATAATATGTAGGTATATAACAATGTCATATATGTATTATATACATTAGTTGCAGAGGCGTAACAATAAGGTATATTCAAATAAGTAAAAAACAATATATGAACTATTGAAATAAATTAATGCATTTTGTATTACAGTTAGTGAATTTAAATCTAAAAATTACATTTTAATTTTTTTTATTGTTATAAATGATATAACAAATCTAAGTTTTGCTTTATTTTATTAAGAAGGGGGTAAGCAGGGTAAACTTTATTAGATATCTGAAACCAAAAAAGTATAATTTTGTATTATCGAAGTCAAACTTCTTTAGTAAGTTAGTGAATTGAAATGACCTTAAACACGTTTTAAAATACGACAGGTTTTCAAGATGAAACGCTAAGAAGAGTGTGCATATGCATGAGAGAGTGATGGGTATATGTATAAGAGAAAGATGGATGAATAGCGCATATGTGCAAGTCATTTAACATCGGTTATGCGTAAGAGAGCCATGATTAAATGTAAAAAGAGAAAGATGTTTGATTATTAATTTAATGCGTTAATGAAGGTAAAACAACTTTCACTTCAACTGTGCGCTTTTTTATTATGAGTTTATTTACATCGATTTAAAAAAAATGTAGTTATGAATTTTTTCGAGGTTGAACTTTAGGTTACAATAATATATGGTGAATTTACAAAAAATGCAAGTTTAACTAAATAAATTAGTGAGTTATATATAATATTCGTAGACACGTCACTGTGTTTGAACGTAAGGGAACAATGCTGGCTTCTCCATACGTTCATTAACGAAGTTTATATCAAAATGCTTGCGGACATTTTAGTCAGCGGGCGTATATCTTGTTAATAATCCGTAGGTTGACGTTAATACACTTCTCCTTAATAAACCGAGTCCTTCTAGTCACTACACACACACATCCACACACACACATAGAGTGTGTGATAACGCAAAGTATCAAAATGTGGGAGCGAATTTAAATCTAGAATTTCTTTCTTTCAAAAGTTTCAACTGATAGAGCATTAAGGTATTTCTCGGGGAGAAACAAGGTACGCTATATGTTAGAAAAGGAAAAAAAGTGTAGTATAAAATCAAGATGGCCATGGTATAAATTAAAACAAAATTTGGAAACGTTGAGTATATTATATTTTCTATTGCGCATGCACGACTTTTGTATTCCCGATGACAGCTACATATTATTTAATGTTTTGAGGTGATAACTTGTACTGTTATTTGCAGCTGAATTTGTTATATATTTTATGTTTATAATTAAGAAATAATTTTTATTATTTTTATTATTCCTTGAAATTAAAAGAACAATATATTATTCAGCACGTACGATTTTTAAATACCGCGGCAATTGTCAATACTTTGCGGCGTTGTCATAGCTAGTACCGTGAAATTTTTTAATTTTTATTTTACTTATAACTTAAAAACGGGGTGGTGAAAATACTTGAGATTTTTTTATATTAACTCCAATTATATTAATTTAGTTTCTCTTAAAATTTCATATATTTCTTGATCTTCCTTCGCATAAAATTATTTACATTTTCATTGAAAATCCGCTTAAAATATTGTAATCCCTATACTCGCAATGTTAATTTTTTTTTTTATTTTGACGATATCTTCGCTCACAGATGGTCAATCATTTTAAGATTTTAAATGGAGCTTCTAATGACCTTTTTTTTAGTTTTTTACAAAATTTGAGCTTATTCTTGAATCTTTTAATTTTTTCGAAAAATACCTTAAATGATAATTATTTATTAGGACCATTTTTTATGTATATCTCAAGTTTCCCTCATATATCCAAACCTTAACCCTACACTGCACAATTTTTTATTTTTTAATAGAAATTATGTAAATATATATGTGTATGTAAGGAATTCGGGAAAAATAATTTAAAAAATCAACTTTAAGTTTATATATATATTTTTTTTTGAAAAATATGTTATGATTCATATATGCATTGGTATAATTTTAGTAAATCTAATTAAGAATATATTTATATTTCATGGAATGATTTAAAATAATTTTTGCAAGCAATTTGACATGCTTTGCATGTGAGGTTTTTACATCGCAGTCTTGTAGCATTCCAAATTGAAAAATGATTAACGTTATCCAGTCGTACGTCTTGTGGAGGAAGTGGAGCTGCATTAGGTTTTTTTCTCTTACATTATATTTTTTTTTTTGTAAATTTTAAGTTATAGGCGGAAAACATGTGCGATGCAAATATGCAGTGTAGGGTTAAAAGCTTGTGTCCACGTTACGAGAATTATAATCGTAATAGTAAAATGAAAACTAACGATTCAACAGTTATACCTTTACGACAATATTAAAAGTACGATAAGGAAAATAATACACTTTTAGAGTAAGATATACTGTTTCTTTGGGATTTTTTTGTATTCTCATGAACTCATGTTATCAATAAAATAAGTACATCTTTATTTAATAAATTAGTAATGTGCACTCAATGATGGACACTTGCTAATGATTACAAAATGATAAATATTATACTACGACACAAAAGTTATAAAATAAAGTATTGTAACATTTAAAAAAAAAATGTGAAGATAATATAAAAATTAATAAATAGATTACTACACTAATAATTAGTTTAAATGTCTACCATTTTGACATCCATTGACCGAATGTCATTAAATTATGCTATTTAACAGTTAAGTGTATATAGATTTTGATTCAGTGATTAAACAAGTGTCCAATATTGGGGTATTGTCCAAGACTGAAATGAAAAATGAATGTTCTATAACTGGATAGTGAAATCAATAATTACTAAACTTCTCCTATAGGTACAGTCGCCTGCAGAACTCGTCTGGCAGCCTAAAGGCTAGAATCGCTTACACA
This sequence comes from Sialis fuliginosa, assembly GCA_961205875.1. NCBI lineage: Eukaryota > Metazoa > Arthropoda > Insecta > Megaloptera > Sialidae > Sialis > Sialis fuliginosa. Next base: position 2,633,117 of record OY540813.1, on the reverse strand, counting down.
GATTCCAAATTTAAATACAAACATCATCGGTTATCTTTTTCTATCAAGTTTAATATATTTAAATACTAAAATTCGGAATATCAAATATTTATTGCCACAAAATTTACGTATACAATTTTCAATAGATTATGTAATAATTTAATTGCACAAATATATATGAGTACTATAAAGGAAGAGTAGTTCTTTATCTAGAAAATGAATTTAATAATATCTGTCTTTGTTTGATACATGGAGAAATGATTTAAATATTATAATTGCACAAATGGGAGGAGCCTACTAAGTTTGTGATAAACGAAAATGAATACAAACTGCAAGACCATTAATGCAGGTGACTGTACATATAAAGGATAGTTTATGTAACTTTCTACCTCTATTTGCTTTCAACAAGAGAACCACTGAACTGATTTGGGTGCCGATTTTTAAATAATGTTCGAAGGTTTAGAACTATGGACTATTAGATAATACATACATCTTTAGGGTGCGTAAAGTCTTGGACAATACCTCAGTATTGGACGCGTTTTTAATTAAATGTACTAAATTATGATATTAGATTACTGCCATTACTGAATCATATTCTATAGACACTTAACCCTTTCAGGACCATAAGGTTATTAGACCTTATGCAAGTATTTGTAAAATAGCTTAATTTGATGAAAATCGGCCAATGGGTGCCAAAATGATGAACATTTAAACTAATTATTAGTGTAATTTATTTATTAATTATTATATTATCATAGCATCTGCTTTACATTGTTTACAATTTTACGATTCTTTATAGTTTTTCTTTATTCAATACTGGAGAAAAAACATAGACAAAATAAACGGCTATAGAAAAAGTGTTTCTATTTCCGATTTCCATATGGAACTCTAAGAAGGGACCACATTGAGAAAAGTTTCTTTACCACTGTCTGCGCGTGTGGGAGTTTGAAGAAGATGGTGATGAGGAATGGGGGATTACCCCTCCCACCCGATTGTTGAAAGTGCATCACATCAGAGCGCCACTTCGATATTAAATGCGGAGTAATATCGCGCGGTTTCTGTAATTACGTTTGCAAATTTCAATTTGGGTTAAGTTTTGGTTAACATAAAGTGTTTTCATTGTTGCTGAATGTTACGCACGGAGCAATTGTTGCTTGTTCATTGTTGTATAAAAGAAAATTCTTTATAAAGTACCGGTCTTGTACGCTTTAAGAGTAAGGTATACTGTAGGGTGTGTCAAAAAAAGCAATATTTAATTTTTTTCTTTGCTTTAAAATCCTTGAAGAAGGATTATCCGGTAGTTCAATTTTAAGAGGTGTCGCAAAGAGGGGGTCCCGTTTCCCATTTAAATAACATTGAAAAATTATTCTTTAGTACTAAAGTTGGATTTATTTTAGGTAACGAGAGCGAATGTTAATTATTTTTTTAAAACTGTTTTTGGGATTGACGGGCTTCTTTTTTTTAAATTATAGCATTTTATTTTGTTTATGTTTTTGGGTGGATAAAGTAAAACCTGCAATAAGCACCCAGTAATGGACAATTACTAATAATTACAAAATGATAAGCACTGCGACACAAAAGTTATAAAATAAAGAATCGTAAAATTTGAAATAATGTTAATTAGTTTAAATGTCCACCATTTTGACACCCATTGGCCGATTGTCCTCAAATTAGGCTGTTTTATAGTTAAGTATCAATAGATTTTGATTCAATAATGACAGTATGTAATCAAATATCAATATTTCTAATTTAGTACATTTAATTCAAGAAACGTCCAACACTGGGGTACCAGTACCTTATTTAATTGCGTTACTAGTCCATTGAAACACTTGTTATATATGTTCTGTTCGCAACATTCAGTAAGAAGTGGGTAGAGGTATAATAGCGCGGTTGTGTGTGTGTGAGAGAGAGGGGAAACAGTAACGGGCGTTGATTAGTTGTGACCGCAGATACATAACTCCGCGGGATTAGTGCCGGTGATAATGACAACGGCATTGGTGGCGATGGTGGACAACTCGGCCGAATCTCCGGCACTGTTTAATACACTGCTAGATACTGTTAACGAGCGACCACTAGCAGGCAGGACTGTCCAAAATACATTAAATAAAACAGCTACCTCTCTGTTTCTTCTAAATTAATGCCCTTGAAGGTGATGTAACTCCAAAGCAAGCGCCGCATCTTCAGGGATACTATTAAGGACTGTCCAAAATACAAAAAATAAAAGAGCTACCAGGCTGTCTGTTTCTGTGTTAACTTAATGCTCTTGAAAGAGATGTAACTCCAAAGCAAGCGCCGCATCTTCGGGGATACTGTTAACGACTGTCCAAAATACATGAAATAAACAGGCTTTCTGTTTCTGTCTAACTTAATATTCTTGAAAGAGATGTAACTCCAAAGCAAGCGCTGCAGCTTTTTTAAAAACGAAAATTGTATCTATACATATTATAAAACAAAGACCCTTGTTGTGTCTATCTGTCTGTCTGTCTGTGCACGATTTTCTCAGTAACTACTGATCTGATTTTTCCCGGTTTTCACTAATGAATTGAGTGTTTCACGAGGAAGGCTTTGGTGTATATTATTTTTCTCAGAATTAAAAAAAAAAACTAAAACTTTGAGAGGCTATATCTCAAGAACGGTTTATGATACAGGTATGCGGTATTAAAATTTCAACTTCCCACCTTATTTTCTATATAAAAAACATACTTTTAACCAAATCGAAAAACCCAAAAAAGTTAAATCATATTTCATGCATCCAATTTCAATTTATAATATAAATATCAACTTCAATATAAGTAAATATGAAGGACTTATTATATAAACAATATTTTTTAAATTAAATTTATTGTAGCAAATAGAATTTTTCATATTCATTTTTCTTTGTATTCATCTGTATATAATAATACATATGTGTACATATATACATACGTTCATGTTATCACCTCGTTGTATAAAAGTTCTCCGACAAACTTAGATAATATCAGGTGTAATAACGTCCCCTGAAAACTAAAACTTTTTAAACGAAACGACTTTAAAAAGATACGTGCTTAACTTTTGTTTTTAAAATCAGACTATATTATTCCCGTACAGACATTTAAACTTCTAAAACCGACCCTTCCATAAGCAATTATTACATCACTCAATTTGTCTGTCTGTCTGTTTTTCACACTTCTAATTTCCGAACAGCTTATATAACCTTGCAAACTGAAATTTTTCATATAAACATAATATATGATACCAGGAAACGTGATTTAGAAAATGTTTTAATTTATTATTTTAAATAAAATTTTGAGGGTATTTTTCACATCTTTTAATGCCTGCTTTGGCATATAAAAATAAATTCCCTTGTTAGAAGATAATAGGTACAAAATTTCGAATATTTCCAAAACCTCAATTCCGATTAGCACCAAAATCAATAGGTCTGGAGTACTTACTAAGACAAACATATTTTCCAAAAATAATTCAAATCGGTGCATTTTTACAGTAATTACCCAGACACACAGCCAGACATACAGAAGACAAACTTTTCTTTATGTTTTGAAGTTAGTACAATCAGAATCTGCTTTTTTTCGGACAATAATTTTCCGACGGTATTATTATATTTCCATTTCTTTCAGAACATGGAAGTAAAATAGACAAAAATTGGGGGTTAGGGTTGTTTACAAAAAAATAAAACATATTATGCATTGTACATCCCTGTCTGAACACAATCAAAGGGCTTTACAACTCTCCACGTCTCACTTATAAATAAAGGACGGAATTTATAGCATCTGAAATGTTAATTTCAGGATAATATTTAGAATTCCAAATATGAACATGCCCCCTATTATTTGAATGCATTAATTCTAGTTTGATTAATACAGTTCTTATCATATTTAAGCTACTGACAAAGATGTATAGGAACTTTTAGTTTTGATACATGACAAGAAGGAGGTATTTAAATTAGAGTACATACAATTAATACTAGAGTTGTTGTAAGAGATATGACATCAGTAATGGATACGGGTGGAGACGAACCACTGCATAACCACTGCGTAACCACATTCAGTGGTGGGTAATTAAATAACATGATGTATCGTTCCGTCAGTGTCTGTCAGTCGTAGCCACTGCATAACCACCAAAAGTGGTTATGCAGTGGTTCGTCTGAGTTAGGCCTTATTCGTGCAAATAGCATTTGGTACTCTAAAATTTCATATTTGTATGTATACAATTGGAACGAACCACTGCATGGTGAGAGTTAAATAACAATTGTATCGTCCGTTAGTGTCTGTCAGTCGTAGCTACTTTGTAACCACCAAAAGTGGTTACGATGTGGTTATGCAGTAGTTCGTCTGAGTAAGGCCTTATTCGTGCAAATAGCATTTGGTACTCTAAAATTTCATATTTGTATGTATACAATTGAAACGAACCACTTTCAGTGGTGAGAGTTAAATAACAATTGTATTGTCCGTTAGTGTCTGTCAGTCGTAGCCACTTTGTAACCACCAAAAGTGGTTACGATGTGGTTATGCAGTGGTTCGTCTGAGTTAGGCCTTATTCGTGCAAAAGTTTCATATTTGTATGCATAAAACCACACCTAATTGAAGCATGAATGTACCTAAATATTATTTACTGTAAAAAATGTGTGTTGTATAGCTACGTATAAAAATTAAATATTGAGAAAACATGTTATGATTGCGCCTTATTTCTTAATTCAGTTTTAACTCGAGAGACGTAATGTAGTGACAAACTGTAAATCAGATTATAGAAGAAGTCACAACGTTCACGAGTTGCTGAGTTCGAAAAATAATTTTTTGTTGGTATTCGTACATATATTATAAAGTAAACATAACATACAAAGGTGGTCATAAAATAATGTAACCAATTAAATTTTTTATGAATCGCGATAACGGTATATAAGGAAAATATTCTGTACTGGGAAAGAGGTTACCATGGCATCCATCTCAATTTTTTTAAATGACAACATAACTTTTTTATAGATTCTGTGAATAGATCTAATTTTTTGGATAAAACCCTATAAAAATTTTAATAACTTAGCGTACGAAAAGTTTTGAGAAGAATTAACTTTTATAATCTCAGATCACATTAATTGCAACTTCACCAAGTAAGCCTTGAAAAATTAATTAATTAATTAATATTCAAAGTGATGTCCATTGTTGTCCAAACACATTTGTATTCTTTTTCTAAAATAAATTTTTAGGCCCTCCGCACACGGTGCGACTTTTTTGCAACGAGAATCGTAAACTAGTTGCGGGAGCGACTATTTTATAACTGGTTTGCAATCGATTTAAGTCCTCGCTCCGCACACGAGACTGAATCTTGATCAGTTGCCGTGAAGAAAAAATGCGATTTTTTTTAAGTTTTTTTTTACTTTTGGCAACATGTCAAGCATTCTTGAATACCCAGGAAGGTTATAATTGTATATAACCTAAACCTTTTTCTCGTAAAACACTTCATCCAATAGTGAAAAACCGGAATAAAATCCGTTCAGTAGTTACTGATAAAATCGAGAACAGAAGCGAGTGACTTTGTTTTATACTATCTATAGATTTAACATTTTCTTGAGCGGCCCTGTATTTATCTGTTAAGTCCAACCCTGTGTATATTCACATGAATCTTTCGTTGAATAAAAACATCGAACAACGAACTGAAAGTTATTTATGTACGAGTTCCGGAAATTTTTGCATTCAACATTTTAAAAAATATTGAATTTTTAATAATAAAAGTCAGCAATACATTTAGTTGTTGATATATTATTGGCAATGGAAAAATGCTTCGAGTGATTTGAACAATTTCAAATCATGTTTTTTTGAATGTCAGTGTCGACTATGATCATTATCTGCTGAAGACAAACACAAAAATTATACCGCATTGTGGCAGCAGTCTCGAAGAATACCCCAGTGTTGGTCACTTCTTTAATTAACTGTACTAAATTAGAAATATTTGTTGATATTTGATTACAACCATTACTGAAGCATAATCTTTAGACACTTAACTGTAAAATAGCTTAATTTGATGACAATCGGCCAATGGGTGTCAAAATGGTGGATACTTACTCTGGGTTGCATAAAACAAAATTAACCATGATTAATTCTAAACTTAATCCCAATTTGTAAATGAACAAAAAATCGTGTTTTTGACGAAAAAAACGGTCTTAAATTGTTTATAAAAACCGTAATTATTATCCAATCGTGAAAATCGTGTGTACTTCGATGGGAAAACTCATGTAAATAACGATAATTTTTTGTTGATCCATGGAAGTTCTGATTTCCGTACTGGAACACGTTGCAAAAAATATCAGTGAAGCAACGCTGAAGTCGCCAATTTTGTTTTATATTTCATAAAAAAAAATTTTTTGTATTTTTTAAGACATGTACAATAAACCCTCCAAATTTCATTTAATAGCTTTTTTATTATTCTGAAAAAAAAATCTTAAAAAGTCTTATTTTCCAAAATTCGATATAATTCCTTAACCTTACCTAACTTCATGATGTTGTTTATTCACTAACCTAAATTCCACGCGAACGAATTCGCGGATAACAGCTTGTTATCAATAAATTTAAATTAAATTAGTAATAAGCAGTCAAATGTAAATAAAAAAAAAATGAAATCGTTGGCGATGTAACAAGATTTCTTTTTATGTATTTAATTTGAAGAGGCGGAAGTTATTTTCTCTTTTTCTCCATTGGGGTGTACATAACAATTACCACGACGACTTCGTTCCACGTCTAAAGTCATTTTCCCTAGCAGTTGAATCTTTCCTAACTACTGAATACCATGGGGCTGGTACTATTTAACCCTATATTGCCTGCGTCACCTCAACAATTTGTAGATGTGTATACCTACGAGTACATACAGTAAATTATTTTATAACTACAAAAGGTACTACCCCACTCTTGATTTATTTTATGTACTAAATTGAAAATATTTGTTGATATTTGATTCCTGCCATTATAGAATCATAATCTGTAGAGATTTAATTTGATGACAATCGGCCAATGGGTGTTAAAATGGTGGACATTTAAATTAATTATAAGTGTAATCTATCTATTATTATTATTATATTATCGTAGCATCTGCCTTTTTTATTTTATAACTTTTGTGTCATAGTACTTATGATTTTGTAATCACTGGCAAGTGCCCATCACTGGGTGCTCATTACTGGTTTTATTGGACAAAAGACATAAACAAAATAAGTAAAATTGAAAAATAAACTATATTTACGTACTTTGGTAACTAAAGGCAGTTTTATTTCATGAGAATAACAAAAAATAAGCCCATAATTCCCAAAAAAACAGTATATCTTGCTCTTAAAGCGGCCAAGACTGGTGCCAGTACCTTATATCGTTCATTAAAAAGGAAAGTAACAAAACTCATAACGTAGGTACTGCTTAAAACTGTTTTTAAAATCGATTATAATATTGTGACGTATCATTTTGTACTTTAAGTAATTTCAATTAATAAAACATAAATAAAAAATTAGACTGGTTTTTAAAATTTAATTGCTAGAGCTTGTCAGGTAAAGAGTAAATAAATCTAAGAAAAGCACGTTTTTTTGGAACATATTTCAAAATATTCGGAGCATTTATTCTAAGCCATACTGTATACATTTATGGGAGGGGAAAGGAGGGATATGTGGGGGGAGGTGAAAAGAACAAAAGGATATAAAATATACATTTAAAAATTCAGATACAGTTTTCAGCGATTACTTTTTATAAAATAAAATCGTGACTGACCAAAACAAAATGCAAAGAAGTTAAAAGAAGAAAGGGCCCAAAACAATCTATGATTAAGATGATGAATGAATGCGGAACAGCAGTAATGCAAAACACCGATAAAAACGTCTGACAAAAAAAGACAGACGTACAATTTTCTACATCGCCCACATGGACTATCCTTTTTTTTGTCTGTTGTATCCCCTATGAGCTGTCCGAAGTTGTTAACTTTTTTACGAAAAGAGAGATAAACAATTTTTTATTATTATTTACTGTATCTGTCTCTTTTTCCTGCGAGCCAGTTGCTTGATAGATAAGTCAATACACTACATACATACATATCTAAGATGAGTTTAAGCGTATATACATTATATGACAATAGAAGTTTCAGGGGTGTAGAACGCGCACGAAATTTTCACGGTGTTGAAATATGCGGTGATATTAAAATATGAAGTAAATGAACAATATTTGTATAATGTCCGGTATCATAAAGGACCTAACAAATTTGTTAGCTAGCAAGCACTTTCAACTGAGATATCAAACTTATATGACAGTTCTTTTGGAGTTTGTTGATGACTTTGACAAGTTTCGCACAAACGGTATTAAAACAGTGGTGATGTTATGAAAATTATTTTGTACGGTCAAAGATGCCAACTGTGTTACAATTAGTTGAAGTGTCACTGCTCTAAATTCCATAACTAATCCATAGATACTAGTACAGAATTAATACCCCATTTGAATGTAATTGCTAGCTAACAAATTTTGTTAGGTCCTTTATAATACCGGACATAATTCTTGCTGAATTTTAAAAGTGAAATAATAAAAAACTACACGGAACCCTTATATGGTCACTTTGTTGTCCGTCTGTCTGTCCGTCAATATAATTTTTCTCAGGAACGATGTTGAAATTCATATCACATACTAAGGTCTAGAGACTACAGTTTCATAGTCTGGCAAAAAATTCAAGTTTCAAACTTATTACAATAAAAAGAAACGTCCTATCAAAGAGTATTTTGATACTGACAGACTGTATCACTATAGGGTACTTCTCGTTGACCTATAATTTTTAAATTTGGCATGAAGGATGGTCTCATAATACAAGTAAAAAAAATCCGAAAATTATTAATTTCAAGTTCTATTTGAAATTATTACGTGACAAAATTAATTTTTTGGTTTCTTTTATGCAACGTCTATGTAAAGACCTCTTGGGAATTGGGTTAATTGTCTACGCAACTAACTATTATAAATAATTAAGTTTTATATAACGGTATGAAACCTTCAGGGCGCTAGTTCTACTCGCACTTGTTATAATTTACTATTTAAAATGTCCCGATTTTTACTATTTTCAGATAGGCCTTCCAAACGGCGTTCCGGTATGTTCTAAAATAGAAAAATCACTTGAATGTCTATTGTACAAATTTGATATCTTTTGTTAATATTTAAGAAAAATTGACAGTAGAATAAAAAAAAATCAAGTTACCCAGCACCTCCACCATAAAACTGATTCGTCGTTATCTCTACAAATTGTTTGTCAGTGTCAACTGTTATATTCTGTCTCTATCAAATTAATCTTATTTTGATATAAAATCGATAATCCCCCCCCCCCCCCGCCCTCACAAACCCGAAATTCTTCAAGAAATATGCTGGCTTACTGACCAAAAAATTATATGTTTTACTTCCATGTTCTGAATACCGTCGAAAAATCTTGGCCGAGATAAAAGCTAACTTCAAAATATGAAAAAGTTGTTTTCCGCTTGGCGGCTGTGCGTATGTCTGTCTGTGTGTCTGGGTGTAGAATTTTCTTTCGTTTATGATAACTACTGTAAAAATGCACCGAATTTAATAATTTTTAGGAAAAATGTTTATCTCAGTGAGTACTCCAGACATATTGATATTGGCGCTAATCAGATTAGGGGTTTTGGAAATATTCGAAATTTTGTTAATGTATCTCGCCAATTTTAAATTCATATTTCAATCGAACCTAAAAGACACTTATCTATTTACAGTTGTCAAACTATCCATTAAAAGAAGTGAATAACGCTCTCAAAGATTGGCTTCTGGGTGTAAGCCGCGTCTTTTAGAAGAGCTCTGAAGAGCCCTGAAGATGTCCACTGCAATGTATCACGAAACGTTGGCCGATAACACGATAAAAAACGACGCGGCTTACACCCAGAAGCCAAGATCCGTGTCAAGACTGGACTCTCAATGATTGATTTTAAATATTAAAAATATTATATTAGGTTATTATTAGAGATTGGAAAATAGTTGTTATTTTCAATGAAATAGTTACTAGTTGAATTTTTTTTCGGAAAATAGTTTTTTTTTACGATTTAATAATAATTAGTGCAAACGAAGCAGTAAAAAGTGTCGCAAACAGTTTAAAAACAGTTGGAAAGGTAGTTGTTTCTGAATACGATGGAGATATGTAATAAAAATTACAATAAATGCATTTTTACGCAATAGTTGAAAAACTATTTTTCCAATCTCTACTTATTACATAATTTTTCTGACGTGTAATATTAATTTAGATATTTTTTTGATTCAATGCGGATTTTCGACAGACTTCATTTTACAACACCGTGCTATTCCACGTATCATTCTAGACTACCTTACATTGTTTCATCGTAGTCACACAACGGCGGGCACTATGGTGCCCGCGGGCATAGGGTTGGGGACCACTGATTTAAATAATATATTTCATATTCTTTTATTAATATAAGGTCCTGGCGCCAGTCTTGGATAATACCCCATTGTTTAAATAAATATTTGTTGATATTTGATTACATACTGCCATTATGTTAATGGGTACCAAAATGGTGGACTTTTAAACTTATTAGTGCAATCTATTTATTAATTATTATATTATCAAAGCATCTGCTTTACATTGTTACGATTCTTTATTTTATAACTTTTGTTAATCATTAGCAAGTGTCCATCACTGGAGAAAAAACATAAACAAAATAAAAGGCTATAATATTTAAAAAAAACTATATTTGCAGACTTTGGTAATTAAATTAATTTAATAAGGAGGTTCTTGTTTTATTAGTAACATGAATTACATAAAAGAATTTCATTAATTAGTATACCTTGCTCTTAAAGCGTTCAGGACTGGTGCCAGTACCTTATTTATTTGTATATATGTATGTATTAACATTAACCCATAAATATATTTACATATTTATATATTTTTTTTATTCAATGCGGATTTTCGACAGACTTCATTATACAACACCGTGCTATTCCACGTATCATTCTAGACTACCTTTACAGAGTCTGTGTTGGGACGCGTGACGGCGCCGACGTGGCCACGGCACAGAGCGCTCGACGCGCCCGGCTGCCGTCAGTATCAGCGCGCGACCGCTACCCGCGACATCATTCGCGTGCGAACAGTACACCTCGCTCACGCTCACGCACGCGTCTCCACATTCTCTCTGTGAACTGTATACCCGCTCATCGCCCAATCACGGTTGTTATTGTTGGTTATATAGTTTCATTGTTGACCATTTAAAATTGTGATTATTGAAAAAAAAATAAAAAAATTAACCGGAAGTTGTATCAGGAAGCACATCAACGTGATAGGGACACCCAGTGTGATCCTTTTAACTCACCTATTTACGGTGGCAATTTTAAATTATAATTGTTTTTGTTAATTTCATTTTTTACCGGGAATTCATTTAATGGATTTACCAATGTTATGTATTGTTATTATTACGGACCATTATTGTTAATTTTGAATTTAATTGTTGCCAATTTTAATTTATGATTGTTGTTTTTTTCCGGAAGTCTTATTAGAAAATTCATCTCATGGTTTAACCAACGTTATACGGTCACGTACTGTAATTCGTTTACCTCCTTACGGACCATTGTTATTGTTAATTTTGAATTTAATTGTTGACAATTTTAATTTATGATTGTTGTTTTTTCCGGAAGTTTTATCAGAAAATTCATCTCATGGTTTAACCAACGTTATACAGTTACGCATTGTGATTCATTCACCTCCTTACGGACCATAGTTATTGTTTTTTTTTTTTTTTATTTAATTGTTGACAAATTGACAATTTTAATTTATAATTGTTGTTTTTTTCCGGTAGTTTTATTAGAAAATTAATCTCATGGAATAACCAACGTTATATGGTCACGTACTGTAATTCATTCACCTCCTTTTAGACTATTATTATTGTTAGATTTGAATTTAATTGTTATCGTTTTTAATTTCTCATTGTTGCTATTTATTTTATTTTTAAAATTTATCCGGAAACGTCTCCATATGGATTTCCAGCGTGGCACAAGTAACTACCTACTGAGATCCCTAGCTCCACTCATTTACAGTTGATATTGTTAATTGTTTAGTTATTTATTGGCAATTTAAATTTGGTGCGTTTTAATTTATTATAAATTATGCTTGATTTGATCTATAGCTTACACTATTTTAATAATTTATACAAATATTATATAACATCACATGAATTTCATTAAAAAGAATTAATAACGGTAACAGTTTGGTAGAAATGTGTTGTTTATCTCTCGTTATTTAAATATAAACAGTACCCATAATGAATTTTTATATTATTTTCAAATTGATATATAATTATTGCACACCGTATCTTAGACTCTATTCTTAATTACTGTGTTGTAGTTTGTATTATTAACAAACGTTTCTGGTAATAGACTAATTTTAATTGAAATTAAATTTGAATTCGTGTTCATAATTTTTTGTTTATTAAATAAATGTTAAAATTTATTTATTTATTTATTTAACTCCTTGAAAACGCATCTTGAAGTACCATTCCCAATGGTTTAAAGCGAATATAAATATAAATTCATAGTTACTTACGGAAAGCGTCCAGTTATTCTCAAGTTGATCATTTGTAATTGCTATAAAAAAATCTTTTTTTTTTCATTCTTAACGTTTAGAATTATATTTTACTTTAAATAATAATATACGACATTTTGTTTCTGATACGACAACGACATGTGTTCGTGTCGTCATAAAACATCGAGTACTGGAAATGAAGTTAAATGTCGAAAATATATCGTATCAGAACCAAATATCGTAGAAATATGCAATACATTTTTATACGACAAGCGTCGTAAACACGTTGTAAACAAAAGTATATGCAACGTGCTGACACTCAATAAAATTTTAAACCACCCACGTATTATTTACATAATTTATTATTTGATCGTTAAAATAACCTTTTTTTAAAAGTAATATTTTAAATTAATTTCAAATACATTATCCATAAGATTTATGTTAAAGTGATTAGGGAACCACCCTGTTGATTTTCTGGACTTATTAAATTAGCCCACTTACTCTTCCTATACGATACTTTTACTATAGTAAAGTAATTTGTTGAATTGATATGAAATTTTAATGCGTAAAAACTAATTTTTTAGTATACAGGTAAAAAATTGACTTTAGCTAGGAAATCCATATTTTATATAGGTACAGTCGCCTGTAGAACTCGTCTGGCACCCTAAAGGCTAGAATCGCTTACAACAGATTCCAAATTTTAAAGACAAACATCATCGGTTATCTTTTTCTATCAAGTTTAATATATTTAAAAACTAAAATTCGGAATATCAAATATATTGACACAAAATTTGCGTATACAATTTTCAATAGATTACATAATAATTTAATTGCACAAATATATATGAGTACTATAAACTAAAAGTAGTTCTTTATCTAGCAAATGAATTTCAAAATATTTGTCTTTGTTTGATACATGGAGAAATGATTTAAATATTATAATAATCAAATGGGAGGAGCCTACTAAATTTGTGATAAACGAAAATGAATACAAACTGCAAGACCATTAATGCAGGTGACTGTACATATAAAAAAATAAAAAATATTTTCTTAATATAAGAAATATACTCTTAATTCAAATTTATCTTCAAAGCAATATTGTCGGACGAAAATAATATAGTTTGGGTTCTTATATTAAGGATGTATGGCAGGTATCTAATTTCAACGAGAAATAGTTGAAATTTGGAGAAGTTACTCCTTAATAAATCTAAAGTACCCACACAAAATTTCAAAAGGTTTTACAACATAGTTTAAAAGTTATTATTTAAAAAAATTAACATGGGCTCTTATGGGAGAATGGTGTATTGACGGTTGAATTCCAATAAAACACATGGTTCAAGCATCGAGAAAAATCCGAAATTTTCACAACACGTCACTTACATATTTAGCAACAAGTTTCATAAAAAAAATTATATGCATACAGAACTAAATTGTGAGAAAAAAAATAATTATTGCTGAAAAATGTCGAAAAAAATAAAAAAATGGCGTACTCTATAAAAATTATATTTTGACTTGGCAACAGTGCACAGCTGATTATCCAGGGCGCGCTGTATAAACTTTTGTATTATTACAATACATCCAAATATTTTATTTTACTGTTATTAATATATTTATAATTGATTCATTTTTATTATTTTTAGACGTTAACATTTATTTTTTATTAAAATTTGCGTGATTTTGAAGTATTCAATTTAAACAATTGAAGGTTAACGTTTTTCTGTCACAATTATTACAAAACTCGGCATTTAAATAATTAAATTATATGTATATAAATAAATAATAAGATATACTTGGGGGGAGGGGTGCTAGAGAACTAACCGTGTTGTTTGGTCTCCTCGGGTGTAACAGGCACTTCCTCTATATTTTTTTTATCGTAAAGAGTTTACTCGTCGTTGATTATATACCGTTTCTTTAATAATTTTTCCTTTCCAATGAAACATTTTTCTCTTCACAAACTAACAACACTATATTTGAGTATACTCGTATTATTGTTCTGTGTTTTACGTTAACAAATTGAATACGCGTGCACATGTGTTCACAAATATTATCACAATCACAAATATGATTGTTGTAAATTAAATTGGTACTAATGCGATGTTGTCAAATGTAATTATTTATTTTCTTACATATTTTTTCATATTTGTAAGCATATATACTACTAATATTATTATTTTCATTGCATTTATATGTTCCATGTATGTTCTAAATAGTGTTATTTAATAATATTTTAATTTCTGAAGTCATTTATAATAATAAAATACTTGGGGTTTTTTTATTTTTAACAGATGAATTTAAATGACATTCAGAGTAAAAAGTTTTCATATTATCAACAAAAATATTCATTTATTGGCTAAAATTCTAAAATAATAGTTAAGAATGAGAAATAAGCTTTAAACATAAGTATTTATATTGTTTAAGTAGGGTTTAAGTAGTTTATAAACAAATTTGACTTTCCTACATGCACTTAAAATGAATATTTAAAAGTTTGATTTAGATCGTTCCATCTCACCTAGATTTACGTTATTTTCTACATAGACTGTATGTGCCATACATCCTTAAGTAAATGTAATTTTTATTATATAATATAGGTATAA
This sequence comes from Sialis fuliginosa, assembly GCA_961205875.1. Taxonomy (NCBI): domain Eukaryota; kingdom Metazoa; phylum Arthropoda; class Insecta; order Megaloptera; family Sialidae; genus Sialis; species Sialis fuliginosa. The sequence goes on along the minus strand of OY540813.1, from coordinate 2,618,019 downwards.
AACAAGGATTTCTACTTATATATAACAAACATTTTAAGACTGAATTTTGATTTATAGTTACAAAGTACTATGTCGTCTATATAAAATGATTTGATTTTCTTTTTCATATATTATTTTACCATAATTGGAGTTTATTACAAAATGTTTCTATTGTTATTTTTATTTATTCTTATGTTCCATTCACATTGTTGAAAATTGTATGGGAGACAGAGATAGCATTCAAATCAATGAATATGAAAAACATCTAACGCTTTTTTTGTATACACGTGCCCTTATTGAAAATGTCACGACTATTATCAATTCATTTTTTTTTCAATTATCACTCGAGTTTTTTTTTTTAATGGATTGTTGATTTTATTTATTAAAATTTATTGCGAAACGATTTTTGTGTTATTATTAATTTTTTTTATTTGTTATTGATAGAACATTAAGTGAATATTGGAAATTTGGAAAATTTAGTTTATTTTTAAACGGAAGTGATTGGTCAAGTTTTAATAAAAATAAATTGGTTCCAGTCTCGTCATATTTAATTGGGTAAATATGTTTACTATATTTCGATTATTTAAATCAGTGGTCCCCAACCTGTTGTATCTAAGAGCACATTCTAGAATACCGGTCGGGTGGCGGATACCATTTATTTTTTCAGAAGTTTCATAATTTTTCAATTTCACCAAAAGTTTTCACTCGCTTGCGAAACCTTTCAAATTTTTGAAAAGTGTTTTCATACGTTGGTTTGGTTGGTACCACTTACTTTAATAATACACAATAATATACAAATTTGAAAAAGTAACAATATATTTTTAAATTAATTTTTTGAAGTAGGTACACAAATAAAATATTTTTTAAAAAATACTAAAAAAATTCAGAAAAATTTTAAATAACACTTTATAGAAAATTTAAAAAAAATTGTTTCATCGTAATCGCACAACGGCGGGCACTATGGTGCCCGCGGGCATAGGGTTGGGGACCACTGATTTAAATAATATATTTCATATTCTTTTATTTATATAAGGTCCTGGCACCAGTCATGGACAATACTCCAGTGTTTAAATAAATATTTGTTGATATTTGATTACATAAGCCATTACTGAATCATAATCTATAGAACTTAATTTAATGTAATGGGTATCAAAATGGTAGACTCTTAAACTTATTAGTGTAATCTATTTATTAATTATTATATTATCAAAGCATCTGCTTTACATTGTTTACAATGTTACGATTCTTTATTTTATAACTTTTGTTAATCATTAGCAAGTGTCCATCACTGGAGAAAAAACATAAAGAAAATAAAAGGCCATAATTAAAAAAAAAACTATATTTGCAGACTTTGGTAATTAAATTGATTTAATAAGGAGGTAACATGAATTATATAAAGAAGCCCATTAATTCCAAAAAATAGTATACCTTGCTCTTGAAGCGTTCAGGACTGGTGCAAGTACCTTATTTATTTGTATATATGTATGTATTAACATTAACCCATAAATATATTTACATATTTTCCAGGAAAATTATATATTCAAAAGGAGATTTGCTTTTATATAATATTATATTACTCGTATAAGCTCTTTTCTCCGAAACCACTGGAGGTATTAACTCGAATTTTTTTACATCAAGTGGGACAAGAGGGTTGACTATTCGAATGGTTATAAAATATTGTGGGTATGACGTGGAAAAGGGGGGAGTTAATTTAAATGGGATATACAATTTAAAAATATCTGCCTTGGGAACCACGGGACTTTCTTATACCTAACCTAACAGTGAACGGATGTTTACTCTTGTAAATTTTTGGATTTTTGAATTATTTTTGAAATAAGAAAATGTTTTAAATAAAAAATGTCGAGTATGTTATTATCTATAATTTATTCCCCATACATTTTTTTCCAGCATTTATGATTTAGCCAGAAAGAATTTTTTATGTAATTATTTAGATTCACTCTCAGTATTACTTATAAGAAAGTCCCATGTTACCTACGGCAAATACACACACTGTTCAATCTCTGTAATACGTATAAGAATGTCCCATGACACTCATGGCAGATATTTCTCCTCTGTTATGAACCATTTGAATTATAATAATTTTTTTCTTCAAAAATTCGTTTTTACGAAAAAATGAATAGAATTTAAATTATAGATATAGATATTACCTACATTTTTTAACTTGACCATTTTTCTCTATTTCGCACTGTTTGAGAGTAATTCGAAAAATTAAAAAATCGACGTAGGTAAACATCCGTATCCGGTTGAAAGATCGTTTTCAAAAATAGGACGTTTTCTTCACAGCCAAAAATTAATCTTAAATATAAAATATCAGCCTTCTACGAATTGTCGTATTTGAGTTACAGCGCTTACAGACAGACAGACAGACGGACACACAGACATCATGGCGAAAATAGTCAGAATGGATTCAGGGAAGGTCAAAATAGATAATTCCGTTAAAATCCGGAGTTCGAAAAAAATCGACTTCACTATACTTACTTATACTAATGTATATTTCATATACATGGGATAAGAAAGTAAAAAATCAAATAGGTAATTACTAGCCAACCTGTACATATGTATTTTGTTTGTAAGTATGTGCGTATGTACATATATCTATATTAATGTTTCTTTTACATTATATATCATTTGTATTTATATTCTGGGAAAATATATTTTCAAAAGAAAATAAACAATTTCATGTCGTACTTAAAACAAATATTTAGTAAGCGTATGTAAATAAACATTAAAAGAATTGCATGTAATAAAAATATCATGTTTGCGAGTATAAGACAAGACGCTGATAACATTTTTCTATATTTTGTAAAGAATGGCAACCAGTGTTTTCTCAGAAAAATACATGTGCATTTTTATTATATTTTATTCAAATTAAATTTTATATATTTTTGTCATAATCTAATGTCCTAATGTCAAAAACATAATACGCATTCGTAGAACACTGATTTGACAAGGCAAACATGAATTAATTAGTATTTAAAATTCAAATTTTGAGGATGTTTTTCACCCCTTTAATGGCTGTTTAGGCACGTACAAATAATAAGTGTCCTTTAGGTTCAATTGAACTACAAATGTATCAAGTCTTATCAAAATTAGTGAGATAATATTCGCAACGTTCACTTTTTTTAGACGATAAAAGTTACAAAATTTCGAATATTTCCAAAATTTCTAATCCCATTAGCACTAAAATCAATAGGTCTGGAGTACTCTCTGAGACAAACATTTTCCCCAAAAATAATTCGGACACAGACACACGCACAGTCGCCATGCGGAAATTAACTTTTCTTTACGTTTTGATGTTAGTACTATCAGAATCTGTCATTATCTCGGACACGATTTTTCGACGGTATTACAATACTTCCATTTCCTTCGGAACATGGAAGTAAAAAGTTTAGGTAATACAGATTTTTATTAATAAGTTGCGCGTACAAATTTCACACACCCATTTTTTTATCTAATAATTTTTCGAGATACAAAGTAGCCTATGGGTCAATCCATATGAAATGGTCCAAAATTAAATTAAATGGTTGCTTGGCCATTCTAAAAAAAATTGATTTTTTGTGTGTAATTACCCTAACATGTTGGTAGTTCGAAACGACCATTATTTTAATTTTATTGTTTTTTGTTTTCGCGTGACGGCCATATTTGTTCTACAGGTCGCAGCATTTTTTGTACTTTAAAGGGTTTGCGGAAACTAAAATATCTCAGTTTCTATCAAACCTTTCAACATCAAAGTAAAAGCAAATTATTCAGAATAAAACGGGCTACAAGATTACTTCTAGACATTTTCACCTAAATATTATCCTAAAGGGTGAAATTTCAGCCTTAAAACTTAGTTCTATTTTTGAAAAAATCCCATTTTCAAGGGGATGTTTTTGCAAGAAGGGGAAAAGTTAACTAGTCAAATTATTTTTTACAAATAGGTGGGTACTAGTTGTATTCACACACCAAAGTTCAACTCTGAGACTTGCCCCCCTTTATTTTAAAAAATTCTCAAAGGTGAAAATGTATAGAAGTAATCTTGTAGCCCGTTTCATTTTAAACAATTTGCTTTTAGTCCCGTGTTGAAAGGTTTGATAGAAGCTGAGATATTTTAGTTTCCGCGAACCCTTTAAAGTACAAAAAATGCTGCGACCTGTAGAACAAATATGGCCGTCACGCAAAAACAAAAAACAATAAAATTAAAATAATGGTCGTTTCGAACTACCAACATGTTAGGGTAATTACACACAAAAAATCAATTTTTTTTAGAATGATCGAGCAACCAGTGCTGGACCAGTTCATATGGATTGACCCCTATGTCATTCCTCAAATTGCAAACTATCTACCTGCCAAATTTCAACAAGATCGATTCAGTGTTTATAATGTTTTTATGAAGAAGCTTATTTGTGGTAAAAACCTATTATAATAATTGCATTTCTCTAATTTTCTCTAGAAGAATACTAATTTGAAATAAAATTTAAATACTTTACAGTTCGAAAAGTCAAAACTGTTATTTTACCCACCCCCAAAACAAATCATAATCCACCCTTGCATCTGCATATTCACAATACCATTAATACTGAGATACATTTAAATTTTTAACTCCCTCATTTTCCCTCATACACTTACCTCCACTGTTTATATACATATTTTTTATTCATGTAGATTGTAGATGTCGTATTCGGTGTATTATTAAATTTCTTAGAGTTTACTTGGTTTCTCATAGTAAGGCTTCTCAAAGTTTGCAGCAGTTTGGTTCCTCTTTAATCTGAAGTTAAAATATTAATTACATAACGATTTAATAATTAACTTAATATGATGTGTACATATTAGTGTGCTTTAGTAGAAACTTATTTAACCTATTTTGTTAGTATCTAAGTGAACGCTTAAGACTACTTAAGAGTTAAGAGCACTTTACTTTAAATTGCTTCGCTTATTAGTAACTTTCATACCGGGCTGATAAAAAACATATTAAAATAAATGGAACATAAATTGATTTTTATTTTTATACATTATATAAACACTTACTATTGCGTATAAGAAAGTCCTTTTTTTTAAATAATAGTTCTAAAAAGTCAGTTATAGCCTCTATAGACCGACAGACACACAGACATCATGACAAAATAGTTTAAATGGATATTTCCATTCAAATCTCGAATTCGAAAAAAAACGACTTGACAATAAGGTCTTGCCAAGGACCCCAGTAATGGCAAATTTTTAATTAAATGTACTGAATTATAAATATTTGTTGCTATTTGATTACTACTATGTCTGCATATTAATCTATATAGTTACATTTAACTGTCTTACAGCGTGATTTGATGACAATCGGCTAATAGGTGTCAAAATGATGGACATTTAAACTAATTATTAGTATAATTTATTTATTAATTATTATATTATCATAGCAAATGCTTTCCATTGTTTCAAATTTGACGATTCTTTCTTTTATATCTTTTGTGTCATAATACTTATCATTTTTTAATCATTAGCAAGTGTCTATTACTGCGTGCTCATTACTGGTTTTATTTTATCCATTACTGGAGAAAAAACATGAACAAAATTAAAGGCTATAATTTAAAAAACAAACTATATTTGGTGACTTTGGTAATTAAATTGATTAAATAAAGAGTTACTTGTTTTATTAGTAACATGAGTTCATGAGAATTACTTAACTTGCTCTTATAGCGGCCATTACTGGTGCCTTTACCTTACTTATATTAAATATATTTCATTCATGTGACTGTATTACAAGAATGGAAAAATCATTTTATATTAGAGAGCAGATAATATATTTTTTTAGGACCATTCCACTTCGGACCACAAAAAATATTCATTTTATAAAAAGTACTGAATCATAAAAACTTCCCCATAAGTAATATTTATTTCGTTTTATTATACACCATTTTTTATTTATTCAATTTGATATAGAATGAAATACATTTCTAGGTTTAGCTCTACAATATTTTATTCTATATTATCGTATCCATCATTTTATACTTGAGTTAATAAAATTTATATTTTGCATTATTACTACCTTAAAAACATCTTATAAAGGTCTTCATGTACATAAGCAAAATTGAAAATGGTGAGAAAAGCATCAATCAATCAATAAAAAATTGAATCTATTGGTTTATAAGCGGTCGATATTTCTTCTCTGTTATGAACCATTTAAATTATAATAAAACTTTTTTTCTCTTCAAAAATTTGATTTTTCGAAAAAATGTATAAAACATAAATTATAGATATTGATATTACCTACAATTTTTAACTTGACCTTTTTTCTCTATTTCGTACTGTTTCAAAGTAATTCGAAAAATTCAAAAATCCGTATCCGGTTGAAAGATTGTTTTCAAAAATAGGACGTTTTCTTCCCAGACAAAAATTAATCTTAAATAAAAAATTTAATCCGTCGTATTTGAGTTACAGCGCTTATAGACCGACAGACCGACACAGGCGAAAATAGTCAGAGTGGATTCAGGGAAGGTCAAAATGGATAATTCCAACAAAATCCGGATTTCAAAAAAAATCGGCTTCACTATACACTTACTTATACTATATGTACAGTCGCCTGCAGAACTCGTCTGGCACCCTAAAGGCTAGAATCGCTTACAACAGATTCCAAATTTAAAGACTAACATCATCGGTTATCTTTTTCTATCAAGTTTAATATATTTAAATACTTAAATTCGGAATATCAAATATTTATTGCCACAAAATTTACGTATACAATTTTCAATAGATTACATAATAATTTAATTGCACAAATATATATGAGTACTATAAACGAAGAATAGTTCTTTATCTAGCAAATGAATTTCAAAATATCTGTCTTTGTTTGATTCATGGAGAAATGATTTAAATATTATAATAATCAAATGGGAGGAGCCTACTAAGTTTGTGATAAACGAAAATGAATACAAACTGCAAGACCATTAATGCAGGTGACTGTACATTTCATAAAACATGGTATAAGAAAGTAAAAATAATAGAACATGTATGTTATAGTTTTCTTCATTTAACACAAACAAATTAACAAATATTTTAAATTCATAATCAAACACATAAAATAGCTTGACATTTTTTCTGACAATTATTTCCCTTTGATTTAATTACTAAAGTTACAACAATTTCCATATATCTAACATTTACCACAATTGTCTTATTATATTCATCAAACAAAGGACACACTCGCAAATATATTTATAGAATTAATTGAAGACATATTTATTAAGATGATGTATATTAATTTTCTGTAACATATATAAATAACAAAGTTTTTGATATGACGTCAAAAACTTGCCAAATTAACTAATTAATTCAATTTAACTTGCAAAACTCTTGTGTACCTGCTTATATGCGAAATCCTTTAATCTATCCCTTTTCCCCGATCCCCCCTTTGTCCTTGTCGGTTTTTCAAAGATTATGTATGTATGTATTATATGTAACTTTGAAATCGTAGGCTTTCAATAAGAATTTAATTTTATCGAACTTGAAAATCAATCAAATATGTCACGTATATTTGCTGGAAAAGGAAATGTGAATCGTTCAGAAGGCAGGACGATTAACTATTTATTTCGTGATTGGGAAAAATCTGAAAATTAAATACGATTTATAGGAAAAACTTTGTTTTTAAATTAAATATAAATTATATAATAAAAATTTAAAAAATTGTTCTCCGATTTCAAAATTTTAACTTGATTTTTCTGATAAACACTTTTCGTTCCGTGTCTGTTTGTGTGTCTGTCTGTCTGTCCCCTGAATCCTTTTCACATGTATAACTCATGAACCACTGAACCGATATTCATGAAACTTGGTTGGTTGGTTGAGTCTGGCTTGAAGATGATCCCATTTTAAAATTATGTGTAAGGGGTAATTTTTGAAGATATCTCAAGAACGACACATGTAACGTGAAAATTTTATAGAATCTTTTTTGTAGAGCATTCAATTTTCTTTAATATATGTAGGTCATCACAACGTTTGTTGTAAAATATTCGATTACTAAGATTTATCTCGATTTGCTTCAAGAAATCGGCATTTGTCTTTTACAACTGCTATTAACTTTGACATATTAAATGTCATTTTGACGTTTGCATAACAGAAAAAATTAGATTTAGATTGAAAATGTCAAACATTAAAATTGTTTGATATTTGACTCTCTTTGATTAATTTACCACGAGAAAGCACTGTATATTCACTTGGAAGATGTTTTTTTTGTATTTTTTAGTTTCTGAATAAAAAATTCTTCAAATTATTTTATGTTATCTGTCAAAAAAATAATGAAAATATTACAACCGTGTTTATTATTTATTATTAAATAAATATCACACATATTTTATGAATAATTTAAAATTCGGCACATGAGAGAGTCCATACATATCATTTTTATTATATTTAAAATATTACCTTTGTTCACATTTTAACGAAATAAATACACGTAAGAGTTTTTTTTACGAACCGTTGCGTTTTTCACAATAGAAAAAAAACCTCTTTAATACCTATTGTTAAATCAAAAAAGTTTTCCAATCCCTCGACGACCTACAATGTTCATGTATGGAGGGGCCGGATCTTAACAAGGCACTAATTGAAATGCTTTTGATTGATGGATATCTGAAAATATCGATCGTTTGAAGCGATGTAGAAATATAATTCGATTATAAAAATTTATTTTTTGATCACTGATATTTTTACTTTAAATAATTTTTTCAGGTATACATACAATCAGTGGCGAGGCGGAAATTTTTAATAAGGGAAGCTTATTTTGTCAATCCTCTACCTCTTATCATAAAAAAAAACTAGTTATAAAACACCTTAAGTTCAAGCTTTTACTTTTTAAAATAAATTCTTATATATTTATAGAGTAACTAAATGATTCTATGTCTTATTTTAGTCGATATTTGTATGATGTGTTGAAGTTCCCTGCAGGAAATTTCACTAAAAAATTTCGAATTTTTTATTTCATTAAAAGTATGTTTACTGTATAGAAAATGACGTGAAAAGTTGAACTGTTCAAACCGCAGGTCTGTATCTCAAATCGTTTTCGAGATATAGCCTCTCAAAGATTTAGTTTTTTCAAATTTTTGGAGAAAAAAGGCCATAACTTTTGAACGGGTGGTCGGAATTGATTTTAGTTGACGGATTTGAAATCAGCGTGTCAAAATCTATATATAGACATGTATAATACTTTAAAATCCGACAAAAAAAATTTGGTCAAAAATCGACATTTTTTTAAGGTATACCCCTTTGAATTTTTTCGATTTTTCGCGAAATTTTTTTTTCCGAGTTTTAATGTATTATACATGTCATTATACAGATTTTGGCACGCTGATTCCAAATCCGTCAACTAAAATCAATTCCGACCATCCGTTCAAAAGTTAGGGCCTTTTTTCTCCAAAAATTTGAAAAAACTAAAACTTTGAGAGGCTATATCTTGAGAACGGTTTGAGATACAGACCTGCGGTTTGAAACAAACAACTTTTCACGTTATATTCTATACAATAAACATACTTTTATCGAAATCAAAAATTCGAAATTTTTTAGTGAAATTTCCTGCAGTGAACTTCAACTCGTCATACAAATATCGACTAAAATACAAGAAAATAAGATGTAGAGGTATTATAGTTTTATAATTGAGCGTTTAAATTAATATTAAATGCTATTTTTGGTTAAAAGTTGGAGTTGCGCATAAAAATGAACATTCTAATAATATTTTTAAATTATTTATTAACTGAAAACACAGATATGTATTTTTACCCATAGAATACGGGAAGCACTGCTTCCCCTGCTTCCATGGACGCTTCCCCACTGCATACAATTATAGTCAAACCGCGTTATAAAGAAACATTTTTAGAAAAAAACAAAAGCGACATAAAAAAAACCCTCAAAATCATCGTTAGGGAAAATTTTACTGCAAAAGTTGTTGAGATCTTTCTTATAGAAAATTGATTGCTCTACAAAAAAGATTCTGTAAAATTTTCACGTCGTTTTTGAGATATTTTGAAAAAAAAGGAGATATACCCCACCTTAATATGATTTCTATGCGGAAAAATCAAATGAAAATTGATGAAAATTTATAATTTCGGTTTATTTTAATAAGATTAAATATCTAAAAAATATATTATTGGAAAAATTCTGAGAATGAAATTATTTTTACTTCCGAACTTTCTAAAATGAAAACTGTCAGATTTCCATGAATTTCCGTTTCAAATTAAAAACTGTGTATCGTTATTATACATAATATAAAATTTCTTACAGGCAATTTTACACAACAATAATTTCAGAAGCAATTAAGCACATAAGACCTGTTTTAAGGAAAAAAATAATAACATGAGAAAGATACTTAAAAAAGGCGAAACAAAGAAAATTTAAATTTATTGAGAGCGCTTTTTTTCTGTAATCTATTTATCTTCAGATACAATGGAATATGCAAACACCACAGAAAGAAAATACAAGAAAATCACTTTCCTTTGTCCTGTGCATAACATGACATATTATTTGTATTTTTTTTCTTGTATATTTATTCATATATGGGTACAAAACAATAAAATTCTATTTATTGGTACCTGCGTATACAACTTTCCAAATATAGAAACATAATTCCTAAAGGGGCATGTCAAAAATGAATGTCAACGGATGTAGAGGAAAGTGGGGTAGCTTACGATGTTTAGAAGAAGAAAAAGTATTCTCTTCAAAAAGTCTTTGAATTATTATTGCACATCCCAAGTAGGCTCTGCTTGGAAGTGTGTTCTATTCTCGTCCTAAAATTCTATTGATATGAAAATTGTTAAAACGAGCACTTTTACTGAAAGAGAACATTGCAGTCTCCATATTTACTTAGTTTAATATCGATTGGTTTTAATTTTCTATTTTAAAACTATAAATAAAGTTCAATTTGTCGATTTCATCCCATTTTTGAGTGATGGTAACACACTACAGATCGCAAAAGTTAATAAATCAACAGCAATTCTTTTGAATTCACTTCATCTATTTGCAGAAAAGAATCCTATTAATACAATAACTGGAAATATGAAAATTTGCAATTTATTTTATTTGTTTTTATATTTTTGAAAAATTTAATCGTGAAATAGATAGTTTGTCCGAAGATTCATAAAAAATCCGCTATGATGCGCCACAATAGCTAAAATGCGTTGTGTTTCAATTATTTTATTTAAAGGATTGACTTTTTTACAAATTAGAATAATTTAATTTAGTTCTGTTTCATTACGTTACATCTTTAATATCAGTAGATAATCATAGATTATTTTGAGAGTCTGCACAGGTCGTAATAATTTTTTTTACTAAATTTTACTAAAGATTTTTGTAAATCAGACTTTTTTCTTCAGTTTTTTGTTTTTGTATCGCTTTGCGATCATTTTTGACATATTTAACTTTGAACATATGTAACTCGGAATCAAATATGATCGAAAAAAATATTCAAGGGTAGATTTGGAAATCTGAAAGTTTTTTCTCAGCGATATAAAAAATAGCAAATTGAAGAGAAAGCTAGGTCTTATCTATAAAAATAATTAATTTGATTTAGTTAAAAATCAATATCAGTTGTAGTTTTTCAGTTTTCTCGGATACTATTTTTTGAAATCAAAAATTACATTATATAAATATGATACCCCTTTCTTAAATGTATTATTTTAGAACCTATAAAATTATAAATGTAAAGTATTATAATCATTTCTAACTAAAAGCTAGTAAAAAATTACAACTTTCATAATAACATCATAGAACACTTTGCATATTGAAGATATTGCTTATTTCTAAAATATTGTCAACTCAGGTACTTCCTTGCATTATACTTGTTCTAACATTAATGAGAAGGTAAAGTTTACCACATATCTGTCCTTGGAGTGTTTCAAACTTGGCTTTTAACTATAAATATTGTTATAAACTCTCAAAACTTATTCTTATGCTTGTTGTTATAAATTATAAACAATACTTGAAGGTACTACTCTACTATTTTTTCTTTATTATATGTACGTTTACATATACATACATTTATTAAATTAATGTTTAAAATATTTATAGAAAAAGAACAATATTCAATACTGTGTACAAGTTAAAAATTGATGTACAGAATTAAATTAAAAAAAAACATTTTAAAATTTAAAATATATTTTTCAATGTTTCTCACAGATTGAAATTTAATTTTTATTTGTAAAAAAATTTAGACAGGACGCCTCCATCCCCACCTCCTTTTGAATTCAGCGCTTATGGGCATAATAATTAATTCAAACTAAATTTTATACCATTATTTTTTACCCGAACCGGTGTTGGAGCTCATATCCGGCCTTGGTTATATCTACGGTAAAAAATCAGCTATTTGTTTATTAGCCAATAGAACAATCAATATAAGGTATTGGCATCAGTCTTGAACGCTTTAAGAGCAAGGTATACTGTTTTTGAAAAATACTTATTTCTGCAGAAAATGAAGGTTTAATCACAGAAATTGACTCTTTAAAAACTAATTTTGAATTTGGCGCCAAAACGCTCGCAGGTGTCATGGTGCATTTTTGACGTCACGCCTATGTAAAGACTCCTTGTCAACAATAATAAATCCTTGTTCCATCGCTAACGTTTCTCGGTTTTAGTTTTGGTAACACAAAACTGAGCAAATTGATAATTTAAAACCACAAAATAATTTATAAACAGTGCAGATATTAATCAAACAAAAATGATGTTTACTTAGCCGTGACGTCATCCACTCTGACTGATGTTTTATCTAACATGGCGGATTGCTGTATTTTGTGTTTTTATTTTAACAAAAATCATATTAATCTCGCTTTTAATATAAAAATAAACACATTTTTTAGAATCTTTTAAACCTATTTCATTTCATACTTTGTTATTGGCATCATGCCTATTGTATATATATTATGATTAGGCCCGGATTTACCATGCAGGCAGAGTAGGCAGCTGCCTAGGGCGACAAGAATTGAAGGGCGGCAAATTTTGGTGGAAACTTTGAAACTTGTTATATTCGTGAGAATTGAATTTGATTTTGATTCCATTATCGATGAGTTTGCCATCCGAAAATCGAGACGTAAAAATTTCAACCCATAAGTAATAATTTCTCTATACATGTAACTCAAGCATGACTAAAAAAAAAAAGGTCTACAGTTTTTATGTTTCCTAATGTAACTATACAAATTTATAAAATTTGAAACTGACGCAACCAAAAAAAAAGATCCTGAGTTTTATATTTTGACATCAATGACTTAAACTGTTAGTTTCGAGGGGGGGGGGGAATTTTCGCAACTGCCTAGGGGCGGCAAATTTCTAAATCCGGGCCTGATTATGATACAGTAATGGCAGTAGTAATCTAATATCAACAAATATTTCTAATTTACTACATTTAATTAAATAAGTGTCTAACACTGGGACATTATCCAAGACTGGTGCCAGTGCTGCGTGTAAGCTACAACAAAGTTTCACTGTATCTCTATGCCCAGCTGTTTAACGTCTAACATTGAACGAGTTCTGATATATTCCATCTGCACAGTCGGTAACACAGTGCGCATTACAACCATACATAGCTTACTATGATGAATAATGAACACGCACAGCCTCCTTGTTACGCTACACCGAATTCAATTCTCCGATAAGCAAATATTTGTTTCATATGGCGTTCTCTGATTGTTCACAAAACATTCATATCTCAATTGATTCCTCGAACCCACAATCTTTATGTAAATTTGTTATTGATAAATGCTAATTATCCTTCATCGACTATTTATTTTTCAATAAATATTAGTGCTTGAACAAATATAGAAGAGCAATGAACTGAAGAATCCACAATTTCAAAAATAAAACGTTCTGAGGCTTGTTCTGAGGCAAGTTGATTAAGACATAGGAAATTTAACATGGGGGCAATTAGAAATGTTGTAGTAACCTTTGGTCAAATTTAACGATGTGTGATTGGTGCATTTTGAAATGCCGCTACAAAATTTAATAAAATAGTAATTAGTATTTTGTTTTCAAATTTATATCTGCCAAAAAATATTATTATAATTTTATCTAGGATGCTTAAATCAATTAAATTAAAGTTGAGAACAAAATACTGTTGATTAATTTAAAATTTATCAGTTAGTTTCTAGGCGGCATTTCAAAATGCACCAATCACACTTCGTTATTAAAAAATTAAAAAAGATTCTTAATCTGTATGTGTGCCGCTATCGCCCATACCTCAATTATTAATTTTCATCGAAAATTAACAAAATGGCAGCGATTTTCGCTAAACAATAACAAATATATATATGTTTTTTTCACACCGTTATTGGGTTAATGAAAATTTAACAAATAAGTTGAATAGTTAATATGTCAGCTTGGCGCGTTCGAGGAGACTCCAGTTTTTTTTCAAATATAGCTTACACCATTATCTTTAAGACTATCTAATGCCTGAAGACCTTCGCATGTGCCTTCGGCTATTATTAAGAAATTTAAATTGAAAATTTAACAAATAAGTTGAATAGTTAATATGTCAGCTTGGGGCGATCGAGGAGACTCCAGTTTTTTTTTTTAAATATAGCTTACACCATTATCATTAAGACTATCTAATGCCCGAAGACCTTCGTATGCTCCTTCGGCTATTATTAAGAAATTTAAATTGAAAATTTAACAAATAAGTTGAATAGTTAATATGTCAGCTTGGGGCGATCGAGGAGACTCCAGTTTTTTTTTAAATATAGCTTACACCATTATCTTTAAGACTATCTAATGCCCGAAGACCTTCGCATGTGCCTTCGGCTATTATTAAGAAATTTAAATTGGAAATTTAACAAATAAGTTGAATAGTTAATATGTCAGCTTGTAGAGTAGCCCCTTAAATGGTGGACCAATAATAGACCTAAATTATAAAAATAAAATTTTATAGCACCTACTTTTTGAGAATCAGTCCATCGATATATCGGGGTTCAATCGGCAAAAGCCGACTACGATAAATCGACCTCATTTACAACGAAATACACTGTAACCTTGTGTTCTAACACCAATTTACACGAGTCCCCGTACACGAGTCTACGTTTATATAAATCATCACACAGGCGGGTGTGTGTGCGTTGTGTATATACACACTACACCCACACACCCACCCCCACGCGAGAGAGAATGAATATTACATGTGTGCTAATGCGGTGTTGACTACAATAATTTAAATCCGAGACAGCGTATATTCCGTAACTAACTCGGAAATATAAATATTTGAGTGTTGCACTTAGATTTGTATTCAGATGGTATCTTCTTCATGGTTACAGTGATTGTCTACACCCCAACCTACCCCCCCCCCCCTTCCAACAACCCATTATTCTTGTACGCATCGATTTTTGTTAGAATATCTACAATATTATTGAAATACAGTAAAAGCTCCTTATTCGCACTTCCTTCATTCGCGTTTTCACTATTCACGGATTAAAAAAATGTGGCCCAATTCCTATATTCGCGGCTAAAGATTTCTTTATTCGCGGATCTAATCAGTAGGTACATACATAATAATAAAAAGGATTCCAATAGGTATCCAACCCAATATCCTTTGTAAACGCCGTCAAATGGACTAATAAAAAAGTAAAATAGACCTTATTACAACTTTGCCTAAAGTATGTTGTTAAGGAAGGATGTATGGGATGTATTTCAAAATGCTACCAAATATATGAAAATTGGTTGGAATGTTCCCAATAGCATTCTTATGCAATAGACAAAATATTAAATTGATTCACTAAGCCCTTTAAGAAATATATTGATTTAAATTTAACATGTGTTCTTATGATATTTTTCGGCATTTTATTTTGTCACCTAGGAACGTATCCCCTATAATCCCATATAAATTACCATTCCGTATTCACGGTTTCTGTATTCGCGGCATATTTATGGAACATATACCCCGCGAATAAAGAGCTTTTACTGTAATCTGAAAATCTATTTATACTGACTTATAAGCCGAAAAGGTCGAACTCCATTTTAGCTGTTTTTGAAGTATCAGTTTTTTCTAGAATCGATTTTATATAAAAATTATTCGTTATGTTTTCTATAAGCTTCATTTTGAAATAGTGGCTAAAAACACACACATAAAAGTTTAATGTTTTATAAGTTGATACCCCAGGAAAATAAAATTTTTGTAATTTTACATTCACTAAAAATTTGATCATAATAATATCTTCAAATGTTATTGTTTTATTAAATTGTTAATAAAAGGAATCATGCTGCTCTTTAATTAACAATAAAGGCTACTGCCCATATGTAGGAAATGCCAGTCTTCACAATGGGCCCAAGTTTGGATCAATATATTGGTCCCAGTTTAGGCACACCTTCAGATACCGAGCTTCGGGTTACCAATTTTTACCCAAGATTGGGCCAACACCAGGGGAGCTTTGGTACAACAAGCCTTGGTTGACAAGCCTTGGTCGAGTCTTGAACGAAGTTATCATTTGTATCTTGGTCTAGTGTTGGCCAGATATATTAGAGTAAATATAGCCATAGTATATTGTTAATAAGATTTCCATTAGTACCTTATTTGACATAAATTTTAGCATATAAGAGTATTTAGAAATTTTACAGGCTAATAAATCTACATATGGTTTCCAGTTTAAGTGTTTGTCGATAACAACCCCTAGAAATTTAACTGTATCTTTATGTTTATCTGGAGTTCGATTATTAAGTATAATATCTTCAGGCAAATTACCATTTTCTCTAAATCTTATAAATTGAGTTTTTTCTAAGTTTAATGTTATCGAACCAGATTAGCAAATTTGCAATAGAGTGGCTGACATCCGTTAATAAAACTTGAAAAAAATAGTATCGTGAGAATCGTTTTATTTATATAAAACCTAACCCAAAACGATTAAACATCCCTTAAAAAACATTTTGGTTTGATTTTGATATAAATCATTAAAATAGCTTCTTCATGTCAATTTTTTTCAAGCTGTATTTATTTTTCAACTTCCAAGAACTGATAATCAATCTATCAGAAAAAAAAGCTAAATTTTTACTTAAATTAATTACAATTCAAAAGAGCCGCCATTAATTATCCGTGGTAAAAGCAACTGATTAAATCCCGGCGTAGGAGTCGCCGCTGTTTATACTTCCTGTCTGTCCAAAAAGGCGAGCACTTACAGACAATCAATGGAAGACAATTAAAAACAGAATTAATTAGATATCGGACGTTTATTGTCTCCAATGTTCTGATTTATTTAATTTTATTTATATATTGTGTTTACTACTGTTTATTTCTATTTTGCATTTAAACACAAATTACACAAGTTCTAAGAATATTAAAATCTTTTACTTCATTATCTTAAACTCAATCAGATTCCTTCAAACAAAATAAAAAGTTATAATTTAAAATACTTTGGTAATTAAATTGATTAAATAAAGAGTTACTTGTTTTATTAGTAACATGAGTTCATGGAAATTACAAAAAAGAAGCCTGTTAATCACAAAAACAGTAAACCTTGCTCTTATAGCGGCCATAACTGGTGCCAGTACTTTATTACATTTTTAATTATTTTTGAATGATAACTTCTATATATCTGCCCTTAGTTAGGGCAATCTATTGGGGCGAAATCGAATTGATTGGTTAGTTTTTGTTAGGTTAAAAACGGGAATTCAATCTCTGCCGCAAGAAACTATTTTTAAATAATTCTATCAAATAAAATAAACTCTATTTTGAATAACTACATATTATAAACATTAAAATAGTTATTTTCAAAAACGAAAATCTGAAAATTTATTTGTTCATAAAATCAGGTAAATACTTTTAGCACTTTTAACAATTCATGTTAAAACAATTGAAAATGTTTCATTTATTAATTAAATAAATGAAATGATTGGTACAGTATTTGAAAGTAATTATCACATCGAGATCTAATAATTACTGACAATTTTAATTAAAACCATGTAGGTATACAGATTCAAAGCCCGTATTTTCCCTTTCAATCTTGAAATTAATATTTCTGACACAAAATACACGCGAGCTAAAAAAACATTCAACAGTTTGTTAATTTACCCATTGTACAGTAAATGTAATCACTACCTCAACTAATTCGTAAAATAAATAATTGAAACGTCAATACAAAGAGTTCCGCGTACACACTCCCCCCCCCCCCCCCCCACACACACACAAAGTGAATTCTTGTTGTTGTACAGAATTGGTTTGCAGGGGTTGGTAAAATAAAATTATGAGTTTTCATTTTTACTTACTATAACATGTACAGGGTCTTTCAAAAGTGATCTATATATTTACGTAATTATAAAACAAAATGTATGTTTCTTATTTACATATTAAAATTTTTTATTTTTTCATTTATGACGTCATGATTTTTTTTCAAAATGGCAATATAGGTAATATGTATCAGTTCAGAAGCTCTGCTAAAAACCGCACTAAATGATGGAAAAAATAACAGGTTTTAGCGAATTTAAATATTGTATGGAATTATTTAATGTTCATATTTCTACCCAATACTTTATTTTTTAAATTTGCTGTTGTGCTATTGTTATAAACAGTAAAAGAAAAATATATATATTTTTTATTGCCCATAGGGCATGAGCAAAAATGACAGTCAAAAAATACAATGAATTTCCCATTGAAATTTTATTTAGACATTTGATCCTTATTTTTGAATAAATCGAATATAGTATATGTATATTAAATTGATAACAATGTTTCCACTATAATAATAAAACGGCCAAGTACGTATTGGGCACGCATATGATAGGGTTCCGTAGTCATTCTCACTACGATTTATAAAAAAAACTTATTTCAAAATTTTTCATAAAATATTTTTTCTACAGTGTTCGTTATAATTTTCATATAATTTTTATATAGACAGACAGAGCGAAACTATAAGGGTTCCTAGTTTTCTACGGACCCCTAAAAAAGGAAATTATTTTAAATATTTCTAATATATGTATATTACAAAAGTTGGGAAAATTTAATTTAAACTATTAGCTATAATCTACATTTTCATAGTACCTAAATATAATTTGTTTTAAATTTTGTTTAGCATATTATTTAAAATTCATAACAGTCAATGCATATTTCTATCTGCTGAAAAACTTTTTTACACAAAAATAACCTCAATTAATTTTTTCTGATTGAAAAAGGACAATATTGATTTGATAAAAAAATGAGGTCGTAAAAAATGCATCGTAAAAGCTTGAAATCTTTTTCTTCTCATTGATTTTTTTAAGTATTTAAGACTACAATGATTAATGAATAGCAAAAAAGTTTCATGGAAAGCGGGATAATCCTGTCAAATATAAATTAAGTAAGTTCAAAGTTTTGGCCGGTATGGGGACCAACATATGTTATAACTTAAGCTTCGAAATACCTAAATTTCACCCTGTAACTACATAGAACCTTGTAATCCTACGTCTTCACATGTAGTAATATAATCAGTTTAATTTTACCAAAGTCTGAAAATATAGTTTTTTTTTTTTAATAATAGTTTAAGTGTCTATATTCAGTAATGGCAGTAATCAAATATCAGTGTCCAAAACTAAGGTATTATACAAGACTGGTACCAGTACCTTATATACATGAACATAAATATGTATAATGCTTTCTAATTCCATTTTCTTTCAACAATTATACTTCCAATGTAATTGTACACGAATTAACTGTAATTCTTGCTGCTTCAAATATTAACGCAAAGTAAGTGAATGAAATTAACCCAGTTTTCAGTTTTGTCGAGGCCCTTGAGAATATTCAAACTTGTAATGTATATTTTAGTGTCTTTGAAATCATGCTATTATTTGATTCTCGTGAAATTTTGCTGAATTGGGGGATAAACAAAAGTTATTTTATCTAACCATAAGAAATATACAGTGTATTTCAAGTTGATTAAGACATAGGAAATTTGACTGGGGGCAATTAGAAGTGTTGTAGTAACCTTTGGTCAAATTTAACGATGTGTGATTGGTGCATTTTGAAATGCCGCCACAAAATTTAATAAAATAGTCATTAGTATTTTGTTTTCAAATTTATATCTGCCAAAAATAATATTATTATTTTATCTAGGATGCTTAAATTAATGAAATTAAAGTTGAGAACAAAATACTGTTGATTAATTTAAAACTTATCAGTTAGTTTCGAGGCGGCATTTCAAAATGCACCAATCACACATCGTTAAATTTGACTTCTAATTGCCCCTAGTTAAATTTTCTATGTTTTAATCAACTTGAAATACACCATTTTAAGTTTGTGTAATTTATAGTTCCTGAGTACTATGTCACTAAACAAGAGATGTAGGTACTGAAAAAAATACCCTCATTTTTAAAATGATATAATTAATAATATTTGATATCCAATAGGTACTTAAAAACATTTAAATGTTTTAAATTGTTCTCCATGTATTTTAATTGAGAGGTTTTACGTACATTTCGTTAATTGGTATTTAATAATTTTTTGTAATCCGGGGTATTAATAATTTTTCAACAAAAAATTTCAATTCCGGATAAACATGGGATCTATTTTCATTTGAAAATGCACGCTCACATTCTAATGTATGTATGTTATACTGCTCTAATTATAGCTACATGTATTTGCGAGAAAGGTTACGTAATATATTCAAATATATGTCAATTGTATGGGCTCAATTATAAATATTCATCCGTTTTGTTTTTAATTTGATTTTAAATAAATGTAATGAATTTGAAAACGTAAATAAATTTAAATTTAGTTATTCTGAATTTGAGGCAGAAATAATTTAGTATCTTTCGAATTAATTCAATTATTATAATGGTTGTTATTTTTATTTAACTTATAGATTTTGACATTTTTATTAAATTTTAGTAATCGGATTCAATTTTACACGGTTGAATTTTGTTTATATGTTCACTAATCTACTAGACACCGGTTGTCACCAAGCACATGTATAACGGAACTCAGATAACCTAGAAAAAAATTAAAAACACTGAAAAGTATATAATAATTAAGGATTTTATTATTTATTATTTACAATATTTTGTAGCGTTAAATATTTGACCTCGAAACTAACTGATAAATTTTAAATTAATATACAGTATTTTGTTTTCAACTTTAATTTCATTAATTTAAGCATCCTAGATAAAATTATAATATTTTTTGACAGATATAAATTTGAAAACAAAATACTAATGACTATTTAATTAAATTTTGTGGCGGCATTTCAAAACGCACCAATCACACATCGTCAAATTTGACCAAAGGTTACTACAACACTTCTAATTGCCCCCATGTTAAATTTCCTATATGTCTTAATCAACTTGGAATACACTGTATAAACTCCGCCCTACAAAAAGGTAACCGACAAAATAAGGATGAATTTATAATATTTTTTATTTGTTACAATCGATAAAGCATATTAAAAATGAATCCTCCCAACTGTTGACAATTTACAAAAGATTTGAAATCAATGAAACGCGATGGGAAATAAGATGGTTTTATCGGCCAATGGGTTTAATTAACAGCGCTGCTACTAATTAAGTAGAGGTTTCCAGCGAGAGGTAAATAATGAATCTGCGAGCGACAATAGACGACGCCAGACATTGTGACATTTATGAATTACATCGCTTCGTCATTGATAGTTTAGTCACAGAGAACTCGACTGCAACGTTTCAGAGTTAATTGTCTGTTATGAGTGATTATTTTATGGAACAAGTCGCTGCGTTTGTTTATTAATTTCTAACTTTTATACCAGTGTATCTCAAATATATGTTTGGTCACATAGAACTCTGGAACTATAAATCACATAAACTTCGGTGTAGTCTTAAAATACTCATTACATATACTATAAAATATTACATTATTTTAATTAATCGTTCAATAGTTACAACCTATCAAATAAAGTTCATAAAAAACCAGATTTAATGAATAAATTAAAAAGTCTCATCTTTGGTAACATAGAACTCTGTAACTATAAACCACACGAACTTCGGGGTAGTTTTAAAATAATTGTTATATATTCTAGTTTTAGGTGTTCAAATTTTATATAATTTTGATTTGTGATTCAATAGCTAGAGCCTTTTGAAGAAAAATACATCAAAAACCCCAATTTAATGACTAATAATATAATTTATTTCATTTTTGATGACATAGTACTCTGTAACTATAAACCACACGAACTTCGGGGTAGTTTTAAAATACTTGTTATATATTCTAGTTTTAGGTGTTCAAATTTTATATAATTTTGATTTGTCATTCAATAGTTACAGCCTTTTAAGAAAAATACTTAAAAATCTCGTTTTAATGAATAAATTAAACAATCTCATTTTTGATGACATGGTACTCTGTAACTATAAACCACACAGACTTTGGGTAGTCTTAAAATACTCGTTATAGATACTAGTTTTAGATGTTAAAATTTTACATAATTTCGATTTGTAATTCAAGATTTACAGCCTTTTAAGAAAAATACATCAAAAACCCCTATTTAATGTTCGGTGACATAGAACTCCGGAACTATAAATAATTGAAACTTCGGATTTACCTTAAAAATTTTTTATATAGTGTTGTATAATGTGTAAAAATTTGAAATTATTTTGATTAATTGTTTATTTAATTATTGTTATTATTATTCTTTATTAAATTACTATAATAATAAGGGGGGGGGGGTATAAAATCGTACCAATCTATACGTTGGGAGGGTTCCAAACGGTACTTTCGTACGGTTTTTTTTTGTTAATTATTATAAATACGATTTCTTTTGTATATTGAATAAATTAAAATTTTATTCGTAAAATCAAAAAAGTTACATTTTTTTAATGTAGACATTTTTTTTAATTCCAAACCCGGGATTGAAAATGTTTATCAAGGTTGCTGCAACCCTTAAAATCCACATTGTTAATACACTGCAAACACAATAATTTGATTTAGCTATGAATGATTTGCCAGCCACCTTTTTGATTATGTGGTCTCAAAAATAAATGCAATATCGCTAGTATAAAAAAATTCCTGCTTTCTAGTATTGATTATAATTAGAGATTGGAAAAATAGTTTTTCAACTATTGCATAAAAATGCATTTATTGTATTTTTTATTACATATCTCCACCGTTTTCAGAAAACTGGTTTGATTGAACACAATTTGAAATCAACTATTTGCAACTACCTTTCCAACTATTTGCGACACTTTTTACTGCTTCGTTTGCACTAATTATTATTAAATCGTAAAAAAAACTATTTATCAACTATTTTCCTAAAAAAAATTCAACTAGTAACTATTTCATTGAAAATAACAACTATTTTTCCAATCTCTAATTATAATATTTCACTAATAGACCTCTTATAAATGTTTTAAAACCACTGTTTTAGTGTCTCTAGATGTATAGACGATATATATAGATACTAAATGTACTAGTAGAATTAATTGTTGTATAAAGTTCATATTATATACAATTGTATGAAATTTTACTTGAATCATGTCATAAATTCCTGTCAATTTTTTGCCTGTCTTGTATGTATATATGTTTTTATTGTTTTATTGTCGACAACGCTGATATCATTAATAATAATAATTTATTTTGTGCAATGAGCATTGTGATGTTAATTTTCAGAGATACATTATCATGAATTCTGAGTACATTTGGTAATATATATATGTTGTTTCTTTGGAACAATGATCTTCAAACTTTTTTGATCGGGTACTCCTAAGGCGGCTATTACACTCAAAGAAATATGTCAAAGATCTTTGACAAAGATTTGATCATATTTTTTTGATAAAATATGACATTTTGTTATATTACACTACATAAAATATTTGATAATATTTTCTCAATATTATCTAGGGATATTTTCTTTTTTTTTGGTGCATTTTGATTATCAGTGCGTGGATGTTCGTCAATTGACGCAATCGAGGTTTGAATTTACAATCGTGTATTGTGGTTTTTATAATCAATAAGAAGATTATCATATAATACTGAATTTTGTTGATATTCATATATTAATAATTATATAACTGTAACTGTCAGTGATAACTTGGTAGTCGCCATTTTGTTTTTCACGTCAAAAAACTTTGATCAAATATAAGAGACTGTCATTAACTATGATCATATAAATATTATAAAAGTTGACTTATTACACTGTCATATTTCTTTGATCAAAAAAATTTTATCATATTTTTTTGATAGTGTAATAGACGATATATTTTCATAATAACGTGTTGTTTATATCGATGCCATGGTAACGATTGTTACAAACATATTAGATTTTTTTATCAAAATTTTTATATTTATGATTCTAATTGCATTTTTTTCTTGTTACAGGTTAAAAATGGACACCCCTCTGCATAGAAAAACACTCTATACAATCCAAATCTAAAATATACTCCACATTATGTTATAAACAATTGATATTTCTACATCATAAATCAATAAGACCATAGACAAAAATAAAAACCTTTAACTAACACAAGAAGAAACATATTTAATCGTGTTTTAAAAAGTTTCTGGACCAAAAACACACCGAGTACTACAACAATATACCAACTTAAAGAAAACTAAAAAATAAAAATAAAAAACTACTGTTCAACATGACAGATATAGTGTGCAGCGTTCTGTTGGACACAGTGTACATTTAGTGCGATTAGTGTACGCAGTATGGCGGCCACAGTTAGTGGCGCTATGCCGGAAGATCCAACGGTCACTATGGGGAGACTGATACTGATTGTTTGCGTCATTTCCGGCCCAGTTGTGATGGTCATGGGACTTCCGCCTGTTATACGTATTGGTAAGTTTATTTCGTTTTGTTTATAAAAAATTTATTTTTAGTTTCATGATTTATAAAAATATATAACCATTTTTAAAAAAAACACTCTTAGAGCCGTATACGTTAACGGGCTCTGAAAAATTCTTAATTTTATTTTGGCAGTGAAAAACGCGGTCGAAAAAAATCTTACGGGGATGAAAAAAAACGCTTTTTCAAGAGAAAAAGACAAGCTTTCGAACGCATACATTAAATTTCTCGTTAAAAAAATGTTTGTACCCCAAATACGCATCCAAAGTTTATAAAAAAATTTTGACTGAAAAACTAAAAAGTTCAAGTTTTTTAATGAGCTTTATATCATGCAAATCTAATCGTTTTTCGCGGAGATATAACTGCTTGAAAATGTATTTATCTCAGGGCATTTGACAGTCTTAAAGTTAATGATGTAAGCTATATTTAAAAAAAAAAGTTGGAGTCTGAGATATAAACTATTCAACTTATTTGTTAATTTATCAATTTTAATTCATTTATAATAGGGGAAGGAGGTCGCGACGGTCTTAGGGAATTTGACAGTCTTAAAGTTAATGATGTAAGCTATATTTAAAAAAAAAGTTGGAGTCTGTAGGATCGCGCCAAGCTGAGATATTAACTATTCAACTTATTTGTTAATTTATCAATTTTAATTTGTTTGTAATAGGGGAAGGAGGTCGCGACGGTCTTCGGGCATTTGGAGTCTGTAGGATCGTGCCAAGCTGAAATATTAACTATTCAACTTATTTGTTAATTTATCAATTTTAAATTGTTTATAATAGGGGAAGGAGGTGACACACAGTTTGGGAGCCACTGAGTTATATGTACATTATATTGAAATAACTACAAATAAAAAAACCGTACATACGTTGATATAAATACACACAAAAATAATGATTATATAACATAACATATATTAGATTCAATAATATCCACTCGTAATGTAATGCGCTGGTTATTTCCGGTCCCGGCTGTGGCACTTCCGGTAAATACGGGTGTGTGCGTCGGTAAGGCAGGCCGCTGTACACGCGTGGTGTGTATATTTGTTTACAGTTTGCATTGTGTTAATTTGTAGCCAGTTTTTATGCGACGGACAGAACATTGCCGTTTTTTATTGACTGTTGATTAACTTTTGTGACTTGCTACGTCAATAATGGACACATAGGCGCCGACTTTTAAACTATAACAGGGTATTATAATATTACTTCTATTTTTTTTTAGTTTTTGATAATAAATCGATGGTACTATTGTGATATAAATTCAAATAATGTACAGTGAAATGCTGAAGTGGTCGTCCAGTTTTCATTCAAATTCGCGTATCACAAACTTAGTAGGCTCCTCCCATTTGATTATTATAATATTTAAATTATTTCTTCATGTACCAAACAAAGGCAGATATTTTGAAACTCATGTGCTAGATAAAGAACTACTCTTCGTTTATAGTACTCATATATATTTGTGCGATTAAATTATTATGTAATCTATTGAAAATTGTATTAGTAAATTTTGTGGCAATACATTTTGGATATTCAGAATTTTAGAATTTTAATATGTTAAACTTGATATAAAATTAATTAATGAAATGGAAGTATATTTGTGTTTTTATTTAAAATGATGTTACTATATAAGCTCCGCCCTAGAAAAAGATAACCGATGATGTTTGTCTTTCTATTTCTGAATCTGTTGTAAGTGATTCTGACCTTTAGGATGGCAGACGACTTCTGAAGGCGATAGTACATATTATAGATACAATTTTCGTTTTAAAAAATAAAACTTTATATGGTGAAGATTTCTCAACCTGAGCAGATATGGCTACTAAAAAACGTTTGCTAATGAAATTTATCATTTTGCGAGAAAATCATAGTAAAAATTCTTTTATATGTATTTAGGGAAGGGGCAGAAGTTTATCTATTTTCTAAAATCACCCATTCTTTATTTATGCATAATAAACCAAAATTATGATTTTTAAATATTTTTATCTAAATTAATAAATTTTCTGCCCCTCTTTCCCCATGATTTGTCTAAAAGTGGGCACATATGTAAGTAAGCACACACAGACGAGTACCAAATGAAATGTTTGTGCTATAGATCGAACACAAGTTGAATTTTATTTACTGTAACTGAAATAACAACTTATGTTTTTGTTCTTTTTTATGCGACGCTTGCTACTATTTGACTTTCGATAGTAAAAAAATACTCAAACTATGTTACATTTACACAATTTTTATTCAATATTATGGTGTTTTATTTAAGAGCCAAAATAAATACAGTAGAACATCGATATTTCGTGCGAGGCATGTCCAATTACTCAAATAAGTTAGGCTACTCGTTTGTAATTATTTGTAGGTACATGAATCTTGGCTTCTGGGCATAAGCCAAGATCCATATCAAGTTTAATAACTTGTATATGTTTATAATTATAATTACAACTGAAAATTTTAGCTTCATGTATAAATTTTGATTTTATTGACGAAAGAACATTAAAATGGTTTTTTTAACTACATAAATCTGTCCTAGGGTGCCCTCAAAAAACAGTTACTTCTCATAATCATGCATATAAAAATTGTATTTTTGGGTTTAATATTAAATCTTTTGTTATATAAAGTATATTACAGTCCCAAAGAATAGTCAAAATTAAAAAAACGCAAATAATTCAGTACATTTAATTAAAAATTTTCCATTACTGGGGTCCTTGTCAAGACTGGTGCCACTACCTTATACATATATTTTACATTTATTTGCATTGTTTGATATGTATAACAAAATCATAATAAATATTTCTGTCATTGATATAATAATTCAGAAAATCGAATAAAAAATGATGTAAAATTTTTAGACATATCCTTATAAATTTCTTCCACGATTTTTATTTAAATGTCTATCAATATTCAATTACTGGAATCAATATATTAAAATATACCCTAAAAAGAAATGAATAATTCATTAAATCTTCCAAAACAAACTCGAACAATTGATTGAAAATAGAACCTTGAAAGTATTTGTCACAAGCAATAAATAAAAAATATACTACCTCTACTTCCGGAGCTCAACAAACGAATATAATTCAATGTATATACGTCATATCCGCTAAAAGATGTTCGGTCAAAATTGAGATAGTTATAGCCATCTACATTTCATAGTTATTTCTGGTTTATATTTGTTTATAAATGTGCCAGAAATTCTGTAAAATATGTAAGTGATATGTATAGGGGTAGATTTATACTTTATATGAATTTATTTCAACAGTAGAAATTCAACCAAAATAATTGTGGTTAGGAAAAAAACATCTGCCAAGTAAATGCACAATGCTTCCTAATGCTAAATTCACCAAAGCCGATAGTATTCAGATAAATTGTCTGGCATTGGTTAACCATTTAATTTTTATACAAATTTTACTAAAAAATCTTAGTTCGAAATTTTTCTTAAAACGCACCTGAATATTTTTTCATATATTTTTAATTTTTTGACAATTTCAATTTAAATCTAAATTTATGCAAATGTCAAAATGACATTTAAAACGTCAAAATGACATTTAATATATCCAAGCACGAATTTTTCAAATAAATTGAGATAAATCTTTGTAAGGGAATATTTTACAACAAACGTTGTAGATCCATATTATAGGAAATTTAATGCTCTACAAAAAATATTCTATAAAATTTTCACGTAACATGTGTCGTTACATACGATTTTGATGATTTTGAAATGGGACCGTCCTCAAGTCAGACCCAACCATCCGACCAAGTTTCAATAATATCGGTTCAGTGATTCATGAGTTATGCGTGTTACAAGGATTCAGGGGACAGACGGACGGACTGACGGACAGACAGGTAGACACGGAATGAAAAGTGTTTGCGTTGACGTGAAACGGATAAATCAATTTAAAATTTTGAAATCGGAGAACATTTTTTTTGTCTCAATCTGAAACGATCACATAGCTTCTCGTATCTTCGATATTGCGAGGAAGCAAAAGTATATTTTATAGCAACGAATTGAATAAAATGAATATAACTTATAAATCAAACCCGTTATGATTTAAATAAAAGTTTTAATCTTGTTTCAAATACAGCGAATGTAGTTCAGCTTTATTAATATTGCATACCGTTGTCTGTTGCCTAACAATTCACTGAGTTTTACAAATGCCCCGTCATTTAAACGGTACAAATAATAAAATTATATCTGCATACCGGGAACGACCTTTTGTACATTCAGACGGATACAAGTTTAGAGGTACTCCAGCTGAATTATAAGGAATATCAAAGGCCACATTATAAGTGGGATAATCAACTCGAGTGCCTACAATGAATTTATATACATTTATAAATTAGCACTAATCTTTTATATTATTATTTATTATAGATACTTATCAAGTTACATTTTTATTTATTTAATATTTAATTAGCTGTACTTTACTAGCTTAAATATAAAAGTTAGATATATGGTATCGCGGAGTTTATTTTAAATATTTTTACTCTACACAATTCTTTACTACATTGTATTGTTCAATATTCAATTATTTTGATTTACTATTATCGTCATTGCTTATTCCTTATGTTACCTAACGTAATAAAATATATACTAAAACCTGGACGAAGAATATATCTATGAATTAAAAAAAAAACACGTAAATCGGACAAGTCGTTCTCGAGTTATAAGACAGTAAGGATAATAATGCAAATTTAAATTTTTATTTAAGACTTCCGCGGTGATCTGGATATAAATCATGACTTCTGGGTGTAAGCCGCGTCAATTTGGTCGTGTTATCGGCCAACGTTTCGTCGCACATTACAGTGTACATCTTCAGGGCTCTTCTAAAAGTGAAATTTCAAAATAGCCCTTATGATATTCACTGCATGGTCGATAATACGACCAAATTGACGCGGCTTACACCCAGAAGCCAATAGCTTATGTGAATATTAATTAAGTATAAATCAAAGTAATGGCTATTATATTTTTACGTAACAAACACTTTAAAGAGGAGCATCAAACTTATATGACAGTTCCTTGACGTTTATTGACAAAACGTAAGAAACAATGATATTAAAACTGATGGTATACATATCTATCTCACCGCATCTGTCTGTCTGTGCACGACTTTCTCAGTAACTACTGAACGGATTTTATTCCGGTTTTCACTAATGGAAGGTTTAGTTGTATAATTTATGGATATTTTGTGTAAAATGAATGAAATCGGAGAAAAACGAATTGTTAAAACATTGTTAAAACGTATGTTAAAATATTTCGTTAGTGAGTTTTTCTCTTTAGTACGTACCCCCCCCCCCCCTCCCAGTCTCTTCAAAAATGTAATTACGAGGTCCAACTGTACATAGTTTCGTTCTAATTCTAACTGGTAAGTACTGAAGTGATATCTCAATTTAATTTTAAATTCGTGAAAATGGGTTTTGTTTATTTTGTTTTAAAATGGAAAACAAGTTAAGTACTTCTAGAAGATGTTATGTAAATAATCCGGACAACGTTCTTTTGTTGTATTTGTAATTCCTTTGTCTGTACCTTTTACTAATATATATTATGATGTATTTAATGAATTGTGTATTTAAAGCAATCAACTTTTACATGATAGAACAAAATAATTTAAATTTAAATATGCAATTGAATTCAGAAGAAATAAAAAATATATTTTTCAAAATATGATATGTGGTGATGAAAGGGTTAAAATTTGTTTAAGGTGCTTTTTCACTTTCTCGAATTTCAAAATTATGTAAATTATGTACCTATAATTTTTAAATCTTACTTTCCCTGACTATTGAGTGTGGTCCGATTTGGGATACATATATTTTAGGAGTTATTTCCTTGGCTCATTGTGAGTAAAAAGTTGTACGGGGAGGGGGGTCTATCTTCAACACTTCGAAAGAGTATAAAAAATCATGAAAATTTTGTATTATACATTTTTTTAAATTTTACTTACCCTGACTCTTTCTTAACTATGTACAGGGTGATCCGGTTATTTATATATTTAAGGATCTGTTTCCTTGGTTCATTGTGAGTAAAAAATTGTATGAGGAGAGGGGGGGGTCTATCTTCAATACCCTCTGAGCTACAGGATGTTTAAAAAGTTCTTTCTGAGCAGTACCTACTTACAAACAAAGATTATCTCATAACTTCCAAAGTAACGTAACTAGAGCAGCCACAATTAATCAGTTTTATAGGTAATTAATTAACATATTTTTCAGTATTAGCGTTATTACTGGCCGTGTTTCCAGTTCAGAGTTATTTTAATTGAAACACTTATCTATTAATTATTTAATAATAGTTGATATAATTCTACGATTATTTAGGTATTTAATTTAAAATCGACTTGACATTACTGCTATCAAATAGGAGAAATATTTCCGAGTGTCCCCTATTAATATAATTATTGAATTCAAGGTATGTTAAGGTCTCCGCAAGAAGATCTATGGACTAACATAAATTTCTAGAATAATTTATCAACAGACAATATAATAATATATTTGTACCTGCAGTAGAAATTGGATACAGGGACAGACTATATTATTAAATGCACTCAAATAAATTAATCTTCGAACATTGTATATTACTATAATACTTCTTATTTCAAAACTGCGCAATTAAATTTGATTTTACTTACAAACATAAGAAAAAATGGGCAAATTTTGTAAGCTGTCGATTTTTTAAAAGAGGGTGTTAAAATATAACGGTTTTGAAGTTAATTTAAAAAAAAAACTATAAAAAATTACTTTTTTTTTTTTTGACTTTCAATTTTTAAACTGTAATTAATTTATTTGTTGAATTTGTGGTACTGGTTTTTGAAGACTAGTGAAATGGCTTTTCTCTCCAAACTTTACCGTTCTACATAATAATATAAGTTACTGGCACTAGTCTTGGATATGACCCCAGTAATGGCTATTTTAAAATTAAATGTAGGTACTGAGTACTGAATTAGAAATATTTGTTGATATTTGATTACTACCATTACTGAATATTAATCTATACACATTTAACTGTCTTACAGCGTGATTTGATGACAATCGGCCAATAGGTATCAAAATGGTGGACATTTAAACTAATTATTAGTATAATTTATCTATTAATTATTATATTATCATAGCAACTGCTTTACATTGTTTCAAATTTGACGATTCTTTCTTTTATATTTTTTGTGTCGTAGTATTTATCATTTTGTTATCATTAGCAAGTGTCCATCACTCATTACTGGAGAAACAACAAACAAAATAAAAGGCTGTAATTAAAAAAAAAAAAACTATATTTACGAACTTGATATTTTATTAGTACCATGAGTTGATGAGAATTACAATATAAAAGCCCGTCAATCACAAAAACATTAAACCTTGCTCTTATAGCGGCCATAACTGGTGCCAGTACTTTATTGCAAATCAGAAAGTTTCTTCTAAATCGGTCCAGTACTTTCTGAGATAATCTTTTACAAATAAACAAACAAGCTTTTCCTTTCTATTATTTCCATAAGTTTAAAATTTGATATATACAAATATGCTCCCTTATACCAGCTCTGCTAGAACGTAAACCGGTAAACCCTTTTATATGCAAAACCAACCCCCCCCCCTCCCCCCATACACAAAATGCGCTCCATCATCACTGGCCTTGTCCTGACATCGCCGCTAACCTCTGAACATTTATTACAAAGGATAAAAGATATTTTCAACAAACATTATTTTCAAATTATTGCTGGACACATAAGTTTCAGGTAGTACCAACTCTTTTTTTGTTTTGTTTTTTTGGTTCTGTTTGTTTACTGAATTTTTTATGCTTGGCGTTTTTATTCAACATCAAAATTGATTTTTTAGTTGATTTTTTTTGGAACGGTATGCAATTTGCATGCATATTCATATTACCCATGTTTACATTGTTTCTTTAGGGTACATTACCCTTATAATTATGAATTCACAATTTTTCGATCTAATAATAAAACTGTCAAATTCTGAAAATTATGGTATTGGTCTATAAAAAAAAACAATATGAGAAAACCTGTTTTATCGACTACCATAACAGAAATCTGTACTATCTACACTTAATCTAAATTCAACGTGGACGAAGTTTCGGATAATAGCTAGTTTTTGATATATTCGCAAAAAAATTTAAACTATTTCTGTCGATAAAAAATGTTTTATAGCAATGAATTGATTAATTGAATATTAGATGAAGAATGGATTTTTGATTATAGCGAATTACAATTTGTTTTTATAAAAAAACAGCTGTTGTATACTGGCTAGATGCCGGAATGTCACCAAAATAATAATTAATAATATTTCATCAATTCTTCCGTAGGTATATATTTTTAATTTAATATGTGTTTTTGTCACATGATCGCATTATATGTATACCTAATTTTTTTCCGGCTTGAGTAAATTTTTTTTTTACTGCTTAACTCTCTGGTATGATTGCATGATGTTTAATTATTAATTTATATATAAATGATGAACATATTGATTTTCATTGTAGAAAATTTCATTTGACAGTTAATTGTTTTTTATTTTATTTTTTTATTTAGGTGTATTTTGTCCATCGAGTAGCTAGACTCATTTAGACAGCCTTCAGTTAATTGTTGAACAAAAATAAAATTCGTAAAATTTTATTAATGATCTTAAATTAAACAAAAAATTATAAGCTGTAGGTATTCCAAGAATTACAAATATAACCTATTTCAGTTCATTTATTTTAATCCGCTTATAAAAAGATATCTGTGATGGATGCCATAGGACTTTTTTTATACTTTTCAATATACATCAAAGAAAAATATAGATTCTATTTTGCACTACGTTTTTGGACAGGTTTATATGGGAATAAATACGGTAAAATGTCTACCGTTTGTCTGTCTGTACGTCACAGCCCTCCTACAAGTTTGTTGATTCATTACCCAAAAACAGAAAATTTTTGAAAAAATATTTTTTGAACCCTCCTTCCATAGACTGATGTTTATTTAACTTTAATTTCTTAAAAACTATCAATGGAAAATATCTGAGTGTAGCTTTTAATTAGTACTTTCACACATTTCATACATTTTAACGTGCCACATGCCTTGGTATAAAAAAATATTTTTTTTACCTAGCTTTAGCTTCTTATTGCCCCCCTGAAAAAATATGTATTCAATAAATTTGTACATATTTTACTAGAGAGTGTCATTTTACATGTTTAGTAAAAATTTCAAGTTTCTAGCTTATATAGTTTACGAGCTATTTAGCTTTGAGTGAAAAGGACGGACGGACGGACGGACGACAAAGTGAGATTAATAGGGTTTCTTCGGAACCCTAAAAAAGTGCGTTGTACATATAGAATCGAAAAAACACGTTGATTTAGTTTACGTTAGCTGTTTTCGCAAAAATAATCTCAATTAAAAAATAATTATACAAACGAAAGGCATTAAAGTGAAAAAAGACGCATCGTGAAAACTCTCAAAAATGTACTTAAAACTTTTATAAAAGTTCCGCTTATTAATGTGTCTATAGATGGCAATTAGCACAACTGGGTTAAGTTAGCGAGTGTCATTATTATGTGAACTTTGCAGAATACATTAAAAATAGAAAGTTCAAGGAAAATATAACAGTTGTATGATTCCATTCTTTGAAACATTATTAGTCCAATCAAATTATCAAAATAAAGTAGTTCGTAAGACATTGTTCTACAGAGTATTTTTTTTTATTTTAAATTGTTTGGGGGTGTGTTCTGAGTATTACATTAAGTTGGCGCGGTCTATGACCTTGAGCGTTGTCCGCTATAAGCGCGAAAACTTTAAACGTAATTATTTCGTAAATCGTTCATCCTACGATAAAATTTATTACCACCTTTTTTGTTCAACAGACTTGAATCTACAAATTTGTTCACAGGTCTAACTGTCTACCATCAATTGGTAACGAGATATAATGCAAGGAAGTTAATAAAAAAAGATTTTTTGCATTTATTTCGTAAAAAAGAGATTATATTGATAAAACTTAAATGACAATCTTTTAGAATTATCAATTTTCAATATTTTTTCTTACAGTCATTATTTCTGAAAACTCATGGTTTGCCAGTTATAGCCCGCGAAGCAATGCAAAAAAACATTTTTTCGTTATATTTCAAAAACCATAATGCAACCTTAAAAATATGTAATGACAAAAGTGTAGATAGAAAAATTCTATACTTGTTTTGTTTGAAAAAAATATTTATTTTTTGTTTAAAATTTTTTTTTTTTTGTTTATTAACAAACAAAAAAAAATTTTTTTTTCAAACAAAACATGTATAGAATTTTGCTATCTACACTTTTGTCATTACAAATTTTGAAGGTTGCATTATGGTTTTTGAAATATAACGAAAAAATGTTTTTTTTTAATGTTTCGCGGGCTATAACTGGCAAACTATGGGTTTTCTGAAACGATGGTTGTAAGAAAAAATATTGAAAAGTAATAGTTATAAAAGATTGTCATTTAAGTTTTTTCAATATAATCGCTTCTTTACAAAATAAATGCAAACAATCGTTTTTTGTTAACTTCCTTGCATTATATCTCGTTACCAATTGATGGTAGACAGTTAGACCTGTAAACAAATTTGTAGATTCAAGTCTTACACTTAATGTTATACTCAGAACACCCCCCCCCCAACAATTTCAAATAAAAAAAATGACTCTGTAGAACAATGCAGAACAAATATACAATTTGATTGGGCTATATTGTTTTTCGAAAATATTGTTTATTATATTAAACTGGCATTTTTGCTATAGGGTACACAATAATTTTTCTAGGGTAATTTGGGCACGCTGAATCCAAAAATTATCATCATTTCGCTCAATCAGCTTTTGTTTTCAAGTTATTGAAAACAACAGTTTTTTTTTCGATATGCAAACATTCAAACAACAGATTGAAAAAATCGAACGCGATCAACTGTTATAAACAATTTAATTTTTGATTTCCTTATAGAACCATTGGTTTTAGAAAAAAGTTTTGCGAGAAAAAAATATTTCTCACAATGTAAAGAACAACTTTTATCCTTATGCGTTTTTCAAAATTTTAAGAAGGGGGCTAATGGTACGGATCACTAACTTATCTTAATTTTTTTGTAAATATTTGGCTTCAGTGTGTATCTAACTTAAGACTTAACAAGTAAAAAAATCACTTGTAATTAAAAACTGTTCTGATAAAAAAAATTTAAGGATCATTAAAAATATGTCTTATAAGTTTAGAAGGAAAAAAATCTACATAAAAAATAATAAAGCACTCTCACTTTAGAATAAAAATATTCGTTTTGTTTTGGATTCGGAATAACAGCACAAAACTGTCGGCAAATAATAGGAATTACAAAAGCTAGAATTAAGGAAGAAAAGAGAAATTATAACAAGCTCGAAATTAAAAACAACAAACATCTCGTGTTGTTGTCGCTCTTTCTAAAATTAAAGAAAAATATTTGGGGCGTGCTAAAATAAAATATAAAGCAAAAGTTTTGGTAGGATGAGATAATATTTGAAATAAGGTAAAGGCGCCAGTTATGGCCGCTATAAGAGCAAGTTTTCGTTTTTTTTGGATCAATGGGCTTCTTTTTTGTCATTCTCATGAACTCATATTACTAATAAAACAAGTAACTCATTTAATCAATTTAATTACCAAAGTCCGCAAATATAGTTTGTTTTTTAAATAATAGCCTTCTATTTTGTTCATGTTTTTTCTCCAGTAATGGTAAAGGTAAAACCACTAATGAGCACGCAGTGATGGACATTTGCTAATGAATATAAAATATAAAAGAAAGAATCGTCATATTTGAAACAATGTAAATCAGTTGCTATGATAATATAATAATTAATAAATAAATTATACTAATAATTAGTTTAAATGTCCACCATTTTGACACCTATTGGTCGATTGTCATCAAATCACGCTGTAAGACAGTTAAATGTATATAGATTAATATTTATCAATTTAATTAATTAATAATAATAGATTTAATTTAGATTTTATGATAAGTAATAGTTAAAATTAATGTCTTGACATGGAAACTTTTGTTCAATTTTTGATGGAACTTTGACTGTATATGAGGAAACGTAATACTCTAGATTTAATTTAGATTTTATGGTAATTAATAATTAAATACAAAATAGAAATAAAAATAAAGTATATAGATTAATATTTATCAATTTAATTAATTAATAATAATAGATTTAATTTAGATTTTATGATAAGTAATAGTTAAAATTAATGTCTTGACATGGAAACTTTTGTTCAATTTTTGATGGAACTTTGACTGTATATGAGGAAACGTAATACTCTAGATTTAATTTAGATTTTATGGTAATTAATAATTAAATACAAAATAGAAATAAAAATAAAGTATATAGATTAATATTTATCAATTTAATTAATTAATAATAATAGATTTAATTTAGATTTTATGGTAAGTAATAGTTAAAATTAATGTCTTGACATGGAAACTTTTGTTCAATTTTTGATGGAACTTTGACTGTATATGCGAAAACCTAAAACCCTAGATTTAATTTAGATTTTATGGTAATTAATAATTAAATACAAAATAGAAATAAAAATAAAATAAATGTGGGAGAACTGGCAGAAATGTGCATGTAATTAAATAATCGTTGGGGTAGTTCTAGATATTTTATTCACTTAATGATTCTATCTTTATATACATAGTTACATATAAGTTCAACGAGTCATATTTCATATGTGTTATATTCATGCGGTATTACAAAAGTTCTAGAACTTAAGTTTATTTCTTATTGTACTTTTTTACTTTGGCGTATTCCATACTAGAATTTATATGTGTTTTATTTTGTATGACCTTTTATATCATCTCTGGGAGACTACACAAAAAAAAATGTATTCTTTTTCGCATTACTGCATTTTTACTTATTTTTAAGGGGGCAAACCCAGTTGGGACTTCCAACAAAGCTCTTTTTTAGGATTTTTTTGGCCACGCATTAAAATAATTAATAACAAATGTTTTTCCACATGAAAAATATGTATTTACAGAAAACATTGTAATTTTTTTATGGCAAAATATTAAAAAATAAGTGGGATACAGCAAATTTGGGAGGGGTCCAAAAAAAAGTGTTTTGCCGTGATCACTGCTGCTCATCACTAGATCATCTGAAATAAAAAAAAACATAAGGGATCATTAGCTAATGATATAATGCTCTGGATGAACGAAGGGATTTGAAAAATTTTCTCAAAATGGCGGATATTGAATGTCAAAATTCTTTATTCGACTAAAATTTTACTAACATTTTCGGCTATAAAAAAAAAATAATCGTCCAAAAAAAAAAATCCCTCGTTCATCTTGAGGACAATTATGTATAGAATAAGTGAGAAAAATTTCAAACCAATCGGCAAAGCCGTTCTCAAGTTACAGTGATCACCGACTTCGAAAACATGGTTTCGAGAAAAACGCGTTTTGAGTACGAATTGAACGCAGATAAAAAATTTATTTTGGAACTTACACTGAATCGTCTATGGACAGGACATTTGTCTGAAATTTTCAGAGAATACTTTTGAAATATTCTACTTTGAGAAAATGCCTTAACAATTAAATGAATATCATTTTTAATATGTTTGTTCATCATTTAAATTAATAAAAAATTGTCAAAACTTAGTTAATACATAAGATGTAACCCCTTAATGAGAAAGTAGATTGACAATTCCCCATCTCCCCAAATATAACCAAATTCCTTGAAGATCTTCTATATATTAAAATCTCATCTACGTAAATGAGGCTGCTTTCATATTTCATTATCTCGAGATACCTTCGTGAAAACGGTTCAATCAAATACTTCTTGTCGCCGAGATCTAATTATGTGTTTATAATAAAGCGGGCGATACGTAAAAACACGCCAATCAAGTCGAAATGCGTCTAGACACGCGCAAAAACACGTAGCACTAATCTACTACTGCTGATGATACCTTAGATATTATTGACAGTGTTGTCAAACTTACTGCAAATGTGTCATAGATAGAAATCAAATAAATATACCTTTCTACAATATTTTTAGATTTTCTTAAATGAAAAACGACACGTTATAATAAAATACGACAGATTTTCAAGATTAAACGCTATGGATAGTGTACATATGCTTATGCGAGATAAAATAGTATTTTGTATACGAATCATTTGTTAAAATAATACGTTCAGTTTTATTTATATAATTCGCATGAATAATGAAAACAAAAGAAGTGAGGCACACACCTTTTTTTTATTTTTAAATATCGTTATTAGAAATTATCTTGCTGTATTAACATGTTGGTAAACATAAAGAATATAGCACGATTATTAACTCAGTTACATTTTTATCGGTTTGTGAATGCTTTATAATGTAAAGCCAAAACACGAAATTTTAATACTGAAGTTCTTGTAAACTTGAGTACAAAAATTTCAGATTATTTCTTGTGACACTAACGTCACACTGGGGTCCAATAGTCCCTAAAGTTAATTTAAAATTATCGATTTGATTCAGGTCGTTGGACAGTAACGTAAATTAATGGAAATGGTTCTATAAAAAGGGATTTTTAATTCACTCTTTAAAAATCTAACCCCTTCAGTTAGCTTCTTTATAACTAATACATACAACCCCCCCCCCCTTTATAAATTCATATTTTTTAATATGTTGATAACAAAATTGCATTAAAAAAGTTTGAACAAACAAAAATTTTAAGAATAGAATATTATATTCATGATACTTAAAGGTAAAATTGAAGTGGAACTTCTTGAGTTTTCATTTACCATGGGAATTAAATAAATAAAGCTAAACGTATACAATTTATAATCAAACGTTTCATCTTGAAAATCTGTCGTATTTTAAAACCTGTCGAGGTCATTCCAATTCACTAAAGAAGTTTCACTTATCATATTGAATTTTCCTCTTATACATATACTCATCGCTCCCTCACACATATGCACACTTATTTTAGCGTTTCATCTTGAAAAACTGTCGTATTTTAAAACGTGTCGAGGTCATTCCAATTCACTGAAGAAGTTTCACTTAAAAAATCATATTGAATCTTCCTCTTATACATATACTCATCGCTCCCTCACATATGTACACTCTTCTTAGCGTTTCATCTTGAAAAACTGTCGTATTTTAAAACGTGTCGAGGTCATTCCAATTTAATAAAAAAGTTTCACTTAAAAAATCATATTGATCGAAATAAATTAATTTTGTTGCGGTGGTAATATCTGATTAACAACATTTAAGTTTCATTGAGTTGGCAACAATGTCGACAAGGCCACACCACATTCGGGAGAGATAGAACAACGGGTGCTGTGTGTGAGAGGTGGGGGTGTATAACGCGAGATGGTGGATGGGAGATTTTATGGGTTTATTTTTTGCGGAACGATCTAGCAGGCCGAGCGCCGCGGCGGCACCAATGCCCAGTCGAATAAATCGTTAACCCTCTCTTTCCCCCTGTCGTGTGTCTCTCTCTAGTGCGCGCGAGATTTTTATTCGAACGTTCCGCAGTGGTTACAACAATCAACGTCTCTGGATATTTATTGAGCAGTTGGTTCGGGGATTGTGAATAATTATCATAGATGGAACTCAATTTTTTTTCTTACAAATTCGGGTGTTTTTTTTTAAGCATTATTTTTGGACTGGAACTCGATTTTTTTTCTTACTTACAAATTCGGGTGTTTTTTAAGCATTATTTTTGGATTGTGAGTATTATTTCGTTGATTTCAGACCCCCCCCCCTTGTAAGCAAAAATAAATAAAAATGTTAACTTCCCCCTTATTTTTATTAGATATCAAAATTAAAACAAAAATCAAATTATTTCTAAGATAAACGAACTACTTTTTAAAAAGAATTAATAACTAGGAATACGTTTATATGCATATTATTATTTTGTTACAATAATACTCGTATATACTAATAATATATACATTATTGTTATGAAATTGTCTAGACCAAAGTTTCTTAATCGGTACGCCGCCGCGAGCGAATACAAAGAATGCCGCGAGATATGTTGTTACTAAAGTTCATGTATTTAATATGATCTTCTGTATAATAGTTCAAACCTATCATGCACTTGGCCGTTTTTTAAATATAATATATCTATAAGTTATTGCCTTACGGAATATAAATTTTAATTTAAGAATTATAATTTTTCCTAAAATTTGAGTTCCAGTTTTCTCTGTGTACCTTCCAAGCGTACGCCCCTGCTTCTGTCTATTGGTATTTGACTCAAAGATACTTTTAAATCCGATAAACACAGATGTACATAAGCACGAGTACATATATTGTATAAAGAGGTTGCATATTAGTAGCTAGAATTTAGTAGATCTTGATAGGAGATAGTACAAATACTTAATGTTAGTTTATGAGAGTGTTTTAGTTCGCTGTTGCCAGTAATTTGGTAGCTCGTAGCTTTGAACCAGTTGTATTTACAACATCCCGTTCAATGGTCTATCCGAAAACCATAAAGTCTCCACACAGCGAATGTTAAATTTACTTAGGATTCTACAATTTAACTAAAACTACTGCCTTTTTCTTGATATATACTACACAATACTTTTGACAAAGCCTGTTCAATATAAATTAATTTGTTTGGTATTGTCATCATTGCTAGATAGAAAGCCAGATAATCTAATCTAGAATTTTTATTGGAATTAATACATTATTTCAGTGGTTCCCAAAGTGTCTACAGGAACGCCGTGGATGCGAAAATGTGTCTGTTTGCTTGTTACCTTTTCACGGCTAAACTGCTTAACCGATCTTAATGAAATTTAGAAGGGAGATAGTTTGCATCTTGAGGAAGGACATAGGCTACTTTGTTTCCCGAAAAATAGCCTAAATATTAATTGTAAACGCTGAGATTGTGGCTACATTATTTACGAACACCCGAAGTTATACATATACTACTTAAACAGCAATAAATTATACGTGTTTCCACCAAAATAAAAGTGTAGATCATTTGTTAAACAGACATAAATAACATAGAAAGAGACAAATTCGTATGGAAATTTGGATCGTACAATGTAGAGATGATGAATTATTGAAAAAACAAAACTATTATACTACAAACTAGTGCGCCTTGCAAGTGTGCACGATCTACTTCACATGAGTTTAATTGCGAGGTAAATCATGGAACCGCGAACGTATAAATATTCTGTTATTATTCTGAAATATATTTATTATTAAGATGGGGCTATATTTCAGAGGGTAGTATTTAAGAGCGCAATATTTTATATCCTTTATTGTGTTTAAGCAATAACATTTTGAATTCTGAGAAATATACTAAACACATAAAGTGTGATATTAAAAATATTTTTTGGAGCAATAACATTTTCCGTTTAAAAAAAAAATAATATTTGCGTTCATTATTATTGTATAATTTAATTTTCTTTAATTTAATAACTTATTTGGGTGGGATGTTCCATTACTTCCCCCCCCCCCAAATAAAATAATTGTATGATTCAATTTGTATTAATTTTATAACTTTTATTTTGGAAGGATGTTTCATTTTTTTATTGGCGTTTTAAAGTGATAAAATCGTACCGAATTCAAATTTTGTATATAGTTAAAGGGAGTTAAGGGTAGTAAGAAATATCTTCGAAACCAATAAAAATGTAAGGAAATGTAGGTACTGTACAACATTTTGTGGATTTTTTATACTCTTTCGAATGGTTTTTTATTTTTTCATAAAAAAACTTTATTTTTCCATTTTGAGTGGCTATGAAATCCACTGTCAAATTCTGATAAAATTTGTATGGGACCACCACAAGAGATGTTTTTTGTACCCACTCTGTACATAATATTTTATACACAGTATATGGAGCGTTTTATACCAATCAATCGATTATTATTATTGGCGTCCCTGGATAGAGCCATTTATCAAATTACATTTTTCCTGAAGCTCTACACAAAAATATAACTACATAGGATGTTTTTTCTACTGATTTGTTGAATTATGATAATGATGATGATGCCGCAATTACGTGAACAAATATATAAATATTTGCTGTTTTCCTTTTTGATAATTGTCTGTACATACACTCTGATTGATTTTTCTGATTATACTCATATTGGGAAAAATAGTATTTTATTTTTATTTTTTGAAGTGAATATTCTTTAGTGAGTGAAATTGGAATGACCTCGACACGTTTTAAAGATGAAACGCTAAGGAGAGTGTACATTAGGATATGTTAAAATAAACAATATTCTGTAGTTCAATTTTAAGAGGTGTCGCAAAGGGGGGTCCCGTTTCCCATTTAAATAACATTGAAGAATTATTATTTAGTACTAAAGTTATCAGTTGATGAATCAATCAATTTATCACCATAAAGTTAGGTTATGTGTAGATAATACAGATTTCTGTTATGATAATCGGTAAAACAGATTTTTAGTACACACACACAGTTTTAAAAAAATATAAATTGAATAGTTAATCTGATATTTATAATTAACTAGCGCATTGGACCTGGTGTTACCGGAGGATATTAATTTAATTAAATATATAGTAATCATGCCCACCCAACAGGCCCACAAAAATAAGCCTCATACAAACGAAAATTCATTTTTATATATAGAGATTAAAACAGTCAGTTCGAAATTAACAAAAACAATATTTGTATATTTAATAATAATAAAATAAATAAAACTGGCTTTTGCTTGTGTACAAAATTTATAATATTACGAAAATATATTATGAAAAATTGTAGAAAGAACGCAACATTGCCTTAATTATGCAAGTTATGGAGCGTGAAAAATAGTATACTGGATGTCACATTTACATATAAATCTTTTGTGCTCAAGTAGAATTTATGTCTCCATATATGGCCCGAATTTTGAACGTAAAAATAGAAGAAGGAATGCACAACGAAACATTGACTTTGCTTTGTACGCTTGCACCGACGATGTCAAAATCTCTACCGTTCATTTATTTTATTTTTTTGGAAAATAACGTCTAAGTTTTTCTCGCCATATACTGGGTGATACTTTAAAAACATTGATGTAACGCTCAGAGATTCCCTTGCGCTATAGCGTTTTGCAATTAGTATATCTCAACAGTCAGAGCAGCTAGCATGCTGATTTTGGTCTCAAATTATAGATATCGATTGGATCTACGAGGTACAAGTATAAATCAAAACATTTAAATAGTGTTGATGAGTGAAAAAATTTCATATACGAGAGAGCGGGGTTATTCGGCACCCCGATCTATTTCGTGACTTTCGTGCCGACAATACCGACGGATTTTTTTGGAAGTAGAGGTAATGTAGCGTTGACACGTATCAAAAACGTGTTTTGGTGACGTGATTTGGAGATTTTCGAGTTTCAAACTTTTCAGTTTCCACTGGTAATTCGCACGCAAATTGAAAAAAATGTAAGTAATATACAGCTTCCGTTCCGAGAGACACCGGCGTAAAATGAACACAAATATAATGGACGATATAAGGGTAAATAAAATAAAAAATATAATCACACCTTTTTATTTTTCTTAAAAACAAAACGAAAATTATCTCGGAAATAATTTCACACACACAATAGGCTGCTCGCGTACACGGTAATAAAATAAAACAACGTGTAAAAGTGTGTCTGCTATTAGAATCGCAGCGCCTACTGTCGTCTGGTGTCGGCCGAACCGGGGAATCCCACGCCGGCTCCAACCGGCGTTTACCTGTACTTCAAATAGATGATATTGAACGTTGATTCGGTGTTTGTTTCTAAGGATTTGTATGTGGAAAGTTTGTAGATAGAGATAACCGTAAAATATGCCTGATATGCCCCTGAAAAGCTGGGTCTATTCGGCCTCCTATATTTATAATGCACGAAACCTAGTCAAGAATTATAATTTTTTCTACTCAGAATGTCAAAAAATACGTTATAGTCAACAAAATAATAAAATAATAATAAATCGCATTGATTTTTCTAATGTACAGTGGATGTCACTGATTAAAAACCAAGATTGAAAACTGGTGTATGT
The DNA here is from genome assembly GCA_961205875.1 of Sialis fuliginosa. Taxonomy (NCBI): domain Eukaryota; kingdom Metazoa; phylum Arthropoda; class Insecta; order Megaloptera; family Sialidae; genus Sialis; species Sialis fuliginosa. The sequence goes on along the minus strand of OY540813.1, from coordinate 2,573,429 downwards.
ACTAAACGGTTTTTAAATTTTAACTCTGTCGGTAAATGATCAGTGAAAATTTTAAAAATTTCTTAAGAAAAACTCTTTTTATTTCTGTACTTACGTAGAGAATATCCATAAATATTGAGCTTACCATCATATAATTTGTAATAACTCCAATTTTAACAAAAGGTTTTGCTTTTATATCAAAATTTGCATAAGCCCCTTATTACCTATTCAAATACCACTACAATTTATAGTTTTGTGAACCTTGACAATGCGACAAAAAATCCACAGGTTTAAAACTGACTTCTGTTATAATTCATTCATATATTACCTTTTTATTTTATTTGTTCTTGTTCTAGAAGTTTCATCTGCTCTTATAATCTAGTTTTATTATTTACTATTACTTACCCGCGGTTTCGCCCGCGACTATTTCAAAATCGCAAATATTTGCGCGACTTTTTTTTATAATAAATTTTCAGCTGTAATTTTTTATACAAACCTGCCGTAAATAAAATATAATCAACCTAAATTAACTCCAGAGTACTAGCCTTCCTAAAAGTCCAATCAAAATCGGTTCAGTAGTTTTTGTATCATATCGTATACATACAAAATTTTTTAAACTACCAAAATTAATTATTTTGCCTGTAAAACGACTATAGACAAACATATTTGTATTTATATAATTTTTATAAAAAAATATCAACTAGAAATTTTCATTAGTACGGGACTACCCCCCTTAACAGTAAGTCTCATCGAAATCGGTTGAGTAGTTTTTGTATCAAGTCAAACAAACAGACAGACTAAAATTCTAAAAACTATCAAAATAATTTCATTGCTTGTAAAAACGAATCTATTTTAAATCTTTAACTCCACATACCTGATAACTTCTATAGAGATACTCATAATGAGAGTTATGACAGCGTCGCCATTTTTAACCACGCGGATATGCGATTTATTCAAAAATTAATTTATACATTATTTTAAGTAAGCATAAAAAATAAAATTAAAATAAAACATGACTAGCTGTTATCCGCGACTTCGTTCGCGTGGAATTTATATATTTTTAAACTAATCATTTCATTTTCCGGGATTCAAATACAGCCTATGTCCTTCCACAAGATACAAGCTATCTCCTTACCAAATTTCATCAAAATCGGTTCAGCGGTTTGACCGTGAAAAGGTAACAGACAGACAGATAGACAGGCACACTTTCGCATTTATAGATCTACAAAAAAACATCGTTTTAGATCGTCATAGAGATTGAAACGTTAAAAATTCATGAATTTTCATGTTACAGCGACCTTCAGAGATCTTTGTAGATCATTGCAGATCTTTGCAGGTCTCCACAGATCAAAAACCAGTGAAAAAACTGATCACTTCAGATAGTATTAGTATGGATATTGATTAATAAAATCAGAAATTACTAGAATCAATTAGAAATCGATTAGGGTTGTCAGAACTCTTACTATGAGTATTGCTTCCTCGCAATATCGAAGATACGAGAAGCTATGTGATCGTTTCAGATTGAGACAAAAAAAAAGTTCTCCAATTTCAAAATTTTAAATTTATTTATCCGTTTCACGTCAAGACAAACACTTTTCGTTCCGTGTCTGTCTGTCTGTCCGTGTGTCCGTGTATCCGTCTGTCTGTCCCCTGAATCCTTGTCACACGCATAACTCATGAACCACTGAACCGATATTATTGAAACTTGGTCGGATGGTTGGGTTTGGTTTGAGGACGATCCCATTTCAAAATCATCAAAATCGTGTGTAAGGGGGAGGGGTGACACCCCAAAATATTAATTTTTTCAAGATATCTCAAGAACGACACATGTTACGAGAAAATTTTATAGAATATTTTTTGTAGAGAATTAAATTTCCTATAATATAGGTCTACTACGTTTGTTGTAAAATATTCCCTTACAAAGATTTATCTAAATTAATTTTAAAAATTCGTGTTTTGTTTTTCTAAATTGATATTTGATTGGATATATTAAGTGTCATTTTGACGTTTTAAATATCACTTTGGCGTTTTAAATGTCACTTTGACGTTTTAAATGTCATTTTGACATTTGCATAAATTTAGATTTAGATTGAAATTATCAAAAAATTAAAAATATATCAAAAAAATTTAGGTGCGTTTTAAGAAAAAATTCGAACTAAGATTTTTTAGTAAAATTTGTATAAAAATTAAATGGTTAACCAATGCCAGGCAATTTATCTGATCACAATCGGTTTTAGTGAATTTAGCACGAGGAAGCACTGTGCATTTACTTGGCAGATGTTTCTCTAATAACTACACCTACGAGAAATGTAATTTAATTGCATGATTTAATAAAATCAAATGTCTGAAAGTCATTCAAACAATACGTTGAATCACGAGCTCAAAGTTTTTACAGCTGAATTATTATTCATTGCATTTACTCACCAGAGATGTCGCCACCGCTTTGTGACAATTTGTATTTGTCCTTTTTGTGGCCACAGAAAGATGGTGAAAAATGAAGAGGTTGACGTATTCACGTTGAATTTATGTACTCAGTTAGAAGCTGGAGCTATGCATATCAGTCACTTTGCAGAAAAAAACTACTTGTTTATAATGCCAGGTCATTTTGTTATTAATTTCATGTACTGCATAGGTAACTATTGTGGATTTAAAAAAATATTATTCATATCTCTATAAGGTATATATATACATATGTATATTTAACTATCTTACAGCGTAATTTGATGACAATCGGCCAATAGGTGTCAAAATGGTGGACATTTAAACTAATTATTAGTGTAATTTATTTATTAATTATTATATTATCAAACCAACTGTTTTACATTGTTTCAAATATGACGATTTTTTATTTTAAACAGGAACCAGTCTTGGAGAGGACCCCAGTAATGGCTATTTTTTAATTAAATGTACTGAATTAGAAATATGTGTTGATATTTGATTACTACCATTTCTGAATATTAATCTATATACATTTAACTGTCTTACAGCGTGATTTGATGACAATCGGCCAATTATTAGTATAATTTATTTATTAATTATTATATTATCATAGCAACTGCTTTACATTGTTTCAAATATGACGATTCTTTTGTGTCGTATATAGTACTTATCATTTTGTAATCATTAGCAAATGTCCATCACTGCGTGCTCATTACTGGTTTTACTTTATCCATTACTGGAGAAAAAACATGAACATAATAAAAGGCTATTATTAAAAAAAACTGTATTTGCGGACTTTGGTAATTAAATTGATTAAATAGAGTTACTTGTTTTATTAGTAACATGAGTTCATGAGAATTACAAAAAACAAACCCATTAATCCAAAAAACCCCAAAAATTTGCTCTTATAGCGGCCATAACTTTTACCTTATATAAAAACTAATGTTCGTTTGTATGAGGCTTATAGACTCGAAATTTACTGAACCGATTTCAATGCGGTTTTCACCAATAGTTAGATTATTTTTCTGTGCAGTATCGTGGTTATTTGTATTTTATGAAAATCTAAGATTTAACATTAAAAAAATCTTTATCAATTCATGTTTTGTTTCCATGATGTCACAGCATACAACTGTCATTTAGGTAGGTATATAAAAACATAGTACCTAGCCATGGAATACAGAATTCTATAATTTACGGTTTCAGTATTTTATTAATTTAGATTTTAGATCACAGAAAACGTCGTACAGAAAATATTTCTAAATAAAGGGACCAATTCTACGTAATTTTTGTTCCGATTTGAATAATGAAAATTGTTAATTTTTTATTAAAAATTAATTTTTTCTACTTTATCGTAATTATTAGCATATACGGTAAAGGGAGAGGGTACTTATGGGAAATACTGTTTTTTTACTCATTACAATTTTTTATGCATATAGAATAGTTATAAAATAGATTGTTAAAATATTCTTCCACATTTTATTTTATTTTCTTGACGATAAATTGAAAAACAGTTAACAACAAAATATGTTTATAGAAAGAAAGATTTGCCTTGGAAGCTATTCTTTTGTTGAGGTAGTTTTGAATGGAATAAGAAAGTTCTGTAGTGGACATGAAACTAAATTTTAATCAGTATTTTCTATTATAATATGTTTGTTTACTGAATACTTCGCACAAAAAAAATAAAATATGTTTATCTATTGCTAGAAAAACAATTTGTGAAAAACTATACACAAATGTATTTAGTTAGTGGAAATAAAACTTCTCTACTTTTGAAAATCTCTGATGGATGAGATGAAAATAATACAGGGTTGTACTAGAATAGAAATAATTAAACAGTGTATTTCACATTGATAAGCTTTAAAAAATTTGCGGACACCCGTTGAGTTATAACAAGAAAATTATATAAGGTATTGGCACCAGTTATGGCCGCTATAAGAGCAAAATTTACTGTTTTTGTGATTGACGGGCTTCTTTTTTGTAATTCTCATGAACTCATGTTACTAATAAAACAAGTAACTCTTTAATAATAAAATAAATTACACTAATAATTAGTTTAAATGTCCACCATTTTGACATCTATTGGCCGATTGTCATCAAATCACGCTGTAAGACAGTTAAATGTATACAGATTAATATTCAGAAATGGAAGTAATCAAATATTTCTAATTCAATACATTTAATTAAAAAATAGCCATTACTGGTGTCATATCCAATACCAGGGATGCTAGCGCTCCCCTTTTTTCCTCTTTTCCTTTTTTTGGAAAGTCGGCCCTAAAGTACCCTTTTTTCAAAAAATGTTCTCTTTTTCCTCTTTTTTGACTGATTTCGCCGTGAATGACTTCAAAATTAGAAATGTAAAAAAAGCTCAATTAGAAATGTATAGATGAAATGGTGAAAAATGACCAAAAAAAAAAAAGCTCTTCAAATTTTATATATAATATATTAAGAAATAATATCGCAAAAACGTAAAGTTAGAAAAAGTAAGAGTTAGAAAATTCCTCTTTTTGGTCTCTTTTTTCAAGAAAAAATTCCTCTTCTTTGGAAAGATAAGGGAATACTTATAACTGTTTAAAATACCAGTTTTAGGTTGTTTTTCCTTCCTTAATACGCCCCTGTAAAAATATGTGAGTAATATAATCTTTTATTTGACATGTTTATTTTTCACGCAAGTCCCCATTGATAAACTTGTCTCGAGTTTCGCGTTATCCAAAACTCAGAAAAGAACGCAATGCACAATCACTTATAAGATTTCGTTGGTCGTCTTTGTAACATTTTGCGCCATGTTAATAAAAAATATTAGGAAATCTTCCAATGAGATATAAAAATTCGTAATAAATCTTGCAGATATATCTTTGGGAATGAAATGGCGATGCGCATATTTTGCAGAATATATATATTCAGTCTTTTTAGTTTCGTGGACATAGGAGAGATATTTTACTATTACAATATGTATGGATATTATATTATTTGATAGTTTTTTATTTTATTTTAAAGTATGTCTTATGCTAGATAAAGGATTTACTGGTGAATACTACAATATATGGAATAAGTATTTCTAAAAGAAAATAGATAGGGTTGAGCGGTGTAAATATGAAACACTAAAAAAATGGGGTAAAAGTGAAACAAGCTTGCAACTAAAAAACTAATTTGTTTATAGGAGAATTATAAAAACTGACATCATCATTAAAGGTTTATTAAAGCGACCTGAAAATATGAATCGCCTAATAAGTGTTGTGTCACCCCTACAGATTTTTCTGTCAGTCGATGCCAAAACGTGTGAATTAAATTTTAATTCTTTGCACATAACTTTCTGTACAGCTCAGATATTAATTTAAGTTACAATTTCACATTGATATGTCACGAAGATAAATAAAAATAAAATATTTTCCATTAGAGGCCTGTTTCAATTTTCCCCTTACCTGTTTCACTTTTTCCAATAAATGATCAAAAAAATTTATTTATATATATTATTTAACTGTCTCAATAATTTTAATAAGAGATTTTGTTAATGACTCGAAAAAATCATCTCTTATAAAATATTTACTTATTAAAAATGATTATTTCTGTTTGACAAAATTCAGAACATTTTTATTTTCTTATCTTGAAAAATATGAAATATTAATTCAAAGATTGATGTTTTTTCATAAAGAGGAAAATAATAAATGTTTATTAAATTAGCGTCACAAACATCGATATTTTTAATATTAGTATTATTTTATATAAAAAACTGTGCAAAGGTATAATAATAATAAAATTTAATTCTGCTATTTTTTTGCAAAAAAATATATAAAATTGAATTATTATTATTTTTTTCATATGTTTGTTTCTGAAACATTACTTTTTAGTACGCACTTTCTTGCTTTATCCTGACAATATTCACAGATGTCCTGCTGCTCTGTGCATGTATGTAAGTACATATAAGTAATGTATATTAACCAGGGACGGATTAAGGAAAAAAATTATTTCATTTTATTTTTATAATTTATTTATATAGATATACAGTGTATTCCATGTTGATTAAGCCATAGGAAATTTAACATGGGGACAATTAGAAGTGTTGTAGTAACCTTTGATCGAATTTAACGATGTGTGATTGGTGCATTTTGAAATGCCGCCAAAAAATTTAATAAAATTGTCATTAGTATTTTGTTTTCAATTTTATATCTGCCAAAAAATATTAATATAATTTTATCTAGGATGCTTACTTTAATTTCATTAATGTATTTTATTCTTTACTAAAGTTGAAAACAAAATACTGTTGATTAATTTAAAATTTATCAGTTAGTTCCGAGACGGCATTTCAAAATGCACCAATCACACATCGTTAAATTTGACCAAAGGTTACTACTACATTTCTAATTGCCCCCATGTTAAATTTCCTATGGCTTAATCAACTTGGAATACACTGTATAAAGGGCCCTTTTTTTCTTCGTAAAGTATTAAAACGTCATTTTTATTATTGAAAATTGCCATTGGAATACATGTAAATGATTTTAAATGTCTTTTTAGCAAAATTTTCTATGATTTCTGTGAGTAATAGTTTCTACACTTGCGTTCATTGTGACTCTGATTTAAATGTAAAATCAGATGAAAGTGTTGAATAAACCAATAATATTGAATAATTTTTCATAACTCTATGTGTTTTCTTCATTTTTCCGCTTTTATAACAGTTTTTATTAGGTTTTAGGCCGTATCCCACTGTTGGACCAAAAAAAAAAAATGCCAATTTCAAGCTCCTCAGAAAATTGATGATAACTTTTTTATTTCGCAAGATATAGCATATCTTTGTACGGCAAAAGATAGATATTGATATGCTCTTTCGAACGGCGTATCAAGCATTAAATTATCTCATCATTTATAAAATTTATGGCCATAAAACAAAACCCTTTCCAATTCAAGTATATTTTTCAAAAATCCTAAACAATAATTCCGTAGTCCACGCAAGTGAAGTCGCGGGTACAGCTAGTATACATAATACATATGTGTGTGTGTGTGTGTATGTATGGATGAGTGCGTGGGAGGATGCTTAGAGCCAGAGAGTCGCATAAATATCGATCCGTATAAAAAGTTCATCAGAGATATAAACACTAGCCACATTAGAACGCAGAGTTGTCATATGTGTGTAAGTTATGTTGCGTGTCCGACTGATGTATCACCATTCCTTGCTTGGCTGGATACGTGTTTTATATTAAATTATTATATAAACATAGAGCTAACATATACCCTCTTCTCCCCCCCCCCCCTTTCTCTCTCTCTCTGTCTGTCTGAACACTCTTCAGTATTTATCGTTATTTATAAATGTATTAGCTTCGCCCGCTTGGACTACGGAATTATTGTTAAAAACACGATTAATTATTATCGTAATAATAACTAATCAAAACCTAACGTACCTAAAAATTACAAATAATTTTTTTCTGTTTAAATTTAAAAGTTAATAATTGAAAACAAAATAAACAACAACCGGCCGAATGAAGAATCTTCCCTCTCCCCGCGACACTTCATCATAGTTCGCGCGATTTGATGCGAATAATATGTTATTATTGTATTTATATTTCACGTTATTTCCTAAACCAAAAGACCAAATTGGATTCGGTAAAGGGCAAATTATATCTACATTAAGTACTTATGACGATGAAATCATTTATTTCGATAAGGATTCATGTTTTTAAATTTTCTTTGTAACATAAAAGCTTAAATATAAAAGTTAGACATATGATGTCGCTGACTTTATTGTAGATCTTTTGATTCTACACAATTCTTCAATACATTATTTTGTTTAATATTGAACGGTTTAAGCAGCGTATTGCAAAATAGCGCGCCGATGGCAAAATTTTTTCCGACTTGATTTACTATTATCGTCACTGCTTAGTTGTTATGTTAGAAACCATGTAAATCGGATAAGTGGTTCTCGAGTGATAAGCGCACTAACGGACAAACAGACAGACAGAGAGACGTTGAGCTTTATATATATATATTAAGGATAATTATATAAACATAGAGCTATACCCTCTTTTCTCTCCCTCTCTCTGTCTGTCTGAACACTCTTCAGTATTTATCGTTGTTTATAAATGTATTATTCATATTATTAAATTATTAAGTGTGGATCTTGCCTTCTGGGTATTAACCGTGTCAATTGAGTCAGCGTTTGTCGCACATTTAACAGCTTGTATGAAATTATTAAGAACTAGCTGCGTTCACGTGGAATTTTTTTTTTTATCGGTGACTGTGGGGTAGCACTGTAGATGCTGAGAGACAGTGGTGAGGCGTGGAATTTTTAATAAGGGAAGCATATTTTGTCAATCTTCCATCTCCTATCATCAAAAAAAACTAATTATGAAACACCTTAAGTTCACCTTTTACTTTTTTAAATAAATTCTTATATATTCATATAGTAACTAAATGATTCTACGACTTATTTTCTAGTATTTTAGTCGATATTTGTATGACGAGTTGAAGGAAATTTTACTAAAATATTTCTAATTTTCTATTTCATTAAAAGTATGTTTATTGTATAGAAAATGACGTGAAAAGTTGTTTGTTTCAAACCGCAGGTCTGTATCTCAAACCGTTCTCGAGATATAGCCTCTCAAAGTTTTAGTTTTTTCAAATTTTTGGAGAAAAAAGTCCATAACTTTTGAACGCGTGGTCGGAATTGATTTTAGTTGACGGATTTGAAATCAGCGTGTCAAAATCTATATAATGACATGTATAATACTTTAAAATCCGACAAAAAAAATTTCGTCAAAAATCGACATTTTTTTAAGGTATACCCCTTTGAATTTTTTCGATTTTTCGCGAAATTTTTTTTTCCGAGTTTTAAGGTATTATACATGTCATTATATAGATTTTGATACGCTGATTCCAAATCCGTCAACTAAAATCAATTCCGACTACGCGTTCAAAAGTTAGGGCCATTTTTCTTCAAAATTTTGAAAAAACTGAAACTTTGAGAGGCTATATCTCGAGAACGGTTTGAGATACAGACCTGCGGTTTGAACAGTTCAACTTTTCACGTCATTTTCTATACAATAAACATACTTTTAACGAAATCAAAAATTCAAAATTTTTTAGTGAAATTTCCTGCAGTGAACTTCAACTCGCCATACAAATATCGACGAAAAATACAAAAAAATAAGACGTAGAGGTATTATAGTTTCATAATTGAGCGTGTATAATGATATTTTTGATTTTTGGTTAAAATGTTACCACTGCTTTAAAATATCGAGGAATTTCACAACATTTTGATTCCCAGTAGATAGCGTTAGCTGGAAGCAACCGTGCAAATTCTTTATAATACCGGGCATTAGTGAAACTATTTTAATTTATATAGGAACGTATATATTTAAACTTTTATTTATATACAAACAATTATAAACTAGTTGGAAGAAAAATATATGAAATCAAAATGCTCCATCTAACAACAATAATTAAAATCAAAAACAACCGACGTAAAACTTTTATAATACACAATAATAAAAGTTTGCGTTTGTTGAAAAACTGTACTTGAGTCTGTCCCAACATAAAACTTAATATGTATATTTCTTTAAACACGTCATTTGGATAATTTTTACTTGTTCTGACAAGTTGAGACTGCCGCGTGAAGTTTGTGCAAGTAAATTATTTAACTATCCAATGAGAAAACTGCATGGAAAAGTTCCTATACTAGTGTTTCTTACTCTGAGCAAGTTTCAATAGAAATAGAAATACAGGTGGTAGTGTAAACCAGTGGTTCATAAACAATTTTATTTAACGTACAAGAATTTTAGAGTAAATATGTATAAATTTAATATAGCTTATTAAATATCTTTTGGAACCACTGGAATAGACAAAATTCAGAATTGGTTTCCCTATAATTTTCAATAATATTACAAATAAAAAACTTTTTGAGAAAAACATAAAACGATTTAAAAAAAAACCTTAAAAATACTGAAAAGTATATAATAAATAAATTTAACAGTTTTTTCTTAAAAAGTTTTTTATTTTTCTCTTTTCAGTCCATGGTCAGATTCTATTGAAATTTATATGGAACCACCTCGGGAATATACTCTTTCAAGACGAATAAAATCGTTCAAATCGGTACAGACGAATTTGAGTTATGCTTACATACATAAAAAAAATTATTTATTGAATTGAGAATCTCATCTTTTTTTGAGGTCGGTTAAAAATAGAAATCATTATGTAAAAAGAACAGTTGTTTTGGGACCACTGAAATAGACAAAATCCAGAATGAGTTAATATACCCTTCCCTATAATTTTTTATGGTATCCCAAAAAAATCATAATTATAAAGTAACAATAAAAAGTGTGTTAAATATGTTTTGGAACCACTGGTGTAGACAAAAAAAAACAGACAAACGAGTAAAACAATATTCTATATAAACCAGAGAAAGTTTTCCAAGATAAAACACAAGACAGATATTAATGCTGAGTTAATGTATTACTTTAGTTTAGAAAAAGATAAATGATCAAATAATTAACCTGCTCAAGTATAAACGATGAATTGTATAATTTATATTCCCTCTTAATGTACAGGTATTATAAAGTTATATTTTATGTTTTATACGCCAGAATAAAGGTTGATTATTTATATACATATATTCAGAGTTTTATTTACGTTTCTTAATATATAATAAAACTGCTAATTAATTAATTTTTTTATTTTTTATTTTCATCTTCTACATAAATCATTATTTTATTACCCCATAAAATAAATATTAATGAATTAAATTAAATTTCAACCCTCGATAAAAGTCAGAAATCAATTTGTATTTGACAGGTGCATATAATTTTTAAAATGTATGATTATTTATAAAAATCAATTTATCGTTTCGGTTTTTTACTTGTATATTTTCATGATTTTGTAATTCAAATTTCAGATAAGGTACTAGCACCAATCTTGAATCATATCCCAGTAATGGCAAATTTTTAATTAAATGTACTGGATTAGAAATATTTGTTGATATTTGATTACTACCATTACTGAATATTAATCTATATACATTTAACTGTCTTACAGCGTGATTTGATGACAATCGGCCAATAGGTGTCAAAATGATGGACATTTAAACTAATTATTAGTATAATTTATTTATCAATTATTATATTATCATAGAAACTGCCTTACATTGTTTCAAATTTGACGATTCTTTCTTTTATATCCTTTGTGTCGTAGTACTTATAATTTTTTAATCATTAATAAGTGTCCATCATTGGATGCCCATTACTGACTTTACTTTATCCATTACTAGAGAAAAATCATAAACAAAATAAAAGGCTATTTTTAATTTTTTTTTAATAAAAAAGGTAATTGTTTTATTAGAAACATAATGACAAAAAACCAGTACCTATACCTTACTCTTAAAGCACCCAAGACTGGTGCTAGTAGCTTACGTTAATGATAGACCTTATAGTAATCGCAAATACACTTCCCTAGTGAGAGTTATTCAACTTCCTTTTCATAATTACAAGGTAATTTCAAACCAACCTTAAATATCTCAAAACTATAATACCTATATTATATAGTATAAATTATAGTATAATACAGTAAAAGCTCCTTATTCGCGTTTCCTTCATTCGCGTTTTCACTATTCGCGGATTAAAAAAATGCGACCCAATTCCTATATTCGCGGCTAAAGATTTCTTTATTCGCGGATCTAATCAGGAAACGTGACATTTAATTTGAAAAATCTTAGTGAAGGTTTAAGAATGGCAAATGAGCTTTGTGATTTCTTTATGAAAATTGATCCGTCTATGGAACGAAGTCTTATTTTTAAGAGGCAAATTGCTAATGCCACTGCTGAATATCAGTCTGAATTGAAGGAGCTTTTAAAAACTGCCAAGCAAGAAAAAATTACAAAATTCTTTAAACCATTGCCTAAGCCTGAAGATAATAATTAATCAATATTGTCAAAAACTTCAATTAAATTGATTTTTTTATATTGTATTTGTTTATTTATTTTGTCACCTAGGAACGTATCCCCTATAATCCCATATAAATTACCATTCCGTATTCACGGTTTCTGTATTCGCGGCATATTTATGGAACATATACCCCGCGAATAAAGAGCTTTTACTGTATATATAATTTTTATCAAATAATGTAACGCGTAATCCTAGAAGTTTTCAGTTAAATCTCTATTATACATATTAGTGTACTTATCACCTTGAGCTAAAATGAACTCCAGCTTCAAAGTAAGCTTATCACATGTTCCTTTATAAAGATATTTAGTTCAGTATGTTGTGAAAGAGTTTCAGATAACAGAGAACCCCTTCTGTTCACGCAATCAATAAACACCCTAGCCCCAACCCCCTACATGTGAAGAGGGGAAAAAATACTAGAGGATATTTCGCTTTGGGTATAAAGATATACAAGAAGTAGTACTTTCATGCTGGTTGAAGACACTGCTCTGTTGTATTGGCTTGCAATCGGCTTTACTGCATTACTTTTTTTTGTTAGGTTGAAATTAATCTTAGGCGAATGATTTCGATTTTATACTTTATTTTTATTTTTTGTGGTTTTAGATTGCTTTGTAATTGGTTTAACTGTATCCATGTGTAATATGTAAATCCCCCCTCCCTCTTAACAAATTAAGCGAAACGAATTCAGTGGTGTAATAAGACTCATGTAAAAAAAACAGTTGGATCGGTCTGGATTTTTATGTACACATAGAAGATACTTATACAAAGCTAACTAATCACCAACTAGTCTCTCGCCGCGCTAACTTTTCAGTACCTCTGAGTTTGTTGCGAGAGATTGTAACGAATGCTCAATTTTATAAAAACAACCAACAAATAATCTTAATTTTTGTAAAATATTCTTAAGTCTTTTTTGTTTCTTATTTGTTCAGGTAATAGTTCGATCCTTAAAGTTTATGGTGCATGTTGATTTCTATTGTTTATTAAGTATTTTTCTTTATAAAATAAATATAAATTTACCGTAGTACCTTAGGGATAATAAGGCCCACCAAATTTAAAATTGGGCTTTTTATTAGGTATATATTACAATTTATGATCACATATTTTATTCTAGATTGGTATGTCATTTTTATTTACTAATAGTTCTATAAAAAAATCATCTACAACGAAGAAATAACGTGGTCTGGCGAGAGTTTAGCAGCTAAAACAGTGATGGACACTTACTAATGATTACAAAATGATAAGTACTACGACACAAAAGATATAAAAGAAATAATCGTCAAATTTGAAACAATGTAAAGCATTTGCTATGATAATATAATCATTAATAAATAAAATACTAATACTTAGTTTAAATGTCCATCATTTTGACACCTATTGGCCGATTGTCATCAAATCACGCTGTAAGATAATTAAATGTATATAGATTAATATTCAGAATTGGTAGTAATATCAATTCAGTACATTAAATTAAAAAATAGACATTATTGGGGTCATATTCAAGACTGGTGCCAGTGCCTTATACATTTTTTTAAAGGGGCGTTAATGTTTATGATTAAAAATAAAAGAATATGTTATAGCTTATATTAATATTTTTTTACTTCAATTAATTTTAATTTAAATAAAATATCAAATCATAAATTATAATAAAATTGAAATTAATGAAACCATGTTTTAAGAAAGAATTCGTACGTGAATAAATCTTTTTAATGAAGTGCGGAGTCTCTTTAAATTACAAAAAAGTCCTAAAGCCTTTAGAAATTACCCGCAAAACATTAACGCAATGGTTTTAGCATCGGTACAGACGAAATATGTTTATGCCTTTACAAGAATCTGAATAGAATAAGGGGATGGGAACTAAATACTCGCTTTCATTTGAAGAAATAACAGTTTATTATATTCATATGTCACATAAACGTGAACTTGTTCCAAAATCTCGACAGATTTATTTATTGCGACGTAGTTTGATTTGTTAATTAATTTGGGTCAAATGAAGAAATACATTTTTTAACAACTTCCAGGACTATTATTTAATCCTTACAAAAGAGCTGGTTAAAAATTAAACTTTTTTTACGTGCAAATGTAAAATTAAAAATCTGTTTAATCGACTATCATAACAGACATCTAGGGGTGTATCGGAATTCCCGCTGAAATTCACGATTTTGTTCCGGTTACTAAAAAATTCATAAATAATATACGATATTTTTGTTTAAAAACTGAAACATAAATATAATAATTTATGATATAACAACATTTTATTAACCAAAATTTTAATGGAAACAATCATTTCATAACATAAATGCAGTTTTTATACATTTTCTTCAGTATAAGTATTGTTGTAATTATAACTTTAATAAATTGACCATAATTATTCAACTTATTTGTTAGTTTATCAGTTTTAATATGTTTATAATGGGGGAAGGGGGTCGCGACGGTCTTTGGGCACTTGATACTATTAAAGATAATTGTGTAAGTTATATTTAAAAAAAAGTTTGAGTCTGTAGGATCATGCCAAGCTGAGATATTAACTATTCAATTTACTTCTTTGTTAGTTTATGAGTTTTAATTTGTTTTAAAAAAGGAAGGAGGTCGCGAGGGTCTTTAAGTGCGTGATACTTTTAAAGATAATAGTGTAAGCTACATTTAAAAAAATATTTGAGTCTGTAGGATCGCGCCAAGCTGAGATATTAATTATTCAATTTATTTGTTAATAATAGGGGAAGGGGGTCGCGACAGCTTTTTGGCACTTGATACTCTTAAAGATAATGGTGTAAACTATATTTTTAAAAACTTTGAATTTGTAGAATAGCGCCAAGCTGAGATATTAATTATTCAATTTATTTGTTAATTTATCAATTTTAATTTGTTTATAATAGGGGAAGGGAGTCGCGACAGTCTTTGGGTACCTGATACTCTTAAAGATAAACCGAATCCAATGCACTAGTAATATATAAATAACAAAAATACTCTCCTTATACCCAGGAGCCAGGTGTGGAATAATGTCTTTATGGACACTTGTACAGAGATTTTGTTCATATATAGTGTGTTTATCGATTCTTTTTTCTCAAAAGGTATATATGTATACTTAGTTTGCAGAAGTTTCAAAAGGAAACTTCTCCGTGCAGTTGGGACGAGATAAAGTGAATGCCTTCATGTCTTTGGGGGTTTAGATTTTCGTTATGTATTCATTGTATAAACAGTTGTTTTTAAGTTAATAAAATATAAGTTTTTAATTTTTTTATCTAGGAATGTATTCTTGGCTTATTTATTAGTTTTTTTAAAGTGAATCTTGTTTAGCGACTTAAACTAAAAATATACACCTTAACCACAAAAAAACAATGTTACTCTACACGTGTTTCGACTTTACAAGAAGTCCTCATCAGGAGCCAGTGAAGAAATCTATAGTTTATTTTCTATCTTTTATTAGTTTGTCAGAAATGTTTTAATAAAATAAAAATTACGTACACTGTGACTTTAAGTATTACGTATAAGAAAGGCCCTTTTTTATTCGAAAATTTGATGTACCAGTAAAAATATTAATTTTATATAAAAAAAAAACATTTTTCGCTTTTCACATTCATCGATTTGTGTTTTTTTTTAAAGCATTTATTTTGTATTAAATAATAATTTAAAAATATCATACAACCGTGTATTAAAATAATTGAGATAAATGTAAAACAAAAATGGATTTCAATATTTTGATTAACCGTAATTAGACATAATTAAATGCCCTGTTAAATTATATTTGTTTTTATTTTATTGCTTCCTCGCAACATCGAAGATACGAGAAGCTTTGTGATCGTTCCAGATTGAGACAAAAAAAATGTTCTCCGATTTCAAATTTAGATTAAAATTGTCAAAAAATTAAAAATATACGAAAAAATAATCAGGTGCGTTTTAAGAAAAATTTCGAACTAATATTTTTTAGTAAAATTATATAAAAATTAAACGGTTAACCAATTCCAGGCATTATATCTAAACACTATCGGTTTTTATTTAAATTGTTCAATAATTAACCACCTTTGGTGAATTTAGTACGAGGAAGCACTGTGCATTTACTTGGCAAATGTTTTTTTATTTAACAATTAAGTTCGTGGTTGGAAAACTTATTAAACTCCTTCGAACTAAACCAACTTGGAAAATTACCCCCCCTAAATGAAAATATATATAATCAACACAAAAACCAAAACTATTCAGCATCTCGGAATGTAAACAACTGAACACAACTAATTATACAAAATCTTTGACCCTCGTCACAGAAGGGTTAAATAAGTGAAATAATTTCGATCGTCATTTCAAAGACTTTGCAAAGTTACCAAGATGTCTCATAGCGAGTACTCGAGTGTAGGTACAGACAATTGTTCTTGGCGTTTGGTATAATATGAAGAGAGTGGCGCACTGTAAATGCGGCCTTCATGTGAACTAACAAATGCAATGCTACTAGATCTATAGATCTATGTATCTATCTTCCAGTTTTTTTATTTTTTGTATGTGACAAATTTGATGTATTATGCATCTATATGGTTTCAAATTGAAGTAAGGTGAAGTGGGGTAAATGCAATATCAGAGGTCTATTATTATTTTTCTATGTAATTTACTATATGTTGAAAGCTTTAAATACCTTATTTATTATCTACTATAACTCAGAAAGTTCGTATCTGATCTCAATAAATAGTCGATTTAAAACTGAAATTTTTTTTTTTATATTTCCTATAATGTTCTAGATTCTAGAATATATAGGGTAAAACTATACATTACGCCCCAGTTTTATGGAATATTTAATAAAAAATAAAATATCAGATCAAATAAATTGCTTCCTCGCAATAAGATACGAGAAGCTTTGTGATCGTTTTAGAAAGAGACAAAAAAAATGTTCTCCGATTTCAAAATTTTAAATTGATCTTTCCGTTTCACGTCAAGACAAACATTTTTCGTTCCGTGTCTGTCTGTCTGTGTGTCCGTCTGTTCCCTGAATCCTTGTCACAGGCATAACTCGTGAACTACGGAACCGATATTATTGAAACTTGGTCGGATGGTTGGGTCTGGCTTGCGGACGGTCCCATTTCAAAATCATGTGCAAAGGGAAGGAGAGACTTTCCAAAATATTTATTTTTTCAAGATATCTCAAGAACGACACATGTTACGTGAAAATTGTATAGAATATTTTTTGTAGAGCATTAAATTTCCTATAATACGGGTCTACAACGTTTGTTGTAAAATATTCCCTTACTACTTCTTCAACACCCTGTAGCTCAAAGCGTGTTGACGATAGATCCCCCTTTTCATTACAATTTTTTACTCACAATGACCCAGGGAATCAGCTCCTAAAATATCTGTATCTCAAACTGGACCACCCTGTACATTGACTTTGTTTTATACAATGTATGTCAGAACAAAAAGATACATACAAATTAGAATAAATGCCCATACTTAAAAAGTTCGACCCTGCTAGGTTATATTAATTAATTGGATAACGGAAATTTTATATTAATTAAAAAATATCCCTAAGTTACGAAATATTATAATCTGCGCGATTTCAGTTTCCATCTGTTTGTAATTTTTGAAACCAAGGTTGTATTCATTTATTGGATATTACATTAATTGAAAAATGTTCTTGGAAAATTAATTAGTGGAAAGTGAGCGGGGTTCGCAGACTGATCTTGTTTCTGCGGAAATGTAATATTTTAATCATTTCGGCGATGAGATCAGCCTGTAAAACCCACTATTCAAAGTCATCACACAAAAAAATACAGTGCTGAAATAACGTTACATTTTTGTACTAAATAATATATAAAATATATATAAAATACTCCTCTGAAACTTCGTGAGTGGATTCATTTTGGCGTAACCTACAACTTTTTTATTTTTGAAAATTCTGAGAATTGGGGCGTTTTTGATGTGGCATGCGTCAAACATGTTAAGGGCTTTAAATTTTGAAATAAAAAATACTCCTCTGAAACTTCGTGAGTGGATTCAGTTTGGCGTAACCTACAACTTTTTTATCTTCGAAAAGTCTGAGAATTGGGGCGTTTTTGATGTGGCATGCGTCAAACATGTTTAGGGCGTAGGTCAGGGCAAAAGACCCTTGATTTTTGTAGGCCAGTATAACCATAACATTTTACTATTATTTTTCTAGCAATTGAGCAAAAATCAGCCGGTTATTTATAAATTACATAACATCATGAATTTGCCATGTTGAGGGTGTATTATGCATCTACATGGTTTCAAATTGAAGTAAGGTGAAGTGGGGTAAATGCAATATCAGAGTAAAAGAAAAAACGGTCAAATGCAATATTTTTCTAGGTCAATATATTTCCCGATGTTTGAATTATAAAAACTTGTAATTTAAGTAAAAAAGAAAGGGTTATTCGTAAATTTCCTATAACTATCATCGTTAAATTGACAGGACAATAAATAAAAAATCAATAAAAGATCGTAAATTTTGTAAACCAGGTAATTTCACTTAAGCTTTTCTGATTTTTGTGTGGTTTTGTAGGGGGGATTCATCTTACATGCCAAAAATTTTTGAAGCCAATTTCCCCCTTCAGAAAAAAGGTCAATTTTTTTTTCTTACCATAGTATTCAATAAGTTTCTCCAGCAAAGTTATAGCTATTAAGTTCCTCTTTCGAATGATATGTTAACATCCGCGAAAAATACATTTACAAACAAGTTATGAGCAAATAAGACTATCCACCTTACAAACGTTTCCCATATGCAAACCCAGTTTAAAAAGCAAGAAGATCCATTTAAAATAATTAAATCTTCACACATTATTCATGCCACTGCTCATGAAACTAATAGCTACCAACTTAAACAAACATTGAAACAAAAAGACAGAATTTAATATCACGAGAAACTGTATTATTATTATTATTTATATGCAGCAAAGATTAATAACACTTTAGAGGCAGTGATAAAATACATACATAGAAGACAACTGGACGCTTATAAAAATAAATTGTAGTGCACTGGTTATATATTACACCATACACCAGCGATTTTAATTCTGGAGTCCGCAAACCGGGTAAAATGAGTCAGTAAATACAATATTGTAAGGTACTGGCATCAGTCTTGGCAAAGACTCCAGTAATGGCAAATTTTCAATTAAATGTACTGAATTGGAAATATTTGTTGATATTTGATTACTACCATTTCTGAATATTAATCTATATACATTTAACTGTCTTACAGCGTGATTTGATGACAATCGGTCAATAGGTGTCAAAATGGTAGACATTTAAAGTAATTATTACTATAATTTATTTATTAATTATTATATTATCATAGCAACTGCTTTACATTGTTTCAAATTTGACGATTGTTGCTTTTATATCTTTTATGTCGTAGTACTTCTCATTTTGTAATCATTAGCAAGTGTCCATCACTGAGTACTCATTACTGGTTTAACTTTATCCATTCCTGGAAAAAAACATAAACAAAATAAAAGGCTTTAATTTAAAAAACAAAATATACTTGCGGACTTTGGTAATAAAATTTATTTAATAAAGAGTTACTTGTTTTATTAGTAACATGAGTTCACGAAAGTTACAAAAAAGAATCCCGTCAATCACAAAAACAGTAAACTTTGCTCTTATAGCGGCCATAACCTTATAGGGTTCTTGATTATGAAAAGTTTGACACACACTGAATTAAAACATATATAGTATGTGTTGGAATAGGTCATTGCGATTTGCAGCAATATTATACTAGGGGGAGGGGGAGGAGGGGGGGGTATTGTCGCAATGGACCCCCGTTGAGAGACAATCGTGTCCAACAGAGTTGAAATTTTAGTGCTGGTATATTCTAGAGTTGTTATTACAAATTTAGGAATTATAGTTTGCAAAATGGTGCTTTTATAAAATTAATTGTTCTTACAAAAGTTTTTTGTTTGTTTGTATAACGGTTTTAATAGCCACATGAAAATTCTTGTGACTGTGTTAGATTTAATTAGAAATTTTCAAGTAAAGGTCTTTGAAAACATGCATTTTCATGTTTAAACCGTGATATTAAACTAGAATACGATAAGGTACGAGCACCAGTCTTGGATCATACCCCAGTGTTGGACACTTGTTTAATTAAATGTAATAAATTAAAAATATTTATGTACAAACTAATAGTAATAATAATATTTTTACTAATTATTATATATGTATTATCATAGCATCTGCTTTATATTGTTTCTTTATTTTATAATTTTTGTGTCGTAGTACTTATCATTAGCAATGGGTGCCCATTATTGATTTTACTTTATCCATTACTGGAGAAAAAAACAAACAAAATAAAATACTATAATTAAAAAAAAAAACTTTATTTGCGGACTTTGGTAATTAAATTGATTCAATAAAGAGATACTTGTTTTATTAGTAACATGAGTTAAAAAGAATTACAAAAAAGCCCTTAAAGCGATCAAGATTTGTGCCAGTACTTTAAAGCGTTTTACAGCATCCTCAAGATATGTATTTTCAGAACTGAAATAAAGACTGTTGCAAATTTTGAAAAGAGATTAAAAAAAATCGAGCATATCAAGAGGTGCATGATATGCACAAATATGTACAAGAAAGTATCCTCAGCAGGCCATGGTTTACCAAAAAAAAGACAATATATCACATGCAAGCTATCCCCAACATCTAAAAAAAATAGAGTTGATACAGATGTTTTCAGCTCCGACCACATCTTTAAATGTAAAAATAATAAAAAACAGATTGATAAATTTAAACTTCAACAAAAAAATTAACATAGAACATCACAACGAAATTCTAATTAAAAAATTTGGGGGGTATATGTAAGAAAAACATTGCTCGGTTAAAAACACAATAACTTTTTTATATATGGGGCAGTATTATCTACGTTTTTGGAATTCCTATACTGAAATGATCGCTTATAAAAAAATATTATCTGTAATAATTAATATTATAAAAACTTCTACTATAACGTTATTTCGCTGAACGAAAAAAAATAATATTATCGAGGCAAATTCTTTAAATGCAAATATTTGCAGTGAAGTACTTCCGTTTTAAAAATATTCTCATGGGAAGGGAGAGAAAGCGGTAAAGGTTAAAGAGCCCGCAGTTAAAATGGACCTTAACGCGATAGGCCTATCCATATCAGAGCCTGGCCTCAAGCGATTTCTCAAATTCGTTCTGATAACGGTGGAAGTCAAACAGTCCAGTCGATTGAACCATTTTATTAATAAAATTCACATATATGAGCTACCAGGATAGTGAAAAAATTATTTTTATATTTGTTCATTATAATAAATTTGAATTTGATTAAAACAATCTTTTGAATTTATATATATAATAATTTTACAAGAACAATTTATTTTCAAGTGAAAAACTGTATCTTTAATAATAATTTAATATTACACTGCACCTCTACCATTTTTTTGAGTTGTCATTTTAATATTTTAAAAGGAAATTAGTAGTAAATTATGAAATTTTTCTTTGATATTAAAAACTTTGTTTCTATGTAGACAAAAATAATGTATTTTCAAGTAAAATAAATTTTAATATATAAAAACGTTAGTGCGTATATATGTGTTCTCATCTGGGTTAAACCACTGGACGTATCGAACCCATATTCACACCATATGTTCATTTGGTACTCCGTTAGATTTTATAATTTTTGGACCCAGTAGGTGGCGCTGGAATCGAGGTATTTACGAAAATGTGTATTTATAGTCTGATTTTTTAACAAATTATTTTTGGGCAGAATAACGTTTACTGGGTCAGCTAAAACAACAATTACAACCCTCCATACGTGACAGAGAGTGATATATTAACTCCGTGCAAAGTCGGGAGGGTTCTGCTAGTTTTATAATAAATATTACACCGCGCCTCCACCATTTTGTATTTCAAGTTAAATTAATTAGTATTAATTTAAATGATTTGATATTAAAAACGTTTTTTCCTAGACGAAGAATCAAATGTGGATATGACAGTTGTTTTATTTCAATAACGATTATTAATTGTCCTTTATAACAATGGGCATTAAAAAACCATCGTTAAGACAGTCCTTATAAAAATTTTATCTAAAAATTCAACGCAGATTTTAATAATTTTTCATATTTTTCCATTATATTTTTTTACTTTTTTGTAATTTTTGGCAACAGTACAAATTTGGGATGCCAGACAACTTACACCAAAAAATATATAAAGAAAACATGGTCCCGTTTGAAGTAAGAAATCTTTTTGTATGGGGGCCTGTCTATCAGTAAAAATTTCAAGAATTAAAAAAAATCTTTACATTAACATAATTATCTTGAAGACGATCACTTATAGTCACCACATGAGATGAAATATGAAGTATCTAATCACAAATAATAAAGTTAGTGCCGTCTGGCACAACCTGATGCTAATAATTCGCTTGTGTCAACGGAGTAAACACCACATCTGAAATATCAATTTCTTTATAGCGAAATACTATTACAATAAAATGCGCTCACGGTCGTTCGTACATAACTAGATAAAATGTAATAGAGGAGAAAGCCATTATGTACAGAACCGGATCTCTGTATTTTTTTTGTTGCCCAAAATTTTATTATTCCTTATTATATTAACTTATGTCCGGTATTATAAACGAGCTAGCTTGCAAGCACTTCCAAATGAGGTTTCAAACGTATCTGACAAATCTCTTTAAGTTTCATGCAATGTTTGACAGTGTATGTAAACACCAACGGTATTAAAACAGTGGTGATATTATGAAAAATGTTTTGCTCTAAATTTCTTACATTTTTTACTTTTACAATTGCAATGACTTTTCTACACATTTTATTATTTTATTTATTTATTATGTATTTTTTCAATTTTTTGCACTACACAAAAACTGCAGAAACAAGCTATAACTACACACTAAAATAACCCCTGCCTCCCTGACAGAAAAACAAAGAAGGTCGTTAGGTAAATAGAAATATAAAATTACATTAATTTATGCCAAACATGTTTCACGGACCCCCGGAAAAAGTTCCGCGGACTCTAGTTTAAGAACCGCTGGTCTAGTACAACATACCAAAGACTAGTCTGATGCCGGCCCAGCACACACAAGATGACTGGCGTGCCGCCAAAGATTTGGCGCTGGTCTCATACCCGAATCGCTGCATCAAGTCTCCTACCCTGCGCCGCCACCATCCGCAGCCACTTCTAAATATTATGCATAAAAGAAATCACAGCTTCCGTATCCGGCAGAGATCTCAATGCGGCATTGCAACAACGTTGTCATGTGGAATGCCAGATGATACCAAGAAAGCCATGAATATAAACATTTCATTTACTTCAGGGGTTGATAGATTAAATTAACCAGTGGTGTAAACTGAGGAATTGCTTGGGGCCCCCATTAATATTTTATAACTAAAGTGGCCTTATTGGTGGAGGTCCCAAATCAATCTTTTATAAACTCATTTTTTGTCGAATTTTGAAGAATTATAAGATAAAGGTACCAGTTATGGCCGCTATTACTCTTTATTAAATCAATTTAATTACAAAAGTCCGCAAATATAGTTTGTTTTTTAAATTATAGCCATTTTTTTTGTTCATGTTTTTTTTCTCCAGTAATGGTGAAGGTAAAACCAGTAATGAGCACGGAGTGATGGACACTTGCTAATGATTACAAAATGATAAGTACTACTGCACAAAATATATAAAAGAAACAATCGTCAAATTTGAAACAATGTAAAGCAGTTGCTATGATAATATAATAATTAATTAATAAATTATACTAATAATAATTAGTTTAAATGTCCACCATTTTGACACCTATTAGCCGATTGTCATCAAATCACGCTGTAAGACAGTTAAATGTATATAGATTAATATTCAGAAATGTGAGCTCCCAAATTCAAATTTGTCTGGAGCAAAAAAAACTTGTAAAAGACAAATCCTGAAATTTCTGAAATATTGCACATATTTTAATACAATTTAATTATAATTTTTTCATAATACGCGCTTATCTTAAATCAATTTTCATATAGTCTAACTCTAAATAGTGTTTTGTACAATAAAAATCCCATCAAAATCAGTCCAGTAGTTTTTGTGTCAAGTCAGAACGAACAGACATACGAATAAAAATTCTTTGTATACGCAAATTTTTTTAAATATTTTTATTATAAAACGAAACCATCAGATTTATTATTAGTATGATTATTTTCTTACATTATCGATGATTCTATGAATCGAAATCAAACTTACAAAATCTGTTTCAATACATTTTAATGTTTAGTACAAATATATGTAGCTAATTAGAAATGCATAAAGTTTTACAAAAACTACCTCGTTGGAAAGTTTTCCAAAGAGCAAAGTCCAGCGGCTGCAATGTCAGAAAGAGGTGCCCCTTTACCCCTTCCCCCCTCCCTCCACTGTTATTTGTTCGAATGAATAACGAATAAATTCAACCGACTGACAGTTTCAGGAACATTTTTATTTACATTCAGTGAATTGAATTAATTAGAAAACGGAAATAAAAAAGGAATTCTCCGCTACGAAGGAATTTTGACAGAGCGTTTTAAGGAAGAAGTATTAATATTTCATTCAATATAGTTTTCTGCTCATTTATTTTTGATTGTCGCAGTAATTTTATATATACATACATATATACATACTTTTTTGCTTATGAATGAATTAGTTGCTGAATTTATAAATAAAAGATTCTATTTTCCTTAATTTCTTTTTGACGAACGATATTTAACAATATTGCTAATATTATTAATGCAAAAGTAACTGTGTCTGTCTGTCTGT
The DNA here is from genome assembly GCA_961205875.1 of Sialis fuliginosa. Taxonomy (NCBI): domain Eukaryota; kingdom Metazoa; phylum Arthropoda; class Insecta; order Megaloptera; family Sialidae; genus Sialis; species Sialis fuliginosa. The sequence goes on along the minus strand of OY540813.1, from coordinate 2,548,368 downwards.
TTGTTACCTTTTCATGACTAAACCACTGAACCGATTTTGATGAAATTTGGCAGGGAGATAGCTTGCATCCTGAGGAAGGGCGTATCCTGAAAATTGATTAAATAAAAAAATGGATGTGTGACATTTGTACGCGCGAAGGTTATACTTTTTTGGCGAAGACATCTATCGTGCAAATACGAAACTAAAAACCTGTTTTATCGATTATCATACTTAAATCTGTATTATTTACCTAAAATAACTTCATGGTGTTGTTTTAACTAGTTTATTATAAATATTTTATATGATTCATAAACGTAATAATTTTGTGTGTTTTTCAAATAAAATTTTGATTTAATTAAAAGTACTAAAGAACGTCACATTTTTCTGGCTAATTTATCATTTTTATTGAGGAAACTCAAGCCTCGCTAATTTTATTTCTGGATGGTATAACTTTTTTTAAGTTTTCTTTCTTATGAGATATATATCTCAGATAAAAAATTACGTAATTTATCACAATTTGTAATTCTTAGATTATTTAACGAAACTAACGGTGTCGTTGTTTCATCAAATCTCATTAAAAAATACAAGAACCAAGTAAAATATTACTTGCAATATATTATTTGTATAAAACATGATAATACAATAATCCAATTCAAACTGAAAAATAATTAGACGGATATTAATTATTTAAATGATACAAATTCGTTGTATTTTAATTAATCAAATAAACTGTCAAAATAACTTTTATAAAGCTGTAATTGGTGCCACAGGACTTTCTTATACGCTGTTTATTTATTTTTTTAAGATATCTCAAGAATGACACATGTTACGTGAAAATTTTATAGAATCGTTTTTCTAGAGGATTCAATATTTAACGTCACCACAATGTTTTTTGTAACATATTCCCAAAAAACTAAAATTTATTAGTGACTCCCTTGAGCCTGTCTTGCAGAGCGAAGTTTTTCTAAAAAGGTTTAATAAAATATTGTATGGGGGGGGGGGGGGGTGATAATTGTGATTGAAAATTGGGTCGCAAATACTAAAAGGTTGAGAAACGCTGGTCTAGATACATTATATATTTGATATACATGATATATGTACATGAACTTTTTTCTTACCTTTAATCAAAGAACAGGAATATAGATTTATTTTGTTTAATTTGAAGCATCCGTATTAAGTAAAATTCTGCATGCTTTCTTTTGCATCGATATTGCTCGTAAACGGTTTATCCTATGATAAATGAGCAAAGTATTTTTTTGTGTATTTTGTCTCATACAGTCTTATTCAAATTTTTAACTCAGGAAAAAATTAAAGAACAAAAAAATACTAGATAAAAATCGATGGGCCTCCTGGCCCCTTACAGCCCTGGTTTAAATTATAATTGGTTAATACTGGAAATCAATAATACTTATTCATACTAAACCCCGTATCAAATTTCGTAACTTTAACTTAATGGGTTCTCCAGATATTAAATAAAAACTAATTTTGAATAAAATCTTTGGAGGGCTGTAGCCCCCTTACGAAAAATTTCCGGACACATGTTCATATAATGTTTTTTGCTTAAAATATGTCTCTTAATTTACTGTTCAAATTTGGCACGACAACACTGAATCACCCTGTATACAAAGTTTAACCAAGTATAAATGTTCAAGCAATGATATATGGCATTAGTTGTACATAAGTCACATTGACTTCCGAGTAATTAATACATAGGCGCACCACGCACCTATACATTACATTTTTAGTAGAAAGTTTGTAATTGTCAAGCAATGATATACGATAGTTACACACTTACTTGTTCACGTATACTAATTGTAAGACATTGTTCGTTGTTTATTCTAACACTGTGCATTATACATGTAGGATAATTATATAATTATAAAGTGATATTGCCCTACCATTGTCTACAAAGCATCCTGTCATAATGCAATGTTTAAATAGGCATTATAGTTGAGGATCCTTTATGACCTTTCAGGATGAATTGTGTTTCAGTTTGTTAAGTTTAATTTGCTTGTCAGATTCAAAATCGAATAACGTTGGATCTCACCACCCTTGTACTGTAGAACATAATCAATTTTGTGATAGATACATTGTGTATTGTGAATGTATAATGTATATAATAATGTAGGTATAGTTTATCATTCAAGACATTTACCCCTCCCCTTCCTATTTCCCTTTTTGATAAATCAACTTTAGAGATGTTTAATTTCCGATTATTTATTAAAAATAATATTGAGAATTGATTTTGTATTAAAAGTAACAGGCGGTTTATAAATCTATATAAGGTAAAGGCACCGCTATAAGAGCAAGTTTTCTGTTTTTTGGATTAATGGGCTTGTTTTTTGTAATTCTCGTGAACTCATGTTACTAATAAAACAAGTAACTCTTTATTTAATCAATTTAATTACCAAAGTCCGCAAATATAGTTTGTTTTTTTAAATTATAGACTTTTATTTTGTTCATATTTTTTATCCAGTAATGGCAAATGTAAAACCAGTAATGAGCACGCAGTGATGATTACAAAATTATAAGTACTACGACATAAGACATAAAAGAAATAATCGTCAAATTTGAAACAATGTAAAGCAGTTGCTATGATAATATAATATTATAAATAAATATAAATAAATTATACTAATAATTAGTTTAAATGTCTGTATGTAATCAAATATCAACAAATATTTATAATTTAGTACATTTAATTAAACAAGTGTCCAACACTGGGATTTGATCCAAAACTGGTGCCAGTACCTAATAACAAACATTTTAAAATAATTTATAAGTTAATATGATTTATAATTCCACTATGTCACCAATTTAAGACATTTCATTCCACTATGGTTTTTGATCTATCAAATACAAATTTCCTTATCCATAAAAATTGTAAAAGTTTAGATTTATTTATACGTGTTTCGATAGCAATGCTATCATCATCAGTGTTTTCAAGATTCTGATTGCTATTGAAACACGTATATAAATCTAAATAAATTCATACAATTTTTATCGTTAGGGGATTCGTATTCGATATGTCTACATATGTACAATCAAATATTTTTCTAAAACAACCTCTATATTTTAAACTGTCTGCACGTGCTATGGGTATTATATTTTATTTAGAAAACCGCCCCAAACAATGTTTCTTGTTTTAAATTTTAACACAGGCTAGACTGTTATAATTTAACACAAATAAACTGTCCGAACTTGGTATTATTGTTACAAACCCTAGATTTTACATGATTTCAATTTGATGAAAACTTTTATTAAATAATTCGTACAATTACAATTATATAATTATACTAGCTTTTACCCGTGACTTCGTCTGCGTGGAATTTAGATTAGGTTATACATATTTCTGTTATGATAGTCAATTAGTTATGCATTTGCACGCTAGATGTCACTAAACTAATCTATCGCGCGAATAATAGTACATACACCCATTTTTTACTTAATAAATTTTTTGGGATACAAAGTACTCAGGATGTTAGTTATCTCCATGCCAAATTTAATCAAGATCGGTTCAGCAGCTTAGCCGTGAAAAGGTAACAAATAAAAAAAAAACTAAAACCCCCTCCCTCATAGTATTTTTTCCGCTGAATCGAATAAAACTAATTGCAACTCTCCATACTTGACAGGAGATGAAATAAAAATTTACCATACAAATTTTTACACCCCCTTTTACCCCCATAGGGGTTAAATTTCAAAAAATCCTTTCTCAGTGAGTGCTTACGTCATAAAAGGAAGACACTCCTGAAATTTCACGTTTCTAGATCCAGGGGTTTCGGCTCGGCGATGATGAATCAGTCAGTCAGGACATGTTATTATATATAGATAAATACATATCTCGGAAAGTAATAATGAGAAAAATCGTTATGCCTGTTCCTAACCCTATAATAATGTCACACCCTGTATATCCCATTATTTAATCTCATAACATGAATCTATATATATAGTTTTTCTAATAAGTTAACTGTCAGATACGTTTCAGTGTCGAGTCACAATTTCAAATATGTCACAAACACTGCCTGGAAATATCTTTATACCATATAACTGGTATAAGAACTGAGTTGGTTTCACTTGAAAAACTAAATTACATTTTTAGTTTATTGTCGATGGAATGGGCGGAAAAGGAGACAGAAAAAGCGAGTCATAAACAATCATTTAATCTATATTAAATACAACCGGATTTCCGGTCATGTAGCAGATAACTAGTTAGCGGAAATTATCGGGTTATATAAAGTACAGAACAGTGCAAAAATACCGATATCAATTAACAGATAATTGATTTTTGGTTATAGTCTTATTTGTTGTATTTTAAATAGCCAAAGTTTTCTTAGAGTTTATTACATTAAGTACACTTTCAATTACCTCCTATCCCCAAAAATGCGGCGCATGCTTCGAAGTTACGGCTCTTTAGCGGCGGTTTCCAACATACAAAATAACTGCTTCGATTTACGTACATACATTTTAGAGTTACAGCATGCGTCTGAAACCGATAAAGATATATTGACTATTAATGTTTTAACATGGGGAAATGTTTCTTTAGTACTAAAGTTGGTATTGCTGATTCATGATAACTTTTGAACATTTTTAAGGACATCATTTTTTTTTATAAGATTAAAATCTCTACAAATTTATGACCGTCAATTTAACGTGCCAAAAGTTACAGACATTCTAAGTGATTTATTTGTTAAAATGAACGTCTAAAAGGTTCTCACAACTAAACTATTATTTTTATAAAAATAAATTAAAATTGGAAATTTAACTCTCTATAAAAATAGTCTAGAATGGTATAAGTGTAAATTCAATGAGTTGAAACTTATAAGCGTTTTAAATATCAATTAAATAGCAATATATAACCCTACTATTGAGCTATCGGAAAAAGAATGACCCAGCCGACAACTGGCATTATTAAAAAATAATTTTATTCTCTACAAAATGATGTTCTTACATTTTTTTATCAGTAATCATGAATCAGTAATACCAACTTTGGTTGTAAAGAACAATTTTTCAACGTTATTTAAATAGGAAATGGGACCCCCCTTTGTGGCACCTCTTAAAATTGAATACAGGAATTTATTTTAGGTTATAAACTAACTTATTTCGTAATGAGACCTAAGAAAAATTTTTTTATCATACCCTAATGTTCATATAAAGTTTTTTGCTTTAATTTTTTTTTCATTCATTGTAAATCAGCCTGAATATTAGTATTGATTGCAAAACTAACTTGAAAAAATGTGCAAGAACAAAAATCCGTAAGCGATAAACAAATCAGGTAAGATTTGTTCCAGAAAACGTTTCCCCCGCAGCTAAATCTCAATTACTTTTACAATCTATCTCCTCAATACACATTTTGCATACAAAAAACAGCCGGTAAAACAGTTCACCTTATAAATATAAATTTTGTTTCGCTTTCTCGCATTGACCCGTGGTTATTTACGTACTTTGTTCCATTCGTGTTGTACAAACGAATGTAATTTGTAAAAAAAACACTGATAAATGTGGTACTCAATGTGCTTTTCTTCACTTGGGGTTTATTTTTTAAATTTATTTAAAGAGATTGTTTTTCACCCGACTACCTTGAAGCAAAAAGATGGGTTATGTAGTAGGCACCAATATTGGTCGATTTAAGATAAAGGTAAGGTAAAGGCACCAGTTATGGCCGCTATAAGAGCAAGTTTTCGTTTTTTTGGATTAATGGGCTTGTTTTTTGTAATTCTCATGAACTCATGTTACTAATAAAACAAGTAACTCTTTATTTAATCAATTTAATTACCAAAGTCCGCAAATATAGTTTGTTTTTTAATCTAGCCTTTTATTTTGTTCATGTTTTTTCTCCAGTAATGGCAAAGGTAAAACCACTAATGGCACGCAGTGATGGACATTTGCTAATGATTTCAAAATGATAAGTACTATGACACAAAAGATATAAAAGAAAGAATGTAAAGCAGTTGCTATGATAATACAATAATTAATTAATAAATTATATTAATAATTAGTTTAAATGTCAACCATTTTGAAACCTATTTGCCGATTGTCATTAAATCACGTTGTAAGACAGTTAAATGTATATAGATTAATATTCAGAAATGGTAGTAATCAAACATCAACAAATATTTCTAATTTAGTACATTTAGTTAAACAAGTGTCAAACACTGGGGTATGATCCAAGACTGGTGCTAGTACCTTATTACTATACTTTGCTAAATATTAATTAAGAAAACTAAAATACTCGCACAATAATAACATCATCTTACGAAAGAAAATAGAAGCTAATTTACATTGTCAGTGACTTGTTACCTTAGGAGGGGCTGCGACCACTTCTAGCCCCGACCCCTACCCTTAAGTGGGGGATGAGAGAGAGGGTGTATTAATATTCCTGTCTCCAAGTTGATAGAGCAGGAGGTGCAAGGAATCGGGGTTTTACCCTTTACTTACTAAAATTTGAGTTTTATTTTTTATTATTTTTTCGATATCAAATTCTTTACAAAATTATCCATTTTGTTAGAAAATATTTCATTTTGACCCTCCCTGAATCCATTCTGACTATTTTTACTATGGTGTCTGTGTCTGATGGTATGTCTGTAAGCGCTGTAACTAAAATACGACAAACCGTAGAAGGGTGAAATTTTTGATTTAAGATAAATTTTTGTCTGCAAAGTATTCTATTTTTTAAAACGATCTTTCAACCGGAAACGGATGTTTACTCTTGCCTCTGCGGTTTGAAAATTTCAACTTTTCACTTCATTTTGTATACAAAAAACATACTTTTAACGAAATCTAAAATTAATTTTTTTTAGTCATATTTCATGGTTCAAAATTCAACATTGCATAAAAATATCAATTTAAAGATACGAAAATAAGATGGAGCATTGATAGATAGTGGAGGACGAACAAACATACCAATAAGCGGACAGTCCAAACGTATAACCCATCTTATAATACACGTAAACGCTCGTTAAAATAAAAATTTAATAAAAAAAATATTATTTATCTGAGTGGGTTAAAATGTTGTAAGATTAGGTAAAACAAACGAACAAACAAATAAATGCACGGTTCAGACGTATAACCCACCTTTTTACACGCAAACGCTCGTTAAAATCAGAATTTAATAAAAAGAAATCAGTTATTCAAGATTATGTAGATAAAGGAGGAAAAAACAAACAAATAAGTGTACGGTTCAGACGTATAACCCACCTTTTTACGCTCGTTAAAGTCAGGGGTTAATAAAAATTCAGTGACCCGAATAGGGTTAATAGGGCTGTAGGTAGAGAGGGCGGAGAGTAGGTGCACTGAACAAAAGGGGTCTAACAATGGTATTCATTGTAGCCATGAATAAGTAAAGCTCGCAAGAAAGGCGACGGTGTTACCGTTTTGTTATGGTAATTAATAGCGAATGACAGGAGAATTGTTCTCGGTTTGTTGTTGTACCCCGTGTCTCATAATATTTGTGAATTAACTACATCGAGATCTGATGATGTATGAGACATTAATGCACTCACTTCTTATGTCGTTTGTCGCACAGTTTTTCGATAATAGGCATGATACCTAATTTTAAAATCTATTCTATTCGAACCGTTATTTTTTTCGTTTCGGTTTTCGTTCCGGTTCGAGTAAAAAAATATATTTCGGTTCGGTTCCGGTTTTCGTTCCTAAAAAAATAACGGTTTTTCCGGTTTTTTCGGTTTTCGGTTCAGCTTCGAGTGATTAATAAAAAAAAATTATTTGTATTAAAAAAAATTTTTCTACCATAATTTAGAATATTTTATGGTACTTGTATGAACGAGAATTGAAGTGGGAAATAAGATCATGTTAACGCGCGTATTTTAACATGTACTGAACCGTAAAAACCGATATTTTTATTTTGGTTCTGTTCCGGTTTTCGTTCCGGCAAAAAATAACGGTTTTTCCGGTTTTCGGTTCAGTTCCGGTTCGAAGCCCTGGTCTTACGTGTCTCTTATCTCCAAAAAATGCTTATTTCTGCAAAAAATAAAGGTTTAATCACAAAAATTCACCCTTTTAAAACTAATTTTGAATTTAACACCAAAACGCTCGCAGGTGTCATGGCGAATTTTTTACGTCACTCCTTGTCAACTATAATAAATCCTTGTTCCATCGCTAACATTTCTCGGATTTACTTTTGGTAACACAAAACTGAGCAAATTGATAATTTAAAACCACAAAATAATTTATAAACAGTGCAGATATTAATGAAACAAAAATGACGTTTACGTAGCCGTGACGTCACCCACTCTGACTGGTGTTTTATCAAACATGGCGGATTGCTGTATTTTGCATTTTTATTTTAACAAAAATCATATTAATCACGCTTTTAATATAAAAATAAATACATTTTTAGAATCTTTTTAACTTTTACAACAAATTTCGTAGTTATTGGTCACGTTCACGACTGACCAAAAACAGTGAACAACGAGCTTTGATTGGTTAATTCATGGAATTTCTGGTGGAATGTACCAGAAATTTAAAGTGTCATTTTTTAAGTGTGTAAGGAAGTGAGAAAAAAAAAACAGAAAGAGATAGAAACTAGTGTTCTGGCAGAATCGTTCAACATGAAGTGAACCTTGTATTGTAAATTTTGTTTTTTTTTTTACCTAAAATTCTTAAAAAAGACAAAGTATGCTTCCTCACCCTGATTAATAAGAAATGCACTTATAACTACGCAGTAAATCTAAAACAAGCACCGTAACTTCAGGGAATAAGTAATTGAACTTGTTCGCAAGTACGAAGCGACGTAAATCGGGGTATAATTTTTTTAAGCGCCTTTAATATAGAAGTAATTTATAGTGTATTCGAATTCCATCATTTAGATAAATTTTAATACATTAGTAAAATGTTCTAATTAGACTTTGTTTTGTTTAATTATAAAATCCACTTGTTCCTATTGATTTTTATTTAATCACATTATCGCTAAAAAAATATGAAATCGTTCGATGTGAATATTTCATAAAAACGCTGTAAAAAAAAACATGAAAACGTAACAATATAATTTACAAAACATCCCCCTTTTTATGCGCATTGAAAAAACATAAAAATAGATTAAGTCTCAATACAGAACGTTATCTTCTTGTTCTTCTCTCTGCTATGAAAACACTGATTAATGTGTATTCTTTAAACTTCGAAAAATGTAATAAAAATCGTTTTGTATGTATTGAATTCAGGGCAGTATTTAGTACAATTTTAAAAGGGTTTAATAAAAAAAAATTGAGATATTCATAAGGCAATTATAATTCTTTTGTTTCTTACAAAATTAATGTGACCATATAAATGCGTAGTTAAATATGATTTAACTATTTTGTGGGGCTTAGCTTAAAAATCGTAGGTTTAAGAGGGCTCGAAAATTTTACTTTTGGGGAAAAATGTAATTTTAATAAAAATTTTCAAAAAAATAAATATGTTTTTTGACTTTGATGAGCAATAACTCTGAACTGGAAACACGGCTAGCAATAACGCCAGTACTGAAAAATACTTAAGTTAATTACCTATGCAATTGATTAATTGTGGTTGCTCTAGTTACGTTACTTTGGAAGTTATTAAATAATCTTTGTTTGTAATTACTACTCTGAAGGAAGTTTTTAAACATCCTGTAGCTCAGAGGGTGTTGAAGATAGACCCCACCTTCCCGTACAATTTTTTACTCACAATGAGCCAAAGAATCGACTCTTAAAATATCTGTATCCCAAACCGGAATTGAAAACCTCTTCCGGTTAAAAAGCTTTTGATTTCAAAATAAATGTATAGTTATTATAAAACAATGAAGGTAAATAATGAGCATTATTTAATAATAATTAACTTAAACTTTTTTAAATCGCGTAATTCGCAGATAACACAACAAGCCGAAAATATGAATAATACAGTACAGATAGAATCAAATAAATAAAACATTGTTTACATACATAATTACAAAGAATGATAATAGAGAGAACAATATTTTTTTCACGGAGAGCTTGTATAAATAAAAGGTAATACAAATATACAAACGCCGTCGCTCCTTGGAGGATTCCTGTAAAACACAACGCACTGATAATAATTCATTTGTTTAAAAACTGCGCACTTTCCGTATCTTTTGTCACATAAACGTTATTGTAATAAACACAAAACACAGTTTTGTTAAACGGCAATATGTATTGTACAAGCCCAGTGACGTAGGTAGCTAACTTTAACCAATCTAAAATTCTCAAAAAAAACTACCATGTGCAGGAAAAAAAACATATGTCAAGTAAATGCACAGTGCTTCCTCGTGCTAAATTCACAATTTAAATAGCTAATTACCTGGAATTGGTTAACTATTTAATTTTTATACAATTTTACTAAAAAATATTGGTTCGAAATTTTTCTTAAAACGCACCTGATTATTTTTCCGTTTTTTTTTTTTTTTTGAGAAATTCAATCTAAATTTTAAATGCAAACATCAAAATGACATTTAATATGTCAAAGTTAATATCAATTTAAAAAAATAAATGATGATTTTTTAAAGCTTTAGATAAATCTTTGTAAGGGAATATTTTACAACAAATATGATAGAACTATATTATAGGAAATTGAATGCTCTACAAATAATATTTTATAAAAAATTTACGTAACATGTGTCGTTCTTGAGATATCTTGAAAAATAAATATTTTGGAATGTCACCCCTCCCCCTTACACACATAGGAAATTTAACATGGGGGCAATTAGAAATGGTCAAATTTAACGATGATGATTGGTGCATTTTGAAATGCCGCCACAAAATTTAATAAAATAGTAATCAGTATTTTGTTTTCAAATTTATATCTGTCAAAAAATATTATTATAATTTTATCTAGGATGCTTAAATTAATGAAATTAAAGTTGAGAACAAAATACTGTTGATTAATTTAAAATTTATCAGTTAGTTTCGAGGCGGCATTTCAAAATGCACCAATCACACTTCGTTAAATTTGACCAAAGGTTACTACACCATTTCTAATTGTCCCCATGTTAAATTTCCAATTAGTCTTAATCAACTTGAAATACACTGTATAATATAATGAATTTGACAGCCCTGTTCGAGTTAGTACACATATGAAATATGTGAACCGTGTAAATTACGATGCAAAAGATAATCCTGCGGTATAATTTGACAAAGGTTTCTACTAATCAAATCGTTGTACCTAAAACGACCTAAAATAACAACAAAACATCAGAAGGGCCGAATTAAAGATTCAACTCAAACTCGTACCAACGAGTTGCATAAACACCGTACACAGAGCTTTAATGTTCTTAAGACGCGGCTCCTTTACCATCTACCCCCACAACCCCCTCCCTTTCTCTCCCCCACCCTATTCACCCAACCACTAGATGTTACTGGTTTTGTTATTTCTGCTCACTGAATTACTTACGTTAAATTAATTCTGGGTAAAAATTAAGTCTTATACAAATCACAGCTATTATAATTGTACTTAACCCTTTTGAACTGTTTAAAAGAAAATTCGTTTTGGATTATATGCAAATGAGAACTATTACTTAAATGTCTGTGTGTCAATTTATCTGTCTGTCGATGCTGTAACTCAAAAACGACTGAAATTTTATATTTAGAGTTAATTTTTGTCTGAAAAGTTTATATTTGTTAAAATGATCTTACTACCGGAAACGGATGTTTAGTCTTGTCATTTTTGAATTAGAAAAATATAACTAAGTTGTAGAGAATCTTATGATTTATGTCACATTAATTTTTTTCCATCTTTATCAGTTATAGTCCTTGGTCCCGGCTTTAAATTTTGAAACAAAAAATACTCTTCGTGAGTGGATTCATTTTGGCGTAACCTACAACTTTTTTATTTTCGAAAATTCTGAGAATTGGGGCGTTTTTGATGTGGCATACGTTAAAAATTTTTATGACGTAGGTCAGGGTAAAATACCCTTGATTTTGTAGGCCAGTATATTTTTTGCACAATTGCTAGAAAAATAGAAAAATGTTATATTTATTCTGTCCTACAAAAATCAAGGGTCTTTTGCCCTGACCTACGCCCTAAAAATCACATCAAAAACGCCCCAATTCTCAGTATTTTCGAATATAAAAAAAGTTTTAGGTTACGCTAAAATGAATCCACTCACGAAGTTTCAGAGGAGTATTTTATATTTCAAAATTAAAGCCGGAACTGAGGACTATTAGTCAGAAAGATTTAAAAAAATATAATTAGTTCATTCAAATATCATTGGTACATTCAATACGACGTATAAGAAAGTCCCAGTGGTACCTATAGCAGCTTTTTTTTAAATACAAAAAAAAGTTTTAGGAGGAAAATCACTATGACATGACTGGTCAAAAAATTGTCAATGTTCGAGAATTTTTTGACAGGTATTAATAATTATTTTAGGATCGATTAAAGGACATTTTATTAAGTATATATTCAACTTATTCAATACTAATTTTTATTGAAAAATATTAAAAAACTACAAAGTTATGAGCCTCGATGTGACGACAAAAAAAATAAATTCGTCTCTATTGTCTCAACGAAATTTTGGTGAAGGGTAATCGAAATAAAAAAAAATCAATATCTATGTGAACATAGCTGTCGTTGTGCGTAACCGTTTTTTTTACATATTTTCGTATGTATATCTTTAAAAAAAAAATAAAGGAAAAAAATCGAATTTCCCCTTTAAACGCATGCTAACAATAATTTATCCTTAATATATATAAAGCTCAACGTCTCTCTGTCTGTCTGTCTGTCTGTCTGTTTGTCTGTCTGTCTGTCCGTTAGTTACCTTATCACTCGAGAACCACTTATCCGATTGACGTGTTTTTTTTTTTAATTCATAGGTACGTTCTCTGGCCAGGTTATAGGCTATATTTTTTTAGGTTAGATAACATAACAACTAAGCAGTGACAATAATAGTAAATCAAGTCGGAAAAATTTTTGCCGTCGGCGCGCTGTTTTGTAATACGCTGCCTAAACCGTTCAATATAGAACAAAATAATGTAATAAAGAATTGTGTAGAATCAAAAGTTCTTCAATTAAGTCCGCAACACCATATGTCTAACTTTTATATTTTAGCCACAATGACTGCTTTTATGTTACAAAAAAAACATAAAATATTTGGGTTCTGTTTACATGGACTTATGACCTGCAAAACATTAATCCATATCGAAATAAATGATTTCATCGTCATAAGCACTTAATGTAGATATAGTTTGCCATTTACAGCATCCAATTTGGTCGTATAGTTTAGAAAATATCTTAAAATATATTTATAAAGGTAACATCTTAAATGTATGGTGTCGTGCCGCATCGAAGCGAGTACATCAGACTGGATTCGCGTACGCTCGGTAGATATTCGGAGTCCCTCGGCTGATCGTTTGTGTTTATTTTGTTTTCAATAATTAACATTTAAATTTAAACAGAACACAAATTATTTGTACTTTTTTCTTCTGATTCGTTTTTGTTAGGTAATTTAGGTATTGATAAATTATTATTACAATAATAACTAATCGTGTTTGTACTTAATTAATTAAACTATATTTTTCAAAAATCCTAAACAATAATTCCGTAGTCTACGCGAGCGAAGCCGCGTGGGCCCAGCTAGTATTCAAATAAAATGGAACGAATCAGAAATAATACGGTGAAATTTCTCTGTAAAAAATCGATTCAGAATCAAATCAACAGACAATTTTCAATCAAGAGAATATTATCTCACAATCTCACAGCTATATAAAATTTTTTGCTGATGTTTGTACAATCGTGTACACACAAATTGTAACAAAATTACAGCTTCCATCTGAGAGTATGGTTTTTGTGAGAAATTACAAAACGAAAATATAACAAATGTTAGCATCGACCATATGAACATGCATTGGGTAACAAATTGATACGAGAACCGATAATGACAGGTTGGATTTATTTGTAAATGATAACACATAATGTACAGATATTATTTATTATTTTCGACTTGTCAACAATAAATAAATGCTCATCATTTTTTTTTTGCAAGTTTTATATCAGGACTGGCCAACCTGCGGCCCGCAATGCTCTTATGTGCGGCCCGCGTCCACATATGTTTTTATAATATTTATTTTAAGTATCACGTGTTTCAGAATGACTGAGGTTAGTTTTAATTTCCTATTGTTTTTTTTTTGTGCAAGTTTTATATCAGGGCTGGCCAACCTACGGCCCGCAATGCTCTTATGTGCGGCCCGCGTCCACATATGAACAAATTATGTTTTTATAACATTTATTTTAAGTATCAGGTGTTTCAGAATGACTGAGGTTAGTTTTAATTTCCTATTGTTTTTTTTGCATGTTTTATATCAGGGTTGGCCAACCTGTGGCCCGCAATGCTCTTATGTGCGGCCCGCGTCCACATATGTTTTTATAATATTTATTTTAAGTATCAGGTGTTTAAGAATGACTGAGGTTAGTTTTAATTTCATATTGTTTTTTTTTTTTAAATATTGTTGCGGACTTTGGTAATTATATTGATTAAATAAAGAATTACTTGTTTTATTAGTAACATGAGTTCATACGAATTACAAAAAACAAGCCCATTAATCCAAAAAAAACGAAAACTTGCTCTTATAGTGGCCATAACTGGTGCCTTTACCTTATAAAATTTCAAGTTTCTGATGATACAATGAAATTAATATGACTCTACGGAATACTATAAAAGGAATGATCGATCAGATACTGCGTCTTTAAGGAAGTTATCATGTAGAGTCAGTACCGGCTTTAGGGGGGGGGGGGGGCAGGGCGACCGCCCGGGGTGCCAGGCCAAGTGAGGCGGTGCACAATGGAGCAGAAATCACTTTTTTGGTTCAAATCAGTGTTTTATCGTAAAATTTTTTGTCGATCAGTTAAACCCAATTAAACAAAAAATATAGCTAAATATAAACAATGTTAATTTGTAAAAAAAAATCGATTATTTGATAGCTGCTAACTAACAAATACTTATTCAGCAACCCAGAAAACCTTTAATAAGGTATTAGCTTAGATACTAACTAATCAACTTATTTGTTGATTTATCAATTTTAATTTGTTCATAATGAGGGAAGGAGGTCATTTGATAGTTTTAAAGTTAATGATGTAAGCTATATTTGTATCTGTAGGATCGCGCCAAGCTGAGATATGAATTATTCAAATTATTTGTTAATTCATCAATTTTAATTAACATTTTCGGTGATTTTTTAACATTTTTTTAGGGGGAGAGAGGGCGGAAAAATAAATCACGTCCAGGGCGCCAGATTTGTTAAGGCCGGCACTGTGTAGAGTTGTAGAGAAGTGGCTTCTTCTAAAAGTTTCACTGTATATTATTTTCAACTGCATCGTTCATATTCTTGCATACAAAATATTATATCCAGCGGACAAAAAGTGTAACAGTATACTCGATAAATAACACAGTATATAAAAGTGTAGTCAGTTTGGGAATGTTTTACACTCGCCATATATAATGTATTCAATAAATCTTCATTAGGAGAGTACTCGCAGCATCAGATCCAACGTGATACTTTAATCTGAAACCGTGTCTTGTAAACATTTTACAAACAAGGCCGCTGATGATATAAAAAGTCACGAAATTTTAGACAACGGTTTCCTAACGAGCTAGAACAGATTGTTTTACATGTTCTCTGTCTGTGAAATTGATATTCAATTTGTTCTGGAATTTAATTTTAAAATTAACGCTATCAAGAATATAGATTTTCAAAAATGGTAATTGTTTTCTTTAACGGGCATAGCCGAATAAGAATGGGTAATCTGCCCGCACTCGATACCTGATTAGTTACCCATGAGAGTAACATCTACTTAAATTTTCAGCTCAAAATATTCAACCGTTTTAAAGTAGTAATTATTTTTAAAAATTTCGAAAAAAATTCATACCTTTTGAATGGTTCGGTCAATTTCATCTACCCAAAAATATGTTGTTTTGGTAATTGAGACTCATTCACGAAAAAATTTAGAAGACCATAGGATCATAATAAGTATGAGAAAAAAATTTGTTTTGATTAGTTATCCTTCTGATACAGTTACGAAAAAAAATTTGACAGCTATTTCCACAACATAATTTTTTTTCAGCTGCTGTAATTTGGTTCTTATAAATAACCTATGTCCTTCCTCAGGATGCAAACTATTTTCCCGCCAAATTTCATCAGTACTTTAGCCGTGAAAAGGTAACAAACAAACTTTCGCATTTATAATATTATTATGGAAGTATGAATATGAATGAGATACTGAATCAGATAGGTAATTAATGCAACACAAATACAATAGAATGCATTTTATTTCGATATATCGAAGCTCTACTGTAGCGTCAATCAAATACAACACATTTCAATAACCGGGTAATATTCTGGACCAGTGATTTCACTGGACAGATGTACGCAAATGAAACATAAATGTCTATAAATCAGTTACCGCGTCGAAAACCGCACGTCAACAAAACTCAGGTAACGTTTCTCTCTCTCTCATTCTATCCTTCCTTTACTCCCGATCTCTGTCTTTCGCACACCTAGACACAGGGGTATCCAATTTGACAAAAATGACAGTAGAAATTAGGTTATAAGTAGAGATTGGAAAAATAGTTTTTCAACTATTGCGTAAAAATGCATTTATTGTAATTTTTATTACATATCTCCACCGTTTTTAGAAAACTGGTTTGATTGAACACAATTTGAAATCAACTACCTTTCCAACTATTTTCAAACTATTTGCGACACTTTTTACTGCTTCGTTTCCACTAATTGTTATTAAATCGTAAAAAAAACTATTTTCCGAAAAAAAATTCAACTAGTAACTATTTCATTGAAAATAACAACTATTTTTCCAATCTCTAGTTATAAGTAGAGATTGGAAAAATAGTTGTAATTTTTATTTCATATCTTACCTTTCAGCAACATTTTTAAACTATTTGCTTTTTTTTATCCAACGTTAAAATTTTTTGTATGCCTCGACAGCACATTTTTGATTATTGTGCAAACAAAAACTATTATAAATTATACATATTTATAGAAAATAAACATATATATTTGTTATGGTTATGATTTTTTTAATAGTTTTGAGTTATTCACACAATTTTTTGTAGACTTTTTTAAGTTTTATTTATTTTTATAAATACATTTTGTCTATTACACATAGATTTTTAATACTCTTAGATATTTCTGTGTGTTTTTTCATTATTTTTTAGTTTCTAAAATCTATCTAGAGTCCACAATAACATTCTTGACCCAAAAATTTCGTATTTGACACTTTTTTACTACTACGTTGACTTCACTAATTATCAATTAAATCACAACTATTTTAATTAAAAAGAACTATTTATACAAATTTATAATGAACTTACAATTTATCTGCTTATCCAGCTAGGCCCTTTTGATGCAACTTATCGTTAGTAATAATTATTTTAAAGCAAATTGGGCTCGATTCTGAAGTCATTGCCAGTCAATAAAAATATTTTAAAAAAAAAAACGACTTCAAAAAGTTTTTGGAACCTAGATAGTACTTTATTTGCTATAGTACGGTTTTTTAGGTTCGTTAGGTACGTTGTTAAAATATTTCGTAGGTACGTTTTTCTCGTTAATATATACGTGTTTTCCTCCACTGTATTATATACTTTTCAATGTTTTTAGTTTGTTTTTTTTAAGTATTTTATTAATTTTGTAAAATATAATTTCACCGGATTAAAAATTGGTTAAGGTCAGCCCTAGGCACTAGGGGGCGCTAGAAAACTAAACGAAAGTGTAATCAATCACTTTATACAACTCTTCCTGCCGGTGAACGCGTTTAGGTGGGAAGGTTTTTTTATTTTATTTTATTTGATACTTTTTTTCTCGGATTTGCATACGGACTGACAATTGTCGGCTGAGAAAAATACTTGGTGACGTTTTTGTTACAGACTTTGTAAGGTCTTTGTTAAAAGGTGAGAGATTAGTTTTATATATATTTTTATTTTATTTTATCATATTTAAGTAACAAAAGATTTGCAACTATAATATTCTTACTGAATTTTAAAGAAAAATGTTTCAAAATGAATAATGTTAATAAAATTAAAATCGTAATAAGGCACCAGTTATGGCCGCTATAAGAGCAAGTTTTCGTGTTTTTTTTTTATGAATGGGCTTGTTTTTAATAAAGTTTTATTTTATATAACTAAGGTACTGGCACCAGTTATGGCCGCTGTAAGAGCAAGGCTTACTGTTTTTGTGATTGACGGGCTTCTTTTTAGTAATTCTCATGAACTCATGTTACTAATAAAACAAGTAACTCTTTATTTAATCAATATAATCACCAAAGTTCGCAAATATTGTTTGTTTTTTAAATTATAGCCTTTAATTTTGTTTATGTTTTTTCTCCAGTAATCGGTTTAGATGTTTTTCGGAATAGACAAAAATTAAAAACAAGTGAAATATTGTTTATAAACCGATTAATTAACAATGAAAGGCTAAAAAATTTATAAAAAATAAATTGTAGAGATTTATAAATTAGTATAATTTAAAAAAAATGGTTGATACTTTATTTGTATGTATAAAACATTGTTCGAAAGATCAAATAAAAACATAATAAAAATAAAAGCAAAAAGAGATTTTTAATAAAAATGCATTCTGGCGTAAACGACACAAATGTGTAAGGAAATTAAAAATATAACCAGCATTAAATCAACTGATCTGTCATCTCGGAAATTTAAAACTAAATTCTTAAGTACATGGTGTCACAATATATCATAAACTTCGTTTAAACAAGGATGTTTATAAAGTTATCAATCCGTATATAAAAAAAATCTTAAAACTCACCTAACCACATGCTTTAACCTTTGAATTCATAACTGGGGTCCAACAAACTTTTGTCCCCCACAAGAAAGGGGGGTAATGATGATTTAGCTTGTGGATCCAAGGCTAGGAGGGGGTCATCGATAATAGTAATAATAATAATGAAAAATTATTTTACAATAAAAAAATATGGTTACATATATGTACAGTCACCTGCAGAACTCGTCTGGCACCCTAAAGGCTAGGATCGCTTACAACAGATTCCAAATTTAAAGACAAACATCATCAGTTATCTTTTTCTATCAAGTTTAATATATTTTAATACTAAATATCAAATATTTATTGCCACAAAATTTACGTATACAATTTTCAATAGATTACATAATAATTTAATTGCACAAATATATATGAGTACTATAAATGAAGAGTAGTTCTTTATCTAGCAAATGAATTTCAAAATATCTGTCTTTGTTTGATACATGGAGAAATGATTTAAATATTATAATAATCAAATGGGAGGAGCCTACTAAATTTGTGATAAACGAAAATGAATACAAACTGCAAGACCATTAATGCAGGCGACTGTACATAACTAGCTGTTACCCACGACAAGCTTGTTAATTAAGGTTTAAATGATATAGAAGCCATTAAACTATATAATAAAATGGCCCACTTGTTCTTTAAATACCGATATTGTTCTTGAAAGGTTGTAATTATGAAACAATACATCAAAATTATTTGAAATTTTAATACATTGAAAACAATACAACGAACATTCTGAAGTTTCAAATTTCTATGTCACCAAACGGGTCATTTTTTTAAAATAAATGTATTTAATAGTTTGATTAAACTGGATGTAAAAAAATATAAATGTGAGTTATGGAACACCCTGTACATTTACATGTATATTCATAATATTTTTGAATTTAAAGTGAATAATCACAGTGTAATGTAAATTGTTATCTCAACTTGTGCATTATTTATTCTGTGCCAGGCAAACTCATCAGCCTAATGCCGCGCTTTATCATGAACGCGTTGCCAACCTGAATCATTTAAATAACCCAGCAGTATAAATAATCACACTGTACTAGTTTCTCGGAATAATATCTACTTATTCCTGAAAGGATAGTTTGAAATTCAAATATTGTTCTACATGTTTTGAATATAATAATATGTTTAAGTAAACTGGAGAGGTTTTATGATACTTTTACTAAATAGATTTTAAATGATATTTTACCATAATATATGGGATGATATTCTAACTTAACCGAAAACTATTTTTATTAACAGCCGAAAACAAAAATAAAAAAATTCAACATAGATATTTTTATGTTTCATTGTGTGTGAATTTAATGTTTTTTTACCCCCCCCCCCCCCTCCCACTCTCCTGGCCTTGTCACATATTCATGTGACCCCCCCATGTTGTGACGTCACAAAAATTTCGAAACAATAATTAGGTATCAAAATCAACGAAAAAAAAGAAATATTCTTTCATTGTCCTTGGTTGTTAATATTATTTTGATTTAATTGAAATTTTCACCAGTCTCGAGTTACTAATAACATTAATTTTTCCTTACATTTTTGCTCTTAGAATTCATTTAAAATTCATTGTTTTGATTTTTTAGATGTGACGTCACAAACCCTATGACTCCCCCCTCCCTGTCAAACTTTATAAACCCCATTTCCCCCTTAACGTGGTAATTTTTTCTCTGCACGAAATCTCGCAAATAAAAAATGATATTGACTTTTTTTCTTCAAATTGTTTTTGTTAGAAAAAAAATTGCAAAAAGTAGATTTCAGAATTCCTTGAAAAAGATTAATCAGATCTGATTTGTTGTGGTGGCAATCGATACTTTGAAATATCTACATATGTATATATTTTAAAACAAAGTTCCTCGTCGCGTCTTTCTGTACACGATTCAGTAACTACTGAACGGATTTTATTCCGGTTTTTACCAATGGAAAGCTTGGATGTAATATATGATTTGTGGATATTTTGTGTAAATTTCTACACCTGCGCTGCAAAAATAGTTAGCGATAAGTAAAAACAATTGTTTATTACCAGTGGCGTAGTAACAGGGGGGGATTTTGGGGACGAAACCCCTCCCGAAATATTCAGTCGTCAAAACGTATGTTTTGGTAAAACATCAGTTCAAGATATCTTCAAAAATATGTATTTACCCCCCCCCCCCCCCAAATTTTTTCTTACTACGCCACTGTTTATTACAGATTAAATTTGTCCTCAGGTTACACTGGGTCCAATACACTAGTAAATAGATATAATATACAAACATAGAGGAAGAAAAGGACTCGACTACAGCATATTTAACACAAAAGTTATTTCAAATAGAAAACAATATAAAAGATTTATCATTAAAAACGGACAACGCATTATAAATATTATGCTTTGAAATTAATTCTACGTCAGATACTGCAATAATTACTGCAACATTGCGACTGAAACAAGTTACAACAACATTTATAACGCTGTTACAAAAGTAATCTGTTTTTCAATTCGCTCGACGGACGCGCTCGTTTTTATTTAAAATAAACACTTCAATGTAATTATATTTCATACAGCATGGGGAGGAGGTGTGGGGGGGGGTAGGGGTCGTTTATATACATACAACGGTCGTCAGGGTTGACCTTTTCTTCGTTAAAGGTTTTAATTTTCATTCATTTCCATGTGTATTTTATAACTTTACCGAACAAATATAAATGTATGTTTTTTTTGTCGATTCACTGATTTTGATAATTAAATTCTAAAATACCTCTGCGGATTAGCCCACGTTTATTTCGAAATTAAATCATTTTATTTTTTATATATTTTATTTACTTTATTATTTAAAACTAGCTGTTACCCGTGACTTCGTCCGTGTAGAATTTGTATGCCCTTTTTTGTAAGAGTAAAAGTTCCATAAAAATTGGTTCAGTAGTTCGAATAAAAACTATTAAAAACGAATTATATTATCTGTAAAATTTTTTTCATTGTAATTTCAGAAGCTGTAGGTTTATATAATAATATAAAAACTTCAGTATATACCTACTGAAGTTTATTTTAGAGATTAAAACAGACAGTTAATTTACTACCTTATTCTAATTTACGTGTTCTATGGCCTGCAGAAGTAGCCGACCAGTTTTCATTCAAATTCACTTGTTCCAAACCTAGTGGGCTCTTCCCAGTTGATTATTATAATATTTAAATCATTTCGCCATGTACCAAACAAAGATAGGTATTTTGAAACTCATTTATACATATATTTATATACTTATACTATTATAGTTAGTTCAAACTCGCAACATTCACTTTTTAGATGATAAAAGTTACAAAATTTCGAATATTTCCAAAACCCCTAATCCGATTAGCACCAAAATCAACAGGTCTGGAGTACTCATGGAGACAAACATTTTCTCCAAAAATAATTCAAAACGGTGCATTTTTACAGTTGTTATCGGGAACGGAAGAAAATTCTACATCCAGACACACGCACAGCCGCCATGCAGAAATTATCTTTTCTTTAAGTTGTAGTACAATCAGATTCTGCTCTTATTTTGGACACGATTTTTCGACAGTATTACAATCCTTCCATTTCTTGCATAACATGGAAGTAATAAAAAATGTATTAAAATCTTTTGTCAGCCCTGAATTACGTAAATAATGTTTTTACCTCCGAAATGTACAGTAGATTTGTATTCTATAGCGATAATTGTTCACATTTGTCTCTTCAAATATGATTGCTGACTTAAATATGAATAAATGTACCTGAAATACAAACTCAAATAAAATTATACAGTCAAACATCTACGATGTGAAAAAAAGTTAATTTTTAAATCAATAAATTTTCGGTAAAATAGTAACAGTACGATTATATTAAAGGCAATTTAAAGTATGAATTTTCATTGTTTTTTTTTTCGATTTAAATTCAGTATTTTTTAGAAGTTTTGGAAATCTAATTAAAAATTATTATATTTTGACTTTTGTCAGTTTTTCTCCAATATTGCAATATTTCTGTCTCAATTTATTATTTTTGAAATTTATGAGGTATTATTTACGTTATAAAGAACAAGTACTGACTGTTTTATAGACCATATGTTCCATATTTACTGAAATATAGTTTTCTTGTTTTCTTCTATTTCATAGCACACTATTCTTTTATCACGTATTCACTATAATTTTCCGCTATAAAATATTTTTATAAAACTTTTTTTAATGACATATTGCTGAACAGTTTCTAATTAAACCATATTATATTTAATATGTACATACATAAAAACAAGTATTATTCAATTTACTTCTTTGTTAGTTTATGAGTTTTAATTTGTTTTTAAAAAGGGAAGGAGGTCGCGAGGGTCTTTAAGCGCGTGATACTCTTAAAGATAATAGTGTAAGCTACATTTAAAAAAAATTTGAGTCTGTAGGATCGCGCCAAGCTGAGATATTAACTATTCAATTTACTTCTTTGTTAGTTTATGAGTTTTAATTTGTTTTTAAAAAGGGAAGGAGGTCGCGAGGGTCTTTAAGCGTGTGATACTCTTAAAGATAATAGTGTAAGCTACATTTTGAGTCTGTAGAAAAAAAAGAGAAGGGAGGGGGGATTTTGAAAATCATCGTTACGTAGCTAAAGGGTACTCCCTGTATATAAAAATGTAAAAGTTTCAACTTCGCAATAAACACGAACGAAGCAGCCGAGGATTTTTAGTTTCTATGTATAAATAATCTCGGAAAGTTAAATGAGTTTAAGAATTTCATAGCGAACTTGATAAATAAATACTTATTATAACTCATTTAACTTGACGAAACTGGGAATCAATAATATCTCTGAATTGACTGTTTTACCAACAAATTCTAATTAGACCTTTTACTCATTTAATCAAACTCTATACACCCTTACAATTACCGCCACTGATTAAATAAATTTTATAAAATTACTGAATTTTTTTTTTCAAAATTAGATTAAACTAGCTGTTACTTGCGAATTTTTTTTTTAGCCGATAAAACAGGTTTTTAGTTTTGCATTTACACACTAACCTAACCTAACCTATCGCGCGTATAAAATTACACACGCCCATTTTTTTATCTTATCAATTTTGTAAGCTATCTCCGTGCCAAATTTCATCAAAATCGGTTCAGCGGTTTAGCCATGAAATAGTAACAAACAGACTAACAGAACATTATACTAACAATTAGTATGGATTTTCTAAAAAAAAAATATTATAAATTCCGATTTTCAGGATAAATTTTCCTGAAATTTTTTTAAAAAAACGGAATTTTTTTATGCTCTTTACAATAACTCCTAACCCTATTTAAGTCCTTTTAGGCCTAACAAATTAACTTTTCGTAGATTCAAATTATCTTTTACAATTTAATTTATTTGATACAATTCTCTTAGATCACGTTAGAACAAAGTGAGTGAAATATCTTTATTTTTTGTATTTCTCTCTTTCTCTTATTCGAACTGGGTTAATTACGACACGTCCTAACCTGACCGTAGCGAAAAAAAAATAAAAGAAAAACAGACCTCTACACTCTACGATTCTACGTTGGTATTTAATTTTAAATTTAATTGCTATTAATGCTAGAGTTTCAAGAACATCGCTGTACCGTTTTATAGTCGATGGAAAAAAATACGTTTCATTTGAAATTGATGTGTTAGATTTCAATTTAGTTTTTTACAAAAAGATCTTGAGTAGTAATAGAAACGTATTTATTTAAAAAAAATGTGGAGTGAGTTCGAGCGTCTTTTAAAAGACTGTCTATGTTAGAGGTCACCGTTATACGAACTTAGATAGCAAGCCTTGGGTTGGAGTGAGAACCTTTAGGTCCACACAATCAACTTACTAACATGGTATGATTATAAATATTTGAATACTGATTATTTATTGTTTCCATATAATTTATTCTGACTATTTTCGCCATGATGTCTGTGTGTCCGTCTGTCTGTCTGTCTGTAAGCGCTGTAACTCAAATACGACAAATCGTAGAAGGCTGATATTTTATATTTAAGATTAATTTTTGGCTGGGAAGAAAACGTGCTATATTTTAAAACGATCTTTCAACCGGATACGGATGTTTACCTACGTCGATTTTTTAATTTTTCGAATTACTCTGAAACAGTGCAAAATAGAGAAAAATGGTCAAGTTAAAAAATGTAGGTAATATCTATATCTATAATTTATGTTCTATTCATTTTTTTGTAAAAACGAATTTTTGAAAAAAAAAATATTATAATTCAAATGGTTCATAACAGAGGAGAAATATCTGCCATGAGTGTCATGGGACTTTCTTATTCGTATTACAGAGATTGAACAGTGTGTGTATTTGCCGTAGGTAACATGGGACTTTCTTATACGTAATACTGAGAGTGAACTGTGTAGGTGAATCTAAATAATTACATAAAAAAATTCTTTCTGGCTAAATCATAAATGTTGAAAAAAATGTATGGGGAATTAATTATAGATAATAACATACTCGACATTTTTTATCTAAAACATTTTTTTCTCATTTCAAAAATAATTCAAAAATCCAAAAATTTACAAGAATTATGAATATTAGTTTTCTAATATCCTAATGTCAATAATAGAACACACATTTTTAGAAGAACTAATTTGACAATTAGAATTAAATTGCATTTGTTTTTATAATAAATATTCAGAAAATTTAAATTTAATTACATTTTTTTCCAAGGCACCATGAATTGTAGACTTATTTATTAGTATTTTAAATTCAAACTTGGGGGGAAATCAATGGGGGAGTAATTTTTTTTACCTATAGTGAAGGTTGGGGTCAATTTGAAAACAAACCAATTTATTTTTTTGCATATTCATATTTTACAGAAAAAAAAACTTTTGTTAGAAAAGTTTTATAACTCTAAAAATTATGTTATCATCTTCGTAGTTCTTTAAGGATGAAGAAAATTTCTTAGTTTAATTCCAGACTAATTATTTTCTTGATAACTTTGTAAAGCACATATGCAATCTAATGCAGGAAATAATAATTGAATATCGATGTTAACTTTAGGAAAATTAAACTAATTTTCCACCGTGACCTATTCACACCAATGTAAGATAAACTTCTCTGGCAACTATAATGATCGTAGTAGACTGTGTGCATGTATAATTTAGCTAATAAAATATTAAATCTAACAGAATTGTGTATATTCACTGTATATTACAATAGTGAAAATTTATAATAGGTTATGGTGTTGGTATAACACTAACAAAGGTATGTATGTAGATTATTATAAATGAAATAATATACCCTATTTTAGTTATTGGATTTTTAATAACAAATTAACTGGCACCAGTATTGGATAATACCCCATTGTTGGACACTTGTTTAATTAAATGTACTAAATTAGAAATATTTGTTGATATTTGATTACATACATACTGCCATTACTGAATCATAATCTATGGACACATAGCTGTAAAACAGCTTAATTTGATGACAATCGGTCAATGGGTGTCGAAATGGTGGACATTTAAACTAATTATGGGTTTAATCTATTTATTAATTATTATTATTATTAAATTTTACGATTCTTTATTTTACAACTTTTGTGTCGTAGTCTTATGAGAGCCCGTTACTGGTTTTACTTTGTCCATTATTGGAGAAAAAATACAAATAAAATAAAAGGCTATAATTTAATGATTTCTATGTTATTTAATATCTTTTTTAATAATTTTCAATATATGAAAAATTTCAATGGAATTTGTCATAAATAAAACTTACCTTTGAATTATAAATATTATTAGTTTTCTAATATCCTAATGTTTAAAACATAGTACATATTCGTTTGAATTTAGTTGCATTTGTTTCCAAGGTAACATGAATTAGTGACATATTAATTAGTATTTAAAATACAAATTTTGTGTCGTTCTTGAGATATCTTGAAAAAAGAAATATTTTGGGGTGTCACCCCTCCCCCTTACACACGATTTTGATGATTTTGAAATGGGACCGTCCTCAAACCAAACCCAACCATCCGACCAAGTTTCAATAATATCGGTTCAGTGGTTCATGAGTTATGCGTATGACAAGGATTCAGGGGACAGACGGACGGACGGACGGACACACGGACAGACAGACAGACACGGAACGAAAAGTGTTTGTCTTGACGTGAAACGGATAAATCAATTTAAAATTTTGAAATTAGAGAACTTTTTTTTGTCTCAATCTGAAACGATCACATAGCTTCTCGTATCTTCGATATTGCGAGGAAGCAAAATAGTTTAATACTTTACATACAAATTGGCTCAAATATTAGAAGAAAGAGATTGTCAACACGTTAATATAACAATAATTATAGTTGGTTTAATTTAAAATTAACTTAGGTATAATACCAACTTAATAAAACAAAATACATATATGTTTTTGTATACAAATTAGTATGTTTCTAGGTAAGTACATATGTACATGAAGCTAATTGAGTTTTACAAAATGTTTCTGCACGCACGAATCTTGCGGGAGTCACAAAATCGTGGCACCGAGAAAACAATTACAGTTCCCTTTTGAATTTAATTCTATTCGAAATTAAAACAAAACAAAAGAATTTAATCTTCCGTCATTCTTTTAATTAAGCTCTATGATCGCCCGTGCGTGAAGACTCTTTTTAAAAAATTAAAACAATTATTAAGACGAGGTAACGGGTTTTTTTTTCAAAAAAAAAAAATACACGTGCCTGGCCTAATTATTTGATAATAGTTAAAAATGTGCGTGTTGGGCACGTACATGATAGGGTTCCGTAGTCATTGCGATTTGAAAAAAAAGAGTTACTTCAAAATTTTTATTTTTGCTACAGTGTTCGATATAATTTTTTTTGAAAGTATAAATTCAAAGCTACATTTTGGAATTTTTTCGGATTTTTAAAATTGATAGTTTAGAAATTAGAGGGAGGGGGGGGGGGGGCGCTCTAATAAAAACATTTAAAATAAATAATTCGCGACTGAAGGGTTAAAATCAAAAGGTCATATAACATTTTTTGTCGCATTTTAGGAGACCCCACTTAATGGATTAAGTGAAAAAAATTTAACATACTTTTCAGTCTATGGAAATATAAATATTATAGAAAATTGAATGCTCTAAAAAAAGAGTCTATAAAATTTTCACGTAACATGTATCGTTCTTGAGATATGTTGAAAAAATAAATATTTTTGGATGTCACCTTCTCCCCCAACCATCCAATCAAGTTTCATTAATATCGGTTCAGTGGTTCATGAGTTATTCATGTGACAAGGATTCAGGGGACAGACAGACACAGACAGACAGACAGACATGGAACGAAAAGTGTTTTTTTGACCTAAACCGGAAAGATCAATATAAAATTTTGAAATCGGAGAACAATGTTTTGTCTCATTTTAAAATGATCACAAAGCTTCTCGTATCTTTTATTAGGTTAGGTTAGGTTAGGTTAGGACGAGTAAAAAAAAAGGTCGTCAAAAATAGAGCAGGAATTTTATGAAAATAAAAATAAAAAGGATAAAATTTAAATGTCAGGGTTTATAAAAACTAAAATCTGGCCACCCTATCTTCGATATTGCGAGGAAGCAATACAAAAATTCAAAATAGTATAAAGACTGAACATAACATACATATGTATTATATGTAAATTTAGTACGATATTTACAAATTGAGTACAAAATTGATGGTTATATTGTTATTAAACATGTAATAGAATCAAAACACATTTATTGAAATATTCAAGAAGGTGGGAACAGATATTATTGTTCTACAGATTGTGCGTGGTTCTCCGCACACAAATGTGTGTTTATTTAAACAGACATTTGTGCGTCTATGTGTTTGAACAATTCATTTAAATGATTGTCAATAAACAAACATATATTCAGAATATTTGAAAACTCATTTCAAATATTTACGTGAATTTTTTTTATAAATGTATAGATAAAATTATAACATCTGCCAATGCTTCCTCGTGCTAAATTCACCGAAGGTAGTTTATTATTGAACAATTTAAATGAAAACCGATAGTGTTTAGATAAATTGCCTGGAATTGATTAACCATTTAATTTTTATACAATTTTACTAAAAAAATATTAGTTCGAAATTTTTCTTAAAACGCACCTGATTATTTTTTCGTATATTTTTAATTTTTTGACAATTTCAATCTAAATCTAAATTTATGCAAAAGTCAAATTGACATTTAAAACGCCCAAATGACATTTAAAACGTCAAAATGACATGATTTTAATTAAAATAGTATTATCTTATTATCAATGGAACGCTGAAAAAATGTCTTTCTTTTTTATACGAAGTAAAAAAATGATATTGGGCACAATAAAAAAGTTATATAAAAATTAAGTTCGTAAAAAAGTGAAATTTTCAGATTTTCGAATACTGTGGGGAACCCTTAAGATTTAAAGAAAAATGAATAATGACAAAAAATAATCTTCTCAATAAGAACTTTAAAAGAAACAAAATAAAATTGAAATCGGATAACTAGGAGCTGAGATACAGCTAATTTAAAAAAAAAAACGGTGGGGGCCATCTTTAATAACCGATATAATGGTGTTCTACACGGATTTTAAAGTGACTCCCTATCTGAAAATCTTTCTTTTGACCTTATCTATGAGCACAGAAAGTGTCATGCCCCTTTTAAAAGACGTACTAATAAAAATATTTAAATTTGTTAAACTTGATATAAAATTAACTAATGAAATGGACGTATATTTGTGTGTTTATTTAAAATGATGTAACTATATAAGCTCCGCCCTAAAAAAAGATAACCGATGATGTTTGTCTTAATATTTTTATATCTGTTGTAAGTGATTCTGACATTTACGGTGGCAGACGACTTCTGCAGCCCACAGTACATACATAATATGAACAAATGCATCACTTCCTGGTAACCACGTTATAAATATTGATACTCGAATTAGTCTCAGGGAAAATACATTGAGTCATAAACATAACACGCGTTTGTACATACACTTATTTCACACCGGCTCACAAATAAACGGGGTAGAAAATTCGACATGAATTCATCACCCCCTTCCCCTGTATCTCGCCACACACATACATACATACATACATACAAGTAGGCTGGATGCAAGTGGGTCGTTTCTCTTTCTATGTGTAGAGAGATTCAATGTTAGTGAACGCATGTTCGAGTCTCGGTAATGGAAACTGAAACGCATGTTTCCCCACCCACGAGCCCATTAGCTAGTGATCGACTCCAGTCTTTCAGTGGCCGGGGAGTCTCGGAGTTGGGATACTTTGTGACACATAGGTTTTAGAAAAAGATTGAATTAAATGTACTAATAATGGTTTTTATTCATAAAGGAATATTTGCTATTTATATTTCTGGCCTAATAATGAAAAAACGAATATTGATGATCGAAATTGGTTTTATTGAATTTCAAAATATTCTCCTTTTGCATGCATTTAAACCAATTTTCGAAGTACTTTTTCCACTCCGATTGAGATAAGCGTTTGTCAGATTATGCGGGATCCAACGCGAACAAATCTTTTTTACGGCCAAATGATTATGCAATATCTTATTCATACTAATGTCCAAAGATGACTCAATCTCACGGCATGTCACATGGCGATCTTACTTTATCAGTTCACGCACAGCATCAATGTTTTCTGGCACAACAACCGATTTTGGACGATCTTCACGGAATTCGTCCTGAAGCGAACATCGGCCACGATTGAATATGAAAAATAATCGCACGAAAATGTTCACGAGTTAATCCCATTCTTTGCCGAGATGACTTTTTCAAGTAACTGAACAAATTTACAAAATGTTCTGAAGAAGGTTATATTCAATAATGTCTAGTTTCCAATGAAAACGACAGATGGCCAGAAATATAAATAGCAACCCTCGTAACAGAAGAGAAATTAACATAATATAAATTCTAATAATTCTAATTAAAATAAATATAAAACTATTTATAAATGTTGAGTAAGTAAGTACTATTAAATTTAATTAGAACAAAAATTATTTTTACTATTTGTTCTGATTCGTTTTTGTTATGTAGATAATTTAAGTGTTGTTTGGTTTTTATTACAACAATAACTAATCGTGTTTGTACTTATTCAACTATATTTTTTTAAATCCTATACAATAATTCCGTAGTCCGGGCCCAGCTAGTATTTTATAAAACAATTAAATTATGTATTTTTGCTTCCTCGCAATATCGAAGATACGAGAAACTATGTGATCGTTTCAGATTGAGACAAAAAAAAAGTTCTCCAATTTCAAAATTTTAAATTGATTTATCCGTTTCACGTCAAGACAAACACTTTTCGTTCCGTGTCTGTCCGTGTGTCCGTCCGTCCGTCCGTCTGTCCCCTGAATCCTTGTCACACGCATAACTCATGAACCACTGAACCGATATTATTTTAGAATCAATTAATACGTAACTACAATATATAAACACGAATGTTTTCAGCACAGACAAATCTGTACCTCACCTCCATAACATACCATCAACATAGGAATCCTTCACACATACAAACATTTCTGGTAGGTACCGGAGCAACCACGCGGTCGAGTTAACGTCGCGAATGGCGGGGCTGTGTCGCGCTGGCGGGTGGGTGCGTATACGTATGTGTGTGAGGTGGGTGGGTGTGCGACGGTGAACCACAAAGGTTCACAACGCGCTGCTGCTAATCAACGAGACGGGGGAGCAGCACAGCTCTCTGCGAGTTCGAGAAATGATAGCGAAGGAATATTGCGTGCGTCGATTACGAACT
Organism: Sialis fuliginosa; assembly: GCA_961205875.1. NCBI lineage: Eukaryota > Metazoa > Arthropoda > Insecta > Megaloptera > Sialidae > Sialis > Sialis fuliginosa. Next base: position 2,516,943 of record OY540813.1, on the reverse strand, counting down.
GAATAATGCTCAATATCTTATAGTAATGTAGGGGAGAGGTGGATTTAAAGACCCACTTTTCTTTTTTAATGGTTAAAAAAATATTACCATTCAATTTATTAAAAGATTAATATCTAGTATTGAATCCTATGAATATTGGTTTGATTATTTTATGCTACTGTATTTAAGTGTTGGGGGATGAAGGGTTAAAATATATTACATCATAAATGGGACTATATTAGCTATTTATTGACGTTTTATTTATTGCTCTGCGATTATTAGTTCTGGAGATATAAGCTTTCAAAATTTACCCCAGATTTGTCTCGGTCCGGTCTACTAAAATATAAATATTTTTTGATATTTGATTGCTGTCATTACTGAATCATAATCTATAGACACTTAACTGTAAAATAGCTTAATTTGATAACAATCGGCCAATGCGTGTCAAAATGGTGGACATTTAAACTAATTATTAGTGTAATCTATTTACATATTAATTATTATATTATCATAGCATCTGCTTTAGATTGTAATCATTAGCAAATTTCCATCACTTGGTGCCCATTACTGGTTTTACTTTGTCCATTAATGGAGAAAGAAGATAAACAAAATAAAAGGTTATAATAAAAATAAAAAAATTTCGGACTTTGGTAATAAAAATAAAAGGTACTTATTTTATTAGTAAGAAAACAATCAATCCCCCCCCCAAAAAAAAACAATATACCTTGCTCTTAAAATGGCCAAGACTGGTGCCAGTACCTTCCGTGGTGAAAATTGTTATTGGATTATAGAAAAATCTTTTGTCTATGTTAGTATTTTAATTCAACAATCTCGTCTAGATTTAACTCAGCCATTGTATATACGATCTATGAATTCCTAACAACTATTAAGTTAGCATAAATTCACGGCCAAAATCAAGGTGTACCACACCACGTAACGTTAGATAAATTTATTAAGGCCATATTGAATTAAGGACATAGATATTGCATTACTGATAATCCATTATATTAATTTTGCAATTTAATTGATCAAGATGTACGTGAGACATTGGAGGGCTGCATTAGCATAGCTGTTCGTGCGTAATGTTGAAACTGTGACCCGGATTCTGTAGCTAATCCATGACATCTATTATTGGGCCTGATATTGTAAGACACTTAGTTAAACTTGCACATTAACGAATGCCGCGTTGCACAGAGTATCTGATTTAGCGTGCTGTGAATTCGGTATCTTCAGTGTTATCTTATAGACCAGAGGTCACCAATTTTTTTTTTCAGAAAAGGGTTTCATATAAAATTTTTAATGTATTATAACGATTGGACCAGAGAAATATTAACCCATTAATGCCCAAAAAAAAACTAAAACATGCGGAAGACTTTTTTAAATGAAATTAAGTACACATACACATAGATAGAGAATGGACAGTGCATTCTGTATTAACACAATGGTGTAACATCTGTTCAAAAAGTGAGAGAGAGATGCAGTGTAGTTTGGAATATATCTATCTCTTTTTCTTTCGTATTTCTGTCAGATATATTTTTGAATATTATCAATCTTGTGATTTTTGTGCAATACATTTTTTATTAGAAACGTAAATAATATAAACAGTAAACATACTATAATGGTTCATATTTCATCGAGGAAATTAAAAAAAAAAATATCAATCTATCTGATAGAAATTTACAAAATTATGAACGGATATTCCGGGAAAATAACATATTTGCTACCAAAAATATTAAATATATATTAATAAAAAATAGTTTTAAATCAATTCCCATGTGGTTGCTACAAAATGATGAGGTGGATTGCATTTACAAACAGCACATACAAGATTTACTTAACAAAATTTTAATACCTATAATAATTAGTTTGAATGCTTAACACCCATTGACCGATTGTCATCAAATTAAGCTGTTTTACAGTTAAGTGTTTATATATTATGATTCAGTAATGGCAATATGTAATCAAATATCAACAAATATTTCTATTTAAGTACATTTAATTAAATAACACTGAGGTATAAACCAAGTACGATATATTCAAACAATAATTTTCACCGCGGAAGCCTACGTTATTTTCGTACAAAAATGAACAGTACTAATAAGAAGAAAATTATACGTATAAAATATTTTAAACTTATTTTACGGCAGTAGGAAAAGTTTGGAACAAAAATAACGTAAAATGATTCCTTGGGAATCCTTACAGAAGGAAGAGGAGGAGGTGCTTGTTGACTTTCAAAAATAATACTAGGCTTCACTCAACTTCTTCTAAAGTTCGCACTGACATAGCGGAAAACTCATAAAATTCAAAGAAAAACTTTTTGATTTTTCGGCATTGCTTAAATGTCGTCACAATAAATATTTTATAACTGGGACTTGAACCGCAACAAATAATGGTTTAGTTCCGGTTTACGGTTTATGAAAAACATAGTTTTATTTTTAACATATTTTAAATATATTGGAAAATATATAAATGTAATGTGATATCATGTTTTTCACATAACTACGTGACTTAAACCTAGAAGTCAAGATACAGAGATCCAGTACCCTGTCAATATATTTTTGGGCGCTGAAAACGAAATTAATCAAAATTTTATAGTAAAAAAATTTTGAAAATTTTGAGAGCCTTCACGGGTCGTAATAATTTTTTTTGGTCAAATCTAATAAATAACTTTTGTAAATTAGACTTTTCTCTTCAATTTACTTTTTTTTATATTGCTGTACGACCATTTTTGATCGAGTTATGAAGAAAAGTCTTTCATCTTTACTTTTGTAAATTAGACTTTTCTCTTCAATTTACTTTTTTTTATATCGCTGTACGACCATTTTTAATCGAGTTATGAAGAAAAGTCTTTCATCTTTCGAGTCTCTGATTTTATTTTTTTTTATAAAAATTCAGGTAAAACAAAAACTCCATTAAATATAAAACAAGAGCATATGAATCCTTGACGCGATGAGTTATGGGTATTTTTTCATGACGTAGGATATTTTTGAGGTGAACGAATGACATTTATGTGCGAGCAGGCCGACAACAGCTTATTACACTCGTACCAACATGACGGATGATCAAATACAAAAACACCATTAGGTATATCGTATATATATAGTATACCTACTGTTATATGTCGTATGTAAAATGTATATTCGAGTGAATAAAAGTTGGAGCAGTTTAAATCATTATTTATAATATTCAAAATACTGATATTCTTGGTTTATGAGGTTTCGTAGTTATGATCTTAAGACAGAATTTCGGCGTGTCGACTTATACGTATAAAATATATATATATATATATATATATAAATATATATAATTATGAAATTAAAATATTTTGAGAGTATACTGTGAAAATTTTAGACCGAAATTAAAAGTATTTACGAAGTTATAGCACATTGAAGAGAACAACAAAAAAATCTGTTACTAAATCTTTAAACGCGTTTTTCTCGAAATCACTTTTTTCGGTTGGTGAGGAGCAAAAACGAAATTCTAATCAACAGATCGAGTTATAATTTTAACACGTTGTTCTGCACACTAATGTTTATCGTATTACGTAAAAACAAAAATATTTTTATTAATAATTTCCTGTTTTTCTCGATTTTCAACGAAAAAAATACAATTTTTTGCAAAAAAAATTTACAAGTCCGCCAATTTGTTTTTTATTAAGATATGTATTGGAATTTTATTTATTGCTTTACGATTATCAGTTCTACTTAATAGTTCTACGTCAAAAAACAGATATTCGACCAATTCTACTGTACATTTATGCATATTTTTTAATTATAAATATGCACACGTATCTGCTATATAAAAAAAAGTAAAATAAATGAAAAATTGTCGCAACGGATGTCTGCGAGCTAAAAGAATAGAAAAATAAATAAATAAAATGCGAAGAAAGTGGAGAGAAATTGCGAGGCACATGTATGTACGTATGTAGTATATTTTTATATTTCGCTTGCATTTTAAAGTCGACGGCATAATTTGAGTAACACTGGGTAATAGATAACGCGGGATGAAAATGTAAATTTATACATTTGTGAAAATGTGACGTTAATTCATTTTAGAATTTGTAATTTTTATGTATATTTTTAGCGTGCAAACACATATAATAATACGCTTATAATTTTGTTGTAAAAAGGATACGAGCATACAATTAACTGTGTTAATTTTTTGATGGATCAAGTAAATATATACATTTAGATATTATCATAAAAAATTATGTAAATAATCAAACAACTTTATTTAACAGAAAAATTATCAAAAAAATACATAAAAATACATTGACGTTGATATTTTGTTAATGTTATATAATATAATCAATTGGTTAATATTTTTGTTACCAGTGTGCTCCGTAAAGCCAGTGGCGTATCATATATTTTATTTTTCCCATAATCAACGGAGTTTTTTTATTTTTTCTCAAATAAACGATTTATTAATAGGCATTAGAATTTTAAATTTTGATAAGTTAAATTTCATAGGATTTTTTATCACAGATGTAACTGGTCACGTTCGATACGGCGGGAAAATCCTACGGGGGTGTAAAGATTTTTTAGGCAAATTTACCCCTATCTCGCATAGAAACCGAGATATTTACGATTTTTTATAGTGATTAAATATCAAAAACAAAAAAAAAACGCCGTACTAATATTATAAATGCGAAAGTGTGTCTGTATGTCTATTACCTCCTCACGACTAAACCGCTGAAGCGATCGTGATGAAATTTGGCAGGGAGATAGCTTGCAACCTGAGGAAGGACATAGGCTACTTTGTATCTCGGAAATTTATTAGAAAAATGTTTTTTTAACAAATCTGATTCTAAAACTACACGTGAATGTATGTGTTTTATAATTTTTATAGTATTTAAAAGGGCTGAAGTTTCGAATGATCAGTGTTTAAAACAGCTATGTGTAGAATTTCAATAAATAAAGCACTTTCAGCGAGTTATCTCATTTACCGTGTATTAAAAACTCTATTTGTACTAAAAAATCTTAATCCAATATTTAAAAATGTATGAGCTATCTATATATTTGTCTAACGATTGAATAACCTTAAAGTCAATTGCTTTATCATCTAAAATATGTCTCTAATACTGTCCATTATTATTGACAAACTTCATTATCTATCTACAGAGAAAATATTTCTCAACAAGATAACATTAACAACAAAAAACTAAACTTGACAAATTCCTTCGATAAGTTTAGCGCGATCTTCTCCTAGTCAACTATATTAATGAATTACAGCAGGCTCGTAGAAAGTTCTCTATCAAAACAATGCAAACAAAAGTTTCCTGCCGAGTTTTCTTTGTTTCTGGCGCCAGTGGCTCTGCGTACAAAAACCAATCACAGCTTCTCATCAATAATTCTGATTGACAACCAATCATAACCGTGCGTAGACACTGAGGGGGAAGCGGGGGAGAACGATGTAAAAAGTCATATATACACATTTGTCACATAGTTCATGTCTGTTATGTTTTTTTTACTTTGTTATACAACCATATGTCTCTCTGTCTGTCTATCTATCTGTCAGTGTATATTTTTTTAATACAAAGATATGTATGTTCTCTCTCTCTTCTACTTATAGACAGTTACTGAAAACACAGTGCTGATGAGAGTTAACTTACATTTATTTCTATACGTTGCTAGGCTACGTGTTACTTACATTTTCATATATACACATTTGTCATATAGTTCATGTCTGTTGTATTTTTTTTTTACTTTGTTATACAACCATATGTTACGAAATACACATGTCTGTCTGTCTGTCTATCTATCTGTCAGTGTGTCTTTTTTTAATACAAAGATATTTATGCTCTCTCTCTCTTCTTTTCTACTTATAAACAGAAACTGAAAACACAGTACTGATGAGAGTTAACTTGCATTTATTTCTATACGTTGCTAGGCTACGTGTTACTTACATTTTCATACATTTGTCACGTAGTTCAAGTCTGTTGTATTTTTTTTTACTTTGTTATACAACCATATGTTACGAAATACACATGTCTGTCTGTCTATCTATCTGACAGTGTGTCTTTTTTAATACAAATATATGTATGTATGTTCTCTCTCTCTCTTCTTTTCTACTTATAAACAGAAACTGAAAACACAGTACTGATGAGAGTTAACTTGCGTTTATTTCTATACGCAGATAAAATTTATATCCCCGGTTAACACCGGGTCCGATACATAAAAACATATAAAATAAATAACTTTATATTGTATCGATAGACTTATAATAAATATATAAATAAATAAATACTTATATTTGATACAATATCGTTGTGATATTTATTTATATATTGTATTTGTTACGACATACAATAATAAATACAAATACAGTTTACCCCCAAAGTGGTGTCAATATATACACAAATAAACTTAACGGGAATAAAAATGAAATATTCATAAGAACCTCGAGAAAACGATCAAATAAATATATTTCTTGTCGATCTGGTCAGCAGCACTCATAAAAAAGTTATGCGGGTATACTTTCACAACACGTTCTAAATGTAATCAAAATATAATAAAATGCTCTCGCAAATAAAATTATTGTTTGTTTCGTCACAAAGTGAAAGGCATTATGGGTATTAAATAAGACAGAAAATAATGTCTTTTCTTTCACTTTTGGATTTTTATTATTGCATATTCATGATATGAAATTTTTTTATAGGTAACTATAGTTTTTTCTTGTCTGAGCTTATATGGGGCATTTTTTGTATGTAATTAAAATCCAAAATGTCTTTTTTCGGTTTTAAAAATTTATTAATGTAGAAATAACATCTGCCAAATTATTGCACAGTGCTTTTTTTGCCAAATTCGCCAAAGGTAGTTAATAATCGGACAATTTTAATAAATATCGACTATTTTGATAAATTACTTTTTCATTTTGATGGACAACCAAAAAAAATATTTGAAAAATACAGTACAGAGTACTGCAAACTAAGAGTAATATTTCGAAAATTCATTTTTCGGGGGGGGGGGAGGTTGTTTAAATCATAGGTGTCCAACCTTTTAAACCTTCTGGGCCACATAGCATAAACTCAATTTACTAAGGGCCGCAGGCCAGAATATAAAACCGAGGACCTTTTTTTTAGTCGTGCTAATTTCGATGCAGTTATATTATTATTATTGCTTCCTCGCAATATCGAAGATACGAGAAGCTATGTGATCGTTTCAGATTGAGACAAAAAAAAAGTTCTCCAATTTCAAAATTTTAAATTGATTTATCCGTTTCACGTCAAGACAAACACTTTTCGTTCCGTGTCTTTCGTCCGTCCGTCCGTCTGTGCCCTGAATCCTTGTCACACGCATAACTCATGAACCACTCAACCAGTATTATTGAAACTTGGTCGGATGGTTGGGTTTGGTTTGAGGACGGTCCCATTTAAAAATCATCAAAATCGTGTGTAAGGGGGAGGGGTGACACTGTAAAATATTTCTTTTTTCAAGATATCTCAAGAACGACACATGTTACGAGAAAATTTTATAGAATATTTTTTGTAGAGCATTAAATTTCCTATAATATGGGTCTACTACGTTTGTTGTAAAATATTCCCTTACAAAGATTTATCTCATTTTATTTTAAAAATTCGTGTTTTGTTTTTCTAAATTGATATTTGATTGGACATATTAAATGTCACTTTGGCGTTTGCATAAATTTAGATTTAGATTGAAATTGTCAAAAAATTAAAAATAAATGAAAAAATATTCAGGTGCGTTTTAAAAAAAATTTCGATCTAAGATTTTTTAGTAAAATTTGTATAAAAATTAAATGGATTTAGTGAATTTAACACGAGGAAGCACTGTGCATTTACTTGGCAGATGTTTTTTTTTTAATTATCCTTGCGGGCCACGGGTTGGACAATGACTTTTTTTCAAAATACACGGGATAATTTCTAGGCCATTCTGTATTATATCAATTAGGAAGATTCACATGTAAATTAACAGGATTATACTGCATTATCTGATCCTTGCATAATAACTATGTGTGTCAGCTAATCCTGGAATTACTATGCGTGTTGTTCGATTGCCAATCAGGTACATTAATATGGTGTGGGGGTACAGGAACCCCCCCCCTCCCCGTACAGACCACAACGGTTAAACTAAACACAAATAGTTGTTTTACAAAAGCAAATATTTAAAGTAGGCAACTGTTTTCACACGATTTACGTTGATTAGGCCGATATATTATCTGCGTGTGTATCTAACCTCAAATTGTGTCCCTTTTCTGATTGTTTGTTGGGGTTTGTAATAGATGCTGGCAGGGGTGCAGAATTTTAAGATTGTGTTTGCATAGACAGACTCCCAAATAACTATCTCATCTGTGTACATTTGTAATATTAACTGAATAAGTTTTAGTTTACTTTTAACTATGAAAGTACACAAATTACGCGACCTCAGATTTTTGTAAATGATGTGTAGGTGATTTAGGGTGTGTTAATATTAATTTACAATCTCAATTATAGAACTATAATAACTCTATGTCTTATTTTCTTGTATTTTAGTCGATATTTGTATGACGAGTTGAAGGAAATTTAACTAAAAAATTTCGAATTTTTGATTTCGTTAAAAGTATGTTTTTTGTATAGAAAATGACGTAAAAAGTTGTTTGTTTCAAACCGCAGGTCTGTATCTCAAACCGTTCTCGAGATATCGCCTCTCAAAGTTTCAGTTTTTTCAAAATTTTGAAGAAAAATGGCCATAACTTTTGAACGTGTGGTCGGAATTGATTTTAGTTGACGGATTTGGAATCAGCATGTCAAAATCTATATAATGACATGTATAATACCTTAAAACTCGGGAAAAAAAATTTCGCGAAATATCGAAAAAATTCAAAGGGGGTATACCTTAAAAAAATGTCGATTTTTGGCCAAAATTTTTTTGTCGGATTTTAAAGTATTATACATGTCATTATATAGATTTTGACACGCTGATTTCAAATCCGTCAACTATAATCAATTCCGACCACACGTTCAAAAGTTACGGCCTTTTTTCTCCAAAAATTTGAAAAAACTAAAACTTTGAGAGGCTATATCTCGAGAACGGTTTGAGATACAGACCTGCAGTTTGAACAGTTCAACTTTTCACGTCATTTTCTATACAATAAACATACTTTTAACGAAATTAAAAATTCTAAATTTTTTAGTGAAATTTCCTGCAGTGAACTTCAACTCGTCATACAAATATCGACTAAAATACAAGAAAATACGACGTAGAATCATTTAGTTACTATATAAATATATAAAAATTTATTTTAAAAAGTAAAAGTTTGAATTTAATGTGTTTCATATTTTTTTTTGTTAATAGGAGGGGGAGGATTGACAAAATATGCTTCCCTTATTAAAAATTGGGAAATTTCTTATATCTATATAAATATTTTTATTACTTACATTTATTTTAATGGGCAGTATAAAAAACAGGTCAGAAATACCCTAATTGTTTTCGACATACGAAGAAATTCGACTATTAAACCAATCGGTAAAAAGGGTTAGATGGAAACACGCGTAAGAATCGAAAATAAATAAATACTGCAAGTACATATTGAACCAAAACGATAGAAAACAATTAGAGGATCCAATCGGAACCCGGGGTTAATTTTTTTCCGTAGTGTAAATTACTACATCCGGTAACGAACATCTTTACCCACCCCCACCCTCCCCTCTCTTTCCACCGCCCCAGCTCCACATACAGAGAGTAGAGTTTCCAATCAGTGCAGTGGTTTAGGTAAAATACGAGCGCCAATTGGCTGCTGCCCAAATGTGACAATAACTCACACGGCTCGCTAGATATCTGCTTTTCTCTTCATACTAAAGGTTTTCACAGTAAAAAGTACAAATTTTCTTTAAAAGGTCACGATGAATTTAAATTATGGTCGTTAGTTTTGTTTTTTTTTTTGTTACTTGCATTACGTTTATTATTTGAAATTATCTTACTACATCCGGGGGTTCCCAACTTTTATACCGGCAATAAAATAAAGATACTGGCACCAGTCTTGAATCATACCCCAGTTTTGGACACTTGTTTAATTAAATCTACTAAAATATAAATATTTGTTGATATTTGATTACATACTGCCATTACTAAATCAATCTAGAGACAATTAACTTAATTTGATAACAATCGGCCAATAGGTGTCAAAATGGTGGACATTTAAACTAATTAGTAGTGTAGTTATATAAATTATTATATTATCATAGCATCTGATTTACATTGTTTCAAATTTTACGATTGTTTATTTTATAATTTTGTGTTGTACTACTTATCATTTTGTAATCATTAGCAAGTGTCCATTACTAGGTGCCCATTACTGGTTTTACTTACTGGAGAAAAAACATAAACAAAATAAAAGGCTATAATTTAAAAAACTAAATATATTTGCGGACTTTGGTAACATGAGAATTACAAAAAAGAAGCCTAAACAGTATACCTTGCTCTTAAAGCGACAAAGACTGGTGCCAGTACCTTATATTCTCTTTAGGGCACCCACAAATTAGTGCATAAGGTTGGGAATCTCTATACTAGGTTAACCTTTTCACATTTCATAAAAAAAATGTCAAATTCGAGTCGAGCCTTGTATATTAGTGTCGCGTACCGTATTGTTTTTCAATTTATTCGTTTGTAATAATTTAAGTAACATTTGTGAACACTAGACAGAAAAGTTGATCGGTTTTATTTTTGAATTTTAACTATAATTAATTCTTAATTTTAATATTTTAGCATATCATTGTAATTTCTTCCAGATCATTAAATACCAGAATATCGAATTTAACAAGCGCTTTAAGATGATCCCATTGTTGTAATTTAAAATAATCAAAAATTATACGCTAAAGTTTTCGAAGGGGCATAAATAAAAACTAACTTTGGCATATTTAGTCGTCATTAATATAAGATAACGAGAGTATTCGAGAAAACTTTAGAAATCGTTCCTTCCACTGATTTTTATCAGTCTGATCTTCGGCTTCGACCTACCCCCATACCCCCCTCCCCCATTTCAGCAATCGTTTTTATCTTCTAGTTGATACTTCACTTCAGTAGTGGCTCGTCGATCAGATTTTAGATTTTTTTAATTATAAAAAAATTGGTGTAGTTTTCACTAAAATTAAGGCTTTCACTGTCTACTTTATACCCCCTCACATTCCTTCTTCCACATTTTTCTTATATTTACTTGATACTGAATTATCAGTAGCGACTCGTTGACAATATTTTATTTTATTTTTTTAATTATGTGCAGTTTTCACTAGAATTAAGGCTAATCCTCCTTCTACCCCACTGCTCCATTTTTATTTATTTTTTATTTGATTGTTGATAAGATTGTAGAATTCCCTCCCCTCCTTCGTGAAAAAAGGATTTTATTTTAACGTTCGATCTTATTATACTCAAATTTTTATTTTTTTATTTCTTAAAAAATTTTTACTGGCTTGGCATTGACTTCAAAAATTGTTAAATTTAATTATTATATACTTTTAATTTTTTAATAAAATTAGGAATTCAAATTGGCACGACCAAAAAAAAAAGGTCCTCAGTTTTATATTCTGGCCTGCGGCCCTTAGTAAAATAAATTAATTAAAGTTTCTGCTATGCGGCCCAGAAAGTTCAAAAGGTTGGACACTCTAAGTCTAGACCATACCAATGAGATAATCAGTAAAATGTAACGCAAGGCGGAAAAAAATTACATACAATAGCCTTTATAAGAAATTAAACTACGATTTAAAACCAAAAGTCAGAAATCACATAAAGACTGTGCCTTCTATTAGTAGACCGATGAGGGGTGATGGGTAGGGGGGTATTTCCGGTAAGATCGAGCCGCGTCACCTCCCTAACATACTGGCTTAGACTCTAGAGTCTAGAGTCTAGACCATACCAATGAGATAAGCAGTAAAATGTAACGCAAGGCGGAGAAAAATTACATAAAATAGCCTTTATAAGAAATTAAACTACGAAGTCAGAAATCACATAAAGACTGTGCCTTCTATTAGTAGACCGATGAATGGTGAGGGGAGGGGGGGGGGTATTTCCGGTAAGATCGAGCCGCGTTGCCTCTCCCTAACAGTCTGACGTCACGGGAGAATACGGTACGACACCTAGAATCGGAATCCGATAAGTGGAAAGTGAGGTGGTCCCATATATTTTATTTGATCCATAGAATCCCCTGGTGTTTGGGAAATCGTGAACAATCACGGGGAAACCACCAAGAGCGTTCTAGTGCGCTGCTTTTTTATCTTGTTGATTTTGTAGACGATAAAGAGAAATATTATTGATTTGGTACCGTGGAAAATTGCGCGTTAAATTCATTATTACTTATTATATATACAGGCTGTCCCGAAACATACCCACAAACTTTCAGGAGTTATCGAGGACAATAAAATTGTTTATAAACCTATGTCCGCAAACGAGCCGTTTTAGCAGTACAGCAAAAAAAGAACCCCAAGCAAAAACAATGAATTTCTTTTGGGGAAATCATAGTTAATTAAAAGGATTTTTTATTTTCTGTACTATGTTTTTTCAATGCATATTTTTCTATGACAGCTTATTATCATTGCAAACTAAATACTATCTCGTGAAAAAAATTTTGATCTGAAGTAATCAAATCAGATCTTGATAGATCTTTCGTTTGAGACAAAGTTATATTTGTTTACTGATTTTTAATCTGTGTGTACAGGCTGTAATTTTTGAATAAACTTATAGGAGCCGAGATATTTACGATTTTGTATAATAAATAAAAGTTTAACAAAAGAAAAAAATTATATTTCATCTCCTGTCATTTATGGAGAGTTGTAATCAGTTTTATTCGATCCGGCGGGAAAAATACTACGGGGAGGAGGTCTTGCATAGGAGCCGAAATATTTACGATTTTGTATAATCAATAAAAAAACAAATAAAGGAAAAATTAAATATTTCACCCCATGTCACGTATGGAGGGTTGTAATTAGTTTAAAAATCCACGCGAGCGAAGCCGCGGGTATCAGCTAATGTATGATACACATACTCCAGTATTATGCAATTTCCTAGTACAAGGGTGAAGGGGAGGGGTAGAGATGTAGAGACTTAATATACAAAGCCTGTTGAAAAGCAATTAACGTGTAAAGCCTTTCAATAAGAAGTACTACGTGTATTCCTTTGGGAACATCTTGTATCTATAGAGGTTTCCAATAATAATTTGTGTATTGATCAGTCGCCCGCGCGCCGGCTGACTCTATATTATGTATAGAGTAATAACGACCAACTCGCGGTAACAGAGCCGTAAGAGACTCTCGAAATCGACCAATCAGCTGTTCAACAATCTTGCTAATATCATGTTTATACGTTTATTTGAATTTATTTATTTACTTAATTTTTATTTACATTTACAAATATTCCATACGAAAAATTATATAGGTTGATTCCAATTTCAAATGAATGGAATAATTAATTTATTTAGTCTGAATTACTTGGTTTTATCTCGAAAAATTCTCGATATAAGTAAAATTCAAATTTTATTTTTTATATTTCTTAATTTTTACATAGATATTATTGATAAAAATAATGTTCGTTTTATTCAGTACCTATTATTTTTAGCAAGTTTTGAGGCTTCTGCGGTGATCTCCACGTTTCTTCATACATTGCAATAGACATCTTTAGGGGTCTTCTAAAACAAAGATAGAAAGAGCCCTGAAGATGTCCACTGCAATGTGAAACGAAACGATAGCCGATATCACGACTGAATTGATGCGGCTTACAACCAGTAGCCAAGATCCAGATTTTTGACACTTTATAGGTATTTAAGGTGTACCAATTTTTTCCAACAATATAAATTGTATTTTTAATAATTTTTATCCGGAAAGTAAACTAACATTTTAGTTTCTATATATGAATAAAAATATCTTATTTGTTGTATTTAAAAAGGTCAATAGACTTTCCTCGATTTATTTATTCTAGTTTTTGCTTCACATTTTTTTGTTAGTTATAAAAAATGTGCTTTTAAAAAAAGTATCAAAAGTATAAAAAATAAGTTGACTACCTCTGGTATGGTATAGATTATTATATCGCATTTTGTAGGGTCCTTAAGTGTTCCTCTATTGCTCACCAACCGTGTTTATTTTATATAATATAGTTAGTTATAATGGTAAATGGCCACAGTAGCCATTTATGTATTAGAGTTTGTTTATGGTTATTAAAGATGCATGTTTTTGCAAAATTATGGCCTAGTTAAAGGACCCTTCACAAGGTAACAAAATTAACCCCACCTTTGTTTACTAAATTCGTCGATATTATTGTAAAAAAAATATAAATTAATTGTTCTGGAAGAACAATAACGCAAATCTTAAAAAATAAAGAGGTGGGTGGCGGTTTCACGTTTTCGAATTTCGACTGTTGCCATTCGAAAGAGTATAAAAAATGATGAAAATTTTGTATTATAGATTTTTTAAACCTTTGTTAGTTTCAAAGTTATTTGAAATATTCGATTATTTTGTACATTTTCATATGGGTATTTCACCGTTTTATTAATTTTTTTTCTTACTACCCTTGACTAAATTTGAACTCGATACGATTTTATCATTTAAGAAGGTTCTCTTGTGAGAAACTTTATGAATCTGTATATGACCTACAAAACAAAACTGTCATAACCTATTTCTCCACTAAACTCTAATTTGGTTTACATTGTTAACATTGTATATATACAGGGTGGTCCGATTTGGGATACAGATATTTTAAGAGCTGATTCTTTGGCTCATTGTGAGTAAAAAATTGTACGGGAATGTGGGGTCTATCTTTAACACCCTTTGAGCTACAGGCTGTTTAAAAACTTCCTTCAGAGTAGTAGGTACTTACAAACAAAGATTATCTCATAACTTCCAAAGTGACGCAACTAGAGCAACCACAATGAGTCAGTTTCGTAGTTAATTAACTAACTTATTTTTCAGTATTTCGTTATTGCTAGCCGTGTCTCAGCAAATTCAAAAATATATTTCTTTTTTGGAAATTTTTTCTGAAAATGACATTTTTCCCCAAAAGTACCTTCAATATGTGGTATTTTTTATCATTATTTTGGTGTGTCATAATGTTACCTACAAATTCACTATATAAAGTTTTGATCTGGGTCTTACAGTTTTCCAGTTATAAATGTATCTAAATAATTCCCAAAGTGACTATTTTCCTACCTACCTTATTAAATGAAACAGTTTTGTTTATAATTACATAATTAGTTTTAAAATTATACAAATTAACATTAATGTCCGGTATCATAAAGGACCTAGCAAATTTGTTAGCTAGCAAGCACTCTCAACTGAGATATCAAACTTATATGACAGTTCTTTTGGAGTTTGTTGATGACTTTGACAAGTTTCGCGCACGCGTTGTAGGTAAATACAAACGGTATTAAAACAGTGGTGATGTTATGAAAATTATTTTGTACGGTCAAAGATGCCAACTGTGTTACAATTAGTTGAAGTGTCACTGCTCTAAATTCCATAACTAATCCATAGATACTAGTACAGATCTAATACCCCATTTGAAAGTAATTGCTAGCTAGTAAATTTTGTTAGCTCCTTTATAATACCGGACTAACAATAAAATTATGAGAAAATCTTTGTTTGTAAATACTACTCTGAACGATTTTTTTCAATACCCTGTAGCTCAGAGGGTGTTGAAGCTAGACCGTCTTTTCATTACAATTTTTTACTTATAATAACCCAGGGAATCAGTTCCTAAAATATCTATATCCCAAACCGGACCACCCTGTATATATAACTCAACAACGTATACATATATATATTGCACACACATATAAATAAATAAGTACATAACAAAGCTCGTCAATACAATGTTTACGACACTGTAAATTCTACAGTGACACGACCTCTTGTAAATTTATAAAAGAGTGAGGCCAATTTCCTTGAGCAATATTGCTTCGCGATGTTTATTTATGAATTTGTTTGTCTCTGACTTAAAACTGTTGGCGCGTGTCTAACATTTACTGCTGTTGGACGTAGGTGGGTGTGTGCGTCCTACTGTCTGTCTGTCTGTGTGTGTGTGTGAGTGGAAGACCATCAACTTAGGATGTATGAATTTATTTGATATTGATTTAAGAACAAAAAGTGTACTTCTAATATGTTATTTGGAATAACCAATAATAGAATACGTAATTACTTCTTTGAAGGATTTTCATGAAAAGTGGGCAATTGTTGAAATGAATATATTATTATTTGGTGGACTAACAATTATTTATTGATTCTAATTATTGCATTATCTACATTAATGTCCGGTATTATAAACGAGATAGAAAATTTTGCGAGCCTGCGATCACTTCTAAATGAGGTTTTAAATCTGTTTGACAGTTCTCTTGTAGTTTCATGAAGTGTTTGACAACAGTGGCGATATTATGAAAATTATTTTGTACCGTCAGAGTCGCCAACTGTGTTTAATAAATTGAAGTATCACTGCTTTCAATTCCAGAGCTAATCCAGAAATACTTTCACAGAATTAATACCCCTTGCTAGCAGGAGCTAGCTTTTCTAACTCCTTTATAATACTGGACATAAGTCAGTTAGGTTTAATAATAAGAATTGGATTACTTAAAATTACTTTCATTTATTAACTCATTCTTTAAATTTAATTATTAGTATTTTTTTAAGTCAGTTTTATTTTTATTTTTTATTTTTTTTTATTTTTCCCTTTTGAGTGGCATATCTTCGAAGTCCATGGTCAAATTCTGATAAAATTTATATGGGACCACCTCGGGAGTATAGTATAGAAAATACATACAAAATATCCACAGTTAAATTGAGAACCTCCTCTTTTTCTGAAGTCAGTTAAAAAGATGACAGTACATTTCAATTTAGAATTTTTCAAATTGAATTATTCAACAAATGGAATCAAGAAATTTTAGATATTTGGAAACGAAAATATTCAATCATTGGAATTTTTTTGTTCTAAACAAATACTTTTTATCAAATTTATTTTTATAATTCCTGTAAATTCAATTTCTGTTATTGACTACCGATTTAAACATTTACTTTGTTAAGAATAAATAATTTAAAAAAAACACAAATTAAATTATTTTAAGGAACAATAATTGTTTTTTTCGATTGCAAAAAGATAAAGTTTTATTTCATATCTCTTGTTTTACATAACTAAGGTACTGGCACCAGTTATGGCCGCTATAAGAGCGAGGTTTACTGTACAAGTAACTTTATTTAATCAATTTAATGACCAAAGTCCGCGAATATAATTAGTTTTTTAAATTATAGCCTTTTATTTTGTTTATATTTTTTCTCCAGCAATCTAAAAAGTAAAACCAGTAATT
Organism: Sialis fuliginosa; assembly: GCA_961205875.1. Classification (NCBI taxonomy): domain Eukaryota; kingdom Metazoa; phylum Arthropoda; class Insecta; order Megaloptera; family Sialidae; genus Sialis; species Sialis fuliginosa. Next base: position 2,499,696 of record OY540813.1, on the reverse strand, counting down.
AGTACGCAGTGATGGACACTTGCTAATGATTACAAAATGATAAGTACTACTACACAAAATAAATAAAAGAAAGAATCGTCAATCGTCAACTTTGAAAGAATGTAAAACAGTTGCTATGATAATATAATAATTACTAAATAAATTATACTTGACACTTAGCCGATTGTCATCAAATCACGCTGTAAGACAGTTAAATGTATATAGATTAATATTCAGAAATGGCTGAAATCAAATATCAACAAATATTTTTTTTTGTGCCAGTACCTTATATCGTTTTGGAAAAAAATTGACTACAAAAACAGTGATTAAATTTGAGTTGATATTTTTTAAATGCCCCCCCCCCCCCCTCCCTCCACCCCCAAAAAAACGTATCGAAGTTTTTGGTATATTTGCTCAAAAGACGTAAAAAAATAGGATTACAAAAATCGTATATGTATAAAAATGAAAATTTTTGTAGGCTTAAACGACTGTCGCGTTTCAAACATTTACTATTATTGGTGAATGTGTGGGAGGGGGTGTGCGGGGGTGTGATGACCATCACACTTAGAACGCGCGTTTTCCAATCTTGTGGCCACGCTGATGGATTGGAAAGGAGAAAATGGTTATTGCCCCATTCGTTAAATTTTTATGTTTTTCATCGTATTCTTGTCTCTCAGATAGATTCCAATAACGTGACACATGCCTTTAGTGCTTGTTATTTCGATGAAGGTATTGTTTTCTGTTATTTTTAGATAGGTTTAAATATAAGGGGACCAATTTAAAAATTTAAGAAATCAGAGAAAAAAAAAGTTAAAAAAAAAACAATCGTACCCCCAATTTGTTACATCCAAACCACATCCTATCCGACCGTGACGTATTGTTTGTATTATCCTGCCCTGGCAGGCGCAGAGGCAACTGTTTTTGTATCCCTGTTTTTTATTTTTTATTTTTTAAATCTAAAAATTAACCGTAAGAATTCCTAGGGGGGCCCACCAACAATTCCAGTTTGGGGGACCGGATGTGGGGAACACTAAAATTCTCTACAACTTTAATTGGAAACATTTTTTAAATTTTTTCCTACTTCGTTCCGATTGAAAAATTCAAAAATTGTTCTCCTTGAAGAAAAAACATAAATTTTTAAATAATGATATTCTCTACAACTTTTTTAAAATTTTAAAATTGCATGTATGTAATTTTCATCAATTTCTATGAGAAGAGATAGACCGACAGATATACGTGATTAAGATAACGATTCATAAGAAAATCAATGTTATTTCAGATACATGCAAATATATTTTTTTTTAATATTTAAAAATATATCAACTTGAACAATATATTTTTTTGGAAATTCATTCAAATGAATTATTAATTTGAAATTTCGTCTCGCTGAATACGAAATCATGAACAATAATTTTTATATTTGATTTCAATGGATATTACCGTTCAAAATGATACAATCAATTTTATTCAGAGAGTATGTAGGTAATAATCAAAGGAAATATAAATTATATGTGTCATACATTTTCTTTCGAAGAAAAAAATATACTCGGATCAATCAGATCTGATGTATACAAAATTAAATTATATATTTCCATATAAAAAGTCAGATATTCAAACTTATTTTTCACATGTGTAAAAATACTTTTTGTTAGGTTATATAAAAATTGTTTTTATTTTTTTTACTACTCAACGCCCTTCCCCCTCCGCTATTTTTTGGAAGTAGACCGGCAACCCTACTTTCGTTCGGAACTAAACGGTAACACTTTTTTATGTCATATCTTTCATGGAAACAGTTTGAGAAACATATTGTAAAAAGGTGTGTAAAAGTAGCATCCCTGTGCAATTCTAGTATGTCGTGAGTTAACACACCAATATAAATCCTGTCACTCGACACCGCTCGAGGGGGGGGGGGATGTGTTCACTAGAACGCTTATCAGAAGCGACGTGGATATCACGTTTCTTCGATATTATATTAAAATAAATTTGAAAAAAAAATAAACTGACAAAAATCTTAATATAAAGTAGGCATAACCTTAATATACATACATATATATACGTATGCATGTAATATAATAAGGTAAAGGCACCAGTTATGGCCGCTATAAGAGCAAGTTTTTGTTTTCTTTTTGGATTAATGGGCTTGTTTTTTTGTAATTTTCATGAACTCATGTTACTAATAAAACTAGTAACTTTTTTTTTTTTTAATTATAGCATTTGATATTGTTGATGTTTTTTCTCCAGTAATGGATAAAGTAAAACCAGTGATGGACACTTGCTAATGATTACAAAATGATAAGTACTACGACACAAAAGATATAAAAAAAATCGTCAAATTTGAAACAGTGTAAAGCAGTTGCTATGATAATATAATAATTAATAAATAAATTATACTAATAATTAGTTTAAATGTCCACCATTTTGACACCTATTGGCCGATTGTCATCAAATCACGCTGTAAGACAGTTAAATGTATATAGATTAATATTTAGAAATGGTAGTAATCAAATATCAACACATATTTCTAATTCAGTACATTTAATTAAAAATTTGCCATTATTGGGGTCCTTGCCAAGACTGGTGCCACTACCTTATATACGTACATACATATGTATGTATGTATTTTGGTACTTATAAGATCGTGTTATTAAAGATGGTAGAAATGACGCATATTTTTAGTATTTATGAAAATCAATCATTTGCGTCTAGCGATTATCAGGGAAGATTAAAAAACTCATTTTCATAAAAATTTTATTACTATCTCTTATACTCATGTGAATTTTGGAATGTCATTAAATTGGTTAAAATACTATTAAGATTGATTTAACCCTTTAACTACTGAAATATACTCACAGACCTGGCTGTCTAAAGTTTAAACGCATATAAATAGAATGATCGATAAGCGACAATCGTATCAGCATTATTAATCAAATCGTGTATTAACGACAATCGTAGTTAAAGGGTTAAAGAAAACCACCAATTAATTTAGAGTTAGACAATAATTATGCTTGCATATACATAATTTTAAATATTTTTTTGTTTGCATTATATAATAGTATGTATAATAATTATTTATTTACTTTATGACTTTATGTTACGTAGGTATCATAAAAAACACAATCTAAATCGGTTCAGCATTTTTCAGATACGAAAAAAATACTATTAACTTTTAATTTTTAATATTAAATTTGTTTATGATTTGAGAATTATTATTAATACCAATTAAAATGTTATCTTATAAGTAACTTAAGACAGTGGTTCCCAAAGTGTGCGCCGCGTCACCCTGAATACATTTTTTCAATAATGCATTTGTTACAAGTTATGCTTCGACTTAGGGAAGGGTGCTATGGGAAAAACCTTAGTAAAAAAAGGACGCCGCGAATTCAAAAAGTTTGGAAACCACTGCCTATTATTAATTACAGACAAATACAAAAATTATATGATTCATTCCACAAGATATAAAATATATATTTTAAGTTTCGCTTCAATTTATTTTAATTTGATGATATTTTTTATCAGTTAAATAAATCAACTTGCCAGTACACCCCTGTAAAAATAATAACAGTAAAAAACAGTACCGTATTGTAGAATACGATATTTTATTCCTTTATCAAGATATCAGACGCACGAAGAAAGAACGCTCTTCTATCTTTATATTGAAATGATTCTTTTATATTGTGAATTGAATCTGTTTTTAAATGCATTTTTTTCCTTTTGTACTTGTAAGGGAAACCTCACTAATATGGTAATATCAATTCTATAATGTTTAACTTCTTTATAATTTTATTCATTAAATTTTTTTATTTTTGTTCGTACACTTCAATTCTAAATAATATAAATGTGTATAGTGGTTTTTTAAAGAAAATCTATAACCCTAGAATTAACTTCGGCTATATGATAATACAGCCGTGAATAGGTAAAAGCCAGTAAGAAGCGAAATATAAAAATTGAGAAAAATGTGATTAAATTTTTTGGCACTTTACTGTATCCAATTTATGTTATATCCATGTATAATGAGTTTTCAGGTCTCACTTTACTGTACAAAATACATGCCAAATTTATAACCTTTACTGACTTTATGTTTTGAAAAGTCTTGTATAATCTACACCAAAATGTAACCCAAGTTTCCCTGACTTATACTTTTTCTGTGTTATTTTATCAGACTGTTATTTTAAAGGGGTATAATCTTATTGTAGTATTCGCAGTGTTATTACAAGAAAACTTTATTACTGTGCAAAAATATATATAGGTATATATAAAGGCTGATCCGGTTTGGGATACAGATATTTTAAGAGTTGATTCCTTGGCTCATTGTAAGTAAAAAAATGTATGGTGAAGGGGGGGGGGTGTATCTTCAACACTCTCTGAGCTACAGGATGTTTAAAAAATTCCTTTAGAGTAGTACTTACAAACAAAGATTATCTCATAAAAATGAGTACGTTTACACAACGCTGTTATTCCGATTTTACTACAACCGATTTAGTTAAACCGTTTTAAGTGGTGCTGTTTACACATACGAGAATAAGTGACGTCAGCTGGAATTATAATTCCGATTTGAAATATGCTATAAGTTCGATGGCGTACCAACAAGAAATCTCAAAAATATTTCGTCTCCTTTACGTCCCACAAATCACGTTTCTTTTGTTTTCCATCTCTTCGTCCCAGGTGTTTTAACTGATGACGCTTTTTCAAATGTTAATTCGAAGTGCATTACGATGAAATCCCTATACTCCGTAGATACTTATATTTTTTGAGGTTGGCTAAGTAGATATAACTATGTCCATGTAGTTTACACGCATTTTTTTCCTGCTCTATTCCGGTTTAGTTATGCTATTCCCGTAGACCAAGAGGAATAGCATAACTAAACCTGATTAGTTATGTCGGGTGTAAAGTACCGTTTACACGGACTTTTACACCTGGTGTTATTACATCGGTTATAGTAAAACCGGAATAATAGTGCTGTGTAAACGTACTCACTGAGTCAGTTTCATAGGTAATTAACTAACATATTTTTCAGTGTTAGCGTTATTGCTAGCCGTGTTTCTAGTTCAGAGTTATTGCTCAACAAAATCAAAAAATAATATTTTCCTCTAAAAGTATCTACAATATGTGGTACCTATTTTTATCATTATTTTGTTGTGTCAAATTCGCCATTCAAAGTTTGGACAGTTTTTCTGTTATAAATTTATCTAAATTAATCCCTAAAGTGACAATATGCTACTTACCTTATCAACATTTTTTTTGTTTATAAAAAAGAAATCAGCTCCAAAAATATCTGTATCCCAAACCGGACCACCCTGTATATACTAGTTTGAGGAAAATTAACTGAATTCAATTAAAAGATAAACTTGTACATACATACAGACTATTTTTAATTGCTTTTAAAGTATGAGTTTTCTCGAGAACTTAAAATCTAATATGACAGGCATATTATTTTCTTACGCAATATCTATTAAGGAGATGCTAAATTTGAGTTGTTCAGAAGCCTAGATGATTAAATCAGTGGTATCCAGCCTACGGCCTGCTTCTTTTCGATTTATTGTTATTTTTGTTCTATTGATATAAAAACTTATTCAGAATAACTTTTTACATTTTCTATGTATGTTACATACACTATTTCTCAGTTGAAAATTTTGAACAATTCAAAAGTATAAAAAATGGATATTTTCTACGATTTGTTGAAGGTATATTCTGAATTTTTATTTCAAGAATTAACCCTGTAGTGGTGGTGCTAAGACTTGAGGATACAATCAATGCTATTTATAAAAAGGAGGAGGTTTTCAATTCAACAATATATATGAGGAGGCGAGTTACAAAACTCGTTCGTTCCATTTAAAAAAAAAATTTAGCAAAACTCACTCAATTATAATATTATTTTTTTGCATTGTTTGAAAAAGCATACTCCCAAGGTGGTCCCATATAAATTTTATAAGAATCTGAACATAGATTTAAAAGATAAAAAAAAAGTTCAAGAAAAAAATAAATCCGACTTCAAAAAATAACCTAAAATATACCGAAGAATTAAATTTAACAGTTTTTGAAGTCGCTGCCAAGCCAATACAAAACTTTTTAAGAAAAAAAAATAGAAGACCGACTTCAAAAACTGTTAAATTTAATTATTATATACTTTTCAGTGTTTTTCGGGTTTTTTTTAAGTCGATTTTATTTTTTAAATTTTTTATGTGTAATTAATTTAATTATGGATGGTGCTAAACACATATTCTTCTCATTTTCCTTATAATATTAGTTTTCTTTTGTATTTACAGTTTCAAGGAACTATGTCTCTAGGGTTGCACACGAGACGAAACAGGACGAGAGTGTCAAGTCTCGTTCACAAAACAGGAAACTTTTTTTCAACCCGTAATATTGATCTGTAATATTTTAAACAAATTTTACAACTCACTTTTCACCCACTTTTAATTTTGTCGTATCGATTTGAAACTTTGCAGTGTTATGCAATTCTCTTGCCAATTTATGGCACCATCCAGCATGTTTTAGTCTTTTAGTTTTCCAAACTAGAATTTATTTGATTTATGTATCTACTCTTTTGAAAAATACAAAATACATGAAAATGGTAATATGTTCCTGAATTATAATGGAATAATTAACAGTGTGTAGAATATACATAGCCGTGGGAATAGTTTGTAACATTATGCAATACACAATCTAAATTATGAAGTCAAAATGAAAGTTAGTAACACAACAATGGTTTTAGACTATATGTAGTAGCATTGTCTATCAACAACTCTGAAACATAAATTTCACTCGGTCTAAATCTTATCTAACTTGTATCTCTAACTTATTAAGAAGAGCCTAGTGTTGTTCCAGGTTTAGTGATTTATATCACAAAGCCCGCTGGATCAGCCGCGTAATCTGCCAGTCACAGGCCCGTATTAGTGATGCTACTTGAAGGGATTAATAAAAAAAAATTGCAGAAAATCATAGTGCCAAAAATCTTTATGAGAAACCCAAACATTTAATCAAAAGTCAAAAATAACATTTAATATTAATTTACACGTTCAATTATAAAACTATAATACCTCTACGTCTTATTTTCTTGTATTTTAGTCGATATTTGTATGACGAGTTGAAGTTCACTGCAGGAAATTTCACTAAATTTTTTAAGATTTTTGATTTCGTTAAAAGTATGTTTATTGTATAGAAAATAACGTGAAAAGTTGTTTGTTTCAAGCCGCAGGTCTGTATCTCAAACCGTTATCGAGATATAGCCTCTCAAAGTTTTAATTTTTTCAAATTTTTTGAGAAAAAAGGCCATAACTTTTGAACGGGTGGTTGGAATTGATTTTAGTTGACAGATTTGGAATCAGCGTGTCAAAATCTATATAATGACATGTATAATACCTTAAAACTTGAAAAAAAAAATTCGCGAAAAATCGAAAAAATTCAAAGGGGTATACCTTAAAAAAATGTCGATTTTTGGCCAAAATTTTTTTGTCGGATTTTAAAGTATTATACATGTCATTATATAGATTTTAACACGCAGATTTCAAATCCGTCAATTAAAATTAATTCCGACCATCCGTTCAAAAGTTAGAGCCATTTTTCTTCAAAATTTTGAAAAAACTGAAACTTTGAGAGGCTATATCTCGAGAACGGTTTGAGATACAGACCTGCGGTTTGAAACTTTAAAAGAAATCAAAAATTCTAAATTTTTTAGTGAAATTTCCTTCAACTCGTCATACAAATATCGACTAAAATACAAGAAAATATTCAAAAATAAATCAAAAATTCTTTGTTGTTCTGCAAGACAGGCCCAAGGGAGTCACTAATAATTATTAATCTTGTTTCTAATTTAATACTGATAAGTTATCAGTGTAAATATAAACGTGTATTTTATTTTTTATTATGTCTAAAAATTTTTTATTGCTTTTTTTCAGTAAATTAATTTTTTTTTTTTAATAATATTTTTTCTCGATATGCTCATTTTATCACGCCCCCTAGAGGGGGGCGCCCTACATTTTGAAAATCGCTGTCTTAAGTCCAAGTACCTTATGACAATATTATTGCTAACATTAAATGGATATTATATAAGATCTGATTTATAAATTACATAATGTCTTAACTGTAATTTGTCGGTAAAATGATTATAATACAAGACAAGAGTTAACAAAAGTTATAATGAGTTAAATATAAAGTAATTAGAGATATTTTAACATGAAAATAAATAATTAAATACTGTTTGCTCAACTCAAATTAATTTTCCAACAAGCACACAAATGGAACTATGGAGAAATATATTTTAGATAAAGTATTGTATACTATATTCATTATTAAAACGTTCAAGAAACTTGAAAAGTACTACTCTACCATTTATTTAATTATTAACTATTAATTGAATTATCCTTTATTTAGGTACAGTCAAATAATAAAGAATATAAATATAAAGTAAGGAACATTTATTCTACGCACTTAACCCTTTCATGACGATTTTTTTTCTAGAGGGTATGGGAATACTTTTTTATCCATTTTAATATTATAAATCGGAAAGTGTATTTGTCTGTCTGTCTGTTTGTTACCTTTTCACGGCTAAGGCGGCTATTACACTATCAAAGAAATATGATAAAATTTCTTTGATCAAAGAAATATGACAGTGTAATAAGTCAACTTTTATAATATTTACCTTCATAATATTTCTATTATCATAGTTAATGACAGTCTCTTATATTTGATCAAAGTTTTTTGACGTCAAAAACAAAATGGCGACTACCAAGTTATCACTGACAGTTACAGTTACATAATTATTAATATATGAATATCAACAAAATCCAGTATTATATGATAATCTTCTTATTGATTATAAAATGATCAAATCTTTGTCAAAGATCTTTGACATATTTATTTGATAGTGTAATAACCGCCTAAACCGCTGAACCGACCTTGATGAAATTTGGCAAGGAGATAGCTTTAATCCTGAGGAAGGACATAGTTTGTATAACGAAAAATCTATTGGATAACAAAAATGGATGCGCGAAGGTTATACTTATTTGGCTTTGTGACATCTAGCGTGCAAATTGTCTACCATTTATTTAATTTTTGACTATTAATTGAATTATCCTTTATTTAGGTAAACATCTGACTTACATATTTAGGAACAAGTTTCATAGAAAAAAATTATACACATACACAACAGAAAAATGACGTACTGAAATGTAATGATTTGTTTTTATTACATATTTTTTCATATATGTAAGCATATGAAGTACTAATATTGTTATTTTCATTACATTTGTATGTTCCACATATGTTCTAAATATAACATATTATAATTTATGTCATTTATAACAATAAAATACTTCTTTTGTTTTTATATCTGACAATAATGGATAATAAGGTTTTAAACAAAAGTATTTTTATAGTTTATGTAGTGTACAAACCAATTTGACTTTCTTATAAGCATTTAAAGTGAATAATTCATAATTTGATTTCGATCGTTCATTGCATCTAGATTTACATTATTTTTGACTCAGACTGTACATCCTTAAAGAAAACACGACATCTTTCTGAAATATATCTAGATTCATTTCATATCATATCACCGAAATCAGAAACAAAAAGTAATACATATTTATGCATTCTACATTTCAATACATATATTATCGTAGATTTTGCATTTGATCGCGGCCATATTTACGCTCGTACGCAGCATGGAACGTGAGCGTGTGCGTATATGTCCTTTTTTGATTCAGTGCAGTCAAACCGCATTCCCGTAATGCATTTCACACACACAACCCCCCCCCTCCCCCCTCTTACCTCCATCACACCCTAAAGCGAACTGAACATTCGCGTTTATACTCGCGAGCTGCGGTATTCACGTTTTTCCTAAACTCGTGTGTTCCTGTTTACGACAGTGGAGGCGCCTGTGTTGTATTCAAGGGTAATCCCCCCTACCCTAGTTTAAAGTGAGTTACTATACAATTTCAAAATTTGCAGAACTATTGGGGGTACATTAAGCTGTAAAAAAACTGGCAACGTTATTTTTTTTATCAATATTTGTAAAGTAGCGATAGATTTACTAAAAGACCATAAAAAGTCATTTTTTTGTACTTTTTCAAACTAATAGTGAGGGTAAAAAAAAATTCATGAAAGGGTTTTATATGAAATTTATTATAGTTTTTAAAACTGCCCTTAAATTTACTGTTTAATCATTAGTTGCTGATATATTGATGATCGAAGACAAAAGAATCATTTTTCATTTAAAGTCAGATATCTCGGCAAAAAAAATTGAGAGGGACCAAAAAAAAACACAAATTAAAGCTGAATAAACAAGTTAACTTACCAATGAATTGGTTTAACTGGCATCGTTAGTTTTTCTATCAATATTTGTAAAGTAGTGATAGATTTACTAAAAAGACTATAAAAAGTCATTTTTTTTGTACTTTTTCAAACTAATAGTGAGGGTAAAAACATTTTTTTTCTAATAAAGTCATGAAAGGGTCTTATAGGAAATTTATTATAGTTTTTAAAACTGCCCTTAAATTTACTGTTTAATTATTATTAGTTGCTGATATATTGATGATCGAAGACAAAAGAATCATTTTTCATTTAAAGTCAGATATCTCGGCAAAAAAATGAGAGGGACCAAAAAAAACACAAATTAAAGCTGAATAAAAAAGTTAACTTACCAATGCATTGGTTTAGCTGAAAAAAAATTTCCCAAGCCCGTGGACCCTTACAAATTTTTTTTTAAATTGGAAAATTTTTGTGTCCCACTATTTCTTATGATTATAACTCAAAAAAATTGTATGCTAACAAATCTCAAAACTAGAAACTTGAAGCTTTAAAATGCCTTATTTTTATTTCGATACGACCAAAAATGTGTACTGAAATTTTTTTTTTTACTTACCCCATTGAGTGTGTCTTTCGATAGGGCTCCTAAAATTTATTATTTTGAAGCACTTTCCACAGGGTAATATAATTATATCATTCATAACATGAAAGTAAGAAATGATAAACTGTGTTGAATATTTAAATAATACAGTTTAAATCAGCGTTTCTCAACTTTTTAGTATTTGCGACCCTACACAATTTTTTTAAACCTTTCGAAAAACTTTGCTCTGCAAGATAGGTCCAAGGGAGTCACTAATTAATCTTAATCTTGTTTTTAATTTAATATAGATAAGTCAATTATTAAATACTTTGTACATAATACATCTTATTTAAAAGTTTATTATATCAGTGTAAATGTAAACGTGTATTTTATTTTGTATTATGTCAGTACCTAAATTAAATAAATTTTTTAATAATATTTTTTCTCGATATGCTCGCGCCCCCCACATGTTGAGAATCACTGGTTTAAATGTTTAAAATAACCTCTCTTACCGTAAACACGGCCAGCCACTGTGAGCTCGCGTATGGGGACGCCCCCATTGTTTATGGTATCGCCGGCAGACGGCGCCCAGTGCGACCGTAAACTACCCCCCAAGACATGTGGTTGTAAAAGGGCGGGGATATTCCAGCCCTTAGGTGCTTCTCTAACGCGTTCCATGCACTTAATACTCTATCGTGTTTCCGCAGAATAATTATGAATACTACATGATTTGATTTATGGTACCGCTGCCACTGTTTATTTTGTTTTTGCTTTTTACTTGTTATGTTATAATGAAATTGTCCAATAGAGCTTGAATATTAAACGAGCTGTTATTACTTTCTCATTATACCTATATATGGCTATAGGTACCATATATATAATAGGATCTCTTTTTACGCCATTTCGGAGAGTGGGGTACCAAATGAAAACTGATAAATTAATGAATTTAAAGGACCCCGCAGTTTTTGATAGGGAAATGGTTTTCAGTCAATCTCTTTGAAACCAACTGGAAAATATTCTATAAATCATCCCGATTAAAAGTCTCAATGGTCGCAACCGCCTAAGTTCCCGAGGTCCCGCGCAAAGAGCTGTTTTGTACCTAATAATGCAATAAAAAAATCGATATAGTACAGGACATTTTGAACAAAGAAATTAATTTTTATGTATCGTTTTGTTTATTTAATTTCTAGATTTTTATGTTGTTAAAGTTTGCAAGTTCTAGCAAATTATTTTATGGATTATAATAAAGTTTTTATAAAACATGTTAAGGTATGTGTAGTGCCGTCAGCGCCAGCTACTAGCGATAGTATTAAAAATATTAAATTGTAAAATAAAAACAATAGAAAATTAGTTGTCATAAAAAATATAACTTTGATTTGTAACACACTTATGGGACACCTTATAGAAATGTATTTATTTTAAAAATATGCTGCTTGTCTAGCCTGACAACTTTTGTATTTAAAGTTTTCTTCCATTTGTTATAATAAATTAACTTGGGAAATCCTGTACTATATCGATTTTTTTATTGCAGTATTAGGTACAAAACAGCTTTTTGCTCGAGACCTCGGGAACTTAGGCGGTTGCGACCATTGAGATTTTTAATCGGGATGATTTAGAGAATATTTTCCAGTTGGTTTCAAAGAAATTGACTGAAAGCCATTTCCCTATCAAAAACTGCGGGGTCCTTTCTAAACATTTTGTTATTATTAAAATATTCATTTAACTAGATTTTGCACCAGTTCACAAACGGTGGCAAGTTGTATTTTTTCAGATAGTGAACGTCAATTCTCGCGTCAACGATGATTTGTCAAGTAGCTGATGAGACTACCTTGTCTCAAGGTATATGAAGACAAGGTAGTCTCAACAATTCCTTGACCAATCAGCGTTGGCGCGGGAATTGACGTCACTTGTGGGATGTATTCAAATGCTATAAATTTATAATAGAATATTAATTACACAAAATTCCTTTATTTATTCTTGTTTTCGTATTTTTTGGTATTTTAACAACACATACAATTAAATAAGTACAAATTCGACATTGTAAAATCAGAAAAAAGCTGTCACAGACAATTTGGTCAATTCGGGAAGGCGTCATTTTTACTATTCTTAAGTTGGCAATACGTTATGCGATTCTGACAGCTCTTTATGATTTTGCTATGTCGAATTTGTATTTATTTGATTATCTGTGTTGTTAAAATATCAAAAAATACGAAAACAAGAATAAATAAAGGAATTTTGTGTAATTGATATTCTATTATACATTTATAGCATTTGAATACATCCCTCAAGTGACGTCAATTCCCGCGCCAACGCTGATTGGTCAAGGAATTGTTGAGACTACCTTGTCTTTATATACCTTGACCTTGTCTTTATATATCTTGGACCAACCAGAAAGGAGATATTACGAAAAATCGTTAATATAATTGACTTAGGTTAGGTTAACAAAATTCTATGGTCTCGGACGTTGCTATGTCTTATTCTATGTATATTAAATATAGCGGTTAGAAATACATCTAGTAGAAACCTCGATAAGCTTAATGTTGCTGTAAACTAAAATAAACACTGCTCAAACTGCTCATGTTGCAGTTTAGAATGGTATTGTATCCTGTTATGAATAGATTATACATAGATCCTCCTAGATTTTTTTTATAGCAACGGTAAACAACACTAAAATAAAAATGGGATGTTTATGTTCTCAGAACATTTATCTATAAGTGAATATATTTTGTACCTTCTAATAACATACTCTACATTCTACATCAGTGGCATAGATAGCTTTTTGCGATGGGGGGGGGGGGATATGACTTAGTATTTAATCTCATATTTTTGGTTCAGGGACCCTCAGTACGTGTAATTCCGTTAAAATATCGAGTTCGATTTTTTTCATGATAACTATACTTTATTATACAGTACATTTCATGTATGTATAATAAAAAATATTAAAAAAACGTTTAAAAAATTAATTTGCCTTTTTAAAACCGACTAAAAAGCTGAAAATAAAATTTTATTAGACTCTTTTCGTATTAACTATTGCATTTTAAACAAAGTTGATTTTGTTCATACTAGAAGAGTTTAAAAAAATGTCTCTGAGTTGAAAAAATGTCTTTGAGTTTTCTCATGAAGTAGACTCATGGGGGAGGGGGGGATTGATCCCCTTGATCCCCCCCCTTTCTACGCCACTGTTCTACATTGTTAAACAAAAATAGAGTTATGATATATATTCGTTATGGAAATGATATAATAAATTATACATACATAAAATATTTTTAATATTAGTTTTGTAATATCCTTAATATTTGGATTAAGTTGCATTTGTTTCCAATACAAAGTGAATTAGGACATCCATAAATAAATAAGTGTCCTTTAGGTTCGATTAAACTATTTTTTTTAAATTATATACTTGTTAAACGATAATTGACACAAAATTTCGAATATTTCCAAAACCCCTACTTAATATGTCTGGAGAACTCATTAAAACAAACATTTTCCCCAAAAATAATTCAATTCGGTGCATTTTTACAGTAGTTATGGTGAAAAAAAGACAATTCTAGACACAGACACACGCACAGCCGCCATGCAGAAAACAACTTTTCTTTACGTTTTGAAGTTAGTACAATCAGAATCTGCTTTTATCTCGGATACATTTTTTCAACGGTATTGCAATACTTCCATTTCATTCAGAACATTGAAGTAAAAAAAAAAAACTACTAAGAATGACACCCTCCTACGGTATTTAAAAACGTGATATGGTGCTACCACTGCAGGGTTAATTATTTTTTTGCTCGAGTGAATTTATACCATCGAAAGTTTCCCAATTATTTACATACAAAATAAATCTAGCGATTTCTTAGAAAACCCTCAAAAATTTTGTCTAAAGTTTCATTTCATAAAACTTTCAAAGTTCGTTTTCACATCGGCCAAAAAGGCATTTGTTCGACATCCATATAGACCAAATATCCAACGTTAAATGTTATTTAATATATACTTTACATATATATACCTACTTATTGCATCTATGTTGTAGATATGGATGTTTTTTTACATTCACAAAAAAAAACTCTTATCTCTTTTAAAAAATAAAACAGTGTTTGTTTTTTTTCCCTCTACATATGGAGACATTTCAACGACTCACTAGCATACGGGATGTATGATATAAAAATGAGATATATTGCTAGGTTGGCTGTGTTTCTATGGTTGCTAGATTGTAAAGAATTGTTCACAGGGCCGGTTCAAGGTGTATATTGTTTAAATTTCGTATATACTCCAGTTGCGAGGCGTGTTATTTTTAATAAAGGAAGCATATTTTGTAAAATAAGTCAAAATGTTTCAAAAACACGAATAACATATTTTTGTTACCTAAACAACCTATTAAATTTAGAAAAAAAAAATTTTGAAGAAAAAAATTATAAAATTTTGATACTTTGTCCACGAACTCTCAGTAAGATTCGGAATAAGAGCCCGAAAAGTTCCCACCTAAATCGTGGATGGAACATCCCCTTTCACGTAAAAAAAACTACCCCCGGAATTAAATTTATCCCATTTATCCCATTTTTCATCCAAACCGCTAAGCCCAATATCGGTCCCAATTAATAACTAAGGGGGCAAAATTTATACTTAATTTTTTCATTAGACTATACAATATTGCTCTATATAGTCGAACACCGTTAAAACGATTATTATTATCGCATATCGTTTGAGAACATAACCTAGAAATAAATCAGTTTCTTTCTACTAATTTCTACGCAGCTTAGAATCCAAAGAATGCAAAGCGCGCAAATTGATTTATTAACACGTCCACTGTTATTTAACTTGTTACAAACGTGCTGACAGACAATTATTTACGGCCACCCCTGCGGCCCGGATTATAAAGAATAGTTTGCATACGTGAGTTATAGCTAGGTGCTACTAAACTTTACTTTTTTGCCCTCCTCAGGTTGCCGACTACTCATATATTAAACTTCCTTGTTATATAAAATAAATCCAAGGGCGTATCTATAGGGAATAACGGTTACACACATCCCCCCCTTGCATTAAAACAAGTAAAAAATACATTTACCTACTAAGAAATTTTCTCGTCTCGTTCAAAAAAGCAATTTTCTGTATGGATTTATAAATACAGTAAGGTCTCTTTTTACGCGGTAGATACGTTCCATCGCACCAAAACAACATTGATTACTAGAGATTGGAAAAATAGTTGTTATTTTCAATTAAATACTTACTAGTTGAATTTTTTTTCGAAAAATTGTTGGTAAATAGATTTTTTTAAGATTTAATAATAATTAATGCAAACCGAAGCAGTGAAAAGTGTCGCAAATAGTTTTAAAATAGTTGGAAAGGTAGTTGCAAACAGTTGATTTCAAATTGTATTCAATCAAACCAGTTTTATGAAAACGGTGGAGATATGTAATAAAAATTACAATAAATTCATTTTTACGCAATAGTTGAAAAACTATTTTTCCAATCTCTATTGATTACATAGTCAAATTAGGGATATATTCCATAATTTTCTAAAACCACGTAATAAAAAAATCAATTAAAATAGGCCGAAAATTACATCGAAAAAGTTTCTTAAAAATTCGCGAAAATAAGAATACCTAAATAGAAAGAAAATTAATTCGAAAATTTATGTAAAACTTAAAATTAAATAAGTTTGTTTTTCAATATCATTGATAAGTAACAATATTTTTTATATTTTTTTCATCAGAATTATCGTTATTGTTTTTAATCCCCCCCTCCAAAATTTACATAGTTAATAGACGCCCTCTTTTCTTATCAGTAACGTGATAAAAAATTTAAAAAAAATTCGTTTGTTTTAGACTCTGTATTTTGAAGAGGGAAATTCCATATGAAAAATCGCTCCCAGTTGGATACGCCCATGTTGAGAAATGTAGACCCAAAACTGTGATTTAATTTTACTCGTGAATTATGGCTGGACATATTTTAGACAACGCACCGATTATTTGAATATTTTTTTCTCCACGTATGAGATGTAGAAATATGCTTCACAAACAAAATTATCGTTTGTCTTTATGCTTTACGAGATCATTCCTATATGGTTCTGTTTTTGTATCATCGGTTCGGTTTGTGAGAGAAGACCAGAGATCCTAAATATTTTTTGTACGTAGAATATTTTATTAATTTTATAGAGAAAACTAAAAATGTGACATTATACAATTATTATATTTTTCGAATACTTTTCATCCTTTATTTTAAACTAACTGTTACTCACAAATTCGTTCGCGTGAAATTTAAGTTAGGTTAGGTAAATAATACAGTTTTTAGTTTCATATTTGTACGCTAGATGTCTACGGGTACAAATATCACACACCCATTTTTATATCTTACAAAATTTTTAGGATACAAAGTAGCTTATCTTTTTCTTCAAGATGCAAGCTATCTCCCTGCCAAATTTCGTCAAGATCGGTTCAGCAGTTTAGCCGTGAAAAGATAACAGACAAATGGACTTTTAATTCGTCATTTTTTGAGACAATTTTACGGGTTTGTCGAATAGACAGACACACAGACCGATATCAATTTCCAATTTTTGCAATTGGATTAGCATTATTTCAATTTCTAACAAAATAATTATCAAAATTCAAACGCAGTAAACTAACGTACTTACCCAAAAATAATTAACTTATTTTTCAAGTAGACAGACGCTCAAACTTTTTAATGGTTTTTGGATTGTGGGGATCTTAAAACGTAAAAAAAAATTTTTCGGCCAAAACAAAATTATACAAATATCAATTAAGGGACCATTCCACTGTAAAAATTTTGGAAAATCTTTTTTTTGCATTATCGAAAAATATGGACTTTCATAAACATACTGTTAAATTTTGATCGCAACATTCGAATTATTCCGGTCGCTACAGCCTTTCTTAGAAAAATAGATCGACCAGCTGCATGTAAGATAAAGCAGAGATCGCTTATGCCAACTTTAAACGCGTTTTTCTCGAAACATCTCAAAACGGCGGGAGATTTTAAACGAAGAGTATTCAAGCTATCCATCTCAAATTTTACCACATCATTTGAATTTACATTTTATTTGAAAATTTCACATTTTTTTGAACGAAATACTGTCTTAATTTTGAAATGGCCACCATTTTCATCGGAAATCTTTTTGTTTTTTCTTTTTGGCAATTTCTGGAAGAGTAGGATTCTCCACCGTCTGGCGCTTTTTTTTTGCAGTGGCCAAAAAAATTAGATAAAAAAAGTATACAACATAAGTCATATGATAAACGAAAAAAAAATCTGATTATCGAATTTTATTCAATAAAAAAAAAATCGTCGCAGTGGAATGGCTCTATAAAATAAACTGTTTCAGCATAAATACTTACCACCATCTATTAACATAGAGCAAATTTGTTTATAGCAATAGCGTAAACCATTTGTTAGCGTCGATAAAACAGCCATCTGCAATACGTCTAAATTTCAACACAAATCCAAATGTAGTACGTATCAATTTAGAGTTTCTCGGAATGATTCTTTGAAACGCATTATGTTAAAAGGGAACATGAAAAAACTAACATTAATAGAGACATAGCAAATGATCCGTGAACGCCCTATGTCTTCTCTTATTTCACAACAAAAGCACAATTTGTTGGAGGGTATGCGTTCACAATGTGATGGATAGATAAACGATTATCCGATAAAGCATGCTTCGCACTGTCTGCTAGTCGAGTGGGCGAGTTACTTAATATTAACATGATGAAAGGAACAAATTCGTTTAAAATTCAGGTAATTATTTTGTGCAAAAACGCTCGGATACGTCGATTAGTATTTTTAGTTGCGGATTTTTTGATATAAGAAAATTGTATACAGGGTGTCTCAAGAAGAACATATACAGTCAATATTATGCCATTTTTGAATTGTACGGTACCATATCTCTAAAATCAGCGGTTTTCGGAATAATGACGTTTGAAAATTGACATTTTAAAATACACACATGTCAAAAAAATGCTTAAATTGAATAAATACACCTTGAACATTTTTTTAAAAGCTAACAAAAACATACTGATATGGCAAAAAAAACATTGAACTTTTTTTTCTGTTTTTTTCCTTTTTTTTATTTTATCTTTTTTTTTTTCTTTTTTTTTTGCAATACCAGGTTGTTTTTATTGGCTTTTAAAAAAAAGTTCAAGTTGTATTTGTTCAATTTAAACATTTTATTTGACTTGTGTGTATTTCAAAATGTCAATTTTCAAACGTCATTATTCCGAAAACCGCTGATAAATAATAAATTAATGATGTAAGCTATATTTAAAAAAAAAGTGTTTGAGTCTGTAGGATCGCGCCAAGCTGAGATATGAATTATTCAACTTATTTGTTAATTTATCAATTTAAATTGACATTTACGGTGATTTTTTAACATTTTTTTAGTGGGAGAGAGGGCGGAAAAATAAATCTCGCCCAGGGTGCCAGATTTGCTAAGGCCGGCACTGCGCTACGGAACTTTCAGGTCGTGAGTCCTACTCAATAAGAAATACGAATACAACTTTATTAAGAAGTGTTACGCAATAACTAGGTACAGTAAAAGCTCCTTATTCGCGCTTCCTTCATTCGCATTTTCACTATTCGCGGACTAAAAAAATGCGACTCAATTCCTATATTCGCGGCTAAAGATTTCTTTATTCGCGGATCTAATCAGGAAACGTGACATTTAATTTGAAAAATCTTAATGAAGGTTTAAGAATGGCAAATGAGCTTTGTGATTTCTTTATGAAAATTGATCCGTCTATGGAACGAAGTCTTATTTTTAAGAGGCAAATTGCTAATGCCACTGCTGAATATCAGTCTGAATTGAAGGAGCTTTTAAAAACTGCCAAGCAAGAAAAAATTACAAAATTCTTTAAACCATTGCCTAAGCCTGAAGATAATAATTAATCAATATGGTCAAAAACTTCAATTAAATTGATTTTTTTATATTGTATTTGTTTATTTATTTTGTTACCTAGGAACGTATCCCCTATAATCCCATATAAATTACCATTCCGTATTCACGGTTTCTGTATTCGCGGCATATTTATGGAACATATACCCCGCGAATAAAGAGCTTTTACTGTATAGTGTATACTATAACTCTGTGTGGACGAGGCTTTATACGATAGACAGTTGTAATGCCGTCAAGTTGCGGATCTTGCGCGTTTCTCTAGGACGTTACCGGCGCTTCTGGAAGGTGACAAAAAGGAACGACAGGTCAATCGCGAATAGCCGTCACTAGCAGTAAAAAAACGCACCGAAATAATGTCCATTGATTTCCAGATTGTGGTTGAGATGTTCACGAGCTCGTTCTAGAACCTTAGACCATTAATATACGCATAGTGCCTAGATGTGTATAGTGGAATTTATCCGAAACAACAATTTTATTTTATTTAAAGTGGGTATATCCAACTAAAAACCTGTTTTACCGACTATCATAACAGAAATCTGTATTATTTACACCTAACCTAACTTCATGGTGTTAAATTGTTTCCGTTACATGAAACGCGCATTTCATTTCCGTTGAATTACTAAAATTTCACCCTGAACGCGCTTAAAGAAGTATAACTTCAAAAAGTATCTACGAATAGAATTTACAAAATTGGAATAGTGGTTAATAATAGTAATAAAATAATATTTTAAAGATCTTTGCTTGAAAACTAAAGTTTTTAAGTATGCAGTTAGAATACTTTGGCCGAAAAATCAATTTTGATATCCCCCATATGTTTTCGACCAAATCTAAAGAATGCTTTTTGTAGATCATACTATTCTCTTCAATAAAATATTTTTTATAATATTATACGACCTTTTTTGATCGAGTTATTTGCGATCAAAGTAAAAAATACACTTTCAACTCTGAAACAAATAATTCTACAACTTACCTACTTAACTCCGTTAAAAATGGTCCAAACAACGATACAGAAAAAAAAATTGAAGAGAAAAATCTGATCTTCAAAAATCATTTATTAGAATTGGTAAAAAAAAATTATCAAAGCCTGTGGAAGCTTTCAAAATTATAAAAGTTATCAAATACGAATCCCAATAAAAATTGTAGCAGTTAAGACTTACACATGTTTCAATAGTAATTCTATCACAATCAAAGTCCTAAAGACATTTAATGTAAGTCTAAACTCTTGTAAAAGTAATGTTTTATTCTTGAACAATCTAGTTAACATTGGCTCTAAGAACAGAGAAATGTCGAAAGTGTGGGATTGATACGTTTATGCCCACATTTGGGACACATTTAATTTTATTTTGAACGAGGTAGGCTCTGAGAAAAAGGACCTTACATGCGATGTTGATTATAGAAAGTGTCAAGGTAAACAAAAATAAAAAAATCTTAGCTTACACTCTTTGACCTTTGCTCAAATATTTCTTTTAATATTTTTCCTGATTTGTAATTTTATTTCAACATTATAAGTGTTGAATTCTTGTTTACTGCCATAACTGAATCACTTAACTGTAAAACAGCTTAATTTGATGACAATCGGTCAATAACTGTCAAACTAGCAGACATTTTAACTAATTACTAGCGTTATTTATTTATTAATATAAAATCTTGATTTTTACTTCCATGTTCTAAAAGAAATGGAAGTATTGAAATACCGTCGAAAAATCGTGTCCGAGATAAAAGCAGATTCTGATTGTATTACCTTCAAAATGAAAAGTTGATTTCCGCATGACGGCTGTGCGTGGGTTTGTGTGTCTGGATGTAGAATTTTATTTCGTTCACGATAACTACTGTAAAAATGCACCAATCTAAATTATTTTTGGGGAAATTATTTGTCTTACTGAGTACTCTAGACCTATTGATTTTGGTGCTAATCGGATTAAGGGTTTTGGAAATATTCGAAATTTTGTAACTTTTATCGTATAAAAAGTGAACGTTGCGAGTATTATCTCACTAATTTTGATAAGACTTGGTACATTTGTAGTTCAATTGAACCTAAAGGATATTTTTTTGTAGGGGTGAAAACTACCCTCAACATTTTAATTAAAATTAGTCATTATACGAATGTGTATTATGTTTTTGACATTACGTCATTAGAAAACTAATATTTATAATACAAAGGTATCATTGAAATTTCTTATACATTTAAAACTATTTAAAAAGATAGAAAGAACATGGAAGTTTATTTTTTTTATTTAACAAAGCATTTAGGTCTTTAGGTTCATTATGATTTAAAAAATTGTTTTTTTTTTACCAAATATTTCGCCAAAAAACGGGTTTAGTATTCCTTATTCAATATCTTAGACGCATTTCAAAAAACCATAAATAATCCGAATATGATTGAGGATAGTCCCGTCCTTAGACCCTTTCGTAAAGTAATTGAATCTGTATCGCAAACGAATCACAAAACCACTGACACAACAAGAATGCAAAATACGCTGTTGCTCCTCTGCCACTAATCAGGGAGCAACAAAAGGAGACGACATGTTTCATCAAACGGATCCGCACCAAAGCGACGTCGTTTAAATTTGCATAGATTGGGGGGTGGGGGCAGTAATTTTTTTTTTTTGTGTGTGTGCTCAATTGTAGAAAAGGAACAAGAGTTTAACCAATTTGCAGTGACGTAGTTGGAACTTTCGAGAAAAATTACTATGGCGGCTATTACACTATCAAATAAATATGTCAAAGATCTTTGACAAAGATTTGATCATATTTCTTTGATAAAATACGAGATTTTGTTTTATTACACTACATAAAATATTTGATAATATTTTCTCAATATTATCTAGGGATATTTTCTTCTTTTTTGGTGCCTTTTGAATATCAGTGCGTGGATGTTCGTCAATTGACGCGATCGAGGTTTGAATTTACAACCGTGTATTGTGGTTTTTATAATCAATAAGAAGATTATCATATAATACTGGATTTTTTTTGATATTCATATATTAATAATTATGTATCAGTAACTGTCAGTGATAACTTGGTAGTCGCCATTTTGTTTTTCACGTCAAAAAACTTTGATCAAATATAAGAAACTGTCATTAACTATGATCATAGAAATATTATGAAGGTAAATATTATAAAAGTTGACTTATTACACTGTCATATTTCTTTGATAGTGTAATAGCCGCCTATGATGTGTAGTAACTAGAGATTGGAAAAATAGTTGTTATTTTCAACGAAATAGTTACTAGTTGAATTTTTTTTCGGAAAATAGTTTTTTTTTGCGATTTAATAATAATTGGTGCAAACGAAGCTGTAAAAAGTGTCGCAAATAGTTGGAAAGGTAGTTGCAAATAGTTGATTTCAAATTGTGTTCAATCAAACCAGTTTTCTGAAAACGGTGGAGATATGTAATAAAAATTACAATAAATGCATTTTTCGCAGTTGAAAAGCTATTATGAAAATTCCTATGTTATCACTTAAAATTAGAGTGAAAACGACAAATTTTTTAGTTTTTTATTTTTTTATAAATAAAATCGTTTAAAGTAATAAAATGATGTTCCATTGTGTAGAGCAGAAAATAATTCATAAGTAAAAAATTCAACAATATTTTTATATTAATAGTGAAAAAAAAACAGAAATCTATATTACCTACACGAGTGAATATTTGTATAAGATATATGCATACAAAACCTAAGTTCATCCTGTTATCTTCGTTGCATAGTGCATGCGAATTTCGTAGGATTACTAAAACTTCACCCTGAACGTGCCTAAAGAAGTATAACTTCAAAACGCCCGTTTAATTTTAAACTATACGTCTCTGGCCTCCACCAATGCGAACGTAGTTTTATCGACAAGTTCGTGGCGCGCTTTTTAGCTGACTTGTGCATTAAAAGCTGGTAATGGTTCTACAGCGATGTTGTAGTAAATCAGGCAGTGTGTTTTTTCTTTTCTCTCTTTCCGTGAGGTTAAATTACTCCTTCCGATTTCCGTGTAACGCTTGTTGGATTCAAAAGAGGGACATGTAAGTGAACGGTGTTATCTTGACGAATTGCTTGTTTGCCCGATGTGTAATTTATGTTTTTATCTATCGGTTCTGGATTAGACGTTTTCTAGAGTGATGGCTGTTGGGGGTGATTTTAGCTGACTAATTATGATGCTCTTTGCTGAAGGAAAGAGAGGGGGAAAAAATGAATTTATTTATTAGTAACAACTGTACTTTTTTACTAAAATTTCTCAGAGGGTCTGTATTTTATAATAATTGATAGCAGAGACACCAAAAAAAACATAATCTACATAAAAAAATCGTATCAAATCCAATACATAGTATAAAAAACAAAGTGCCTCGCCGCGTCATTCTGTTTGTGGACGATTTTCTCAGTAACTACCGAACGGATTTTATTCCGGTTTTCACTAATGGGTAGAGTGTTTTACAAGGAAGGTTTTGGTGTATAATTTGGGGAATAGTTAGCGATAGTCATGATATAAATACTTACGGACTTTAAAAATGATAAAAGTGTGTTTCATTTTTAACTTATAATTTGGTAAAAAGTGAAACAGGCCTCAAATGGAAAATATTTCTCGAAAAATTAAAAGAAAAGCTACAAAGGCAACTTTTTAATTTATCTTCTTTGTGGCATATCAATGTGAAATTGTAACTTTAATTAATATCTGAGCTATACAGAAAGTTATGTGCAAAGAATTAAAATTTAATTCACACGTTTTGACATCGACTAACAGGGAAATCTGTAAGGGTGACACATCACTTATTAGGCGATTCATATTTTCAGGTCGCTTTAACAAACCTTTAATGATGATGTCAGTTTTTATAATTCTCCTATAAACAAATTAGTTTTTTAGTTGCAAGCTTGTTTCACTTTTACCCCATTTTTTTGGTGTTTCATATTTACCCCGCTCGACCCTATATTAATTTGGGTTTATATTTATGAAAATGTATATTTATGGTATGATTTTTAAAGCCGGGTCAGCTAAAACAACAATTACAACCCTCCATATATGACAGGAGGTGAAATATTAACTCCCGTGCAAAGCCGCTAGTTTTATTATAAGAAAGTAAAAAAGATTTTTTTTGATAAAATAAATTTTATAAAAAATGTCCATGTTGAGTTAACATACAACCCAATTTAATTTTTAATATCTGCTTTCGAGAAAAATGTTCATAAGAAATTACAACGGGTATACAAATATATTAGTAGTCAAATAAAAGTCACGGTTTAAAATCTCAAACAAATGTTTCTGTTTGCTGTATTCATAATTTAATTATAAAACATGCTACGTTCTGACTTTTGTTCTCAGCTAAATTAAAAATAACCAAAAAAATAATCTAATAAATTATATACACGAGAGGCATTAAGGTAGAAACAGTGTTTCGGTGTCAAATGGAATAATTATTTATAAACGAATAAACAATTACATAGCTTTTATAATTATTACTTTAATTGCATTACAAATTAAAAGATATTACAAACTTATAATAAATATAATTTATACCTTATGCAATTCAAATAATTTTTACAATTACATACAGTTTTTTTTCTTCTTTATAATTATTTTAAATAATACATATTAACAGCTATAGATTTATTATTAAACAAAAAACTATAGCTTCTATAATTATTACTTTAATTGCATTACAAATTAAAAGATATTACAAACTTATAATAAATATAATTTATACCTTATGCAATTCAAATAATTTTTACAATTACATACAGTTTTTTTTCTTCTTTATAATTATTTTAAATAATACATATTAAGAGCTATAGACTTATTATTAAACAAAAAACTATAGCTTCTATAATTATTACTTTAATTGCATTACAAATTAAAAGATATTACAAACTTATAATAAATATAATTTATACCTTATGCAATTAAAATAATTTTTACAATTACATAACGATTTTTTTTCTTCTTTATAATTATTTAAGAGAAGTATTTTATATAATATTAAAGCCATTGATTTATTATTAAACTAAAAACTTTACGTGGTTTCACCCGCGTTTATTTCGAATCAAATCTTTCTATTAGAAAACATCAATTGTTTTTTTTAAATAAAGTATAGTATAGCATAGATAATTCAGCTAGATCTAAGCCCGTCTGTCTTATGAACTATTTTAAAACAAATTTAATTTTCTATAACTTTTTTATTATTATTTTAACAAATACCTTTCAAAATGGCTCACAAATAAAAATTTTACTCTAACTTAAAAAAATTTTACAGCCAAACTTTGAGTTCGACTGTCATTTTGAAAGGTATACAATTATATATGACCAAAAAAAATTTACAACTGATTGTAATGTATTTAATTGTTTTTCCGACACTTGAAAGAGAGGGTTGATCCGACTTTTAATTTACGAGATATAATAATTTTACGAAACCATTTCAATATAAATATTAGGGTGTGTCAAAAAAGCAATTTTTTTTTCTTCGCTTATTACGAAATAAATTAGTTATGACCTAAAATAAATCCTTGCCGAAGGATTACCCTGTAATTCAATTTTAAGAGGTGCCGCAAAGGGGGGTCCCGTTTCCCTAAAATTTAAGGATGTCATAAATTATACTATGTTGAGGTTGATCGGACATTCCGTTCATTAGATAGTACAGTTACAAGTCTTGAGGCTTCCGCGGTGATCTTGATATAGATCTTGGCTTCTGGGTGTAAGCCGCGTCGGTTTGGTCGTGTTATCGGCCAACGTTTCTTCACACATTGCAGTGGACATCTTCAGAGGTAAGGGTCCGTACTCGAAAACACGACCAAACCCACGCGGCTTACACCCAGAAGCCAAGATCCATAATTAGTACAGTATGTTTACAAAATCCTTGACTGATAAGTTACTCTATTTAATTGTATTTTATTTTTCCAATTATAATTTCATCCGAATACTAAGAATCCTATACCCCCCCCCCCTCTTCTATACATAACAAATTGACTGTATCTCATATAATATTATATTAATTAATTATTCAAACACGAAATACTTTTATGAAATTCCAATACACATTGTTAGACATCAAAGTAAAATATTTATTTACAAGAATATTATTGAATAATGGTGGAAGAGGGAAGGGGAGGGAGGGGGTAAACACACAACAAAACTGTTTACATTAAAAAACATCCTGCACATGGAAAGCAGACGTGTGCACATACATTAATAAAAATGTAAAAATATACGCGGCGAAAAAAGGACCGAGAAAAATACTTTATGTATTGTAAAAATCAAATAAGTCTTTTTTTATCAAAAATCCATCACCAATCGTCTCTACGTTAAGAATTACAATAATCCGAGTTCTTTCAAATTCATATTTCACTCATACATAAAAATGAGATACAAAAATATAAGTTTTATTTTCAAAACACGTAAGAGTGTTTTGTTGGGAAAAAAAAAACGATGATAAAAATACGGCCGGTACGAAAGTGGGGGGAGGGGAGGGGGTGGGGGGGGGGTTATTCGTGTGAAGTATCATCGCGCATCTGGAAGTCTATGAAATATTCATAGCAATCTTGATCCCTTTCAATGTGCATCAGTACTGTCCAGGGTCATCTATTCATGATTTAACAGGCCGCTTCCTTACCGACATAGGTAATTCTATACGGGAGCTAGTCTCGCCTTCCCCCTCCAACCCGTGTCCGCTTTTATTCAAAATGTACTCGATTAATGTAGGAACTACCTGTGTCAACAGCTATGTTGTTATTTTTTAAATAGCTATCAGATATACCTTGCAGGTATTTTTTTAGGTTATATCTTACCTTTTATTGAGGTTGAATTTTAAATTATTTTATGCCTTGTAGACATGTACTGGCACCAGTTATAACCGCTATAAGGGCAAGTTTTCGTTTTTTTTGTAATTCTCATGAACTCATGTTACTAATAAAACATGTAACTCTTTATTTAATCAATTTAATTACCAAAGTCCACAAATATAGTTTGTTTCTTAAATTATAGCCTTTGATTTCGTTTATGTTTTTTTTCCAGTAATGAGCATGCAGTGATGGACACTTGCTAATGATAAGTACTACGACATAAAAGATATAAAAGAAAGATTCATCAAATTTGAAACAATGTAAAGCAGTTTCTATGATAATATAATAATTAATAAATTAATTATACTTATAATTAGTTTAAATGTCCATCATTTTGACACTTATTCACCGATTGTCATCAAATCACGCTGTAAAACAGTTAAATGTATATAGATTAATATTCAGAAATGGTTGTAATCAAATATCAACACATATTTCTAATTCAGTACATTT
Organism: Sialis fuliginosa; assembly: GCA_961205875.1. NCBI lineage: Eukaryota > Metazoa > Arthropoda > Insecta > Megaloptera > Sialidae > Sialis > Sialis fuliginosa. Next base: position 2,471,741 of record OY540813.1, on the reverse strand, counting down.
AATTAAAAATATCCAAGACTGGTGCCAGTACTTTAGTTGAACATAAAAATTAGATACATGTATAACTAAAACAATGTTATTTGTTTAAAATTACGACCATATATATTAGTAATTAAAAGTAATATAGATCCATATGTTAATGTTCATATACATTATACATTATTACATTTTCGAATTATGGCAACTAGGCTAATTAAAATATCGAATAATTTATTTAAAATGAAATATGTAGAAGAGGTCATATTAAAACACATATTGAATTTAAATTACCGTTGTTTGGTGTAGTTTTACTTTAAAGGACAGCCAGGGAAAAATTTTAGATCTAAAGTGAAAAAATCAGATCTTGATAGATCTGCATTTTGAGAAAAAACCTGCAAAGATCTTTATAGATCGTGATAGAGATTAATTCAAATTCATGAATTTTCAATGTTTCAATCTCCATCACGATCTACAACGATCTTTAGAAATCTTTGTAGATCTTTGCAGGTCTCCACAGAAAAAATATGATTTTGTCTAAAAATGAAGATCTATCAAGATCTGAATTTTTTCCCCGGAAAGGCACGGTGATTTTAAAGTTCTTAACAAAATCATTAGAGATTATGGACTAAAGTCCGCAAATATATATATTTTTTAAATTATAGCATTTTATTTTGTTTATGTTTTTTCTCCAGTTTATAATGGGTACTCAGTGATGGACACTTACTAATGATTACAAATGATAAGTACTACGACATAAAAGTAAAAAAATAAAGAATCGTAAAATTTGAAACAATGTAAAGCAGATGCTATGATAATATAATAATTAATAAATAGATTACACTAATAATTAGTTTAAATGTCCATCATTTTGACACCCATTGACCTCATGTCATCAATTTTAAGTTAAGTGTCTCTAGATTATGATTCATTAATGGCATGGCAGTATGTAATCAAATAACAACAAATATTTCTAGTACATTTTTTCTTAGTACATTTAGTTAAACAAGAGTCCTACACTGGGTTATGATCCAAGACTGGTGCCAGTACCTTATACATACATAGACTGCCAAACTTATTTGCGTAATCGGATAATATAATATAATCTATTATGTTTGTGATGTTATTTAAATTTTAAACAACTTAAAAAAAACTATAGTTCAAATATTTATCTAGAAGTATAATACGATCTTTTAAATTTTAAATCAACAAAATAATAAATATTTCATAAGATGTTTTCCAAATACGACAAAGAGAATGACATTATTAATAAATTATTACAGAAAGAGGAGAGTTATTTTATTATTTTTTTGATGAAAACAAATATTTTAACAAGAAGAAAAATCAAAAATCAGAAACGCAAAGAAAGTTATTTGCATAGAACCGGGAGGACCTCAACAGCAAAATTAAATATTGATTCAATTCTTTAAATGTTTCATCGAATAAGATTTGATTTGTTTGGCGAAACTTGTTGTTCGTGAGGGGAGGGGTGTACAGGGAAGAAGGGAAACAGATACACGAAAAGTGCCTTTGATTCAAGATTTTGTTCACATTTAAAGTTATTTTTAAATATTTAATGATAACTTTTCAACTTTGGTTCTTATTTGTTTTCCTTAAATAAATTATTACTTTACTTTTACTCTTGGCTTCTGGGTACAAGCTGCATGTTTATATATTAACGTTAATTGATTACAATTTGCAGTGAATATATTTGAAGGTGTAATTTATCTGATTTATGTGTTCTTTACACAAGTTATGTTAGGTAACATAAGGAGTAAGCAGTGACGATAATAGTAAAACAAGTCGGAAAAAAGTTTGCCGCCAGCGCGCTCTTTTGCAGTACACTACCTAAACCGTTAAATATTGAACAATATAATGAATTATAATGTAGTAAAGAATTATGTCGACTAAAAAAATCTAAAATAAACTCTGCGATACCATATATCTAACTTTTCTATATAAGCGAGCGAGTTCGCGAATACAGCTAGTTTGTTATAATATAAGTAACGTATTTTTACTTTATTCTATATCACAAAAATCTTTATAAGAAGTTTTTAAATCGCTTTTAAAAATGATAAAGTCATTTTTCGATAATCCAAAGTTTTAAATTCATCCTAACCACAAAAATCGAGTCGATTGGGGTTTATCTGATTGAGATGCTACTCTCTCTCTTTTTATTTCTTCAGATACAGGTGTTTTTATATACTTTTAGTTATAACTAATTTACTATATATGAAAATTGATTTGAAATTTTAATATGTAAAACTAACAATTTCAAAAGCATCCAATTTATTTATCCACCCTATGTTTTACCCCCTCCCCCCTTTAAAAAAGACGCAGAATGTTAAAATTTACAAACATTTTAGTTATAATAAAATAAAAAGAAAATTAAATTAGGTATCAAGTTCATCTTTAATAGAATTCCTGCTTTAAAAAATTCAAAATTAAGTGGTTTCTAAATTCGTGATCTTAAATCGAATTTTATTGTTAATAAAAAATATAGTAATGATCTCAGTGTATTTTTTATTACATATTGTTGTGAATAATAATCTTAACTTTTTATTTCTAAAGGTATTTAAACAAATTTTAATGTGCCTATATAGGGTAGTTAATATATACATAAATTACTTAAAATTCCTCTACGTAGAAGAAACAGTAAATAAGTACTTAACACCTGTATTATACAGGCGATTAATAAGTTTATATGGTAATTAATAATAACATAAACATTATTGTTATTATTATTATTGACATTAATGTTAGAATAAATTCTATGTATATACAACTAATTATTTCTTCTGGTGTTATAAAATCTAAAATTATTACACAGATGATTATCAAGTAAGCGTCTATTAGCACCCTTAAGAAACTAATAAAAAGGCTCCCTTTATATAGCTCATATCAGTGGTCCTCAACAAGGGATGCCAAACTTTTACAATTTAAAAAAAGATATAAATTTTTTCATGTTTGAACGAGCTTTTTTATTATCGAATTCGTTTTTTAGTGTCTGTGCTAAACGGAATACTTATGGATCACTTCAGTGTCTGTCCGTCTGTCACAGGTGATTTTCTTTGAAACCATTCGACGTAAAATTTGAAATTTAATAAAGAGACAAAGTATGTTGGCCTAGTTATAGACGTAATGTATAAAAGTTGAGTTTTGATTCTAGGGGTTAAAAATAAATTAAAAATGATTTAAAATTGCTGTCCCTAACCCTTATCATCAAAAGGATCGCTCAAAATTTTCAATAATTTAAGTGGGGGGAGGGCTAATGGCACAGAACACTAATTGTGACAGTATAGCTTGCACTTGTCTTAATTTGTTTAAAGTTTGTATGTTTAAATCTGCAGAAATGGTGTAATAATAAATGTAATCGTTTGAAACCTTGGAACATACGAAATGTTTTAGAACCGCTGTCTTAGAGTCATTATCCCCGTATATAACGTAATCCAGCGAGGATTTTAAAAGAAATATAGTCACCTATAAATAATGTAAATGGGTACAAAAGTTGGAGCTTAATCGGAACGGATAATTGAGCAAATTAACAACACCAGGTGTTTTGGGTTAGGTCGTGCCCCTCCCACTCACACCTGTACCTTACCCCCTCCCCTAGGGGCACCTACCACCCTGCGCTTTACACGCCCTGGTGATTTTATTTTGTATAATTGATTTACACAAGTTGAGAGATATTCAACAAGATGATAATAGAATTCGGTATGTAAATTTTGTTTCCTTCACAATTAACGTTGGTGCTTAAAGGGAAGGGGGGGGGGGGGGGAGGTATGTGTGTGTATTTGTGTATTCAAGTAAAATTATGCAATATTCATTTGAATAGATTTTTTTTTTTTACTATTTATGAAAAGTTGAGCTAAAATTTGACTAAATAATAAGACAAATCGACATCATTTTGTTGTAGAGACTTGAATAAGTGATTTTGGAGGTTTTTGATGTGCTGAAATCGAATCATTTTTTTCAGATAACTTCTCTATAATAAAAATATCGTATTTTCAAACTAACATATCTCGGCCGAAAAAAAAATCGTATAGTAAAAAATTAAAATTCATTTTAAAGAGAAAAGATAGTTACTATTTCTTACCGTGAACAAAACCTTTAGAAAAAATTTACCTATTTGGTAATAAATCCTTAAACATTGCCAAAATCTTTATTTTTTCACTTTTAGGTTAGGTTATCTCAAAAACCTACGAAATCGCCTATTCAAGTACAGACATCAAAATATTTCTGAATTTAAAAAAACAGTCAATATTTTTCAAAATGTGCAAAATTATAATAGACTAATTAAAATTATCTTTACTAATTTTTTATGGTCTACGTAAAATATAACCAAGTCGATAATGTGGAAACAATCCATTTAGACTAAATTTTATAGTCTACATCATATAACTGGTTCAGATGACCTCAGAAGTTGATAAGTTTGTCACGAGATAATATTATAAAAAAGTTTTTCCTCTAGTAATATGTCAACAGGAGCTGGCGTTATTTTTCCCCGAGTATGTAAATGTGAAAGTGAGTCGTTTAAAATTCGTTATACGAAGGAGATCCCCAACGCCCCGCGAGATTTACAGATATCCCCGCAGTCACGGTGCTATATGTTAGGGTATCTCTAGCTGTTTTATTGCTCTTAAGCGATTTACAATTTATTTCAGTATATTAGCAAAGATGTTTTTTTTTTGTGTGTTCGCTGCGGATATCAAAAAAGGAAACACTTATAGAATCAATGTCAGTCTGTCTGTCACAGCTTATTAGCTGTTTTATTGCTCTTAAGCAATTTACAATTTATTTCAGTATATTAGCAAAGATGTTTTTTTTCTTATTTTATTTTGTGTTCGCTGCGGATATCAAAAAAGGAAACACTTATGGAATCAATGTCAGTATGTCTGTCATAGCCTATTAACTACTAAACCGTTTAACGTAGAAAGCTGTGGTTTAGTATAATTATAATAAACCTGAATTATAAAAATAAAATTTTAAGTTTGGGTTAAAAAAATTCTATAGTGTATATCTTAGGTGCAAGTCAAATTAACATAACCGAGTAAATTGAAAAACTATACGATACGTGACGCTAATTTACGATGCTCGACTCGCACCTGACTATTTTTATTTATTTCTTGTTGTGTTTGTTTTTATTTTATTTCTTATTAATATTTTTTTACGTTATTTACCATCGGGCTTGACTCTTACTACTGCAATTACTTACTTTATATACGCAATACTACCAACTACCAACTGCTTGTGCCTACTATACAAGGACCTGACGATAGGTACCTCTATATAATGACGTTGACTGAAGAGTAAAAAGTACGATATTTACAGAACACGTAGGAATATGTATGTATGTACGTATGTATGCACTCCGTTATATGCCTGCTTTAATATAACATTGTGTGTGTGTGTATGTGCAGAAGTGTAATAAGAATTAACTGGGCCCTTAGGAACTCAGGGCAGATATTTGTTATTTCATATTTTTGTTTGTTTGTTGAATAATTTACTATGTTATTCCCATCTTATGAGTTCGTAAGTAATACTTGGTAAATTTAAAGTACTTGAAATATCAAGTACCTTTTACTATTTATAAATTTTTTTATAAATACTTCACTTAATTTTAAATGTAAAGTACTTATTTAGTACTTCAAGTACTGTACTTGTTAAGTACTTCAAGTACTGTACTTGTTAAGTAATTCAAGTACTGTACTTGTTAAGTACTTCAAGTACTGTACTTATTAAGTACTTCAAGTACTGTACTTGTTAAGTACTTTAAGTACTGTACTTGTTAAGTACTTCAAGTACTGTACTTGTAAAATTCAAGTAATACGTTCAAAAATTATATATATACTTTTAAATTATCTTGAAGTAAAGTACTTCAAACACCAAAAATTAATTGAAGTATTAAATACTTCGCACTATTTTTAAGTGTGAAGTACTATACTTGTAAAGTTCAAGTATTTCGTTCAAGAAGTACTAGAAATACCAAGTACGTTTTGCTGATTTTTATATTTCCTTGATGTAAAGTACCAAAAATTAGTTTTAGTATTAAGTACTTCACTCTATTTTTAAATGTGAAGAACTATACTTATAAAATTCAAGTTTAACTTTCAAAAAGATACTTAAATTATCAAGTACTTTTTACTATTTTTAAATTACCTTGAAGTAAAGTACTTTAAGTACTAAAAAGTATTTTTGACAGTTTTTTCCAAGACGTAAAAAAACCCTAAGGACTAAGGACAGTCCTGCTATTCTACGTGTATATATGTATGTAATTCTATGGTCTAACGTAGATAGTTCTTATCTTTTGTACTATCTGTCATCTTACTCACGATTAATGATCTAATCTTGCACATTTTATTAATATTAGTCTAATCCTTTGAGTTTATGAGTACGAATTGCTCCACGTGTACGAGAAGCGTTTTAATGACACGTGTTTGTGATGGGTGAAATTCTTCAAAACTGGGTCAAATTCTTATCTTAAATGATGTTATAATTAAGTTTGTTTATAAAATGCAAATGGTGGAATGTTTTTTAAATGCAATTATATAAGTACTGCTGGAATGATTAAAACGTTTGACGACTGTTTGATGACATAGTACTTTGCAACTATAAATCACACAAGATGATTTTAAGATGTTATTATTTAGTTTGTATATAAAATGCAAATGGCGGAATGCTTTTCAAATGCAATTATATAAGTACTGCTGGAATAATAAAAACGTTTGACGACATAGTACTTTGCAACTATAAATCACACATTCTTCAGGAAGGTTTTAAGATGTTCGTTGAGTATAGTCTAGTTTATAGCATGGATTCTTGTCACAAACATAAATCATGGAACAATAAACTGATTCTAATAAATCTTGGTTTATTAGTTGAGTCTGATTAGTAGATGGTCCCATATAAAAATATAATGCCACACCCTGTATACATATTATACAATACTCGTATTTATTATCTTGTCTAATAATTTTCCCTTTTTTTGAAGTGAAAATTCTTTAGCGAGCTACTGAATTGGAATGACCTCGACACGTTTTAAAATACGACAGGTTTTCAAGATGAAACGCTAAGGATAGTGTGCATATGCGTGTGAGAGAGCGATGAGTAGATGTACAAGAGAAAGATAGATGAATACGTACAAGTCATTTAAAGTCGATATCATGCCATGTCTTTTGTATACGATTTATGCGTCAAAATAATAAATTTGATTATTAATTTAATACATTTAGCTTTATTTATAAAAAAATAAGTTTCACTTGAACCGTGCGCTTATGAGGGTGAAGCACACGCCAATTTTTACTTTCTTATACCATGTATATGCAATATACATTAGTATAAGTAAGTATAGTGAAGCCGATTTTTTTCGAACTCCGGATTTTGACGGAATTATCTATTTTGACCTACCCTGAATCCATTCTGACTATTTTCGCCATGATGTCTGTGTGTCCGTCTGTCTGTCTGTCTGTCTGTAAGCGCTGTAACTCAAATACGACAAATCGTAGAAGGCTGATATTTTATATTTAAGATTAATTTTTGGCTGGGAAGAAAACGTCTTATTTTTAAAAACGATCTTTCAACCGGATACGGATGTTTACCTACGTCGATTTTTTAATTTTTCGAATTACTCTGAAACAGTGCAAAATAGAGAAAAATGGTCAAGTTAAAAAATATTGGTAATATCTATATCTATAATTTATGTTCTATTCATTTTTTTGTAAAAACGAATTTTTGAAAAAAAAAATTATTATAATTAAAATGGTTCATAACAGAGAAAAAAATGTTTGGGGAATAAATTATAGATAATAACATACTCGACATTTTTTATCTAAAACATTTTTTTCTTATTTCAAAAATAATTTAAAAATCCAAAAATTTACAAGTTATTACTTACGTTAAAAAAAACACTTGTTATATAAATAAATATAAAATTATTCATTTTGTTCTTTCTTGTTAGTTTGTTAGAAATGTTTTAATAAACAAAGAATCACGTATACAATTCACTGTTAGGTTAGGTATAAGAAAGTCCCGTGGTTCCCAAGGCAGATATTTTATATAAGAACGGCTCATAATTTAATAATTGAAAATCGATCTTCAAAAATATTTAATTACTTTCCAATGAAAACTTTACTAATTATTTCATAAAATTTATAGTATTCATTCAGCATATATTTCTGTAATAGACTATTACATCAACACCCACTGTATATGTATATCAGTTTCAAAACTTCGTGCGGTTAAATTAAGTGAAGTTATTCACAAAAAGTAATAAAAAAAACAACAGCAGATTCTCGTGGATGATATTCTATCTCTCTTGTATTTCATTATGCATGTCTTTCGCTCTCTCTCCGTCTCGCTTGTTCTATGTATCTAATTACAGATCAGCGACTAAAAATTAATTAAAGCAATGAAACAAGAAATATTAAACGTTAGCCTGTTCATAGACACATTTATTTCTATCTGAAAATTTCTTCTTCATTAACATAATATTTCAACATGATTTATTTCTTAAATGATGTTTTTTAATTTTTTCTTTATAAGCCATTCAGAAGTTATAGTAGTTAACTCAAGTAAATGCACAATGCTTCCTCGTGCTAAATTCAACAAAGGTAGTTAATTATTGAACAATTTAAATAAAAACCGATAGCGTTTAGATTTTAGATAAATTGCCTGGAATTGGTTAAACATTTAATTTTTATACAGTATTACTAAAAAATATTAGTTCGAAATTTTTCTTAAGACGCACCTGATTGTTTTTTCGTATATTTTTAATTTTTTGATAATTTCAATCTAAATCTGAAGTTATGCAAAAATCAAAATGACATTTAATATGTCCAAGTAAATATCAATTTAGAAAAAACAAAACACGGTTTTTAAAAATAAATTGAGATAAATCTTTGTAAGGGAATATTTTACAACAAACGTTATAGCCCCATATTATAGGAAATTTTTAATTTTATAAACTAGTCTATAATAATTAATACCTCCTTGAAAGTGCTTGTTAGCTAGCACATTTTATTAGCTACTTTGCAATACCGGGTATAAGATAGTTTGAATGATTTATTGTAATTATATTAATTGTATTTTCTTTTTCTTTCAGGTAAGTCAATAAAGAAGAAATCTTGAATCTGCGTTTAAATCAACATCAGGTAAAAATATGATATTTAAACACAAAGTTCTAAGTAAATTTACTATACAAATCTTGAGGCTGATCTTGATATGGATCTTGGCTTCTGGGTGTAAGCCGTGTCGATTTGGTCTTTTTAGAAGAGCCCTGAAGATGTCCACTGGAATGTGTGACGAAACGTTGGCCGATAACACGACCAAATCGACGCGGCTTACACCCAGAAGCCAAGATCTATGTGTACTATGGGCTTCAGAAGTCGTCTGCCACTGTAAAGGTCAGAATCACTTACAACATATTCGACAATATTAAGACAAACATCATCGGTTATCTTTTTCTATAGGGCGGAGCTTATAAAGTTACATCATTTTGTGTGGGTACTTAAGATTTATAAAGGAGTAATTTCTCCAAATTTCAACTATTTCTCGTTGAAATTAGATACCTGCCATACATCCTTAATAATATTTTAATCATTATTAAAGAAATAAAAGACAACCTAAAAATAAATCGCTAAGCCTTCTTTGACTGTTTAATACAATTTAAAATGTATACAAGATTTTATTCATGCCCTATTACCAAACCCTCTACAGAAAGTTTTCGGTAAACTAATGAAGGATGTGTATGCTTATGTATGTACATGTTTTCACACCCGCATACCCACCCACACCCACCCACCCAACACACACAAACTGGGAACAATTTTCGGTTTGAGCGAGTACTCAATAAACGAAAGTTAAATTAATACAGCCTCTTTAACACGTTGTCCCGAACTAACCTTGCCCGACTAATTGCGGAATTTAACCTCGTTACGTCATTCCTACCCTCCCTTCCACATTCCAACCAGGGCCGGACTAAAGATAACAATGTTAGCGACCCTAGAAAAACAATCCTAATATAATTATGCAACCGTTTATAAATTAATATGTGTAGTATGCATTTATACTTAACTAGATGGGTTTATTAGTTTTAAAGTTTTACTTAGCGAGGAACAATGTTCGTTATTATAGAATAAAAACCTTTTTAAGAAAAAAATAAATATAGTATATAATAATTAAATTTAAAAGTTCTTTAAGTTTTTTTTTTTTTTAAGTTTTTTAGCTTAAGGGGGTTGACCCAGTTAGGATTTTTTTTTGGCCACGCATTAAAATAATTAATAACAAATGTTTTTCCACATGAAAGATATGTATTTACAGAAAACATTGTAATTTTTTTATGGCAAAATATTAAAAAATAAGTGGGATACAGCAAATTTGGGAGGGGTCCAAAAAAAAGTGTTTTGCCGTAATCACTGCTGCTCGTCACTAGATCATCTGAAATAAAATAAAACAAAAGGGATCATTAGCTAATGACATAATGCTCCGGATGAACGAAAGGATTTGAAAAAATTTTAATAATTTTTTTTGCCACTCCTCCTTTATTATACAGAAAAATCAAAATTCAAAATAACTAATATTATAAATGCGAAAGTAACTCTGTCTGTCTGCCTGTCCGATAACGGCTAAACCACTGAACCAATTTTGATAAAATTTGGCAGTAAGATAGCTTGCATCCTGACGAATGACATTTTTATCCCAGAAAATTGATTAAATAAAATAAAACGGTCAAGTGCGTGTTGGGCATGCACATGCTAGGGTTCCGTAGTCATTCTCACTACGATTTCTAATAAAGAGTTATTCCAAAAACTATTTTTGCTATAATTTTCATTGAAAATACTAATTAAATTTTCTCAGATTTTGTTTCTGATAACCACATTGAAAAGCAAATATATCGTGACTGAAAGGTTAAAATGAAAAGGTCCTAAAACATGTTTTGTTGCATTTTAGGAGACCTATCTAAAGACACCCCACTCAATGGGATAAGTGGGAAAAAAATTTGGATATACTTTTCATTCTATTGGAAGTAGAGCTGGGCGCGTGAGTAATTTTTGCTCACGATCACGCACGCTCACGAGAGAAAAAAATTTAGTCACGCCCGCTCACTCACGGTTACAAAAAAAAGTATTCACGATCACGCACGCTCACGAATACTATTTTTTTACTCACGCACGACGGGTCACACGCGTGACCCGATTTAATGTAATTGTTGTAAATTAAATTTTGAAATGATGAAAATTTATGTTTTTACGTGCAATATATTGTGTGTATTTTATATTCATATTATTTCTTCTAAACTGCATTCTAGTAAAAGAAATTACAAACAAAACAATAATAAAATAAAGCTACAATGTATTTTTAAATCTTTTTTTGGTGTTCTGATATAGTTGGCAATACTGACCATGTGAAAATGCTTCCTAAAATAACATTTATTTTTCATACTATATGTTTTAATGTCAAAATTCGTTTTAAAACATTATTATATTTATGCATTATTAGTTCAGATATTAAAAAAAATATCAAATAAGTTTATAAACAAATTATCTTCAAAATATACTCACGAACTCACGCACGAGAAAAATGTACTCACGCACGGTCACGCCCGACTGTTTTAATTTGACTCACGATCACGCCCGCTCACGATTCAATATTTGAAAATCGCTCACGTCACGTCGGGTCACGGCCGTGACCCAACGTGACCCGAAAAATTCACGGCCCGCGCCCAGCTCTAATTGGAAGGTCCAAAAAAAATTTTTTTTTTCCAAAAATCTTATCACATCTGTTACCAAATTTCATCTTAATCGGTATACAATTTATATACTAATTTATATACTTAATACTAGTTTTTTACGGAACCCTAAAAGTACAAATTTCACGCGGACGAAGTCGCGGGTAACAGCTAGTAATAAATTTAATACACCCTTCAACTCAAACCTTGTATATATCACATATTATTTAAATTTAATGACAAGTCTTCAAAATTTAGATTTAATGCAGCTCGACCGAAGGGATTTTCCCCTGGGCGCAGCACCGCCCCTGTGGGTCTCTGCCCTGACATTAAACATTACAACCCCCCCCCCCCCCCTCAACGCCCCACTGAGGCTACTTTGGTAATTCTACTGACGCCACGACGGCATGTATTCTTTGTCGAGATCTCTCAACTTTCTCCGGCTAGTTTTGGTCGCTTGATAATTCTCTCTTAAAGCCATTTTCATAATTGGAATATTTTCGAAGGAAAATAAACTTGTTATTTTTAATGGTAACTTCTTCATTAATGTTATTTTGCAACAATAATTTATTTCGCTTAATTGATTATAAAAGTTTAAGTATAATAATTTTAAAACTTATTTTAAAATCTTTGTAGAAATAATTACTTTAGGGATGCACTTAATATTTAATGATAATTTTGTCTGAAGCCAGATATGAGAAATTAATAAATAAATTTCTGCTTATATTATTTAAAAAAATTGGTTTCTGCTAAAATATATATTTGTGTATCTAGGGTGTAAAATTATAGTTTTTTACATGAGTAGGAATGTTTGTTAGTCGAGGCGCGAAAAACGCATTTTACACTCGAGATGCACATAATATTTTTTCTATATTATATAATATTAACAATAATATAATATAATAATTAATTTATATAATTTGTATTTTGCTATATTAATATTAAAATTGAACTCTAGTAAGCTTTGGACAAAATTTTTTTACAGTTCTATTTTCATTAAAATGTGTTTCTTCATTTGTTATTCTATAATATAAGATGGATAAGTGGTGATACTGAGAAAGAACAACCACCAGAGATATCAGAAGCTGCAAATTCTGTAATTTTAAATTTACCATCTGCAAAATCTAAATTGTATATGAAAATTACACATATTAACATGAATGGTGCCGAGAAAGTATTTTTTATAATTTATTTAATTTTTTTTATTACAATAATTAAATTTTAGTAATTTGTTCAATACTATAATACAATAGTATTTATAAAATTCATTAATCGTAAAAAAATGTATGTATTACTATGGAAGCAGTAAACACTTTTGCGCTCGCCGTGCGTAAAAGTAACTTTTACGCACGGCGAGCGCAAAAGTACTGAAATGTCAATGAAAAAGCCTACTTTTTTACACGATTGTAGAAAAAATGTATTCGGTCATAAAAATACGATATTAAATAGATATTTTCCACACAATTAACATATTTTACGAATCCCAACACTTTTAAATATTATGACAAACGTTCGGCGACTCGACCACGCATGTTGAACCTCTAGAACGTGCAAGAGGAACTTGGTAGAACAAAAGCAATCGGCTGCATTTAATAAGAGTAATATTGTTAGGTTAGAGACAGTAGAAACAAACCCATTCAACTGTGAGCAACGGGGTTCTGAGGAGGGGGGGGGATGTCGGATACAGAGGGGGGGAGGAAGCACAAGTCTTAATTAAAACGCAAACAGAATATCCTGAAATTTCCGTCTCTCGCAAAACAATATATATTATGTCAGTGGTAATCAAAAGTGAATTTTAATTATTTTTTTTTTGTTAATAAACAAAATATGAAATACATGAGATTTTATTTTTCCTCAGTTTACTTCAAAATTAGATTATATACCTTTCGTTTGTTGGAATAAAAAATTTCAATTAAATGGTGTAGGCGCTGGGTAGTTGAAGTTGTTGTATTATTGACATTTTTATTAAATTAAAAACAAAATGTTGATACAATTTATACCACATATACAAGTTATCTTCATGTGCTTTATTTTGATCAATATTTCTACCAATATAACGCTATAAATTTTATTTATATTTTTAATTTGATATCTACAAACGTAGGTATAGTCGAGTTTTAGTTTTTAAAATATTTTTGTATTTAATTTTTTTAGATCTACTCAGATCTATTAAGATCTATTAGAAAGCTGCGTACATACATTTATAAGTATTTTGCTTCCTCGCAATATCGAAGATACGAGAAGCTTTGTGATTTAAAAAAAAATGTACTCCGATTTCAAAATTTTCGTTTCAGGTCAAGACAAACATTTTTCGTTCTGTGTCTGTCTGTCTGTCTGTGTGTGTTTCGATTGAATCCTTGTCACAAATATATATGAGTACTATAAACGAAGAGTACTTCTTTATCTAGCAAATTAGTTTCAAAATATCTGTCTTTGTTTGGTACATGGAGAAATGATTTGAAAAATACTAATAATCAAATGAAAGTAACCTACTAAGTTTGCGATAAGCGAATTTGAATGAAAACTGGTCGACCACTTCTGCATGCGACATATATACTGCCAAAGTCCTAACCCTCTTTTAGCTTTATAGCGTATTCGAGTATTAAAATTGTACCTTGCGAACTCTCCTGCAATGTAATTTTAATTACGTTAAATACAGTATTTTTCTATTCTACGTGACTTATTGTGAACCAAATCAATTCGTAAATAGCAAATTAACAACAAAAGCTCGCCAGAAGCAAAGGAGAGAGAGTTCCCAATACGTGAGTGCGTGTAATAACTATTCAAATACTCTCTCATTAGTGTAATTAATTGTTTGAGCGCCCCTTCCAATCAACCGTACGCAATATGTTAGTTCTCCAATATTCTTGCTGGCTCCACATTTTCACCACAAATGTATTATATTTACTACAGAAAACTGAAGATGTTGTCATTTAATTTAGTATGGTCTGAAACAAACATTTTTCAAAATTGTACAAGCGACCGGTAAATACTTTTTATAATCTTTCGAAATATGTAATTTTTTTTAATTAATGACGTGTTTAAAAGATTTTCACTTCTTCAATAGCTGTTTAACATTTTATGGACGGGGATTTTTACGATGAAATCGATCTTTTTATTTACACAAAATTTGTACATAAAATCAATTAATTTCTCACGTGGCGTGCCCGATCAAGTTGCCGGTCGATATATCGACCAGTCCCGACCGTAACAGAAAGTTCATTGTAAAAAAATCAGTTTAGACGATTTGAGGAGGTTTTCCTAAGTAATTTGATGCACTGAATACGAAAAAAATTGTGAAAAAAATCTTGGAGGCAAACTTGACCTTGATAATCGCATTTCAAGATCAAATTTATTGTTGTTGCTATTTTATGATAGCTTCAAAATTGGTAAGTCCAGGTTTTGTGATGAGTTGAGTATGGAAAAAATATCCATATGGGTCACAAATGTAACCCCCGGTTTCGAAAAAACGGGTCGCCACCTGGCGGGTGAGCGGTGATACAACGCGGAGGGTTCTTTACGACTATGTAGAGCAGTGGCGAAGCGTCCATGGAAGCAGGGGAAGCAGTGCTTCCCTTACTCTATGGGTAAAATTAATACAAATCTGTGTTTTCAGTTAATAAATAATTTAAAAGTATTATTAGAATATTCATCTTTCAAACCAAAAATCAAAAATAGCATTTAATATTAATTTAAACGCTCAATTATAAAACTATAATACCTCTACATCTTATTTTCTTGTATTTTAGTCGATATTTGTATGACGAGTTGAAGTTCACTGCAGGAAATTTCACTAAAAATTTTTGAATTTTTGATTTCGTTAAAAGTATGTTTATTGTATAGAAAATGACGTGAAAAGTTGTTTGTTTTAAACCGCAGGTCTGTATCTCAAACCGTTCTCGAGATATAGCCTCTCAAAGTTTCAATTTTTTCAAAATTTTGAAGAAAAATGGCCCTAACTTTTGAACGCGTGGTCGGAATTGATTTTAGTTGACGGATTTGGAATCAGCGTGACAAAATCTATATGATTACATAAATAATACCTTAAAACTCGAAAAAAAAAATTTCGCGAAAAATCGAAAAAATTCAAAGGGGTATACCTTAAAAAAATGTCGATTTTTGACGAAATTTTTTTTGTTGGATTTTAAAGTATTATACATATCATTATATAGATTTTGACACGCTGATTTCAAATCCGTCAACTAAAATCAATTCCGACCACCCGTTCAAAAGTTATGGCCTTTTTTCTCCAAAAATTTGAACAAACTAAAACTTTGAGAGGCTATATCTCGAGAACGGTTTGAGATACAGACCTGCGGTTTGAAACAAACAACTTTTCACGTCATTTTCTATACAATAAACATACTTTTAACGAAATCAAAAATTCAAAATTTTTTAGTGAAATTCCTGCAGTGAACTTCAATTCGTCATACAAATATTGACTAAAATACAAGAAAATAAGACGTAGAATCATTTAGTCACTATATAAATATTTATATAAGAATTTAAAAAAAGTAAAAGCTTGAATTTAAGGTGTTTCATAACTAGTTTTTTTTGTTAATAGTAGGGGGAGGATTGACAAAATATGCTTCCCTTATTAATAATTTAAAAAACAAACTATATTTGCGGACTTTAGCAATTAAATTGATTAAATAAAGAGTTACTTGTTTTATTAGTAACATGAGTTCATGAGAATAACAAAAAACAAGCCCATTAATCCAAAAATACCGAAAACTTGCTCTTGCGGCGATAACTGGTGCCTTTACCTTATTTCAATATAATTGTGTTTAGTAAAGACATTTTCCCTGTTTGAAAATCACTCGTATTATTAAACAGGTCCAGGAACAATCAAAAACATCTTATGTGCGTAAAGCTTTGTACACTTTAATTTGTACAATTCTGCCCCTTCTACCCCCCCCCCCTCCCCCGTCTCCACCCCTCCCCACGTCGACAATGTGGGTACGATTCAAACGCCACGGAAAATTCTGCATGTGATCAAAGCATTGAATCAAAATACGATTGTAGTGTGCTGTGACGGATTAAAATTGGGTTTTTATTGTTTAATTGGTGAACGTTGTAGTTCTTTTTCACATGCATTGATTACATAGACACCGGTTAAAATAATTATCGTAAATTATAACAATTTCGCTTCAAATTATAGGAAGGATGTTATTAAATCGTCTGTTATTATTGTAAAAATGTTTTATGGATGTTTTTTACTTTTTTATTGTAATACCATCAAAAAATCGTGTCCGAGAAAATGACAAATTCTGATTGTACTAACTTCAAAACCTAAAGAAAAGTTAATTTCCGCATAGTGTGTGTCTGGATGTAGAATTTTCTTTCGTTCACGATAACTACTGTAAAAATACGCCGATCTGAATTATTTTTGGGGAAAATATTTGTGTTAGTGAGTACTTCAGACCTATTGATTTTGGTTCTAATCGGATTAGGGGTTTTGGAAATATTCGAAATTTTGTAACTTTTTTCGTCTAAAAAGTGAATATTGCTAGTATTATCCTACTAATTTTGATAAGATTTGGTACATTTGCAGTTCAATTGAATCTAAGGGACATTTATTATTTGTACGTGTCCAAACAGCTATTAAAAGGGTGAAAAACACACTTAAAATTTGAATTTCAAATACTAATTAATACGTCATTAATTCATGTTGTCTTGAAAACAAATGCAACTAAATTCAAAACGTCAAATTAGTTGTTCTACGAATGTTTTTGACATTAGGACATTAGAAAACTAATATTTATATACAAATGGCAATAACTGCTGTAACCGTTTTTTATGTATTACGAAATGTATATTCATAGTAGTAGATTATATAAATAAATTTTTTGAAAAGTTATTTAAGTTATTTAAAAAGATAGAAAGAACATGGAAGTCATGTATGGTTCTCCATACCGATATTTTCAGTTATAGAGCACGTCACTTTTTTACCTGTGTTAAATACAAATTATATAAAATTCTTTGGTTGGTCATATTGAGTTCCGAACACTCCAATCACCATTAACTTTAATGAATTGGTGTCCAATAGAGGGTAAACTTAAAGTCCTTGAACATAATAAACGCATGATTACATAAGTAATTAGATTGAGCCTCGCCATTATGTATATATACCTACAAAGAAAAAATTAAGTTTGGAGAAAATCAAACCGTGAATTTGGCGGCGTTCGGAGAGCGTCTTCGAGCGCCGTTTGCATTATAATTAGCTTTAAGTATTTCTTTATTTTGCATAACGGCCGTGCGTGTAGCATTAAAAATTCATTAAATTCAAACACTTCGCAAATTGGGCGTTTTTAAAGTGTTATAGCTGATATAAATAGTAAATAGGACTTTGTCAACAAAAATATTATAGTACGTAAATTATAAATAATCGGGAAAAATGTAGAACTATTTAAACGTGTTCAGGATAAAACTAGACCCATACTATAGAAAATTTAATGCTCTACAAAAAATATTCTATAAAATTTTTACGTAACATGTGTCGTTCTTGAGATACTACTAGAAAAACGGAGAAACTGTGGTTTCTAGTCACTAGGACTTCTTGTGAAGTCGAAACACGTGTCGAGTGACATTGTTTTATTGTGGTGAAGGTGTATTATTTTAGTTTAAGTTATTGAAATATCTTGAAAAAATTAATATTTTAGAATGTCACCCCTCCCCCTTACACACGATTTTGAAATGGGACCGTCTTCAAGTCAGACCCAACCATCCGACCAAGATTCAATAATATCGGTTCAGTGGTTCATGAGTTATGCGTATAGGATACAGGGGACAGACGGACACATACACATACGGACGGACGGACAGACAGACAGACACGGAACGATTTTTTTTTGTCTCAATCTGAAACGATCCCAAAGCTTCTCGTATCTTCGATATTCTTAAATCATGAGTTATATTGACAATATTCAAACTACCGAAAAAAAATTCAAATTTTATGCATTCATTATTTCCTATTTATAACATTCCTTAGATGTGCTACATTAGCCACCGTTCCCCTAACTAACTTCAAGTTATCTTCTGTATATTGCAATAAAATTCAGTTCTTGCTGCATAAAAATTTAAATATCATATACGATATGTTATTACTGTCAATTTTCACAGCTAAATAAGAATTCATAAAAGTCTATATGAGTGAGCATTTTTAGGCCATAAAATGTTTATGACTGCGATATTATTTTATTATTGCCTTGCTGTCTACCCCTACTTTTAAGACCTTTAATATAATTAAATCTATATATTTTAAATATTTATGTTCCACATGAAGATTTTTTATAGAAGTAAAAATGTGAACTATATACATAACATACAATGATAAAAAACCTAAAAAAAATTTTACCGACTTCAAAAAAATCCTAAAAACACTGAAAAGTATATAATAATAATAATAGTTTATTTCGAAAGGTACATAGTACATAGAAAACGTCAGCAAGAAATATTAAAACTGAAAGTAAAAATAAATTCATAATAATTTTAACAGAGTGAAAAGATAGAAAAATTCATGACTAAAAAGTAAGCATGCATAAAATATAACATAAACGTAAACACAAATGCACCAGTTATGGCCGCTATGTTTTTTTGTAATTCTCATGAACTCATGTTACTAATAAAACAAGTAACTCTTTATTTAATTAATTTAATGACCAAAGTCACTAAATCTTTTTTAAATTATAACCTTTTATTTTGTTCATGTTTTTTCTCCAGTAATGGCAAAGATAAAACCAGTGATGAACACGCAGTGATGGACACAAAACGAAATGATAAGTACTACGACACAAAAGATATAAAAGAAAGAATCGTCAAATTTGAAACAATGTAAAGCAGTTGGTATGATAATATAATAATTAATTAATAAATTATACTAATGATTAGTTTAAATGTCCACCATTTTGACGCCTATTGGCCGATTGTCATCAAATCACGCTGTAATACAGTTAAATGTATATAGATTAATATTCAGAAATGGTGGTAATCAAATATCAACACATAGTTCTAATTCAGTACATTTAATTAAAAATTTACCATTATGGGGGCCTTGCAAAGGCTGGTGCCAGTACTTTATTATAATAATTAACAGTTTTTGAAATCTATTTTCTTTTTTTTAAGTTTTTTATTGGCTTAGTAATTTAGTACCGACTTCAAAAACTGTTTTTTTACCCTTTTAGGTGTCATATCTAAGAAATTAATGTTCAGATTCTGTTGAAATTTATATGGGACCACCTTGGGAACATACTTTTTCAAACAAACAAAAATCATCTAAATCGGTGCATATTTGTCAGAGTTATGCCCTTTTTTCAAGTCGGTTAAAAATGATCCAATATACGACGAAAAAACTCATTATAAATACAATTTTTTTTTGCAAAAGCTAACAAATAAAGTAGGTAATAGCAGTTTCATCATTTACAAAATATTATATTTGGTAAATTTAAACAATAAAGAATAAATAAATATTTTGCTTTTAACAATAATTAATCTATATACATTTAATTTTAAAATATCGATGAAATGTTTGTACGTGTTTCCAATTTAAATTCATAAGCAAAATTATCCTGTGGTTAAACTATAATTACTGTTAATATAAGTTTACCGCAGTTGTTTGTTGTTCATAAACATATTATACATGCATAAATACAGTATATTATATTATGTATATGTTGTATACATTATGCATATACAACTATAGATATACCGAATATGAATTTAGATTCATTTTAAATGCAATGTTAACCCTCGGACGGCAGACGAACTTGATTTACTATTATCTTCATTGCTTAATCCTTATGTTACCTAACGTAACGAAATATATACTAAAATCTGGGTAAATAACATATCTATGAATTAAAAAAAACACATAAATCGGATAAGTGGTTCTCGAATTATAAACATACTAACGGACGGACAGACAGACTGAGCTTTATAATTTATATGGAAAAAAATAAGGTCTTGGATATGACCCCAGTAATGGCTATTTTTAAATTAAATGTACTGAATTAGAAATATTTGTTGATATTTGATTACTACCATTTCTGAATATTAATCTATGTATATACATTTAACTGTCTTACAGCGTGATTTGATGACTATAGGCCAATTTAAACTAATTATTAGTATAATTTATTTATTAATTATTATATTATCATAGAAACTGCTTTACATTGTTTCAAATTTGACGATTCTTTCTTTTATATCTTTTGTGTCGTAGTAATTATCATTTTATAATCATTAGCAAGTATTCATCACTGCGTGCTCATTACTGGTTTTACTTTATCTATTACTGGAGAGAAAAAATATAAACAAAATAAACTATATTTGCGGACTTTGGTAATTAAATTAATTAAATAAAGAGTTAGTTGTTTTATTAGTAACATGAGTTCATGAAAATTACAAAAAACAGTAAACATTGCTCTTATAGCGGCTATAACGGGTTCCAGTACCTTATAATTACAAAAAAAATTATAACCTCCCTGAAAATTGAAAAACTATAACGCTCGATGCCTCAACTTGCACTCGACAATTTTTGTAGCTTTTGAATTTGTAATATTTTCTTATACATACAAACATTTATGTTTTTCCATCACTGAAATTTGTATACATACTGTAAAAAATAAATTATTTATTAGAGTATAGTTAATTTTACGCGAATAGAATTTTGTATGACTATTACTAAACTTGTTTTACAGATCTGTGATTCTATCTGCAGCGACCATATTTCTGCTAGTCAAATAAAAAAAGGAAACTGTCAACATAAAAATCAGAATAGCGTCCCAACAACCGAATATTGCTTCAAGTATCCCACGAAAATGTTATGTCCGTAAATATATTTCGTTAGAACACCATGTTTTAAAATGGCTCATATACAGGCTGTTTACGAAAACTTTGTTATTATTAGAGGTGTGCCGGATATCCGGGACACTACAAACGTAATTACATTCGATCGAAAAGAATGTATACTATACAAATAATTTAACGAAATTATAGCTAAACAAATAGTTTTACGAAGCTGTAAAAATTGCAGAATATGTAGAAAACACAATTTTTATAATTTTCTTACAGAAATACCATATAGAAGAATGTTATATTAATTTAAGATAATAATCTATGTATTTACATTTAAAATATAGTAGAAGTGACGTTAGACGTGAATTACGGCCGGAATTCCGGTACACCTCTAGTTATTATTGAGCTAAAAAATCGATAAAATGGGCAAAGTTTTTCGAAAAAAATGGCGGTGTCAAAAAAATCAATGATTGTCAATCAAATTCAGTGATATATTTGAATCTCATATATATTTTTATTTTTTCTTGAATATTATCATTGGATTTTATATCTGAGAAATTGAACGGTGTATTTTATTATATTCTAGAAATGAAGGGAGGCATTATAAGGGTACTTTTTTTAAATCGTTGGGGGGGGAGGCCAACTTAATACATCTTTCATATAACACTTCGTGTAAGTACATA
The DNA here is from genome assembly GCA_961205875.1 of Sialis fuliginosa. Lineage (NCBI taxonomy): Eukaryota > Metazoa > Arthropoda > Insecta > Megaloptera > Sialidae > Sialis > Sialis fuliginosa. Next base: position 2,449,562 of record OY540813.1, on the reverse strand, counting down.
AACAATATAGATGCACTGTATAGAGTAGGGTAGAGTGTAGACTATAAAATGTAGACAATATTTATTTTATATTCCATTCATATATCATACTTAAACTCGGTGGGCGGTCCAACTTGATGGATCTTTCACAGCCTACTGTATTCTGTATATAAAATACAAACAATATTCAGTACGTGCGCGGCTATAGGAATTGTTGCGGCTGCTTTAACACGATCGCGATTTACGAAGCCGGTATAACCGAATGTATCACGCACTTAACCCCCCCTACCCCTATCGCAATTGTATTGTTTTCTATTCATGTTGGCCAAATAAAACAGCCCGTTTTAATGTCGCGCAGAACATTCTTTGCAGTAAATTGATTTTTATTCGATCGATTTTAGAGGGGTTTTATTGGGTAGTGAACGTGTTAATATCTTCTTTTTTATAAGAAAAAAGGGAATGGAGCTGTAAATAGGTTGTGAAGAAGGCATAACGTTTAAATGTATTTTTCTGTGATTGGTATGGTATTTTAAAAATAAATAAAAAATAAGAAGATTTTATTGTTTATAAAAAAAATATCCGCCAAGTAAATGCACAGTGCTTCTTCGTGCTAAATTCACCGAAGGTAGTTAATTATTGAACAATTTAAATAAAATCAGATAAATTGCCTAGCATTGGTAAACCATTTAATTTTTATAAAATTTTACTAAAAAATATCAGTTCGAAATTTTTCTTAAGACGCACCTGATTATTTTTAATTTTTTTACATTTTCAAACTAAATATAAATTTCAAACGTCAAAATGATATTTGAAACACCAAAATGACATATAATATGTCAAAGTAAATATCAATTTAAAAAAAACAAATGATAATTTTTTAAAACAAATTGAGATAAATCTCTGTAAGGGAATATTTTACAACAAACGTTGTAGACCTATATTATTCTACAACTATCATTTTACACCCTAGATACACAAATAACTATTTTTTGTAATTTTTTATTATTATTGTAATTTCATAAGGTACGGCAAGATTACCACTATTGTGCTCGCCATTGGGGACCGCTTATTCATAGCAACAATTTTGTACAAGCCGAATCCCTTAGAATTCGGTAACATAAGATTTTTGTGGAAAGGTGTAGTAAAGTTTACGCAGGCATACATTTTAACAACGCTCCATATTTTACATTTTACTGAACATTAAGTGTGCGTATGAAGATAATACTTCTCAACGACTCTCGACAAGAAAGCCACACGACTCTTACTACGACTCTACAACAGGGGTATCAAAACTGTTGAACATCATTGAAATCTAAATATATATGTAATATAAACTTACAATACTGCAAATTACAAATCTATTAATATTATAAATGTGAAAGTATGTCTGTCTGTTTGTCTGTTTGTTACCTTTTCACGGCTAAGCCACTGAATCGATCTTTATGAAATTTGGCAGAGAGATATCTTGCATCCTGAGGAAAGCAATCTTATGTATTTAAAAAAAAGTGAGAAAGATAGGTCGTAGTTTTGGCAACTACGAACACTGCGTCCTACCCCACCACCTGTCCCTCAAAAATGCTTAAATTTCATTTTATTAACGTACCTATACTATACAAAATAATTTTAAATAATAGCCTCCTTGTGATGTGTAAAAAGTAATATCAGATTATTATAATTTTGTCAGTTTCAATAGGCAAACAAGTGAACGAATGTATTTTCCAAAGATGCTTAAATTCTTCATACTGTATTTAAATAACATTAATATTAGAGATGTACCGGAATTCCGGCCGGAACTCACGATGTAGATTTAAAGTGAATATTTTACCGTCACTACTATTCTATTATTATTATTTTTATATTATATTATTATTGACAATATAAATGTAATTGCATTCGATCGAAAAGAACGTATGCTATACAAATAATTTAACGAAATTATAGCTATACAAATAGTTTTACGAAGCTGTAAAAATTGCAGAATATGTAAAAAATACAATTTTTATAATTTAATGTATTTTCTTAAAGCAATACCATATAGAACCAGGGCCGGATTAACAACGTAGCAGGAGTAGCAAATGCTACGGGCCCCGCGTCTTTGGGGGGCCCCGCGACTTTCCGGAAAAATATCTGATTTTTTTAGTTTAATATAGTATATTAAAAAAAAGAGAAACAAAAAATGAGTAACGCGACTAAAAAAAAAAAAGCTCTTCAAGTTTTTATTTTTATGTACTCCAAACTTTTTAATTCATAAAATCTAAAATTTCAATCGGTATGACCAAAAAAAAAAAAAAAAAGGTCGTCAGTTTTTAATGTATATTATGCTTTCCATTATTTATAAAAATTCTCATTATCCAGTCCATATAGAAATTTTTTCAATCGTTGATACCCAGACTTTCCCCCCCCCCCCCCCCCTCCCCCGACGCCAATGCAAGGGCCTCTTTATAACATTTGCTACGGGCCCCGCGCTTTCTTAATCCGGCCCTGTATAGAACAATGTTATATCAATTTAAGATAATAATCTATGTATTTATATTTAAAATATAATAGCAGTGACGTTAGACGTGAATTCCGGTACACCTGTAATTAATATAAGATCATGAAAATTGAAAATACAAATTTTTTAGAGTCCACTGATTTTTAAGAAAATCTACTTTTTATACTACTTTCAATTTTCATATCATTAATGGTTTTATTTCAGATTTATATAAGAATGAAATTCTTGTTTTTGATCATTGAATTTAAAAGAAAGGAAATATGTTCTTTTGAACTTGCTTAGAACCTAAAAGAATGTCAGTTATAGTATCTATTATTAACATAGATGGTTATTCTTTGTAATATATGTATTTATGTTGTATCCAAAATTATAACAATGTGTTTTTATTTATATTTAAGCCAGAAAGCCCCAACAAATTCGGTTCCATTTTTTTTCAATGTTAAAAATATTTGCAACAATCTATTAAAAAACATCTGTTTAGTAAATGTACTGTGCTTCCTCGTGCTAAATTCACCAAAGGTAGTTAATTATTGAACAATTTAAATAAAAACCGATAAAATTAATTTTTATACAATTTAACTAAAAAATATTAGTTCGAAATTTTTCTTAAAACGCACCTAATTATTTTTTCTGCACTTACTGTAGATACTTAAAAAGATTTTTTAAATCTTTGACTTTGAAACCGCTAAATATACAAATAAATAGATAATTTATTTAAACACAAATAAACGAATTTCAGACTCCGGGATCGGAGCAAATCCCGGACATAAACAGCTCCCGCTATGATCCACAGACACTTGTTTGTGTTACATCAAACCGCTACTACCCCCCCCCCCCTACCCTACCCCTCTCCGAAAACACCCGCGTTAAATATTAAATTGGAACACAGAAACTATATACTTACATAGTAGTTAATAATAAATTAAAGATTATTTTATATTATTTATTTACATTCCAAGTGACGTAACTCGAAGCAACCGACGTAACTTCGGGGTTTGATGGTAATTGAAAGTATACGTAAATGCAAATAGACGTACATAAGTTGTAGAACCGTAAATCATGGTGTAAATGTAAAATGGCATATTTTACGTCGACAAAAAAATTGGATGTGATATTATTTTCGTAGTTATTAATAAACAAACCTGTACAATATTGAGTATTTATATTATTTACGGGCAGCAGATTCATTCCAAGAGACGTAACTCGAAGCAACCGACGTAACTTCGGGGTTTGATGGTAATTGAAAGGATACGTAAATGCAAATAGACGTACATAAGTTGTAGAGCCGTAAATCGGGGTGTAAATGTAAAATGGCATATTTTACATCGACGAAAAAATTGGATGTGATATTATTTTCGTAGTTATTAATAAAAAAAACTGTACAATATTGAATATTCTTTCTACATCAAAAATACAACGAATGTTAGGTATAAAATATTCATTCACTGATCCTCTAAAGACATTTGTTAACCCAACTCACGTTTATCAAAATATGCTTTCTAAATAAAAATATCTGTAAAATATAATATAAACATGTCAGTTATTTTGTAACGTTACTTGTCAATTTTCTGTATTTTTCTAGAATAACACCTCCAGCTTTCTATTTGCGTATATTTTCACAGTGACCCCCCTCTCTCCCCCGCCCCCGCGTACTCTATCAAATGATACTAGATTTGTAAAAATATTTGCATCAAAAGTATTTTTAACAGACTTCAAAAGAGGAGATTCTCAATTCGATTATATATTTAGCAGTTTTTCGCATTCGGGCGAAAAACGCATTTTACACCCGAGGTGCACACAATATTTTTTCTACAACCCTATTAATTATATGTATAATATTAACAACTTTGTACTTTGCTATATTGATATTAAAAATCAACTTAAGTTCTATTTTCAATAAAATGTGTTTCTTAATTTGTTAGTGTATAATATAAGATGGATAAAAGTGGTGATACTGAAAAGAACCACCAGAGATATCAGAAACTGCAAATTCTGTAATTTTAAATTTTAAATTACACATAACACCATGAATTGTGCCAAGAAATAAACCTTAAAGTATTGTTTATAATTTATTTAATTTTATTAATAATTTTTTTCATTACAATAATTTATATAGTGCTTAAATTTTAATAATTTGTTTAATACAGTAAAAGCTCCTTATTCGCGCTTCCTTCATTCGCGTTTTCACTATTCGCGGATTAAAAAAATGCGACCCAATTCCTATATTCGCGGCTAAAGATTTCTTTATTCGCGGATCTAATCAGGAAACGTGACATTTAATTTGAAAAATCTTACAATTAGTGAAGGTTTAAGAATGGCAAATGGGCTTTGTGATTTCTTTATGAAAATTGATCCGTCTATGGAACGAAGTCTTATTTTTAAGAGGCAAATTGCTAATGCCACTGCTGAATATCAGTCTGAATTGAAGGAGCTTTTAAAAACTGCCAAGCAAGAAAAAATTACAAAATTCTTTAAACCATTGCCTAAGCCTGAAGATAATAATTAATCAATATGGTCAAAAACTTCAATTAAATTGATTTTTTATATTGTATTGGTTTATTTATTTAGGAACGTATCCCCTATAATCCCATATATATTACCATTCCATATTCACGGTTTCTGTATCCGCGGTATATTTATGGAACATATACCCCGCGAATAAAGAGCTTTTACTGTACTATAATACAATAGTATTTATAAAATTTATTAATCGTAAAAAAATGTAAAAATGTTTGTTACTATGAAAACTGTAAGCATTTTTGCACTCGGCGAGTGCAAAAGTACTACTTTACACACTGAAATGTCACTGAAAAAGCCTACTTTTGTAGAAAAAAACTTTTTAAGAAACAAAAAAATAAACCGTTAAATTTAATTATTATGTATTATATACTTTTCAGTATTGTTAGGGTTTATTTTTTTCTTAAAAAGTTTTTTTACATAAAACATAATACATCATATTATGTCAATAATCTGACCGTAGCAGTAATACTGTACTACACTTTATACAAAGAAATGTATAAATACATATATCAATTTTACTCAAATGTATTCCCTTGCCACTTTACTGTCAGAAAGTATTGTTTATTTGCAAACAGTATAGAATTCATTACATGGAATATTTATTTCTCAAAGAGAAACTGGAATCACAAATGGGAATCGAAAAATCCATGCTCTTCTGTCGTATTCAACGAGATATATTTATGTGGTAGAAACAAGAGTTAATTAATTGGGTTGGACAAGTTAACCCTGTGTCAGCTTGTTTTCTTTCAAAGACACTGTATTGTGCGACAAAACAATAAGTTACAAATCCACTACTGGAACAATTGAACGTTTAATTATGTTTTTCTTTAAATAAAAAATACTACTTAATACATTATTAATAATTTATTGATTCAAAATCGAATCAAATTAACTGCCATTCGGAAAAATCTAATTTTTATAAAAGTTTCAGAGATATTTGAAAAAAAAATTTTACGGGCAAGCTACCCTATTATCAGTCTAAACTTTTTTTTATTTACACACATAAACTTTCAAGTCTTTTTTTGTCTTGAATGGGGTATTATAGTCTAGTTTTTATATACCTAAAAATGACAGTTGTATGATGTAACATCATGGAAACAAAACACGACTTGATAAAGAGTTTTTTACACCTTTGATGGTAAATCTCAGATTTTCATAAAATATTAATAGCCACGATACTGCACATAAAAATTATCTAACTATTGATGAAAACCGCATTGAAATCGGTTCAGTAATTTCCGAGTCTATAAGCCTCATACAAAGGAAGGTTTCGAAAATATGTGTCCAAATATGTCTCAAAATATATCTCAAGATCTACTTAACCGATTAATTTTCTGTGTACCTTCAGTACTCATGCTATTACCACCTGTAAGAGAATTGAGTAAAAATTAATTTATTTTATTTTACAGATCACAAAAGATTTAAAAAAATTAATATTCACTTTTCAAAATGTTGCAATTTTTTATATTCAATTTTTTGCTACCCGCTAAAAGTAATTTTTTATATTTTTGTTTTGATAAAAACACCCAAAAAAGGCTCAAAAATTTATTCGACGACCTTCTTTAAGTATTTCTATACAATCCGAATAACAGAGGTACTTCTGTACAATAATTTAATACTCGTAAAATGTAGATATGTCATATACTAACTAAATTATGTATTGATATCTATTATATATATTTATCGTCACATATTGTAGGTAATATATATGTATACATATGTTATGTATGTAATATAATATACCATATATGTATATAATGAATTAATGCTCCCATTTGTTAATAAATAAATGAATCCAATTCTACACCGCAAATTAAAGTTTCTGTTTTAAATTTAGATTATACATTTACTCACCGGCTGAATTATATCTCGTATCCCGATTTAAATTCTGAACAGACCGATATTACTGCTATTATTTAGGAAATCTAATAAATGCGTTCAGATAAATATGTAGATTATTTAGGTATTATAAATTAGCCAGGGCTATCAAATATATTTTTATTTTTATTTTCATAATGGTATTTCTAAATTGATAATTAGTTTATCAGTGACGTGTTATAGTTTCATGGGGCCTTAGGTAAATTTGATTTATGCGGCCCAATCCGAGTTCAAGAAAAAATTTACGTTTTTTTTTTATCATTTTTGGCTTAATTTTGGAGATGAATTCTTCAATTTTTGTGTGGATTTAGCTTCTTAAATTGTGCATATTTATGTAAAATTTAATTATTTTATACAGGATGTCCGTTAAGAAACTACAGACTTTAAAAAATTCGAAGCTGCAAAACTTATTATTTTTAACTTACAATGTTAAGTTATTAGACCTTTCTTATAGAGAATTTTTATATTGTTTAAAATCATTTTTGTATTTTTTTGACGTAACTCTAGTCGTTTTTGAGATAATTAATACACAGGGGTTATTTTAGTGTGTAGTTGTAGATTATTTCTGCAGTTCCAAAAATTAAAACTACAGTTGTAAAAGCTAATTTCTGCTGTTGAAAAATTTCAAGTAGAAAGAAAAATATAAATAAAAATTTTCTTAATTTTAATTTAAAAAAACTGGAAAAATCATTCAATTTTTATTTACAATAATGCCCATTTTTATGCCCATACAAGAGGCAAAACCAGAACATTTTTTTCTGTAGTAGAGAATCACCCTAACTATTGATTTGTCTATTAATTTCCTTCAATCTAAAAACATTTTTATTTTAGTGTATACATATATTTAAATACAAACATAAATATTATTATCCTACCTACACCACTGAACAAAAACCTACAGCATCAATTATCGAGATATTCCTGCACAAATATATCTTTCCACAATAAAAAACACATAAAAAAAAGAAAAGAAAAACTCCCAGCGCTGTAAACGTTTTTTATTTTTTATTATGAATTTCCATTTAGCTCAAATATCAGCTTCATTGTCTGCACATAATACGCATTTTTTAATTAATAATTAAAATTGATAATTATAATTATAAAAGATAAAATTCCTTATTACCAAATGTACTTTAAAAGGAAGATGTTTAATAGCCACCTTGTCATTACTCTATACATCTGAGAAAAAGTTCGAACCTGCGTCTAATTTTAGACTCATTATTTAATAACAGGGCCGCTTAGTTTTGAATAATTAAAGAAATTCATTATAACCGCGTTTAATATTCGAAACGCACTGCAGCTGAATTTACCGCGTGCTCAAATCAACTGGGCTTAAGCGAACGAGAATCCAGGGAATTGAAAAAATGTACAAAATTTAGTACTTTTTATTATAGTATGGATACGTTTGGGATTAACTGGGGGGTTTTCCCTATTTGATCATTATTGTATTTGTAATACCTGATGTACAGTCAAATGCAGAAGTGGTCGACCAGTTTTCATTCAAATTCGCTTATCACAAACTTAGTAGGTTTATAATATTTAAATCATACAAATACATATATTTTTTTCATTTGCTTCATTTGCTAGATAAAGAAGTACTCTTCGTTTATAGTACTCATATATATTTGTGTGATTAAATTATTATGTAATATATTGAAAATTGTATAAGTAAATTTTGTGGCAATAAATATTTGATATTCCGAATTTTAGTATTTAAGCCTTGGCACTTTACAGAAACGGTGTACGTCAGCGCTTCGACCATTCAAATCTATTATATGTGATTCAATACAAGTGGCATTTTAGCTGCGTCGAAACGCAGCAGTGTTTTTTATTGAATCACATATAATAGATTTGCAAGGTCGAAGCGCTGACGGACACCGTCTCTGTAAAGTGCCAAGGCTTTAAATATGTTAAACTTGTTATATAATGAATTCAGACGTATATTTGTGTTTTTATTTACAATGATGTAACTATATAAGATCCGCCCTAGAAAAAGATAACCTATTATGTTTGTCTTAATATTTTGGAAGCTGTTGTAAGCGATTCTTACCTTTAGGGTGGCAAACGACTTCTGCTGACTGAACTCTAGTAAAGGGAAAAATTAAAAAATTAAAATTTCTTATTGAAAACCCTAAAAAATGTCATTCAGAAAAAAAAGTTATGAAAAAAAAAAACTAACTAGAAAAAATTTATTAGGGGGCCCGCCAACAACTTCCCATGGGGGCCAAGACATTTGCATAATATAAAACGACGTTGGTTTGATATTTATTTTTTGATAACATTTTGAGAATCAGTGCTCTGGACAGTGTGTCGCCTGCACAATGACAATATTATCAACAATTGACTCACAACTGCTGTGTTTGCTCCATCACGTATTTATAGAGCGTATAGAGAACGTTCTAGAGCAGATATTGTCAGTATGAATGTACCACTTGATTCTATATTTATTAAATTATTTTTCACAAAATTTCAATAATTTTATTTATTCTGTTTAATATTATATTGCAGTCATATTTGATGTATTATGTATAATTTAAAAAAAATATGTAACAGGGGTATCAAAAATGTCGATCGCCAGATCTACCAGTCTATAAAAATTATATACATACATATTAAAGATGGCCTACCATTCATTTCATGTCTATTTCTGGAGATACAAAAAAAATGTTCTCCGATTTCAAAATTTTAAATTGATCTTTCCGTTTCACGTCAAGACAAACACTTTTCATTCCGTGTCCGTCCGTCCGTCTGTCACACTGAATCCTTGTCACACGCATAACTCATGAACCACTCAACCGATATTGTTGAAACTTGGTCGGATAGTTGTGTCTGGCTTGAGGACGGTTCCATTTCAAAATCATCAAAATCGTGTGTAAGTGGAAGGGGTTACATCCAAAAATATTTATTTTTTCAAGATATCTCAAAAAAGACAAATGTTACGTGAAAATTTTATAGGATATTTTTGTAGAGCATTAAATTTCCTATAATATTAACGTAATATATAACGTTTGTTGTAAAATATTCCCTTACAAAGATTTATCTCAATTTATTTTAAAAATTCGTATTTTGTTTTTCTAAATCAATATTTGCTTGGATATATTAAATGTCATTTTGACGTTTTAAAAGTCATTTTGACATTTGCATAAATTTAAATTTAGATTGAAATTGTCAAAAAACTAAAAATATATAAAGTGCGTTTTAAGAAAAATTTCGAACTAATATTTTTTAGTAAAATTGTATAAAAGTTAAATGGTTAACCAATTCCAGGCAATTTATATAAACACTATCGGTTTTTATTTAAATTGTTGAATTTAGCACGAGGAAGCACTGTGCATTTACTTGGCAGATGTTTTTTTCTTTTCTTTACATGTACATATACTATATTATATTATATTAAAATGTAATGACATGTTAATATAATAAAGAAATTATTATTACTATTATTATCAGGGTCGTATTTAATGCCTTAATCCCATCCTGTACCTATGTACATATATGTCAGTGTATCTATAAAAAAAGGCTAGTCGAATATGCACCAACAAAACTAAAATGCAGTTGTCGGTACGAGTCGTTGATTTTCCGACAGCTTTGTACCATCTACAATGGACGTTGGGAGGGGACTGCCCCCCCCCTCCCTCACGGGCTGCGACAAACAAGACACACAGTAATGTTGTGTCACTTCCGGTCCCGGATTCCCCACTTCCCGTCGACGGAAAAATATGTTGACGCTTCTTTTGTACCCATTGTTAATGTTTTTATTCATCTGGATCAATTATAACAAATCACGTTTAGCTCTGCCGGATGTAGAGTTGTCTTGTGTTTCAAGAGATATCTTCTGTCTTAATTTTAGTAATAATGGGGAAACAGAGAAATTGTGGTAGCTTTTGTAACACAAACTAAAAAATGAGGTGAACATAAAATGTAAGTTAATGATATTTTTTTTAGTTTTTTGAATTGAACACAATATATATTATTATAATATAGATTATATATTATATATATTATTAATGATGTATGCTTTTTTATCATTCATACATACTTACATATAATAGTGTTATGCCCGCGGCTTCGCCCGTGTATATAAACTCCTTATTTTTTTCTTTTGATTTGCATAGAGATACAAATGTTAGTTTTGTGATATTTTTTTTTATTTCTATATTTTTTTTTATTTGATATGAAAATTCTAAGACTGCACACGAGATGATACGAGAATCAGTTTTTGAAACACGTTATGGTCTTTAATTTTACGGCGAGATTTATTTTTCCGCTCTCTCTCCCCCTGTTCAAAAATTACCGAAAATGTCAATTAAAATTGATAAATTAACAAATAAGTTGAATAGTTAATATCTCAGCTTAGCTTTAACTATAAGACTATGAAATACCCTAACACCGTCGAGACCCCCTTCCTCTATTATTAATAAGTTAAAATTGATAAATTAACAAATAAGTTGAATAGTTCAAATTTTCTTAGAATTTTTATTTTAATTAACATTGTTTATATTAAGCAATCGAAAAAAATTTAAATATTAAAAAGAATTTACTCAAAAATTATAGCCTGTACACTGATTCGAACCAAAAATATCACTTATGCCCCATTGTGCGCCGCTCCACCTGGCCTGGCGCCCCGGGCAATTGCCCTGGTTCGCCCCCTCCCTAAAACCGGCGCTGTATCTACCTAATTTAACATCATAGTGTTGTTTTTTTTAAATTACCGTTGTATTACAAAAATTTCACTCGGAAGGCACCTAAAGAAGTATAAATAATGTTAGTGAAAGGGTTGAAATTAAACAAAAGAATATGTTATAGTAAATTATCATGAACATCTGATCTAAGTACACCAACTCTGAAATCCCAAAAGCACCAATCTAATAAAACTAAATATCCCCACAACATTGGAAATAAAAAACTGATAAAATGTTAAAGGGACAATTTCATTTAAAATAGAAACTCCCATACCATTAAACCGGTTGACTTCATTGTAATATATATACAGACAGAGATATCAAAGATTGTAGGGCAAATTTGAACCGATAATAATAAATATTGAAATATAAAGGCGATGTCTTAACAAAATGTGAAGCGACGTAAGTTTTTACGATTATTTCGTTACGATAACGGCCGTGGCCGACTGAAAACATAGAGCGGAGTGTGTGGAGGGGATGGGGAAAGGGGGTCACATACATGTTTGTTCTGTGCGGGCTATTGGAATATTCAAAATTGCGAAAGAATATGAAATTAATATTGTTATTTGTTTACAACAGAAAAAAGTTTGGTTATATCAAAAAATTTAGTGGAGGAAATATAGACAAAATAAGTGGTGATGAATAGTGATTTATTCGGGGAGTTGGATTTTTTTGGATTTTTTATAGATGAGTGAAAATAAAAAAATTTAGAAAAATCGGACATGTGCGTCCCAAGAAAATTGCATAATTGTGCATTTTTTTTATACATTTCGAGTAATCGTTACACTGTTTTTGAAATATCTCCGGTTCTATAGGTCGTAGGAAAATAAAAAAAATAATAAAATACATGTAAATTAATAGACTATAGAACTGCAAAGGTAGTGTTACTTTCCAAACGCAAACTTCAAAAATAAAAAAGAGGGAAGAAAACCTCCCATTTTTGAAAACGATCTTTCAAACTGATACGGATTTTTACTAATGTCAATTTTTGAATTTTTCAAATTACTTTAAATGATCAAAAACAATAACAATTATTTATTATTTTCAACAGGTGTGGATATTTTTGAAACAATTCTACTAATGTTCTTATATAAATTCACTCGACCAGAATTTTTTTTTCGATAATATATTAATTATACCTACTCAAAATAACAAATTATTTCAAAATCATAAACCAATAATTTGATACTTGTATAATTACTTCACCCAATTTAAAGCCTCAAATATTACACAATACATAGTAATATTATAGCTATGTATGTAGATTAACGTATTAAAATAAAAACACATTTTTTTCTGTCTCACTCTGGGGTTGAATTTATTATTAATTATTAAAATAAAGAGACCCATATTTCACGTTTCTAGATGCAATGGGTGTTGATGAGTCAGTCAGGACTTCTTTCTTTATAGCAATAGATGACATTGATGCATTTTTCGCCTTTTCTTAGTTTGGATTTTAAAAATTAACCGAAAAGGCCTAATTGCTAGTAAAAAAATATAGGTAAAAATTGAAATATTATTATTATTACAATAGTCAAAAACAATAACAATTATTTATTATTTTGAACAGGTGTGGATATTTTTGCAACAATTCTACTAATGTTCTTATATAAATTCACTCGACCAGAAATTTGTTTTCGATAATATATATTAACTATACCTACTCAAAATAACAAATTATTTCAAAATCATAAACCAATAATTTGATACTTGTATAATTACTTCACCCAAATATTACACAATACATAATTAATGACAACTAATAACCTAGAACTGGTGGTGAAATAGAACCCTTTTGGGGTCGGATTATCGATAAATAAATAATTAGTTGCTATATGTCTTAATTTAGACTAGTTTTGATTCACATATTTAGCTAGAAATCTTCACACACAAAAGAATAAGCCACCGAAGCATATATGAAACCACGCGAGTAGATTTCACGTAATCAGGTGAGATGGCGGCTCAGTTACACACACACACACACAGACAGACAGACAGACACACAGACACGGGCACGTCCTGCCAGGATTTGATAGCGAGAAATATCATTTTCAGCAAACGACCGGCTATGAACATGGATCATTGCAATGCCTGATGACTTACAGGGATGACAACTTTAGCAGTTAGTTAGCGACGTATGTGAAGCGAATTTGTTAAAGAATATTTCATAAAACTGGGGTAAAGATTGCCTCAATTTACTAACTTCGTCAGAGTTAACTGATGTTTTTTGTTTTTTTTTTTGAAAACGAGTTTTTTGGGTTCCGTAGAAAACTAAGAACCATTATAGTTTCGCTCTGTCTGTCCGTCTGTCTATATATATAAATTTTACCCTGATTAAGATGAACTTTGGTGTATGGACGAAGTCTGATAACCCAAAAACATAAATTTTAAGCTTTTTGAAAAAAAAACGTATACTATAATATTTATTACAACATTTTAGAATGTATTATCAACTAGCTATTACCCGCAACTTCGTTCACGTGGAAGTTGGGTTAGGTAGGAGCTATCAGGCATAAAACCCATGAAGAAGAAGAAGATTTCTAATCGATTAAAAAAGTTGTACGTATAAATGTCACAAACTCATGTTTTATCTAATCAATTTTCGAGATACAAAGTAGCCTATATTCTTCCTCAGAATACAAGCTATCTTCCTACCAAATTTCATCAAGATCAGTTCAGTGGTTTAGCCATAAAAAGGTAACAAACAGACAGACACACTTTCGCATTTATAACATTAGTATGGCAGTAAGGATACTATCAAATACCCTATTAGTATTGAGGCTTCCGCGGTGATCTTGATATGTCGTGCTATCGGCCGATAACACGACCAAATCGACGCGGCTTTCACCAAGAAGCCAAGATCCAAATATCCTATTACATTTATCAGTGGATGTTCTATCGACTAATTCATTTTTCGCTAAGGTCTTTAAAATTTTCAAGTACAGTAGACACTCAGTAATCCGGCATTTTGCAACTCAGCTCTCCCACTCGATAATCCGGCAGTTTAATATGCAAACCTGCCGGATTTTCGAGCTGATTTACAAAATTCCGGACTATTGGATGTACCGGATAACCGAACGCCTACTGTACGTCATTTGTTTCTGTAATGGTTTAATTTGCATATTTTACCCACCCCTGAGAGAGTTTTGCGGTTAGCAAATAATTCACGTCAAAATCAGACAGATGTTTTGGTTACCCTGTGGTGGCCGAGTGACGGACTGGCGCGGCGCAGGATGCACAGCTCATACATTTAAATTGTAGTCAGCTCTGATAGTGTTGAATAAACTATCTACACTAAACTACGCACGTCATGTGTCGCCATACAGGGCCGTATCTTCCAATGGGGGAGGAGTGAACAACGTACAAATCGGTACAGTTTTTTATGTAGATATACATACATATTAACATACATATAATTAGCCAGCTGTTACTTCGCGTGGAATTTGTATTTTTTTTAATCTAATTTGGAATACAAAGTATCCTACGTCCTTTCTCAGAATGCAAGCTATCTCCCTGTCAAATTTCATCACGATCGGTTCAGCGGTTTAGCCGGGAGAATAACTTACAAATCGGTACAGTTGTTTATGTATACTGTATTAATAAACATACATATAATTAGCCAGCTGTTACTTCGCGTGGAATTTGTATTTTTTTTATCTAATTTGAAATACGAAGTATCCTATGTCCTTCCTCAGAATGCAAACTATCTCCCTGCCAAATTTCATTAAGTTCGGTTCAGCAGTTTAGCCGGGAGAATAACTTACAAATCGGTACAGTTTTTTTATGTATATTAATTAACATATAATTAACTAACTGTTACTCGCAACTTCGTCCGCGTGGAATGTGTAATTTTTTTATCTAATTTGGGGTACGAAGTATCCTATGTCCTTCCTCAAGATGCAAGCTATCTCTCTGCCAAATTTCATCAAGATCGGTTCAGCAGTTTAGCTGTGAAATTGTAACAGACAAACAGAGTTACTTTCACATTTATATTATTAGGATGGATTATAAAAAACAAATTATGAAAGTATCACTTTGCTCCCCCCCTTCTCCGAAGTAATGTTTTTCGCCCCCCCCCCTCCCACCCTTCAAGGCCTCAAGTAATTAATGGACGCTCCTTTTCCATTAATTCAATAATAATAATATTATGTTTTTATTGATATGTAGATGAATTATTTTTAATATTTTTATATTACAATTTTTAGCCACGCCACTGTGCGTGTGTGTGTGTGTGAGAGAGAGAGAGAGAGAGAGTGTGGATGTGTGAGTAAAGTGTCGTAACCACAATTGTCAGCGCGTGTAAAGCCTGTTTAAAATTGTATTGTGAAATACTACTATAGAAATAATATTTGACGTACTCAACTATAGCAATTATTTTAATTCACTGGAACATAAACATCATTTTAACACCAGTTGTGAAAAATCATTTATGAATTTTCCTTTACATTCAACTTTTCCAGTTATTTGTAAAATTAACCAAAAAATTATAAAAAAATGGGGGAGTGTACTTATATACGCGCATTAGAAGTTATACTTCTTTGACGTAGTGGCATCTATCGTGTAAATACAAAATTAAAAACCTGTTTTACTGACTATCATAACAGAAATCTATGTTATTCAATTTGTTCTATTGTTTTCGATCAACTTTAGTAAAAAATTACAAGATACAAAAAATGTTTATTTTGATCACACTAATCAAATGTGGGGGAGCTAACTTTTTCATAAAATTTATTTAATTAATACTAATTAAAGTAATAACTATCAATCGATAATTTTATACTATCAAACAAATATCAATTAACTAAAAATATGCATTTGGGGGGGCTAACTTTGTGTACATATCGATATATAGGTATATACTTTCCATTTTAATATACATATTTTTTTTGTTTAAAAATAGCGAGATGAAAGTTAACATTTTTGTAAGAATTCATGCGCAGGCATTATTCTTCAGATCTGAAATCAGTGCGACGTATAAAGGATTTACAAATTAAATTTAAACTTTCTACGTTCAACTTTTATTATAAGCATAATTGATATTTCTTTTCCAACGGTAAAAAAAATGAGAAAAGAAATATCCAAGCACAGGCCACTTGAACTGAAACAAAAATGAAAAGTGGAAAAGAACTGGATTTTTTATTTACATTTATTAATTCTCTCATATTTGAATCAAGTGGGTAATACAGTATCATTGTTTTTTTTTATGTTTGTTTTGTAATATTTTGCATTTTTTTCAATCAAAAATATGTAAATATTAAATAATGACGGTAAATTTTAATAAACATTACTGTTGGATACTTATTTAATTAAATGTACTAAATTAGAAATATTTGTTGATATTTGATTACTGCCATTACTTATTAAAACAGCTGAATTTGATGACCATCTGTCAATGGGTGTCAAAATGGCGGACATTTAAACTAATTATTAGTGTAATATATTTATTAATTATAATATTATCATAACATCTGCTTCACATTGTTTCAAATTTTACGATTCTTTAACTTTTGTGTCGTAGTACTTATCATTTTGTAATCATTAACAAGTGTCCATCACTGGGTGCCCATTACTGGAGAAATAATATGAAGAACAAAATATAAGATTATAATTTAAAGAAACAAACTATATTTGCCGTCTTTGGTAATTAAATTGATTTAATAAAGAGGTACTTCGTTGCTTAGCTTAATTTTTTACGCTATTGTATTTTAGGGTTGAGAGATGGAGGGTTAAAACTTATTTCATTATAAATAAGACTAGATAAGCTATCTATAGGTGCTTTATTTATTAATTGTTCTACGATTTTTAGTTCCAGAGATATAAGTTTTCAAAGTGTGACATATGTATATAGTGTTCGTCAAAAATTCTACCTTTAAAATTTGTCATAGATGAAATCTAAAAATAGTTATTTGAAGCTGAAATTATAACCTTTCGAATTATATCAGTAGATTTTATTCAAAAAAATTTTAACCCTATTCATCCAGATTACAAAAAAAAATTCTATAAAAATCGAATAGGTTTGATTTAAAATTTAGAACAGCGGTACTTAAAATTATTAAAACACCTCTGAGACCTAACAGTATAAAATAAATTTCATATACTGTTGTTTTGTACATACGCTATATAAATCGTATAAAAACGTCATAGAACTGTCCATGTCATATCGCATTCAAAGATTCTGCAAGATTGCAAAATACATTTATTTTTGTTAGAATATCGTGAATCGACTGTTTGGTATAGATATGTACTATCAGATTCAAAAGTGGTCCGCCACCATAAAGGTCAAAACCTCTTACAACAGATTCGAAATCATTTTAATAAAGACACAAATAAATAATAATTTTTTTATTACAAATTTTATATTTTGCTATGAAAAAAAAATACGGAACATATATATTTATATATATTTTCAACACACAGTTTTTGAAAATTAAACAGAAATACAGTGTGTTCCAAGTTGATTAAGACATAGGGAATTGTTGTAGTAACCTTTGGTCAAATTTAACGATGTGTGATTGGTGCATTTTGAAATGCCACCTCAAAATTTAATAAAATTGTAATTAGTGTTTTGTTTTCAAATTTTTATCTGCCAAAAAATATTATTATAATTTTATCTAGGATGCTTAAATTAATGAAATTAAAGTCGAGAACAAAATACTGTTGATTAATTTAAAATTTATCAGTTAGTTTCGAGGCGGCATTTCAAAATGCACCAATCACACATCGTTAAATTTGACCAAAGGTTACTACAACATTTCTAATTGTCTCCATGTTAAATTTCCTATGTCTTAATATATTAAAAATTACACATACTTCTGAAAATTTGATACATACAATTTTATATCAAGTTTGATATCATATATAAATTTTATTAAAATACGAAATTTCATACCTTTATTGCAACAAATAGTTATAGAATAATAGAAAATATAATCACCCAAATATATATGAATATTATAAATGATATAAGTATACCAAATGAGTTTTAAAATATCTGTCTTTGTTTGGTACATGTAAAAATGATTTAAATATTATAATAATCAAATGGGAGAAGCCTTCTAGGTTTATGTTGAGCGAATTTAAACGAAAACTTGCCGACCACTTCTACATGCGACTGTACATTCTATATCCATAAATATACATTTCTCACTTGAACCAAAGTACATATAGCTAAAAATAATATAACATGTACACATCTCTTCAAATTCCGAATGAAGTTTTATATATATATATATATATATATATATATATATATATATATATATATATTCTAAGATACTCCAAACGAAAATAGGTCATGAGTATATGCATTAAAAAACAATAAAATCCTGGAACGGCATTGGCGGCTATTTTAAAGTCGTTTGTACCATCGCCGGCATAATCTATAACGATATCAACGTTCTAAATGAAAGGACGAATTAGTAAGGGACACCGAAGTACTTCCGGTTTGGGCCTTTGTTGAGAGACGATTAGATCTGTCACATAATAATGGTGTGTTAGTACACTAGTAATGAACTGTTAAATAAACACTTGGTATAGCACTATCGAATGTGTATTGCAGTATATTTTTACGCCTCGGGTAATGAAATGTCTAAATACAACTCTGGTTTAATTAAAATATCGATCATTTTTTAATTGAAATTATTTTACGATATTATTATACAGGATGATTTATAACGAGTGTAAAAAAGTTATTTTAACCCAATCATGCCCAGCGTTACATATATGTAATAGAGCGCTTTTTTCGTTGCTGTAAGATTATTTTAATTCGAATGGGTTATTTTCCAGTATTAGACTGAATACATCAACAATGCAATTACCAACGTTCTGAAGTTTTAGTATACTTAGATAGGTATGAATTGGCGACAGAAAAATCAGCAATATCGGTAACAAAAAAAAACCTCGTTCACGATTGGGTTAAGCAAAAAACTTCATATGAACATGTGTCATAAAATTCGTTATGAAGAAGCTACAGCTCCGAAAAAGTATTAGTTTTTATTTAATATCTAGAGAACCCATTGTGATATAAGGTACTGGCACCAGTCTTGTGCTTCTTTTTTGAAATTGTCGTGAACTCATATTACTAATAAAACAAGTACATTTTTATTAAATCAATTTAATTACCAAAGTCAGAAAATGTCGTTTTTTTCATTTTATTTTGTTTTTATTTTTTCTAATAAAGTAAACCCCGTAATGGGTACCCAGTGATGGACACTTGCTAATGATAACAAAATGATAAGTACTACGACACAAAAGTTATAAAATAAAGAATCGAAAATGTGAATTAATGTGAAACAGATGCTATGATAATATAATAATTAATTTAAATACCCGCCCATAGTAAGTAGTAATTAAATATCAATAAATAGGGTCGAGCGGGGTAAATATGAAACACTAAAAAAATGGGGTAAAAGTGAAACAAGCTTGCAACTAAAAATAGGAGAATTATAAAAACTGACATCATCATTAAAGATTTGTTAAAGCGACCTGAAAATATGAATCGCCTAATAAGTGATGTGTCACCCCTACAGATTTCCCTGTTAGTCGATGTCAAAACTTGTGAATTAAATTTTAATTATTTGCACATAACTTTCTGTATAGCTCAGATATTAATTAAAGTTACAATTTCACATTGATATGCCACAAAGAAGAAAAATCAAAGTTGCCAAAGTAGCTTTTCGTTTTGTTTTTCGAGAAATATTTTCAATTAGAGGCCTGTTTCACTTTTTTCCAAATTAGAGGTTAAAAATGAAACACACTTTTTTCATTTTTAAAGTCCGTGTTGTATCGTACAGTTCAAATGACGTAATGGTTATTCATAAGAAAAAATTTGTATCGTTAATTGTCAAAAAACATAAAAGATTGGTATTTTGTTTCACTTTTACCCCAGTTGACCCTAAGTCTAATTTAGTACATTTAATTAAACAACAGTCCAACACTGGGGCATGATCCAAGACTGGTGCCAGTACCTCAGTTATGAACGATTTAGGTTATCATTTTTTTAAATACTATCTTGATCTTCAAAACTGGGACATTCTGTATAAAAACCTATCATACGATGAAAAACTACAACGCTCGACAAAAAGACAACACAATGTTAACGTTTATAAAACATGTGTTAGTTAATTCAATAAAACAACGGAATGAATTTTATGCTGACTCGTTAAGTATTGATAATCGCTAAACCACGGGATTAAATACCTTCAACTTCTAGGACCGCGAAAGCCCCACGTGTGATTCTCGGGCGCAGTTAGCAGGCTTCTCCAAACACAAACTATTTTGTATATGTGCTTATTCGTTGTTATCTATAAATAAACACGTTTCTCAAATTACATATATGTTGTTGTTTTTAAAGATCAACACTGTCTCCTACAGACTTCTAGCAACTGAACCGTTTGATCAAGAAAGCTGAGATTTGACATATAATTATAACGAATGGTGGACCAATAAAATAATATAATTGCTATGGAAACATGTGTAAATCTAAACTCTTACAATTTTTATGTAACATATATCTAACTAAATGATTCTACGTCTTATTTTCTTGTATTTTAATTGATATTTGTATGACGAGTTGAAGGAAATTTCACTAAAAATTTTTGAATTTTTGATTTCGTTAAAAGTATGTTTATTGTATAGAAAATAACGTGAAAAGTTGTTTGTTTCAAACCGCAGGTCTGTATCTCAAACCGTTCTCGAGATATAGCCTCTCAAAGTTTTAGTTTTTTCAAATTTTTGGAGAAAAAAGGCCATAACTTTTGAACGGGTGGTCGGAATTGATTTTAGTTGACGGATTTGGAATCAGCGTGTCAAAATCTATATAATGACATGTATAATACCTTAAAACTCGAGAAAAAAAAATTCGCGAAAAATCGAAAAAATTCAAAGGGGTATACCTTAAAAAAATGTCGATTTTTGACCAAATTTTTTTTTCTGATTTTAAAGTATTATACATGTCATTATATAGATTTTGACACGCTGATTTCAAATCCGTAAACTAAAATCAAAATTATATAGATTTTAACATGCTGATTTCAAATCCGTCAACTAAAATCAATTCCGACCACGCGTTCAAAAATTATGGCCTTTTTTCTCTAAAAATTTGGAAAAATTAAAACTTTGAGAGGCTATATCTCGAGAACGGTTCGCGATACAGAACTGCGGTTTGAAACAAACAACTTTTCACGTCATTTTCTATACAATAAACATACTTTTAACGAAATCAAAAATTTGAAATTTTTTAGTGAAATTTCCTGCAGTGAAATTCAACTCGTCATACAAATATCGATTAAAACTATATAAATATATAAGAATTTATTTTAAAAATTAAAAGGTGTTTCATAACTACCTTTTTTTGTTAATAGGAGGGAGAGTATTGACAAAATATGCTTCCCTTATTAAAAACTTCACGCCTCGCCCTTGGCTAGGATACTGAAACCAGGCATGATAATTATAAAAAAAACTGTATTCTTAGAACTCATTTTCATAATGAATGTACCTAATATAGACATAAAGCGGTTTGTTTACAACGTAACATCGACTATGCATGCATCTGTTTAGTACCCATGTCTGACACTGCACGCTTCCGGCGCTGTTGTTCTAAACGTCTGCTGAATTATTCACACACAGGAAGTTACAAAATCAACCGGCCTCTCTCTCATTGTTTATTCGATACTGAAAACTTTGGATGAAATTAATTCATATTTTAATAAAGTATGATCGCTTTTCTGAATTATCTAAGCCTGGCGCAGGCCGTGCTGTTTCTTTGTTGGGTTGTCATGCTAGTGGCAAAATAGGTACTAATAGGTTAAAAAGATTATAAAAAATGTATTTATTTTTATATTAAAAGCAAGGTTAATATAATTATTGTTAAAATAAAAAAAAAGTAAACATCATTTTTGTTTCATTAATATCTGCACTGTTTATAAATTATTTTGTGTTTTTAAATTATCAATTTGCTCAGTTTTGTGTTACCAAAAGTAAAACCGAGAAACGTTTGCGATGGAACAAGGATTTATTATTGTTGACAATGAGTGTTTACATAGGCGTGACGTTAAAAATGCGCCATGACACCTGCGAGCGTTTTGACGTCAAATTCAAAATTAGTTTTAAAAGGGTTATTTTTGTGATTAAACCTTTATTTTCTGCAGAAATAAGTATTTTTTTTGGTAAGATCATCACAGAATAGTTTTTTTTAAATTAGGCATCATTCCTATAGACAGCGATGTTTCGAGTTGTGCAGGGGAGAGTCTGATTTATTTATTTAATATTTTATTGTTATAAAAGGTGGTTTATAAATAGGAAGATATGTATACTACTGTAATAAATTTAGAAACCATCCCTTAATAATCATAATAAATTTAAATTCACTTAACAATTTTTTATACCATCCCATATTTGTAATTAAGTTAGTTAAAGTTATTATTTAAAATCAATCTTAGTATTTTTGTAATTGTTCTATAAAAATCATGCTGTATACAGAACCAAAACTTCATTATAGATTTTAATTTTGAAACAATACTTTCAAAACTTTAATGAAACATTACAGAATTTTAAGAGACTTGAAAAAATTAATTAAAGAAGAAAAGCGTGTCTCATACTTTCTGTAATATAATATATTTAAGTATTTATTAAAACTTAGACTCTTCTTTAATATTTAAATACGTAAAATTGTGTCCTTAAGTGTCCCTTTTACAGTCTTCTATCCTATTACAATTATTATGCACATGATAAAACTTTCAACGGTATTAAATTAATATAAAACACGAGACATTTAAATTTTGTATATAAACTCATAATTATAAATTTTAAAAATTATAAAATTTAACATTAGGTTACTCCCAGAAATGCATTAATAATATTGTAAATACAAAAACATGTCTGTCTGTCTGTTTGTTACCTTTTCACGGCTAAACTGCTCAACCGATCTTGATAATATTTGGCAGGGAAATAGCTGAGGAAATACACATTTAACTGTCTTACAGCGTGATTTGATGACAATCGGCCAATAGGTGTCAAAATGGTGGACATTTAAACTAATTATTAATATAATTTATTTATTAATTATTATATTATCATAGCAATTGCTTTACATTGTTTCAAATTTGATGATTCTTTCGTTTATATTTTTTGTGTCGTAGTACATATCATTTTGAAATCATTAACAAGTGTCCATCACTGCGTGCTCATTACTGGTTTTAATTTATCTATTACTGGAGAAAAAACACAAACAAAATAAAAGGCTATAATTTAAACTATATTTGCAGACTTTTGTAATTAAATTAATATAATAAAGAATTACTTGTTTTATTAGTAATTTGTGTTCATGAGAATTACAAATTACAAAAACAGTAAACCTTGCTCTTATAGCGGCCATAACTGGTGCCAGTACCTTGTGTAAGAAAACATTGATACATGGTTTTTAAATTTTAAAAATGTTACATCTTTTCATATATATTTTTGATAAAACGAAATATATTTTTGTTAAATTCGTTTGCCCCATTTTATAATAAATGCATAATTTTTGAAATATTTACCACGGTTAAATATTTAAATATACACAACATTGACAAAAATATGAATAAAAAGCGTACAGATGATTTTGAATATATATAACAGACATACATATAAATATTATGATTTGCATAGGCAAATATAGGTATACATTTTATATGTCATGAAGAGAGAGAAAGATAGAAGGAATCTACTCCATGTCACTCAAAACCAGTGTCGGCATATGTAAATATATGTACTTGCATATAAGATGAGGGCACCAGTCTTGGCCGCTTTAAGAGCAAGGTATACACTGTTTTTTGGGACTGATGGATTTCTTTTTTTTGATTCTCATGAACTCATGTCACTAATAAAACAAGGTAAATGAATTTAGTTACCAAAGTCCGTAAATTCAGTTTGTTTTTTTTTCTCCAGTAATAGATAAAGTAAAACCAGTAATGGGCTGGGTGTAATATGACACAAAAGTTAGATAATAAAGAATCGTAAAATTTGAAACAATATAAAGCAGATGTTATGATAATATAATAATTAATAAATAGATTACACTAATAATTAGTTTAAATGTCCACCATTAATTATTATATTATCATTGTAACTGCTTTACATTGTTTCAAATTTGACGATTCTTTCTTTTATATCTTTTGTGTCGTAGTACTTATCATTTTGTAATCATTAGCAAGTGTCCATCACTGCGTGCTCATTACTGGTTTTACTTTATCCATTACTGGAGAAAAAACATAAACAAAATAAAAGGCTATAATTGAAAAAAAAAACTATATTTGCAGACTTTGGTAATTAAATTGATTTAATAAAAAGTTACTTGTTTTATTAGTAACATGAGTTCATGAAAATTACAAAAAATAAGCCCGTCAATCCCAAAAACAGTAAACCTTGCTCTTTAAGTGGCTATAACTGATTCCAGTACCTTATATTGATTGAATTGAAAACCTCCTCCTTTTTTTAATTCGGTGAAAACTAATATTTAGGCCGGGGTATAAATGAGCACCTAATCCTACTTATACCAAACAATAAATCCTCAACACATATCGCGTGTGACACATGGATCAATAGATAATCATAAAACGTCAAAAGAAAACGATCTTGTTTTTGATTTGTTTACATTGTATAGATTTTGACGTGCGCCACTGCTTTGACAGTTACACGTGTAGTATAGATGTAAGCACCTTTCAACTGCCAGTCTCTGATTACTACAGCCCGATATCGACGCGACGCCGCCGCGGGCGAATCATCATTTGCACTTGTCGATTGCGTTTGATACATGCACATGTATGGATGTTATTGTTGCGATCAAAATACATCTACCTGATATATAACATATGTACCAACTATTGTGTACATATGTAACGTTATACAGTGTATTCCAAGTTGATTAAGACATAGGAAATTTAACATGGGGACAATTAGAAATGTTGTAGTAACCTTTGGTCAAATTTAACGATGTGTGATTGATGCATTTTGAAATACCGCCACAAAATTTAATAAAATAGTAATTAGTGTTTTGTTTTCAAATTTATATCTGCCAAAAAATATTATTATAATTTTATCTAGGATGCTTAAATTAATGAAATTAAAGTCGAGAACAAAGTTGATTAATTTAAAATTAATCAGTTAGTTTCGAGGCGGCATTTCAAATTGCAGGGATTTTAAAGTATTATACATGTCATTATATAGATTTTGACACGCTGATTCCAAATCCGTCAACTAAAATCAATTTCGACCACGCGTTCAAAAGTTATGGCCTTTTTTCTCCAAAAATTTGAAAAAATTAAAACTTTGAGAGGCTATATCTCGAGAACGGTTTGAGATACAGACCTGCGGTTTGAAACAAACAACTTTTCACGTTATTTTCTATACAATAAACATACTTAATCATACGAAATCAAAAATTCTAAATTTTTTAGTGAAATTTCCTGCAGTGAACTTCAACTCGTCATACAAATATCGACTAAAATACAAGAAAATAAGACGTAGAATCGTTTAGGTACTATATAAATATATACGAATTTATTTAAAAAAGTAAAAGCTTGAACTAAAGCTATTTCATAACTCGTTTTTTTTTGTTAATAGGAGGGAGAGGATTGACAAAATATGCTTCCCTTTTAAAAATTTCACGCCTCGCCACTGTAGTAAAGAATTGTATACAAACAAAAGATCTAAAATAAATTCCGCGATACCATATATCCAACTTTAGGCTGTTAAAAAATACACCGCCGCTAATTACAAAGTTGATGCTGAAAAACTTGCACTTGAATATTTTTTTGTAAGTTATGTAAATAGTTTCTGAGATAGGGGCGGTAATAGGCTGGTTTGTTTAGAAGAATTGGAGACTACATAATATTAATAGAGTGGATTAGAGTCATTAGAGTTCAAGTAATTGGGAAGCTCCTATTGTAAACTCAAATACTACTGCAATATTACAATCGACCTAGAAAATTATCCTATTTGGTCTTTGATACCAATACTTTACTTTTAGATTTGAAATTTTATTACATATATAATAATTGACTGCATAAAAGTTTTATAGTTTCAGAATACGATATATTTATTATAGTTTCAAATAGAGCTTTAAGTCTTAAAACTTTTAGATCGGCCCTGCTACATCCATACATAATGTGTTGTTGCTTTCAGAATATGAAGAATGCTTAAAGCCAGTTCGATTTCGTATTGAATTTCAAATGTCTGTTCAAAGATAAAACGTAACGCTTTGAGAAGTTTTTTCTGGCACATTATATTTCTATTTATTCATTTTTGTATAGATGATTCCTAGTTCAAGTGAAAATAAAGTGTTTATTTTACAAGAACAAGTTTAACTTTTTACTTTCTTATACGTGTAATATATCAAAGTATATTGTAAAGCTGAATTTATCGAATTCTATTTTTTTAGTCGGCCCAGTTTAACTTTATTTTTAAACTTTTATTTTTTAGGCGCACTGACAAAAAAAACAATAAAATAAATAATTAAAATTAACAAAAAAAAAATTCATATGTCAAAAATTGATTAAAAATATAAACGTCTAAAAAGTTCAAGAGGAACTAGAAGACAAAAATAAATTAATTTAAAAAAAAAGAGTGCGGTTCAGGGACAGACAACGCGTGCGAGTGCGACACAAGAGTTATCGAAGGTATAGCGTATATTAACTATATGTACTTGTGAAAAAGAGACAGTAAATTAAGTTCGTGTATGGAAATTGAGACAGACAGTAGATAGTGAAAGTTACAGTAAAACTTCGAACATTTGAAAGACAACTAAGCAAGTTTAAATAAAAGTTGTTTAAAATATTTTAAGTTAATTTTTCGGGTATACTTAACTATAAGTAACTGATATATTTTTAAGAGCTTTACAGATAAATTTGAGAACTTATTAAACATCCTACGTATAAATTGGAGGCAATCTTAAACATGTATTTATTTCTACGACAAAAACTGAAGATGTAGTTTGAATTTTGTCGGTTAGTTACATGCAAACGCCAAACATTGTTTCGTTAAATGTGAAGATAGGCTCGAATCTATTCGCATTAAGTATAATATTGTATGTGACAGAGGGTCTTGGGCTGACCCCGTGTATTAAATTTAGTATTGATTTTGCAGACAAAGTTTGTATACGTTTACAACAGTGGCGCAACTTAAAGTTTTAAAAGAGTAACTTAACAAATTAACAAAGTCGAATTTGTGTGTCGGAGAGGGGGAGGGGTAAAATATTTGAAGGCGTTTCTAGAATAATTTTTTTTGTGTTTGTCTGTCGGTCTGTAAAACGATAAATAATAGAAGGATGAAATTTTTGGATTTTTTTTAAAACGATCTTACAATCGGAAACGGATGTTTACTCTTTTGTTTTAGATAAAAGCTGAAGATAATTTAATTATCTATATTTTATATATAATTTATTTCCCGTTAATTTTTTGTCTGTCAGAAAGTTTTTTTATATTGCGTATAAGAAAATTCATCGCAGTTTTTTTTATTATTACATATACAATCTATCATAGCTGTATTAAATTCATATTAAGAAAAAGCACTTACCAGGGTTTGTTAATGGGTGATTAACTAACCGTAATTATTTCATTAAAAGTGACCTATCAAATTGTTTAAATTTTAAAATTTGATTTCTCGAATACTTGTTTATTACATTTATGTTATCAACCAATTTAAAACTCCTTTAGCGCTAAATGCTCCTTTAACCTAGATTTTGTATACAACAAACGTGATTTAAATCAATATTTAGACTCTTAATGAAAAATGTACCTATAGGGTCAACTGGGGTAAAAGTGAAAAAAAATACAGATCTTTCATGTTTTTTGACAGTTAACGATATAAATTCATGCTTTAATTTTTTCTACTAGATGCGCTTATGAATAACCATTTTAAATACTTACGTCATTTGAACTATACGATACAACACGGACTTTAAAAATGAAAAAAGTGTGTTTCATTTTTAACCTCGAATTTGGGAAAAAGTGAAACAGGCCTCTAATGGTAAATATTTCTCAAAAAATTAAAAGCTTTGATTTATCTTCTTTGTGGCATATCAATGTGAAATTGTAACTTTAATTAATATCTGAGCTATACAGAATGTTATGTGCAAAGAATTAACTAACAGACATTGACTAACAGGGTGAACACTTATTAGGCGATTCATATTTTCAGGTCGCTTTAACAAACCTGTAATGATGATGTCAGTTTTTATAATTCTCCTATAAACAAATTAGTTTTTTAGTTGCAAGCTTGTTTCACTTTTACCCCATTTTTTTGGTGTTTCATATTTACCCCGCTCGACCCTAAGCATTGTAAAACATAGAACAGAAAATTAAAAATCCATTTAATTAAATGTATTATGCTTGGTTCTGTTAATAATATGACAGTTAGTTAAAGTAGCATTTAGTTAAACTTGAAAATACCGGGCGTTAAGCTGTGTTCGAGGGAAGATGGTACATTAAGAGCCTCTTTTATTGCAAAGTAGTTCCGCCACTGATTCCGAGTACGTAAGTGTGAGTTGGGTCGGATTGAGTCAATGTCCTTTTGGAAACTTTCTGTCTAACTTTGTTCTTTTCTGTTTATATTTGCATCTATATATGTATGTGTTTTTGTATACTAAAGGAAGATAGATATTTATTTTAAATTTAAGTTAATCCTTAGATTTTTTATTTATTCAAATAAATTACTTTGTCAAGCTGGAAAATTTTTTTTATATGACTTCGTTCGCGTGGAATATAGGTTAGATAATACAGATTTCTGTTATGATAGTTGATAAAAACAGGTTTTTAGTTTCGTATTTGTACGCCAGATGTCTACACCAAAAAAGTTTAACCTATTTCGCATACAAATATTACACACCCATTTTTTATCAAATACATTTTTCGGGATATAAACTAGCCTATGTTCTTCCTGAGGATGCAGGCTGTGTCCTTGCCAAATTTCGTCAAAATCGATCCAGAGGTTTAGTCGTGAAAAGGGTTACTTTCGCATTATGATTTGAAATTACGTAGAATTAGCAACTAAAATTTAAATTTTGTCCAATGTTTAGATTATTCTCATTTTTTATTTTTAAAGGAAGCTTCAATTACAATCACTGAAATATTTATTTATATAAACATCATTATTTCTGAAAACATAACAAATTTAGCTAATGGAATCTCGAATTCCAAATTACACAGCACCTCCACCATTTCATTTAAAATTGGTGTTGGATTAAATTTAAAAATATTTCGTGTAGGTAGTATTTAATAAGAGATTTTTTTTTAAATGTCCCTTCTTATTTTCTGTCAAATTTCACATCTCCAAGGCTGCAATTGCTTCCTCACAATATCGAAAATACGAGAAGCTTTGTGATCGTTTCAGATTGAGACAAAAAAATGTTCTCCGATTTCAAAATTTTAAATTGATTTATCCGTTTCACGTCAACGCAAACACTTTTCGTTCCGTGTCTGTCTGTCTGTCCGTCGGTCCGTCCGTCCGTCCGTCCGTCCGTCCGTCCGTGTGTGTGTCCGTCTGTCAAGATATCTCACATGTTACGTGAAAATTTTATAGAATATTTTTTGTAGAGCATTAAATTTTCTATAATATGGGTCTACAACGTTTGTTGTAAAATATTCCCTTACAAAGATTTATCTCAATTTATTTTAAAAATTCGTGTTTTGTTTTTCTAAATTGATATTTGCTTGGATATATTAAATGCCATTTTGACATTTGCATAAATTTAGATTTAGATTGAAATTGTCAAAAAATTAAAATATAAATGAAAAAATATTCAGGAGCGTTTTAAGAAAAATTTCGAACTAAGATTTTTTAGTAAAATTGTATAAAAATTAAATAGTTAACCAATTCCAGGCAATTTATATCAACACTATTGGTTTTTATTTAAATTGTTGAATAATTAAATACCTTTGGTGAATTTAGCACGAGGAAGCACTGTGCATTTACTTGGCAGATGTTTTTTTTTAAATATCCCTTCTTATTTTCTATCAAGTTTCACATCTCCAAGGCTGCAATTTTTGTTTTGTTATAGATGCAAAATTAAATTCAGTTTAAGTACTTCAGAATATGGAAAAAAAACACTTGGGAGTTAAATATATCTGCAGTTTCTTACTTGATGTTTTATTTCTTTAATAATATAAAGTTTAAATTGTTTATTAATTATATTATAAATGATACTCCCTTAAACGCGTATAATTTTTCCGATAATTTATTTTTATGAAACTTAATAAAAAGTTCTAGTAAATGTGATTAAAACTAACTTTACTGATCCCTGAAGACTTCCACACAATAAATAAACTACACCAAGAATCCAATTTTGTTCTTATGTTGATGAGAAAATCGAATCAAACTTTCGCTACTAATTTTTGTTCATTGTAGGGTAAATGTACTCAAATAAAACTAAATTAAAAAAAAAATTATATATTATACAAAATCTAGACGTAGATGGTGTGTACCTCACCCACATAAGCACACGGTTGAAGTGAAACTTCTTTTGTTTTCATTAACCATGCGAATAAAAAAGTTCAAAAATTACCATTTTTGGCGCGGTTTTTCGCCCCCCCCCCTCTCTCCCGGAAATGAAGTTTGGAAAAAATCCGTACGAGTGGACCTGCCCCTAAGTATAATGAACAAAATGAATCAAACCCCATCTCGATACGACTTCTCGTTTTTGAGTTATGTGGCCACTCAGTCATTTCGACAAAAATGCATGCAGTTTTTTTATTCAATTATTTTTAAATAAATCAATTATTATCTACCAGCTGTGATGTGATAATTCGAATTTCGAAAAATCCTTTTAGGAGATGATTTTTAATGATATTTAGGACAACATTTATATATAAAAATCGATTTTTTTTTATTTATTACCCACACTGGCCCTATATAAGAGACTATTTACTAATCCATTGAAGACAAACACTCATTCAAACGTATGCAACAATGACGGATTGTATTTACCGATCGCAACCTATGCTATGATAGCATTGTCTCTAGTTGCGAATATTTGCCCAACGCTTTACTGCTATGGCCAATATTTGTGATAGTTATCACGTTCCAGGACCTCTATTAGCTTCACAAATACTCAAATACGACAAAACATAACTATCAGACTTGTTGTCACATTGTTACTGTTATTGTTATATTATTGTTGACAATGTTTACAATTGTAATTGTTTTATTTGATCTATTCTTGCCCGGTATTATAAAGAATTTGCTTGAGTGCAAATGCAAATTAGATTCCAGTCAACGCTATCTGCTAGGTGTCAAATTGTTATGAAATTGTTCGAGCAGAGGTAATAAATATATAATGTTTTATGAGGTACACTTGGCAGTACTTATTTTATGTCATTGATTGTACTTATCGTGCATGCGTATAGGTTATCATATGTATGATTTCATTCGCTAAATCTGTGAGTGTGTTTTTATTTATTTGCAGCTATAAATAACG
Source organism: Sialis fuliginosa (assembly GCA_961205875.1). Taxonomy (NCBI): domain Eukaryota; kingdom Metazoa; phylum Arthropoda; class Insecta; order Megaloptera; family Sialidae; genus Sialis; species Sialis fuliginosa. The sequence continues at coordinate 2,417,563 of OY540813.1, read as the reverse complement.
TAAATTATATTTAAAATATATTTTTCATAAGTTGAATTAATGTCAAAAAAAATATTGTATATTATTATAATAAAATTTTTTAAAATATAACCAAAATAGTCATAGGAAAGGGAAAATTCTATTACGGAATTTATAAAGCAGGTGTTTGTAAATTTCAAAATTTAACTACTTTTGTATCTGATTGTACCACCATAACATCCTTAAAATGCTTCAAACAAAAAATTTCACGTAATATCAAATCCTCACAATCAAATGGAAGTTATAATTTTAAAAAAATTATAAAAAACATCCACGAATAAAATCATGGTTTTAATCCTTTCAAGCTTTTGTTTTTCTGTAAACAGCTTAAATTTCAAAATAAAAAAACATCCTGTATATGATTTTAAATCTGTAGTTATGTATCTACAAATCTATATACATACATTTTATAAATTTTATATTAATTCCCTTTGTATTTTCACGTATAATAATTCAATTAATCAAATATCTTTTCATAGCACGAGTATTAAATATACAAAAAGGAAAACTTCCCCCTCTTTCCCCCTTCTCCTTTTCGTTTAAAATATATCAGTAACACCTACTCACCATCACAAAGCAATTGTGAAGAGAATAACAACAGATTTTACGTATCTACTCTCTCTGTTTCTTTTTATATAATCAACCCCCCTCCCTCTCCCTCTCGCCCCTCTGTACATAAATCAAACAAATGATTATAACCTGACACCCTATACATGCAATTACAGCCGTATTTATTATGCTATCACCAGAACAAATGAACATTTCATATTTTTTAACCAAAATAATTACAGATTTTTAATATGACATATTCAGTATTTGAAATAATTTATTGTATGATTTGATTTTTTTATTTTTCGTTTTTACAAGCGATTCTTTTAAGAAAAGTTATGGTTGAAGCTGATATAATTTTAAAATGTCTATATCTCTGTGGTTTTCACCAATAGTTAGGTCATTTTTCCGTGCAAATTCGTGGCTATAAGATTTAGCATCAAAAGACTAAATAAAATCTTTATCAAGTCGTGTTTTGTTTCCATGATGTCATAGCATACAACTGTCATTTATATAAAAACACAGTAGCCATTGAATAAAGAATTCTATACAATTTACGGCTTCAGTATTTTATTAATTTAGGTCACTATGATATCTTATATTTTTTCGAACAATTGAAAATTGAAATATAAAGAAACATTTCACTTCCCAGAAAGGTTTAAAAATAAAATTTTTCACGATTTTCTCAATAAGTACTAAACGGATTTTATTCAGGTTTTCACTAATGGATAGGTTAGGTTTAGATGTATAATTATTTTTTATTATTTTTTGTAAATTTCATGAAGCCGGAAAAAAACAATTCGCGGTGAACCGTGTATTCTGAGTATGTTGGGTGGGCATGTTGGGTAGGCATGTTGAATATCTTAGGTCGCTATGATTCTGTTGATATTAACCCGGGTAACACCGGGTCCGATGCGTTAGTGTCTGATAAAACTAAGCGAATAATCCCGAAAATAAAATCATTATCAAAATTTTATTTCATAATAATTATTATACCATCGTAAGTACATAAAAAAAAGTGGTGTATGCCTGACCCACTTAAGTCCACGATTGAAGTAAAACTTCTTTTATTTTCCCTAACCATGTGAATTAAATAAATAAAGTAAACGATTATTAAATTAATAATCAAACGTATTTTATCACAAAATTGTATTCTTTCTCTAATACATTTACTCATCTGTCTCTCACGCATAACCGACGTTAAGTGACTATATGCATGTGTTATTTATCAATCTTTCTCTTATACATATATCTATTGAGGCATATATGTTTTCTCCTTAGCGTTTCATATTTAAAACGTGTCAAATTTTAAAATCTGTCGAGGTGATTCCAATTCACTAGCCTCGTTAAAGAAGTTTCACTTCAAATATGCGTTGGGTCGAGACAATTCTTGTTTGATAAGAAACAACAACAATATTTTCTTAATATTAGAATATAATGTTAATCCAACTATAATATTGTTTCTCTTTAAAACAATATTGTCGGTTGAAAAGAATAAATTAACTGATTTAAACAATATTTTCTCTTGCTTTAAGTAATTTTTTTTATGTGTACTATGGATTTTATTTTTGTTTAATTTTGTGTCATTTATTTCATCTATTTGTTCGATCTTACGTAATCAATAAATTATTTTTTTAATTAGGTAATAATTAAATTTTCTCGAATCTAAAAAAAAAATTTTTTGTTATGGAAAAAATCCCTTTTTTTAATTTATAGCAAAAAAGAATCGTTCTTGTGTTTAAAAATCAATCATATTTCAATTTCCGGTAAAACCGGGAATCAGAATAAAATGACAGCAAGTTTTCATCAGAAAAAAAATTATACTTCATTTTCTAAATTATTCAGTTAATTTACAGACAGACTGACATTTATAAAAATGTATTTGGATCTTGAATCGTAAAATAAGTATGGTGAAACGTAAAAAAAAAATTATTTATTGTGTTTTTACTAAAATAAATTAATCTGTTTCTGAAATGAAATTTAACAAAAAAATGTCACCCTTCTAAAACGTTATAAATAAAACATTAATTTCTTAAATTGACAATTTTAATTATACAATTTCATTCGCAAGTTGGAAACAATTTTTCGCTGAATAACGTAAAAACACCATAAAGATGTTACAAGTGTTAATTAAGACGGAACCTTAGCGTTCATTATTCAAATGTCTTCCGGTTTAGAAACAAAACACTGGCGTTCTACACCAGCGGTCGTAAACCAGTCCAAATAATTTATAGACATTTTTACGTTTAAAATAATATTTTTTACAATATTATATTATTGGTTTTTTAGTTATTGAAGTGAAATTTCGACACGTAAGAAGAGTTTGCATATACATGAGAGAGCGAAGAGTATATGTACAAGAGAAAGATCAGTGTCAAGCTACGTGTTTTGTATACAGTTTATGCATCAAAATAATACATTTGATTATTAATTTAAAACCTTTAGCTTTATTTATTTATATAAGAACTTTTACTTCAACCGTGTGCTTATTTGGGTAAGGAAAACACATAACTAGCTGTTACTCGCGATTTCGTTCGCGTGTTCAGTTAGGTTAAGTAGGAGCTGTCAAATATAAAACCCATAAAAAAGAAGAAGGTCGATAAAACAGGTCGCGCATACAAATGTCACACATCCATTTTTTATTTAAATAAATTGTATAATTAATAAAAAAAATCGGGATAAAAAGTAGCCTATGTTGTTTATCAGGATACAAGCTATCTCTCTGCCAAATTTGATCAAAATCGGTTCAGCGGTTTAGCTGTGTTAAGGTAACTAACAGACAGAGAGATATACGAATTTATGAGTATTAAATTAAATATAAATTAATTGTATAATTAATACATTTTTCGGAATACAAAGTAGCCTATGTTCTTTCTCAGGATACAAGCTATCTCTCTGCCAAATCTCATCAAGATCGGTTCAGCAGTTTAACTGTGTTAAGGTAACTAACAAACAGAGAGATAGACGAATTTATGGGTATAGATAATATATACAATTTTATGATCACCCCTGTCTAAAATACCTTGATTTCATTTTTAACGACTGAAAATGAAATACATCTCCTGCATAATTCCATAAAATGTATTCATTCTTTCATAAACATTCCCTAAACTGTTACTCGCAACTTCGTTTGCGTGGAATTTGTATTTTTTTTATCTAATTTGGAGTACAAAGTATCCTACGTCCTTTCTCAGAATGCAAGCTATCTCCCTGCCAAATTTCATCAAAATCGGTTCAGCGGTTTAGCTGTGTTAAGGTAACTAACAGACAGAGAGATAGACGAATTTATGGGTATGGATAATATATACAATTTTATGATCACCCCTGTCGAAAATACCTTGATTTCATTTTTAACGACTGAAAATGAAATACATCTCCTGCATAATTCCATAAAATGTATTCATTCTTTCATAAACATTCCCTAAACTGTTACTCGCAACTTCGTTTGCGTGGAATTTGTATTTTTTTTAATCTAATTTGGAGTAAAAAGTATCCTACGTCCTTTCTCAGAATGCAAGCTATCTCCTTGCCAAATCTCATCAAGATCGGTTCAGCAGTTTAACTGTGTTAAGGTAACTAACAAACAGAGAGATAGACGAATTTATGGGTATGGATAATATATACAATTTTATGATCACCCCTGTCTAAAATACCTTGATTTCATTTTTAACGACTGAAAATGAAATACATCTCCTGCATAATTCCATAAAATGTATTCATTCTTTCATAAACATTCCCTAAACTGTTACTCGCAACTTCGTTTGCGTGGAATTTGTATTTTTTTTAATCTAATTTGGAGTAAAAAGTATCCTACGTCCTTTCTCAGAATGCAAGCTATCTCCTTGCCAAATCTCATCAAGATCGGTTCAGCAGTTTAACTGTGTTAAGGTAACTAACAGACAGAGAGATATACGAATTTATGAGTATGGATAATATATACAATTTTATGATCACCCCTGTCTAAAATACCTTGATTTCATTTTTAACGACTGAAAATGAAATACATCTCCTGCATAATTCCATAAAATGTATTCATTCTTTCATAAACATTCGCTTGCTTTCACGGAACCTACCGAAACTTATATATTATTTACAAAAACAAAACAAAAACTCCATACAAGATATTGTATAGCTTATAACCCGTAAAAAAAACTAATAAAAAACTGATTTTTTACGGCCCAAAGACTACATCATCGTATTCATACACGGTAAAGAAGTAAAAAAAAAAAAACTTATGATGCCATAATCATATAAAATTTTCTAACTATGCATAAATTATTGGTATGAGATTTAAAAATAATGTTGGTCATTAATAATGAACTATGGGACAGTGGCGTACCTACGATGTTCTCAAATATTAAAAAATATGTTTTTTACACCCCTTTTTGAGATATAAATAAATACATAGAAAAAGTAACTTGTGAATATAAAAAAACATCTGCCAAGTAAATACACAGTGCTTCCTCGTGCTAAATTCACCAAATTCACAATTCGCTAAAGTGTTCAGATAAATTTAATTTTTATACAATTTTACTAAAAAATATTAGTTCGAAATTTTTCTTTAATACGTCAAAATGACATATAATACGCCAAAGTAAATATCAATTTAAAAAAACAAATGACGATTTTTTAAAACAAATTGAGATAAATCTTTGTAAGGGAATATTTTACAACAAATGTTGAAGACCCATATTATAGGAAATTTAATGCTCTACAAAAAAGATTCTATAAAATTTTCACGCAACATATGTCGTTCTTGAGATATCTTGAAAAAATAAATATTTTGGGATGGCACCCCTCTCCCTTCATAATTTTGAAATGGGACTGTCCTTAAGCCTGACCCAACCATCCAACCAAATTTCATTAATTTCGATTCAGTGGATCATGAGTTATGCGTGTGACAAGAATTCACTCGACAGACAGACACGGAAAGAAAAGTGTTTGTCTTGACCTAAAACAGAAAGATTAAATTACAAATTTTGAAATCGGTGAACTTTTTTTTGTCTCGTTTTAAAACGATCACAAAGCTTCTCGTATCTTCGATATTACGAGAAAGTAATACAAATTCCTCGCGAAGTCGAGGGTAATAAGTGATTGGCCCAATCAACGGTTACTTGAGATAACTTTCGGTTGTGAAACTGAGCATTAAATTAAATTTTTTGGAATTTCTTTTAATTTGTGATATAAGTCTCCCCTTAGATTTTGGGTAGCTCCACTGGTAGGCCAATATTCAATCAACAGTTACTAGTGATAACTTTTGTTGTGAAACTGAGCATTAAATTATTTTTTTTTGAATTTCCTTTAATTTGTGATATAAGCCCCCCCCCTTAGATTTTGGGTAGCTCCATTGGTAGGCCAATATTCAATCAACAGTTACTAGAGATAACTTTCGGTTGTGAAACTGAGCATTAAATTAATTTTTTTGGAATTTCTTTTAATTTGTGATATAAGTCTCCCCTTAGATTTTGGGTAGCTCCACTGGTAGGCCAATATTCAATCAACAGTTACTAGTGATAACTTTTGTTGTGAAACTGAGCATTAAATTATTTTTTTTGGAATTTCCTTTAATTTGTGATATAAGCCCCCCCCCCTTAGATTTTGGGTAGCTCCATTGGTAGGCCAATATTCAATCAACAGTTACTAGAGATAACTTTCGGTTGTGAAACTGAGCATTAAATTAAATTTTTTGGAATTTCTTTTAATTTGTGATATAAGTCTCCCCTTAGATTTTGGGTAGCTCCACTGGTAGGCCAATATTCAATCAACAGTTACTAGTGATAACTTTTGTTGTGAAACTGAGCATTAAATTATTTTTTTTGGAATTTCCTTTAATTTGATATAAGCCCCCCATTAAATTTTGGGTAGCTCCACTGGTGGCCAATATTCAATCAACAGTTACTAGAGATAACTTTCGGTTGTGAAACTGAGCATTAATTTTTTTTTTAATTTCCTTTAATTTGCCCCCCCCCCCCCTTTAAATTTTGGTTAGCTCCACTGGTAGACCAATATTGTTCAGGAATCGAATGATGTATGCGCGGCCGCGGAAGGTGCAGGGAATAGCGGCGTTATGAGCGCTCCAGAGGGACTTTTATCTGAAGTTATTGCGACAAGAGAGACGCTATAAAAGACCCAACAATGATCAGGAGGGTTATACAAACTTTTCAGACGCCACCAAGTTTTCAATGTTTTAAACACCCATTGTGATCGGAATTATACTTCGGTATGTGTTTCTTTTTTGTTGTAGTCAGTTGGTACGCCTGTTGTATACAGATTTTCGTGATTATTTGCTACTGTTGAAATTATAGAATCGTTTTAGTGTACGTAGTTTTTTTATTACGAAATTGGCTTGTAAACATTATAAAGCTTATTATGGTTTAAAATAATAATTAAAATATTGGTATGGAGAACCATACATGACTTTAAATAATTTTTAATGTACGAAAAAATTAGATTTGTCAGAAATAAAACTCACCTTTGTATTATAAATATTAGTTTTCTAATATCCTAATGTCAAAAACTAATTTGACAATTTTAATTTAGTTGCATTTGTTTCCAAGGCAACATGAATTAAGAACGTATCAATTAGTATTTAAATTTCAAATTTTGAGGGTGATTTTCACCCCTTCAATAGCTGTTTAGGCACGCACAAAAAATAAACGTCCCTAAGGTTCAATTGAACTTTGAACTGCAAATGTACCAAGTCTTATCAAAATTAGTGAGATAATACTCGCAATGTTCGCCTTTTAGACGATAATAGTTACAAAATTTCAAATATTTCCAAAACCCCTAATCCGATTAGCACCAAAATCAATAGGTCTGGAGTACTCAATGAGACAAACATTTTCCCTAAAAAAACGCATTTTTACAATAGTTATCGTGAACGAAAGAAAATTCTACATCCAGACACATCATAACAGAAATCTGTATTACCTAACCTTCTTCTTCTTCATGGGTTCTATGTCTGACAGCTGCTACCTTACCTAAATTTTACACGAACGAAGTCGTGTTAAAAAAAATAAAAAAATGTATTGCTTAAAAAAAATTAATAATTCGCAAACTAACCTTCCTTAAAGAGCACATTTAAAATCAGACCTACATCGATCACTTTAATTATAAATTAATTAATCAGCAAACGCATTGAATAGCGATAAAATTTCGTGAAAAATAAACAAAAAGATCGTATAAAATATATGTATATCGCCAAAAAGGGTGTTAACAAAAAATTCATAGCTGCTAGTTATAATTATGGGCGGCTGTGGAAACCTCGGGAATTTACGGAATCCAACGCTTGCCTCGATGTACTACCTCCGCCTTTATCTACATACGTATTTATATGTGCAGTAGCGTACCCATGGAGGGGGTGGGTTAGGGTTTAGAACTCCTCCTCGAATTTGTCAATATACATTTATTTTAATAAATAGTACGTATCATTACAACAGCAAAAAATACCCCCTCCGGATTTTTTTGGGTGTGCCACTGTAGATGTGACTTACGTAATTCATTAATTGTTCGTTCTTTTTCAAGTAATTTATCATACATACTGAATTGATTTTTGTCTACAGATTTGAAACCAGCATTTCAAAATCTCTATAATGACATGTATATTTCTTGAAAATTTGGATATTTTTTTGCGGAAAATCGACATTTTTTTTAAGGTATATCTCTGTAGCATTTTTAAGTATTATACATCTGATTATATAGATTTTCACACGCTGATTTCAAAACCATCGACAAAAATCAAATCCGACCACCCGTTCAAAAGTTACGGTCATTTTTCTCAAAAATTTTGAAAAATCTAAAACTTTGAGAGGCCATATCTCGAGAACGGTTTAAGATACAGAACTGCGGTTTAAAATTTTCACCTTTTTACATTATTTTCTATACAAAAAACATACTTTTAACGAAATCGAAAACCCAAAAAAATGTCATCACATTTCATTGTTTAAATTTAAATTTATCATAGAAATATCAACTTTAAGGTAAGAAAATGAGAAAAAAAATCATAACTTACTATAAAATATAAAAAAACAATCCCTGTGGAATCATGTGATCACTTTCATCACCCCCTCCTCTTTATAAAACAATATAAAAACTGATAAAAATAAAATATGCCATAATATACCAACACTAAAATTATATTTCAAATTAAAACTGCTTAAATTCACCTCATCTTAACCCTTTCGGCTCTGCCGGTAATATTTACCACTAACTGTACCAATCCGTACTATCGATCCGCGCTTAAAAAAATTATCTAATACAATACCTATTTAAAATTCAGAGCTGAAAGAGTTAAAAATTATTAAATAATTATCATGACAGACTTACTCATCTTTAACGAAATAGTCAGCTTTTCTAATGTAAATAAAAACAATTAAAATACAAATAAACAAAATACATTCGAGAAAAATACCCCCCCCCCCCTTTCCCCCTCACGCCTACTCTTCAAACATTCGGGGTTAAAGAGAGAGCCAAGCGTTGATTTTAATTTTTATTCGTGGTCGTTGTGTCTGCAATTTGCCATCGTTGAAAATATTTTTAATGTTTTAATTTCGTTTAAGACGTAATAAACCCGCCGCTTTGCTGTGATATTTATAACATAATTAAACCAGACAAACACGAATACATATTTTAACTTTAAATTAGTTATATCAACATTGCTGTTATTTTTATTTGAATAATTATTGTATACAATATTACTCTCATTTTCGGTTAGGTTAGGAAACACACTTGAAACATTTTATGTCAAATATATTCTCTAATGTCCGGTATCATAAAGGACCTAACAAAATTTGCTAGCTAGCAATTACATTCAAATGGGGTATTAATACTGTACTAGTATCTATGGATTAGTTATGGAATTTAGAGCAGTGACACTTCAACTAATTGTAACACAGTTGGCATCTTTGACCGTACAAAATAATTTTCATAACATCACCACTGTTTTAATACCGTTTGTATTTACCTACAACGCGTCTTCAACAAACTCCAAAAGAACTGTCATATAAGTTTGATATATCACTTGAAAGTACTTGCTAGCTAACAAATTTGCTAGGTCCTTTATAATATCGGACATTATATTAATTATGTAACAGCTATCAAAAAATAAAACTGATGAAGTTAAAGTTTTTTTTTTTGTATTTTTAACGAGTGGAATATAATAATACTGTGAATGACTAATTAACTTTTTTAATACGTATTAATCACCCGTTAAGAGGCTTTATTTTATAGCAAATCTTCTTTAAAATCATAATGATCGCTTTTACAGCATCGAGTCATTAAATATTTAATAGAATACATTTGCAAAGAATCTACATAAAATTTAAAATCAAACGATTATATATTGAAATGAAATAGGTTATTTCGACCAACATGGCGACCAAAACGATACGGATTACACCCAGAACCCAGATTCATTACAAGATAACCGTGGAAGCCTTTGTGTTTATATACTTAATTCGACCAAAAAAAATCATTTTTATATTTTACCATATATAACTTATTTCCTAAACTATACGACCAAATTGGATGCTGTAAAGAGCAAATTATATCTACATTAGTGCTTATGACGATGAAAATATTTATTTCGATAAGGATTAATGTTTTGCAGGTCATAAGTCCACGTAAACAGAACCCAAACATTTTTAATTTTCTTACATAAAATTTTATAAGTTACATAAAAGCAGTCATTGTGGATTAAATATAAAAGTTAGATATATGGTGTCGCGAACTTTATTTTAGATCTTTTGATTCTGCACAATTCTTTATTACATTATTTTGTTCAAAATTGAACAGTTTAGGCAGCGTATTGCAAAATATCGCGCGGGCGGCAAACTTTTTTCCGACTTGATTTACTATTATCGTCACTGCTTATTCCTTATGTTACCTAACGTAAAAAAATGTTCCTATAACCTAACCAGAGAACATATCTATGAATTAAAACATAAAACACCTAAATCGGATAAGTAATTCTCAAGTTATAAGCGCCCTAACGGACAGAGAGACAGATGTTGAGCTTTATATAAATATATTAAGGATAATTCCAGTTTAATTTTTAAACATCTTATGTATATGATTTGGGTAAAAGCACCTAATATATTATAGTATATTTGTTTTGAAGACAGTAAGTAGGTAATAATGTTAAAAGTTAATTTGAAATTGATAATAAAACATACAATAAAGCCCTGAATAACAAAGTGACGTCTTGAGAACATATCCGCAAACATAATGGGACCGTTGTTAGCTTAATTGGTTTTCAAGGAAGGGATCTAGCGCACAACGGTTCTGTGCAAAATCTCGATAACGGTAATCTCGAATGCTCATAACCTCGCGGTAATTCCGATAAATTATATTTATCGAGCTAAATTTAAAGGAAACATATCTTTGTAAGGGAATATTTACCTATAAAAGATATGGTGACTTTTTTGACGTGAATAACGTCTAGAGAAACTGGGTGGGCATTTCAGAAACTTGATGTAACGCGCTGAGATCAGTTTTGCGCGCTAGTGTAAATTTAAAAACATTATATCTCGACACTCAGAGCAGCTACCACGCGGGTTTTGGTCTCAAATTATAGATCTTGATTAGATCTACGAGATACAAGTATAAATCAAAACATTTAACCAGTTTTAATGAGTAAAAAACTTCATATAATAAAAAAATTGTATTTCCACGCTTGTAAATATTAATTAATTGAAATGAAAAAAAAATAACAGTATATAAAAATATATTCTCTATGATCTTTATAATGTTTTTAATTTTTTGATTAAAGTTTTTTAAATTGAATAAAAAAATAAATCAATTTCATATTTCCAAATTATCACTTTTTTTTCCTCTTATATATATTTTCGATATGGAAGGAAGCAATAATGCTGAATTGGTCTTTATTATAATATAATATCGTCACGCTATCACACAAAGTAGCTGAGCAGTGAATAAATTAATATATTGAAAATAAATTGCATAGATATAACTCTTAATTGATTTTTTTTATATTTTAATGAATGATTTCTTCCAATTTTATTAATTGTTTTTCCTTTTCTTTCAGGTAAGTCAGTAAAGAATATTTCTTTTACTTGCGTTTGAATCAACACCAGGTAAAATTTTATAATTCAAATTGATTTATATTTTTTTCTAAAAGAAAATAATATTTAAGGAGGAAAGCCACTCTGACGGGTCAAAAAATTGTCAATGTTTCGGAATTTTTTTTACAGGTATAACTAATTATTTTAGGATCAGATAAAGGGCATTTTATTAAGTATATATTCAACTTATTCAATACCAATTTTTATTGAAAAATATAAAAAATTTATAAAGTTATTAGTCTCGATGTGAAAACCAAAAAAAAAAAATTCCTCTCGATTGTCCCATCGAAATTTAAGAGAAGGGTTATCGAAATTAGAAAAAATCAAAAATTATCAATATCTATATGAATGTAGCTATCATTGTACATAGCCTTTTTTCAGAAAATAGCGACGGTTTAAAAAAAATCATTTTTAAAACCTTTTTTATTTAATTAGTATTATCAAAATTTTAAAAATCGGCTATACACAGACTTAGCCACTTAAAATTTTCATAACCGCCCTTACTACCTGGTTTCACTAGATTGACATGTTATTCAATCAATTTTCGGAATTTTAATTTAAATTTTTTTACATATTTTTGAATATTTCTAATTTAGAAAAATGAAAAAAAAAAATTAACCGTCACAGTGTCTTTCCCATTGAGCCTACTTTTTAGACAGCTTTTTTTCTTCGTGACTTCATAGCTATGATGTTATGTAACCATTGCTTACATGGTATCAAAAAATGATTAAATAAATTTATAATTCTTAATAATAATAATAATAATATTTTTTATTGTCTTTGACCAAAGATTGGCATTACAATACGTCGATAACAGAACAAATCATAAAAATAAAAATAAATAATAAAATTACACAAAATAAAAATAAAATATATAAAAATATACAAAAATAAAAATAAATAAAATTACACAAATCATAGAAATAAATAAATAAAATTAAAAAATAATTTCAAAATCAAAATTAAATAATTCGAGATATTTATACAGACCCTGTGTAGATACTATTGACGAAGCTATCTATGAGAGGTAAAATAAACAACTACTTGACGAAAATAATATTCTTTTAATAGGATTGTTTTAATAATCTTAAAACCCTGGTCGTATCATTTTATGGACTCTTGTTAGATGCGATTGTAACCTTTATTACAGTCATTAATAATGTGTTACGCGATACTTCTAGTTAATATCAACGAATTGTCGATATAAGAACATTAATAAGTTAGTACATGGTCTAAGGGCAAATGATATCAGAGAATCTTTTGTTTTCTTAACGCTGAAACAGGTTTTTTATTAACTATGGATTTAACCAATCAAAACTCTGAATGATGAATCTAGTTGTCTATGAAATTAGACATAAATTTGTTATTCAAATTAAGTAGGGTTAACTGGGGTAAAAGTGAAACAAAATACAAATCTTTCATGTTTTTTGACAGTTAACGATACAAATTCATACTAGATGCGCTTATGAATAACGATTTTAAATACTTATGTCATTTGAACTGTACGATACAACACGGACTTTAAAAATGAAAAAAAGTGTGTTTCATTTTTACCCTCTAATTTGGGAAAAAGTGAAACAGGCCTCTAATGGAAAATATTTCTCGAAAAATTAAAAGAAAAGCTACAAAGGCAACATTGATTTATCTTTTTTGTGGCATATCAATGTGAAATTGTAACTTTAATTAATATCTGAGCTGTACAGAAAGTTATGTGCAAAGAATTAAAATTTAATTCACACGTTTTGACATTGACTAACAGGGAAATCTGTAGGGGTGACACATCGCTTATTAGACGATTCATATTTTCAGGTCGCTTTAACAAATGTCAGTTTTTATAATTCTCCTATAAACAAATTAGTTTTTTAGTTGCAAGCTTGTTTCACTTTTACCCCATTTTTTTGGTGTTTCATATTTACCCCGCTCGACCCTACTATAGAATGTCATAATAATATGTACATTACTCAGGAAATAAGGTACTGGCACCAGTCTTGGTCGCTTTAAAAACAAGGTATAGTTTTTGAGATTGATGGACTTCTTGTTTGTAATTCTCATTAATTCAAATCAATTTAATTATATACCAAAGACCGCAAATAAAGTTTGTTTTTCTTCCTCGCAATATCGAAGATACGAGAAGCTTTGTAATAGTTTCAAAATAAAACAAACACTTTTCGTTCCGTGTCTGTCTGTCTGTCTGTGTGTCTATCAGATGAACCAATATTAATGAAACACACAAAAAATATATAATACATAACTGTAAAATTTGCTATGATAATAATATAATTAATAAATAGATTACACTAATAATTAGTTTAAATGTCCACCATTTTGACACCCATCATCAAATTAGATTATTTTGCAGTTAAATGTATACAGGTTATGATTCAGTAATGGCAGTTTGTACTTAATCAAATATCAACAAATATTTATAATTTAGTACATATAATTAAACAAGAGTCCAACACTGGGGTATTATATGATCCAAGACTGGTGCCAGTATCTAATATTATATAATTTCACACACACTGTGTCAAAATGAAGATATTCATGAACAAAGTTTGTGTTATTGCCCGATATCTGGGTTACACAATTTTCTAAGTGAAACACAATACATAAAAAGATAAAATTTAATAACGCGAGGAAGACTTTTCGGAAACAAATACCTAACGACGCGGAACTTCCGGTCTGATCTCACCAATTGTCTTACACTTTATACGCCATTGGCTTTTTATTGTTTTTCAAAAATTTTCATATAATTACAATGAAAGAATTTACAACTAAACTTTGGTTTGATTAAAACTTTTTAAATATATCTAAGAAAAAGTTATTTGTAGGCTTTAATGGTATCAAATAAAAATATAAGGTACAGGCACCAGTCTTGGATATTACCCTAGTAATGGTTATTCTTTAATTAAATGTACTGAATTAGAAATATTTGTTGATATTTTATTACTACCATTTCTGAATATTAATCTATGTACATTTAACTGTCTTACAGCATGATTTGATGACAATCGGCCAATAGGTGTCAAAATGGTGGACATTTAAACTAATTATTACTATAATTTATTTATTATCATAACAACTACATTGTTTCAAATTTGACGATTATTTCTTTTATAACTTTTATGTCGTAGTACTTATCATTTTGCAATCATTAGCAAGTGTCCATCACTGCATGCTCATTACTGGTTTTTTTATCCATTACAGGAGAAAAAACATAAACAAAGTATATTTGCGGACTTTGGTATTTAAATTGATTAAATTAAGAGTTACTTGTTTTATTAGTAACATGAGTTCATGAGAATTAAAACAACCTTGCTCTTATAGAGGCCATAACTGGTGCCAGTACCTTATCTGGCTTGAAAGTACTTGAAACACTAAACGTTATTCGCTTCAGAGACATATAATTAAACGTTTGAGTACCGCTGTACTTATTGTGATATTATTATCCATACAATAAATAACATGTCTGGAACAGGGTTGATTCATTGCATCATCAAGCAGTACATATCAATGGGAGTTCTTAGACGGGAAGCATTTCAAGAAGCAAATTACACTAACTATATCACTGCTAGTAGTACATGACGTGAATCGCAAATGGTCCATCGCTAATCACGACTAATGATGCTGCATTTACTAAATGTTGCATTTGAGATAAATCCACCGGACAAACGTTATGGGTATTATTTAAATTGTAAAGACGTCTTGCTTTACAGTTGGTGCAATTTATTGGATTGTTATCTGTGCTTTAAGGCTTCCGCGGTTATCTTCAGTGGATTTGATTTGGTTGTTTTGTTACTCGAAGTTCGTTGGGTAGAGTTATAGCGATGGACTAATCGTTTATTATAAAATTGAATGTTTAAGTCATTGTTGATACATATTAAATAAGGCCAAGAATGGGCTAATTTTTACCTGAAGGAGCACTTAAAAAATATCTAGGACTTTCTTATACGTTCACGTAATTAATTTTTTTTAAGTAATTACTTTATTTATTTTTTACTTTTACTTTTTCGAATTATTTTTTGAAATAAGAAAAATATGTTTTAGATAAAAACTGTCGATCTATAATTAACTCCCCATACATTTTTATCTAACATTTGTGATTTAGCAAGAAAGATTTTTTTTTTATAATTAATTAGAATCACCCACACTGTTTACTCTCACAGTATAACGTATAAGAAAGTCCCATGGTACCTCTTTCTTTTATAACTTTTATGTCGTAGTACTTATCATTTTGTAATCATTAGCAAAGTGTCTATCACTGCATACTCATTACTAGTTTTACTTTATCCATTACTGCAGAAAAAACCATGAACAAAATGAAAGGCTATAATTTAAAAAAGAAACTATAATTGCGGACTTTGGTAATTAAATTGATTAAAAAATATAGACATAAATTATAAATATAAAAATATAAAACAACTTTTTTTTAAAACAATTTGCCTTTTAAAAACCGACTAAAAAGCTGAAAATAAAATTCAGTTAGACTCTTTTCGTACTAAATATTGCATTTAAAAAAAAGTTGATTTTGTTTATACTATACCTTTTCAACTTCAAATTGAGACTAATCAATTTCAAATTGGGAATAATCAATTTCAAATTGAGACTAAACAATTTCATATCGGGAATAATCAATTTCAAATTGAGACTAAACAATTTCATATCGGGAATAATCAATTTCAAATTGAGACTAAACATTTTCAAATTGGGAACAATCAACTTCACTTTGAAATTGATTAGTCTCAATTTGAAGTTGAAAAGGTATAGAAGAGTTTTAAAAAATTTCTCTTCTAGTAATGACAGGTAAGGTATTTATTAAAAAAATGTAGCTATGGAAACGTAATGTTTCGGTTGTAACTTAACTCTCGCTGACAATGTGATTTCTAATTATATTGGTATATTTATAGTAGATTCGTTGCCAATAAGGCAAATTTAATAATAATAAAGAGTTACTTTATATAAAAGAAGCCAAAAATAAAGTAAACTTTGCTCTTATAGCGGCCATAACTGGTGCAAGTACCTTATATTTGATCGGTATGAAGAAGTTCCACTGCATTATGATTAAGGTACAGTTCGATAACCCCCTCCCCCTCAATTCTTCTCTGTAATATAAAATACTTTGTACCACATATTATCTACACGTGACATAATGTTAAGGTTAGACATCACCCTCGGTAAAAAGTCACTTTGTGCATTTAAGCTTTCGTTCACGCTTGCCCGCTCCCGGTCATTACTCGCACTTTATGATTGTGTAAAGATTGAGATGTCATACAAAGAATCCATCACTCCTGTGGGAGTAATGAGCTTAAACATCACATCATTTCCTGCTTCTTTTTTGGTTCTTGGACATGAAAAAACACATTTAAAATGATTTTTATATAAGGACATATTTATGATGTTTTTGCTGTAACGTTTTTGGAAAATATATTTTAGAGTGGTACGAAAGCTGTACAAGAAACGAAAATGTAAGTTTTTATAAGTGAAATGTCTATAAATATTTTAACCTTTTAACCCTAGATGGCTACTGTTATATTAGTCATTTGGACTAACACGTTCAGCGAATATTTTTTGCTCTATCTTTCTAATAAGAACTAATTATTTAAGCAGTTTTTTTTTAATTCGGGCGGTTATATTGGGCAGGTAATATGAAAATTCATTTGGGCAGTATAAAAGTTTTTGTGTGGTAATTAAATACCTATAATATAATAAATAATTGAATTTCGCAGTTAAATAAATAATTTGGCAGTTCTGTAAAATTCGAGTGTTATTTTGGTTGAAAAGAGCGGCATTCATTTGTTTAATTAGGCACAGTAGCGTAACCAGTGGGGGGAATGAGAGCCTGTCTCCTTCGCTGCGTAACCAAGATTTTTGTGAAGGGGAATTTTTTTTTTGGGCCATTCACATATAACATATATATTTTAATGTATAATCATCTGGCCCCTCGTCAGATACATAAAAAAACAGGGGGAAGACCTCCTTTCCCCCCCCCCCATCTGACCTGCTGATTATACCATTGCCCCGCTGTGTTGTTACAAACGAGTTACTATATAATATATATATATTATATGTTAATGGCCCCTATAAAAAAATTCTCTCCCCTCTATTTTTACGCGAGTAAATGTCACCATTTTTGACATTCGAAGTTCTTATTAGCCGAATTGACTATTGAATAGCGTTTTTTTTGCTAAATATATGTCAATATGTATTGAAAAAAGATCGATTTTTAAATTTTATTTGGTTAAAGTAAAAAAAAGTAAAACAAAAGTATTTTTTGTTATCCGAGTGTTCTGAAACTAAAACAAAGAGAAAGAAGTCTAGAATAACTGGGTTAAAATAAAAAAGAACTCAATTTAAAAAATTAACATTACATTTTCAAATCAGCGCAGACTTTTTATTTCCGAATTTCAAATATTTATATTTGAATAAAAGCTAGTACATTATACATTATTACGAAACCCCTTTAACATTTTATCAATTATGCATTTTTTAATTAGTATTTCAAATTAAAACCAGCGTTTACATTTATAGCGTCAAAAAGAAACTTGCTTCGATAAGACAAAATTAACAGAAAACTTTCAAAGACAAATACAATACTGTATCCGATTAATATTAATAAAGGCACTAGTATTGGACTTATTTTTGTAATTCTCATGAACTCATGTTACTAATAAAACAAGTTCATCTTTATTAAATCAATTTAATTACCAAAGTCTGAAATACAGTATGTTTTTTAAATTATTGCCTTTTATTTTGTTTATGTTTTTCTCCATGAATGAACGAAGTAAAACCAGTAATGGGCACCCAGTGATGGACACTTGCTTATGATAAGTACTACGACACAAAAGTTATAAAATAAAGAATCGTTAAATATATAATAATTAATAAATATATTACACTAATAATTAGTTTAAATTTCCACCATTTTGACACCCATTGACCGATTGTCATCAAATTAAGCTGTTTTACAGTTAAGTGTCTATAGATTATGATTCAGTGATGGTAGTATGTATTCAATTATCAATAAATATTTCTAATTTAGTTTTAATTAAAAAATGATTCAAGATTGGTGCAAATTTATATTCGCTCGGCCAAGTTTAATAAAAAAATTGTAGTGATATTTTACACTTTATCCAACGATGGTTAAAACGACTTGAAAACGTTAAATTTATACACGAAAGGGAATTAAAATTTTAATAAAAGTAGGTTTAAAATTTAGCCGCTGTCTAGTCACCTTCATTATTAGAATATAAAACGTGTATAGAGGCATTGAAACTTTTTATAAAATTACAATTTCTCTCTTCCATGCTGCTTTAATATATATTTAGATACCTTTTTTAAATAAGGTACTGGCACTAGACTTGAATCATACCCCAGTGTTGGACTCTTGTTTAATTAAATGTACTAAATTGATATTTGAATACATACTGAATCATAATCTACAAGGGCGCCGACTTGTTAAAAATATTGGCGACCTCCTTCCCTTTTTAAAAACAAATTAAAGTAATAAACTAACAATGAAGTAAATTGAATAGTTAATATCTCAGCTTGGCGCGATCCTACAGACTCAAATTTTTTTTTAAATGTAGCTTACACTATTATCTTTAAGAGAATCACGCACATAAAATCCCTCACGACCTCCTTCCCTTTTTAAAAACAAATTAAAGTAATAAACTAACAAAGAAGTAAATTGAATAGTTAATATCTCAGCTTGGCGCGATCCTACAGACTCAATTTTTTTTTAAATGTAGCTTACACTATTTTCTTTAAGAGGATCATGCACTTAAAGACTCTTGCGACCTCCTTCCCTTTTTAAAAACAAATTAAAACTCATAAACTAACAAAGAAGTAAATTGAATAGTTAATATCTCAGCTTGGCGCGATCCTACAGACTCAAATTTTTTTTTAAATGTAGCTTACAATATTATCTTTAAGAGGATCACTCACTTAAAGACCCTCGCGACCTCCTTCCCTTTTTAAAAACAAATTAAAACTCATAAACTAACAAAGAATTTTTGTTTTTAACAATAGATAATACATATGCTTTTACAATTTTTTTTTCATTAAAAACTAGAAATTACAAATTTCAAAATACTGCTAGAATACACAATTTATTAAAATTTATATAGAAGATACGACTTTTCGAATTTTGTCTATTTTTTATGTTATAATAAAAATCCCAATGTACATTGTATAATATACTACAGGGTATATTTTAACCCATTTGTATAAACTGTATATATGTCTGTACATACATACATACATCGCTATAAAAACTGACACCAAAAGTAAATTTATAACAGGTTCTTTTTTCCAGTTGACACAGTTGTTTTTTTCTTTCCTCCTCCGCATAGTCAAAACTAAAAAGGCTGTCACAAAGATATACGGCAGAAAATAGAAATCGGGTGAACGATTCTCAGCAGAATATCTACAAGATATATGGAATTAATCACAGTAGGCCTCGCTTTAATAACTTTGTTATATTCAATACAATTTATTTACAAAATTTTATACATAAATCAAAAAACACAACTGAAAATGGGCGGATTGCTTTATTTGTATTCATTATATGTCTTTTTGAAAAATCATATTTTACATATTCTGTATATTTATAACGCCTACGAGAAAACAAATGCTCAAACTAACATCTACCAGCCTTTCTCAAACTAGTTTATGCGAGGTTTTGCATTTTGTGACCTATTAATTAATGTTTTTATAGTCATGTAGGATAAGAAACCCTTTTTATTAGTTAAAAATATTAATTTACGTAAAACTATCGGTCTGCCACAGGACTGTTATTACCTGGTATATTTGGGTATATAAATGTACCAAGTCTTATCAAAATTAGTGAGATAATACTCGCAACGTTCACTTTTTTGACGATAATAATTACAAAATTTCGAATATTTCCAAAACCCCTAATCCGATTAGCACCAAAATCTATAGGTCTGGAGTACTCACTAAGACAAACATTTTCCCCAAAAATAATTCAATTCGGTGCATTTTTACAGTAGTTATCGTGAACGAAAGAAAATTCTACATCCAGACACACAGAAATGAAAATCTACTTTTCTTAAAGTTTTAAAGGTAGTACAATCAGAATCTGTCATTATCTCGGACACAACACTAAAATGTAAAATTTCCTCAAAAGTTCATAATTACAATACTTTCACCGTATGAGAAAGTCCGAATGAAAAAATAAATAAAAAATACATCTTGTTGTTAAGCAGTAAGTAATAGACACTGTCAGAGAAAATTAAGCTCTTTTGCGTTGTGTTTAACTTTGAGGTATAAAAAAACGAGTAAAGTTTTTTCTGTTAATCTAAACACAATTCAACGCCTCATAAAGTCGCACTTAAGTGTAGAAATAAAACAGACATTGAGGACATAAAGTCAGCCTTGCTGCAGTGCTTTGAAGATGGCAATGCATACACAGCGGTCCTCAAACAATCTACTTCATGTTTATAATAATATGCTTTTGCTACCTCACAATATCGAATATACCAGAAGCTTTGTGATCGTTTTAGAATAAGACAAAAACATGTCTGTCTGTGTGTGTGTCACACGCATAACTCATGAACCGATATTAATGAAACTTGGTTGGATGGTTGGGTCTGGTTTGAGGACGATCCCATTTCAAAATCATCAAAATCGTGTGTAAAAGGGAGGAGTGACATCCCAATATATTTATTTTTATTTAATGGTTAACCAATATATGTTGAATAATTAACTACCTTTGGTAAATTTAGCACGAGGAAGCACTGTGCATTTACTTGGCAGATGTTTTCAATTTGCTATCAAATTATATTTTTTTTAAGTGAAACTTTTTTAGCGAGACTAGTGAATTGGAATGACCTCGACACGTTTTAAAATATGACAGATTTTCAAGATGAAACCCTGTATATGTATAAGAGAAAGATGGATGAATGCTTGCAAATCAGTTTAAGTCGGTGTCAAGCTACTTTAAGTGTAAGTAATTAATCAAAAAATCTTTCTTTATAAAATTACAATACAGAATCTGAAAGATCTTAACATATGCATTTTTTTTTCTCCAATTTGCTTGGGGAGATTCGGTCGCAAAAATAAATAAATAATGATGGAAGTTTATATGGGACCACTCTTTCAAACAACAAAAAAATCATCCAAATCGGTTCATACATATTTGTCGAAGTTATGCCCGGTTAAAAAGGGTTGTAACTTCTAAACGGTTTGAATTTTTTAAACGTAAAACTAGATTTTATAACAAATATTTAAAAACTAACCGGAAGTCTTTATGATTTATAGTTCCCGAGTTCTATGTCACCAAAGAAGAGACATTTTGTCAAATTGCGAACCTCTTATTTTTTTAAAGTCAGTTAAAAAAGGCTGTAACAGTTAATCAAAATGATTTTAGTTCCCGAATTCTACATATGTCGCCAAAAAGAAGACGTTTTTTAACCATCCTGTATTTGTGAAAATATCACAGTATAAAAGCGTTAATTTGATATATTTACATAGTTTAAATGCGTAAATCAACACAAAATTCCATAAAGTATTTTAATTTATGCTCAAGTAAAGTTTGGCACAATTTATTCTAATCAAAGAGAGGATTGTAACATATTCAACAGTCCGGAAAAAAAGTTCGGCAATAAAAAATGAAAATAAAGTTTATCTTTAGCACGAATAGTAATTTGTTCAAGTACATAATTTCCAAAACGTTTTAAACTTTGAGAAAATTATTATCTGTATTTTAAATTCATATGACAAACTGCTTAAGGCTTCGTAATTTTTTGTGCACAAAATCTTTATTTTTTTGCGAGCAGTGAAAAATAATAATATGTTTTTATATAAGCAGTTCATATATACTGGGTGTTTAAATACCAAGGGACAGAGATTAGGTTAAATGAAACAAAAATTATATCCATAAAATTTTCATTGCTTACTAGATTTTAGCCAAATTCAGCGACACGAAATTTAAAAAAAATGTTTCGAATATACATTGTAGGATTTAATTTTATCCATGTCTATCTGTTGTCTGTTGCCTTTTCACGGCTAAACCGCTAAGCTGATCTAGATCAAATTTTTCATGGAGATAGCTTACATCTTGAGTATTCCAAAAATTTATTAGATAAAAAAAATAGATGTCTGATATTTACATAAACACGCGACCTGTTTTATCGACTATCATAACAGAAGTCTGTATTACCTAACCTTCTTCTTTTTCTTCTTCTTCTTCATGTGTAACAGCTCTTACTTAACTTAAATTGTATATATGTGACGCGAAATAAAAGCTAGTTCATTTTTTTTTTCAAGAATCTCATGGTTTTTGTTACAGAAGATTTTATAACCTTTTCAATGATATGCAACTTGTACTTACTTTTAAAATATCTGATGAATTCATCAAAAATAATTTTTATTTATTTATATAATACATATATATACAGTCCTACGATGGTAATGGAAAGAAATTCGAAACTTAGTTTTCCAGTTACAAGACTCTTTAAATATTTATAATATGTGACGATTACTTACACCATTGCTTACACCCAGAAGCCAAGATCCATATCAAGATCACCGCGGAAGCCTCAAGACTTGTGACGATTACATTACAAACCTATATTTCAGACGATCAAAAATTTCTTACATAACATTTGTATATTTTTTATTAAAAAATAATGTTAGTGACACCTGTAATATTTTCTATATGTACCCCTATGTGTTATGTATATGTAATGATTATACATGCTATTTTTCACGTAATATATCTCAATTATCATTGACGCCGCTATACGTTCCCCCCACAAAAAGGTCACCCTAACCTCTGATGCGAAGCCACGCATTTTAAAAGTATACTTTTTTCATAAATGAGTTAATTTTCCATCACATTTTTTTATGCATATTTAATGGCATTTTTTTACATTTTATATATTTTTAAAAACAGCAATATTGAAGTATAATCATAGCCATAAGTGGTTTATTAATTATTCAATAAAATATTTAGGAAACTGTTTTAAATAAATATAATAATATAAACACTTAGGTCAGGGATATATTTCTTATTCATCTTACCTTGGTCCTATTTAATTGCCTCACAATTTATTTATGCAAAAAAAATTATTAGGTCAAAACCAGGGACTTGAACCGAAAATTATTTATGGTTCGGGTTCAAATATAAATTTTGGTTCTGGTACAAACAATTTGGTTTTTTTCGGGTTCGGATTCAAGTTTGTAATTGAAAGAAAATTATTTTATTAAAAAAATTATAATTAACAAATAAAACATTTTCTGAAGAATAATATAACATTATGGCCATTAAAATATTGTTAGAAAAAAGGGTAAAGCATAAAATTACATTTTAAAGGTTGAAATCTCTGCTTTTTAGATTTTTTTGCAAATTCAGTTATAGAGTTAAAAAAAGAAAGTAAAACATGTAAATTTTAGTAGCGGACTCTGATAAAAACAAATCTTTTTTGTTTCTTGCACATTTTTTCTTAAATTAATGATTTTTTTGAGTAAAAAATTCATAAAAATCCAAAATCTTTAATTATTTTATTAAATATCTTGGAAATATGAAGTCGTAAAAAATTTTCTTCACAACGACTACTACCTTTTTCCGAAATTGAAAATATGGCTCTCTAACAAAAGATTTTACTCTAATGAAGAGGTCGAGTTGGGAACAAACGCCTATTTTGAGGAACTTGACGCGAACCACTATAAGACAGGTATTGAAATGTTAGAGGACCGTTAGAACAAATGCAGTATGTCGAAGAATAAAAGATTTTTTTCATTTAAAAAAATCTTTTTTTCATCCCATGTAGTAAAATGTATCAACCTGTATATTTTCATTATTAAATACATGAGGGAGGTGGGGGGGGGGGGGGGGCTTACAGATCCCTGTATTTTATTAACTGTGTGTGCATACACAAGATACAAAATTAACTTAGTCCCAGCCAACCTCGATTTCCATTTTTAAATAAGCTATCCGAACGACAAAACTTCTACGGTTTTTTTTTGTAATTTCTTGTTAGGGCCGTTCAAAGAAGAATATAATTTAGTTTCTGCTTAGGTTTACATTAATTTATAGGTGCTTTTTTGAAATTACCCTCGCTAAAGCAGCTCCCTTTTAAGACTATATATATAACAAATTATATATAGGTAACTGAATATGCATTAAAATTTATTTTACATTTTTATTTTGTAAATGCAAATTTACAAGATAAGTGACATTTTAATAACAAAGTTCTATTCATTGCATAAAATTCTATTTGTAGAAAAATTATACTCATGTATATTTAAATAAGAATGCAAAAAATGTTGACATTAATAATATGAAATAAGTCAATTTTATTAAGAATTAGTAAATACCATTGAGAGAATTTCAACTGTCATTGTTTTCTATAGTAAATATTATATATTTTTTAAAATATGTAGGAAAATTTGGTATACATTTTTTTTTAATCTTCTTCTGTATAAATGGTATATTTTTCATCATATTAATTAAATATCTTTCTTGCAAACAAAGGACATTGCCCAATCGCATGAACAATCATTGAGTTGCATACTTTTCGTAAGAGAAACGCAATCTTCAATATTAGCCAAGTTATTTGGTTCCCCAGTAGCCCATTTGCTAAATCCTGAAGTTTCTAAAGGGGTTCCTGAAAAAAAAACAAATATCATGAAAAAAAAGTACAATTTAAAAACCGCTTAACTTTTATACTAGTAGATTCGTGCAATTTTTTTTAAATAACTGAAAAAAATTATAACGAACTTCCTTTAAAATTATGAAAAAATAATTTTTAGTATCGCGTTGATTTTTTTTTTATCGATATCTTTGCTCACAGATGGTGAATCATTTCAGAATTTTTATAACGAAGCAAGATATATAAAGACAAGGTAGTCTCATCCTTTTTGCGATGGGGGGAATATGACTTAGTATTTAATCTCATATTTTTGGTTCAGGAACCCTCAATACATGTCATTCCGTTAAAATCTCGAGTTCGATTTTTTTAAATAAATTCTTAAATATTTATATTGTAAATAAATGATTCTACGTCTTATTTTCTTGTATTTTAGTCGATATTTGTATGACGAGTTGAAGTTTACTGCAGGAAATTTCACTAAAAAATTTCGAATTTTTGATTTCGTTAAAAGTATGTTTATTGTATAGAAAATGACGTGAAAAGTGGTTTGTTTCAAACCGCAGGTCTGTATCTCAAACCGTTCTCGAGATATAGCCTCTCTAAGTTTTTGTTTTTTAAATTTTTTGGAGAAAAAAGGCCATAACTTTTGAACGCGTGGTCGGAATTGATTTTAGTTGACGGATTTGAAATCAGCGTGGCAAAATCTATAAAATGACATGTATAATACTTTAAAATCCGACAAAAAAATTTTGGCCAAAAATCGACATTTTTTTAAGGTATACCCCTTTGATTTTTTTCGATTTTTCGTGAAATATTTTTTTTTCGAGTTTTAAGGTATTATACATGTCGTTATATAGATTTTGACACGCTGATTCCAAATCCGTCAACTAAAATCAATTCCGACCATTCGTTCAAAAGTTACGGCCTTTTTTCTTCAAAAATTTGAAAAAACTAAAACTTTGAGACGCTATATCTTGAGAACGGTTTGAGATACAGACCTGCGGTTTGAACAGGTCAACTTTTCACGTCATTTTCTATACAATAAACATACTTTTAACGAAATCAAAAATTCGAAATTTTTTAGTGAAATTTCCTGCAGTGAACTTGAACTCATCATACAAATATCGACTAAAATACAAGAAAATAAGACGTAGAGGTATTATAGTTATATAATTGAGCGTGTAAATTAATATTAAATGCTATTTTTGATTTTTGATATTTGAGTTGATTTGGTCTATTCGGGAAATGTCATTTTTATTTTTCTTAAATTAAGAAAACAAGAATAAATAAAATAATTTTTTGTAATTGATATTCTATTATACATGTATAACATTTGAATACGTCTTCGTGGTGACGTCAATTCCCGCGCCAACGCTGATTGGTCAATGAGCTAATGAGACTACCTTGTCTTTATATACCTTGATAGTGAACCTTGTTACTCATTAAGAAATACCTCAAGACAGTGGCGGGTAATCTATGACACGCTAAAACATTTTGATATACAAATTTTTAAATCGGTTCGGTAGAAGCCGTGTTTATAAAAAAATAGTAATAAATTATAGATATTATAAAATTATTGATAATTTTTTTTCTTCAAAATTTTGAAACGCCACTGCGTTAAGACGTGACTTTTAACACGAACCTTTAACAGTGACATATTTCCCCTCCGTCTCCAAATCACTAACACCAATCCATATTGCATTGCTGCACATGGATGACCTATTCGGTAATTTCATATGTTTGGAGATATCGAACAACAAGTTGGCCTCCTCTTCAGTGTTAGGCACCGCTAAGTAGGCCCCCTCGGATTCACAGATCTGCTTAGCATTCTCCCAGTAAGTACGAGGGTGCCGTTTGTACCAGCCGTAGTTGAGGTACACGTCGTAACCGTAGGCAGATTTGGAGTTCTTTTGGACTGCCTTGTTTAAGATATCTCCGAATCTTTGGCTGATTTGATCTTGGGGGCCGTAGGATGATTGACTTCCGGAAACAGCTGAAAATGTGTTTTGTTTTTTTTTTATATGTGATACAATTTGGATTTAAATATCATATAGTACTGGCACCAGTCTGGGACACTTTTTTACGATTGATGGGCTTCTTTTTTTTAATTTTCATGAATTTTTTAAATCAATTTAATTACCACAGTCAGCAAATATAGTTTTTTTTTAATTATAGCCTTTTATTTTGTTTATGTTTTTTCTCCAGTAATGGACAAAGTAAAACCAGTAATGGGCACCTAGTGATATACATTTGCTAATGATTACAAAAAGTACTACGACACATTTTTTTCATTCAGATAGTTTGCTGGACGGACAGACAGACAGACATTTAAAAAAAATGATTCTCGGATTGTCTGGATTTTGAGTCGTAAAGATTCATCAAAATTTTCTACCAAATGAATAAGTAGAACGTAATAAAAATATCGATTTTCGAAAAAAAATGCCAGTTTCGAATATTATATTTTAAATCAAAATTAAAGAATCCAATAAGACAGCGGTTCTGAAACTAGAACCCGCAGACCCCCGGGGGTCTGTGAAAAAATGTTTGGCATAAATTAAAATTACTTAAGTATTTTCTTCAGAGGGGGGGGGGCTGAAAATTTTTTTTTTTTCAAAAAAAGGGTCCCTAGACCACATAAGTTTAACAACCGCTGCAGTAGGGTATTAATTATAACATATATTAATCTAAAATTGTACAAATTACTTACCAACAGCTAAATTGATTGTAGAATTAATAACATAAACATTTGAATGCCTGGTCGTCATATTTTGATCATCTTTTTTAGTTAATGTCTATAAAAATAAAGATGAATATTAATATTTTATAATGTAATGCCGTGTTTAGACCAAAGAGACAAAACAGCAACAAACCCTTCAAATTTGAAAATTTCGTTAGACAAAGTTGGCCCGCAAAAACTCTTAAAAATTTTTTTACAAAATTCCTTATAGTTTAAATTGTTGACTATAAAATCAAGATTTACACCCAGAAGCCCAGATTACCTTATATCCATCATCTTCAATAACCCATTGCGAATTTACGAAGATAACAGAAATAATTAATATACAGAACAACTGTAGTCGAAACATTTTTCTGACTGTTTTATTAAAAGTTATTTTAGAATTAAAAATATTATTTTAATAAATACATAAGGTCAGAGTTCACTTAGCAATAGCGTTGATAAAAACTGATGTAAAAATATTTTTCTTATCATTAGATTTTTTTTATTTATTACTTACTACATTTTATTTATTTTTATAAATATTTTTTTATATTTTTAAACATCATCAAAAATTGTCTACCAAACAAAACATATCTGCTATGGAAACTACGGGACTTTCTTATACGTAATACTGAGAGTGAACAGTGCAAACTAATAAAAGATCGATTCAAATTATGAGGACTATCTACAAAATGTATCAAATAAATTTTTTTAAACATAATTACTAAACCAAAAACGGATTATTTTGTAAACGGTGCGATTAAGAAATAATTGTTTTAGATAAAAAATGTCGAATGTATTATTATCTATAATTTATTTCCCATTAAATTTTTTCCATCATTTATGATTCAGCTAGAAATAATTTTTTTACATAATTAATTAGACTCAAATTGTTCACTCTTAGTATTACGTGTTTAAGGTATTTCCCGGGGAGAAACAAGGTACGCTATATGTTAGAAAAGGGAAAAAAAGTGTAGTATAAAATCAAGATAGCCATGGTATAAATTAAAATAAAATTTGGCAACATTGAATATATATTTTCTATTGCGCATGCGCGACTTTTGTATTGACAGCTACATATAAGTTTATAATTAAGAAATAGTTTTTATTATTTTTATTATTCCTTGAAATTAAAAGAACAATATATTCCGCACGTACGATTTTTAAATACCGCGGCAATTGTCAATACTTTCCGGCGTTGTCATAGCTAGTACCGTGATATTTTTTATCAGAAAATAAGTTTTTATTTTACTTATAACTTAAAAACGGGGTGGTGAAAATACTTGAGATTTTTTATATTAACTCCAATTATATTAATTTAGTTTTTCTCAAAATTTCATAAATTTCTTGATCTTCCTTCGCATAAAATTATTTACTTTTTCATTGAAAATCCGCTTAAAATATCGTAATCCCTATACTCGCAATGTTAAATTTTTTATTTTATTTTGACGATATCTTCGCTCACCGATGGTCAATCATTTTAAGATTTTGAATGGAGCTTCTAATAACCTTTTTTTAGTTTTTTTACAAAATTTGAGCTTACTCTTGAATCTTTTAATTTTTCCGAGAAATACCTTAATAAAATCAGATATACATAATAGGTATTGAATTATTTTCCAGTAAGATATTTTTACATTACATTATTGAAAAACATTTTTCTATACCTATGAATATGTTTATAGAACATATACCTAATATGTTTTATAATATAGTCGATCTTGTTTGCTAAAGCTGTATGAAATCTTTAATATCTTCCTATGTCATTCGGTTTTATAAAATTTAAATATCAAATAGATTTGTACGGCGACGTCAAAGCGGTCGTGTGTATGTACTCGTGTACTCGTGAATGTACGCCTGATTACGTCAGCAAATGCGCTTATTCCGGTGGTGGTCGCTAGATGGGGGTGGCGTCGCCAGAGGTGGCTCTAACAAAAATATAAATTAAATGATTTCTGGACAAGTCAACACGATCATAAAAATTATTATTAATTTCTTAAACTAGAATTTCCCCCGCGTGTATTAAGGTAGTATCACCAGTCTTGGACTATACCCCAGTGTTGAACACTTGTTTAATTATGTGGCTCTAACAAAAATATAAATTAAATGATTTCTGTACAAGTCAACACGATCATAAAATTTTTTATTAATTTCTTAAACTAGAATTTTCCTCGCGTGTATTAAGGTACTGTCATCAGTCTTGGACTATACCCCAGTGTTGCACACTTGTTTAATTAAGTGGCTCTAACAAAATATAAATTAAATGTTTTCTTCAAAATCTGCATAAAATTATTATTAATTTAGTAAGTTGTTCATTTCTTAAACTAGAATTTCTTCCGAGTATATTAAGGTACTGTCACCAGTCTTGGACAATACCCCAGTGTTGGACATTTATTTAATTAAATTCACTAAATATTTGTTGATATTTGATTGCATATTGCCATTATTGAATCATAATCTATAGACAGTTAACTGTAAAACAGCTTAATTTAAAGACAATCGGCCAATGGGTGTCAAAATGGTGGACATTTAAACTAATTATTAGTGTAATATATTTATTAATTATTATATTATTATAGCATGTACTTTATATAGTTTCAAATTTTACGATTTTTTTGTCGTAGTAATCATTAGCTTGTTCCCATCACTGATTTTAGTTTGTCTCTTACTGGATAAAAAATATAAACAAAATGCTATGATTAAAAAAAAATTTGCTGATTTTGGTAATTAAATTGATTTAATAAAAAGGTAGTTTTATTATAAAAAATCTCAAAAAAAAGTATATCTGACTCTTAAAGCATCCAAGACTGGTGCCAGTATATATTTATAATAAAAATATTTTTTTAATTAAAAAATAATCGCTTCGAGGCAGTTTTTCACTAGATCAAAAAACAGCAAAAAAGATACAAATTATTAGGCTCGAGTAAAAAATTCTTGATGTTCAAAAATTTTATGAAATATCACAAAATTTCTGCAATATAAAATAAGGAATCCCATTAAAAATAAGTTTTAATAGCATCATCTGATGTCCCATTTTAAACCCTCCAACTTTTTTTCCGAAACATTTTTCTCTACCTTGTTTTATTTTTTAAATATTACCCTGGGGATATTAAAATGGATCACCCGATATAGCTTATATTAAATATTACTTTTATAAACACTTGCTTGGGGCGTCCTTCTTTTCTAAAGCCGCATCTGATATTACTCATAAGTATATAGCTACTGGCTCTAGTGGCTATTGCCGTTTACAACTCACGGCCTCTATTCTCGTAGTTTTGTTATAGATTGTTAGAAATCTATGCTGCATACATATTTCACTGCTTGTGCAACATGTGCATCCATTCAATATGTCTCATATGTGAATATTATGTACCTACCTATACAATATAATATATAGTAGACATGGGCGCCAGGAGGGGGGTGCAAGAAGGTGCACTTGCACCCCCCTGGCAAATGAAATAATTAAGTTATAAATGTGAAAATACAAAACTGAGGACCTTTTTTTTTAGTTGTGTCAGTTTTACAAATATAAAAACTGAAAACCTTTTTTTTTTTTACTCATGTTAACTTCCATCAAATTTTTTTTCTCGTATCTAAATGCACCCCCCTAGAAGAAATTCTGCCGGCGCCCATGATAGTAGATATGAAATGTATTATACTTGAAAATTATTATCGGACATTTTAACCGAAGGTAATAGGCATGATACCTAATTTTTAAAAACTATTTTATGATGATATTACATGTCTCCTATTTCCAAAAAAATACTTTTTTCTGCAGAAAATAAAGGTTTAATCACAAAAAAAAATTTAAAACTAATTTTGAATTTGACGCCAAAACGCTCGCAGGTGTCATGGCGCATTTTTGACGTCACGCCTATGTAAAGACTCCAATAAAGACAACAATAAATCCTTGTTCCATCGCAAACGTTTCTCGGTTTTAGTTTTGGTAACACAAAACTGAGCAAATTGATAATTTAAAACCACAAAATAATTTATAAACAAAGCAGATATTAATGAAACAAAAATGATGTTTACTTAGGCGTGACGTCATTCACTGTGATTGGTGTTTTATCGAACACGGCGGATTGCTGTATTTTGTGTTTTTATTTTAACAAAAATTATATTAACCTTGCTTTTAATATAAAAATAAATACATTTTTTAGAATCTTCTTACCCTATGTATTTCATTATTTAAAATTTCATAATTTCAGTGATACTTTGTTACTGGCATCATGCCTATTCAATATACAGTAAGCGCTCAATAAAAAGCCAAGTGCGTGTTAGGCACGCACATGATAGGGTTCCGTAGCCATTCTCTCTAGTATTATCTTTTGACATTAACTATATATTTTTTTTAAATTCGACAGTGTTCGTTATAATTTTTATTGGAAAGTACTGACTAGTAGCTATATTTTGGAATTACAGTCGGGACTCGTTTATTCTAAGTCTCGTTTGTCTGAAATGCCGAGTTTCGTTTATTCGTAATTTTTTCTCCTCCTTCACCTCCCATCATTCTCGAGTCATGGCGTAAACGAACATATTTTTGAAATTTTTCGTAGAATGAATTAGAGCATTTGTATTCATCAATACATATGTACAATACAATACAATATGTACAATATTTGAGGTTAGGTCAGATAGAATACATAGGGGAATGGCGGCTAATACCGTACTCCTTGACCAAACAACGTTGGCGCGAGAATTGAAGTCACCACGAAGTTATAAATGTATAATAGAATATCAATTACAAAAAACACCTTCATTTATTCTTGATTTTGTATTTTTTGATATTTTAACAACACATACAATCAAAGAAGTACAAATTCGACATTGCAAATCATAGAAAGCTGTCAAAAATCACAGAACGTATTGCCAACTTAAGAATAGTAAAATTTAAATTTTACACTTCTTCCTAATTTTAATTTCATCGTGTTATCGGTCAACGTTTCATCACACATTGCAGTGGACATCTTCAGGGTTCTTCTTTTTCATCTCTTTCTTTTAGAAGAACCCTGAAGATGTTTATTGCAATGTATGACGAAACGTTAGCCGAAAACATAATCAAAATTGACAAAATCTACAAAAATGTCTCGGCAAAAATGTATAAAGTATAAAAAATGTTAAAACATAAATATAAGCGTTATCGGTACGTTGTTTTTGTGGTACATTGTGAGCTTAGGGACCTAGG
Source organism: Sialis fuliginosa (assembly GCA_961205875.1). Taxonomy (NCBI): domain Eukaryota; kingdom Metazoa; phylum Arthropoda; class Insecta; order Megaloptera; family Sialidae; genus Sialis; species Sialis fuliginosa. The sequence goes on along the minus strand of OY540813.1, from coordinate 2,384,395 downwards.
AGCTTGAAGTTTTGTGTTCGCGGGGATAAGACGCCGAGGATTAGAACGGCAGACAGGTACAACACGCTGTGGATTAGCGTGCCCTAAGCACTTAATGCCAATGAGTTTCTTCTACCACCCTCTCTCTCACACTTGTGCTATAACACCGTGTATACATTATCTCTTTGATTACTTTACACCAGACGGTTTGTTTTTACAAATATTTGAGGTTATATTTTTGCTTTTGAGGTAAATTTAAAATACTAGAGGCTAGATTTTTCAAAATGATTATTGTTTACTTATTTATTATTAACAGTTATCTGCGAGATCGTTCCCGTGGAAATTAGGTTAGGTAGAAGCTGACAGACATAAAACCCATGAAGAAGAAAAAGGTTAGGTTATAAATAAATAAAAAATAGAGGTTTTACAAAAACTTTTATTGTTAATCAAAGACAAGCATGTTTCTATTATTAACAATTTAATAAAATAAAAACAATTGAAGATATCTAGTCCGTAGTTTCAGTGACTGTTCTGTACTACAAAATGTTTATTTTCCAGGGGTATTAAAAAACTTTAATTAGTTATTACAGCATAAAAAAGTGTGTTTTCAGCCATTTTCTTTGGTGTAGCAGGTAAACAAATGATTTTTTAATAGAAATTGTAGGGAATTTTATAGCGAATAATTTTATTTGAAACTTTCTTTTGTATATAGTTATTTAGACCGCTATTTAACAAATATCAGAAAATCTGAAGAATTTTGCAATTGAACAAAATCGGAGCAAACTTAGGGTATTATTTTAAACCACACTTGTAACAAATCCTGGAAGTATTAAAACTACCTAAAAATAATCTGTTTTAGCGTCCATAGACTGGACTTTTAATGGGTTAAAAAATGTTTATCCAATCCCGGGAAATGAGCTTTGAAAATAAAGTTGATAATTCAAGAAATTTAAATATATACAATATACATGCATAGAATCTGTACAAATAAAATAAGTGGAAAAAAAACTTTTGGTAACATAGAACTTTGCAACTATAAATCACACAAACATCAGATTTATCTTAAAATGTTTGTTATATAATCTAGTTTTACATTTTAAAATTTCAAATAATTTCAATAAAAATTTACGTAGATACAGCTTTTTAAGTAAAATACATCAAAAAACAATACTTCCAATATATTGACGGCATTTAAAATTCCAGTGTGATAGTTAGCTTACACCCAGAACCCAAGAACCACTCAAATTTCACCACGAAAGCCTCACAAAAGTTTCAAAGATTCTATAACCGAACAATAGTCAAAATCAGTCAATATATAATTCAACAAATTCTAAGACAGTGTACATACAGACACATACCTTCTGAAATAATAATAAGGTTAGGGTGGGGGGGGGGGTATAGTTGTTGCAAAAGTGTGAGAGTATTTTGTAAAGTGTTGGCAGTGCCGTGGGAGTCGCCATCTGTGAGCGCCGACAGAAAGCTTCTCTACTTATTGAGATTAGAGATGGTTCCCCCAGCGTACAAGTTTGCATTCTATCGAATGGTTATTGCTTCAATGATTATCAGCCGATATATACTGTTGTCGTACCTTTTTAGAGTTGTTGTTTTATGGTTATCTTAGTAAATGTTATCAAAATAAAAGTTATTTTTTATTTTATTAGTTAAACGCCAATTATTTAATACAAGTATTTTTTTATGATAAGCATAATTGTTTTATTTAACAAAAAAAACGTATTTTGATAAATTGTCTAATTTGTGGACTTAAGACCTGCAAAACATTAATACTTATCGAAATAAATGATTTCATCGTCATAAGTACTTAATGTAGATATAATTTGCCCTTTACAGCATCCAATTTGATCGTATAGTTTAGGAAATAACTTGAAATAAGTTATATATGGTAAAATATTATTAATAACGCGCTCGGCCGGCATTCGAACTCCCTCGGCTCGTCAATTGTTTATTTTGTTTTCAATAATTAACTTTTAAATCTAAACAGAACAAAAATTATTTGTACTTTTTGTTCTGATTCGTTTTTGTTTGGTTTAGTTATTATTACAACAATAACTAATCGTATTTTTCAAAAATCCTGAACAAGAATTCCCTCTCTGAACCCTTAAAAACTGTAGCTTTAAAATATCTAATTAATAGATATGATTCTGTACCTTTAAACCACCTAATTAATCATTAATACATATTATATATTTTGTTGTAATTGTTCTTGCCATTGTACACCTTTACCTTATTTATATTTTTTAGCGTAATTCGTTTTCTGTATAGGTAACAGAGACACAATTTTCTCTTTGACGATTCTGATTGCACAAACACTGATTATGAAAAGATTAAAAGGGTATATATAAAATATGTTAAATATCTGTTTACCAAAACATAAACAAAATTTTGTAAATTGAGCGCGATTTGTGTTGTTTACAGTTACTTGAAAAAGTCATCTCGGCAAAGAATGGGATTAACTAGTGAACATTTACGTGCGATTATTTTTCATAACTTTCGACGTGGATTATCAAGACAAGAGTGTATCGAAGAACTTAATTCTTTATACGGTGATAAAGCACCATCCTACAGCACTGTAAAAAAACTGGTATAACGAATTCAATCGTGGCCGATGTTCGCTCCAGGACGAATTCCGTTAAGGTCGTCCAAAATCGGTTGTTGTGCCAGAAAACATCGATGCTGTGCGTGAACTGATCAAGCAAGATCGTCATGTGACATACCGTGAGATTGAGTCATCTTTGGGCATTAGTATGACAAGAATCAATAAGATATTGCATGATCATTTGGCCGTAAACAAGATTTGTTCGCGTTGGATCCCGCATAATCTGACAAACGCTTACCTCAATCGGAGTGGAAAAAGTGCTTTGAAAATTGGTTTAAACGCATGCAAAAGTGTATTGATCTTCATGGAGAATATTTTGAAAAACAATAAAACCAATTTCGATGTTCAATTTTTGTTTTTTCATTAATAGGTCAGAAATATAAATATACAATACACCTATACATATATTTCTATTATTTACTTTATGTAACAATATTATATTATAGCCGCTTGGGTTATTATATAACGGTTTGTAGAAATTAGTTGTAAAATTAGGTAATCCTTTTTTGTAGAGAAACCTCGAAAAAGATGTATTGAGTCAGTTGTTAGCACAGAGTCATGAGAAACACAATAATTTATAAAGTGCCGAAGGTGTTAAAATAAATCTAAGAAACAGTGTAGCTACCTTAGCCCTGTAATGCAAGCTAAGGAGAATTAAGGCTCTGTGGTAGTGACCACCATTTCATATTCAAAATAGTGCGAGTTTTGTGTAATCGACATCGTGAAAGATTTTGTATTTAAAATAGTTTTTTTGTATTCGAAATAGTTATGGTTTTTTTGTAATCGCAATAGCACCTTTTCATATTCAAAATAGTGCAAGTTTTGTGTAATAAATATAGTGAAAGATTTTGTATTCGAAATAGTTTTAGTTTTTGTGTAATAGATATAGTACCAGCTTTTGTAAGGACATAGTGTAAGTGTAGTTAAAATTAAATTTATTTATTTAGTATTTATTTATTTAGTGTTTACGTTTCCAACCAATTAAAGGTTAAATGAAATTATTCAAAGTAATTGAACCCCAAAACGTTACATTTAAGAATGTTTGAAGGTACATAAGGGCATAAAAGCAAACAATGTAATTAAATAATTTGTACAATAGTTCCGATTCATCAGATTAAACAATTTGAAATTGTTGCATCTACAAGGTTAACGTAATTATAAACTTTTAATTAGGGTTCTGTGAAACTGAAAATATTTCTAGGCAACACCAAGGGTTATATTAAATCTAAAATTAGTGAAATCCTTTTGGGGATCGTTACGAAGTTACCCCTTTACTTGGTCATCCCCTAAATGTTTAATATTCTTTGTAGTGACTTTACACCGCTGTCTTTTACATAATTTATAAATTAACATTTTCATATTTAATAACCATAATCCTTGGCATTCGTATTTTGGTTAAGTATCAAATGAGGTTATCTTTAATTAACTCAGTAAGATGTACCCTCGTCTAACGAGACTTAATTATATAACGTGTCAAAATAAATTACATTTATATTGTAATGTTTTGTTCAACATAAATTTCTTGCAATCTGTGTTATAGCTCAGATTGTTTTTAATAGAAATTTAGGCCGAAACAAGATTGGCTTTAATTTAGAGGGCTCGAATTTAAAATAAAGTCATGTACTGGCCAAAGCAGTTTACTTAATTTCAAAATTTAATTTTTTTAAGGGGTCTTACCTACTTATCAAGTAAAAAATTTTTTTTTTATCTGGGTGTTTTTTAACAACTAATTTTTTATTTAAAAATACATATCTTATGTACGGTATTATATTTGAGATAACAAAATTTGCAAGCTTACAAGCACTTCCAAATGGCGTGTCAAATTTATCTGACAGTTCTTTAAAGTAAATGCACAGTGCTTCCTCGTGCTAAATTTACCACCGATAAATTGTTGAGATAAATTACCTGGCATTGGTGAATCATTTCATTTTTATACAATTTTACTAATATTAACACCTGATTATTTTTTCGTATATTTTTAATTTTTGAGAATTTCAAAATCTAAATCTAAATTCATACAAACGTCAAAATAACATTTAATATGCCAAAATAAATAAACAAATGACTAATTTTTAAAGCAAATTGAGACACACACAGAAAAACAGACAGACAGACAGACACGGAACAAAAAGTGTTTGTCTTGACCTGAAATGGAAAAATCAATTTAAAATTTTAAAATCGGAGAACAATTTTTTGTCTCATTCTTAAACGATCACAAAGCTTCTCGTATCTTCGATATTACGAGGAAGCAAAATTTACGATTTCTCTTTTTGTCCAGTACTTTCTTAAATTCGTATAGCTTCGTGAATTTTAAACTAGTTACGTAATATTATTTTGTTATATAAAACATATTTGTAGCAATACGTACGATAGAATCTGGCGAGGTCGTAACTCAGCTCTGCACTCGGCCGAAACTCAAACATGCAAATGAATAAAAATGAAGCGGCCGCCCACAGACAATGGACCGAGTATTTGTCCGCTGTCACTGGACATATTTAATAATAAAATACGAGGCGCGACCGTGTCGACATCTATGAATGCTGAGTAGGTACTAACTCATCGTTATTTGCTGCTATAAAAATCATTAGTTATTATACTTTTATATGGTTTTTGACTTACTGATGACGAGAAAGACTTATCCCATTTTTGAAAATTTACAATTTTTTTACTTTCTTATACCATGTATATGAAATATACATTAGTATAAGTAAGTATAGTGAAGCCGATTTTTTTCGAACTCCGGATTTTGACGGAATTATCTATTTTGACCTTCCCTGAATCCATTCTGACTATTTTCGCCATGATGTCTGTGCGTCCGTCTGTCTGTCTGTCTGTAAGCGCTGTAACTCAAATACGACAAATCGTAGAAGGCTGATATTTTATTTTAAAAATAGTATAAAAAATAGCAATCGTACTTTTATTAGAAATTGTTTGACATTTTTCTTTTTATTTTGTTCATGTTTTTTCTCCAATAATGGCAAAGGTAAAACCAGTAATGAGCACGCAGTGATGGACACTTGCTAATGATTACAAAATGATAAGTACTACGACACAAAAGATATAAAAGAAAGAATCGACAAAGAAACAATGGAAAGCAGTTGCTATGATAATATAATAATTAATAAATAAATTATACTAATAATTAGTTTAAATGTCCACCATTTTGATATCTATTGGCCGATTGTCATCAAATGACGCTGTAAGACAGTTAAATGTATATAGATTAATATTCAGAAATGGCAGTAATCAAATATCAACAAATATTTCTAATTCAGTACATTTAATTAAAAATTTGCCATTACTGCAATCCTTGCCAATACTGGTGCCACTACCTTATCTAATTATTTATACAAAACAAATAATTCTGGCTAATTAATAGAAGGTGTAAGAAAATGAATACAATATAAATTATATAAAATAACGTTCTCTTCAACTTTTATAAGAAATTTATTTTTCTCTTATAGATTATTTCAAAGATTATTTTTTTAAACTATATTTTCTAACAGCAAAAATCCTATTTAAATCGGTTCGACAGTTGTCATCTTAATTCCAAATAGATGGAAAGATTGATCATTTTTTACACAAAATAAAAAAATTACATTGTACAAACAGTTGATTATATTTTATGATTTAGTTGCTAGTATTGAATTTTACACGTTAGGTATATGTTTTACCAAATATTAAGAAAAATGAACAACAATTAACACAAAAGCGATGTGAACATGCAACAATAATAATGTAAGACCACAATTGAATTTAATGAACGTAGATAACTCGATTTCGGGAATTGCAAAATTCTCATTAAACCCAGAAGACTGCGAGTGTGTATAGGTGGGTGTGTATAAGGCACACGTATATCTGAATTAGATAAATTAAGAAATAACAGCGTTCTCGTTTCTCAGCGTGGATATCAACAGTTAGCGTGGAAGTTTAAATCAGTGACGTGACATTAGGGTACCGGAATTTTTTATTTTTTTTAGAAAATTTAAGTGTCTACCCGGTTTAATTTATGATTTAGTTGCTTTTTAATTAGCCCATTTAAATGAATAAATAATTTTAATTGATAAATACCTCTTCGGAATTAGTGACATATAAGTTTAACGCAGTCCAGCTTTTTTCACTTGACGCTAGAATTCAAAATTATCACGTGACTATTTTTGACGCTAGAAAAAGCGTCGATCAGAGCCACCCTAACCACTGGGCTAATTGGGCTATAGCCTAGAGGCGCCAGTATTTTGGGGCGCCACGTGGAAAACGCCGAAAAAGAAAATGAGACAAATATTTTATTAATTAATAACCTTTAAAAAGTATACAATAACTGATTGAAAATAAAAATTTTACGTTCACAAAATAATATAATATAATAATAATAATTGTAAATTTAAGTATATTATTCGGCCATAAGTCATAACAATGCCGCATTGTTAATTAAAAAATATATAAAATTAACTCCGCAACACCATATATCTTACTTTATGTTATAAAGAATTTTTTTTTTTAAATGTGTACACATCCTTTGTACAGTGTCGTAACATCAAAGATTCGTCAAATATTTAAAAAGGTGCATAGATATTTGACGAATCTTTGATGTTACGCCACTGTACAAAGGATGTGTACACAGTTTACGAAGCTAAGAAAAACAAGTGATCGACAACACGAAACAGAACTTGCCCCTTAGTTCTATAACAAGCTCCTAAGAAAACTTTGCCCCCGGGCCAAGTGTCAATTCCCATGTCTTCGGATTCTCAAAACAAACGCACCACGTCTTCTTGTTCTTCTTCTTATACTTATACTTCATCTCAGTCTCCTTCCCTATGTATATCTGTAAATTATATTGATTTTATTGTATTTATTTCGTATTATTTTCACAGTATAATTTCATTAAAAGTTATTTCTTGTTTTGTTTATTTTGTGTTCGTAAAACGAAACTATTGGTTTGGTTTAATTTTATTTCAAGATTAGCTATGCCCGCGGCTTCATTCGCGTTTTAAATATAGTAGAATTAAGTACAGTTATTATTGTAATAATAACTTATCAATATCTAAATTACCTAACAAAAACGAATCAGAATAAAAAGTACAAAATTGTATTATTCTGTTAAATATTGAAAACAAAAGGACGCAATTCGCTCTCTCCTGCCCCACGCCTCGACACAGTTCGCGCGAATAATATGTTACCGTATGTATATTTAAAGTTATTTCCTAAATTATAAGACTAAATTGGATGCTGTAAGGGGCAAATTTTATCTACATTAAGTATTTATGACGACGACATCATTTATTTCCATAAGGATTAATGTTTTGTAGATTATAAGTCCACGTAAACAGAACCTTAACATTTTAAATTTTCTTTGTAGCTTTGATATGAAAGTTAGATATATGGTTTTGCGGACTTTATTTCAGATCTTTTGACTCTACACAATTCTTTACTAGATTATTTTGTTCAATATTTAACGTAACAAAAATATCCTATAACCTTACCAGAGAACATATCTATGATTTAAAAAAAAAAACACATAAATTGGGTAAGTGGTTCTCGATCTATAAGCGCACTAACGGACAGACAGACAGAGAGACGTTGAGCTTTATATATATTACAGTATAATTAGGTTTTAATAAGGAAATTACGTTTCTACAATTATCATGTTATGACCTAAGACCATCAAACAATTAGAAGTGTAACTTCATTAGAGTTCATATTATCGAACAATGTCACTGCATGCTTGCATACAATACCTCGGGGAGGGGAGGGGGGTGAGTGGGGGGGGGGGTACTGCAATTACACAGCATGCTTGCGAATCAAATTTATCACATCGCTAATTTCTGATTGGTTCATGTCCTCATGGAACGTCAATTTAACCGTGAATCAATTGTTTTTCCGTCTTGCATTAGATCAAATTTAACATGTATACAAAACTTCGAATAACTATACTCTGTTTACTTAAACTAAAAATATACACCTTAACCACAATAAACAATGCCACTCGACGCGTGTTTCGACTTCACAAGAAGTCATCATCAGGAGCCTAACAGTTCCAGACGATACAGTCTTGGTCAAGCCTTATATTTATACTAAAAGGGCTTATCTTGCTTCAATGATTCTGACCAAGGTCTAGAAGGACTGAAGCTGGGATAGGTCCGGTACCACTATTAAAAATCCTAGTCTTATCCCTCAAGATTTCTAAGCTTTCTACTGCATCCAATTCAGGGGTTATTTTAGTGTGTAGTTGTAGCTTATTTCTGCAGTTTCAAAAATGAAAACTGCAGTTGTAAAAGCTAATTTGTGTAGTTGAAAAATGCAAATAGAAAAAAGTGTAAGTGTAGAGGAAAAAAAGGTCATTGCCTATAATTTGTAAGAGAAAAATATACCAAGTGTAGAGCAAAAAAAGGTATTTGCAGTTGAAACTAATAGTGTATGTATATTTCTGAATATCTAAATAATAAGTCAAAAATAATACCAATTATGTAAAAAAAAACCATGAGAATATTATCGGAAAATATATCCAATACATTTTGTATACATATATAAAGCTGTAAAAGATGGAGTAAAACGAACAAAGGCTTTTAATTGAGATTTTTAATTGACTGCTAAATTAAGAAAAAAATCTTCACTCGAGTATTATTCCACTCTTTTTCTTGTGTCCGTTTTAATTAAAAAATACTTGTTCTAGAAAGATTCTCTTTCAATAAATTAATCAGAACAAAAACAAATTGGAGAATTTCGACGTGGTTTGGTCCCTTTGAGCCCGTATTTTGTCGTTCGGGATAAATGTGCCGACAGATGTTTTATTTTATTTTTTAATTAAATATATAAGGGATGATTTAAAAGGCGTGGACATAACAATGGGGGTTGTTTAGTTATGCAATTTTGAATAAAATTTATGGTATAAGTAAAATTGAAATTGTTTAAAAAAACATCAGTCTTGGATAATACTCCAGTGTTGGACTCTTGTTTAATTAAATGTACTGAATTAGAAATGTTTGTTAATATTTGATTACATACTGTCATTACTGAATCAAAATCTATAGACGCTTCACTGAAAACAGCTTAATTTGGTGACAATCCGCCAATGGGTGGCAAAATGGTGGACATTTAAACTAATTATTAGTGTAATCTATTATATTTATTAATTATTATATTAATTTAATTATTATTTTATAACTTTTGTGTCGTAGTACTTGTCGTTAGCAAGTGTCCATCACTGGGTGCCCATTTCTGGAGAAAAAACATTAATAAAATAAAAGGCTATAATTTAATAAACAAACTTGACTTGCGGACTTCGGTAATTAAGTTGATTTAATAAAGAGGTATTTATTTTATTAGTAAAATGAGATCATGAGAGTTACAAAAAAAAGTCGAAGACTAGTGTCAATAACTTATATGAAAATAAAAATCAGGCACGTATTAAGAAAACTCTCAAAATAATATTAAATTTATAAAAATTCAATACTTTATCTTGATTTTATCACCATGATAATTTTTCAGTAAAAATTAAAACAATCATATTTGCAAGCAATGCAGTCCTTACCCTATTACAACAAGTTAGTAAAGTAATAGGGTAAAATCTTCTATTATTTTTGCTAGAAAATGATACCCTCCCCCTTCTCAACACACCATATATATATAATAAAATTATCCAATCTCATATAAAGTACCAACAAAAAATAATCCTTTCTCTTGAAGTAATCCACGCACTATAGCAAATTGTAATCCTTATAATCATGCGTGTCGCATTTACCCCCCCCCCCCCTCCCCCGCCCTATTTCCCGCCATCACCAAACATAAACTGCGGTTTTCTTGAGACGTGACAAACACCGTACGTCGAATTATTTTCAAACAATTAGATCCTCAGCTGAAAATGAAATGGTGTGTGTGTGAGTGTAAGTGTCTTAAGTGAATGAGTTGCATACATACAAATATTGGTCGATAATTTCGTAGGGACTTTAAAAGTAAATTAGAAAACGTATTTAAAATATTTTATACTAGCGCATTACGATATGTAAAATGAATCTGTTTTCATTTTATATTTACTCAATGAAACCCCAACGACGATCCACAAATTATACACCTAAACCTTCCTCGTGAATCACTCTATCCATTAGTGAAAACCGGAATAAAATCCGTCCAGTATTTACTGAGAAAATCGTGGAGAGAGAGACAGACAAACGCGGCGAGGATCTTTGTTCTATACTACGTATAGATTTTTTACCAATATTCGACGACTTATGCAATCTTTTAGGTAACATGAGGTGAAAATTTGTCATTTTTTTTTTTTTAATTTCACATTGAAATTTTTTCACGCGAAAAGTTCTATTTTTCCTTTGTACTGTTTTAAAAATACTTTTTTTCGATAAATTTATCTATCTATATCATCCATACTATATGAATATTATAAATGTAAAAGTGTCTGTCTGTCTGTTTATTTGTTACCTTTTTATTATTAATTATCACGCGAAAAATAAAATTTTCCTTTGTACTGTTTTAAAAATACTATATGAATATTATAAATACAAAAGTATCTGTCTGTTTCTTACTTTTTTACGGCTAAAGCGATATTGATGAAATTTGGCAGGGAGATAGCTTGCATTCTGAGGATGGACCACGAAAATTGATTAGATAAAAAAATTGATGAGTTTTTTTTGAACGAGCGATAGGTTAGGTTAGTTTAGTGACATCTAACGTGCAGATGCGAAATTAAAAACCTGTTTTATCGACTATCATAATAGAAATCTATATTATCTAACTTGTATTCCACGCGGACGAAGAAGAAACCGCTAGTTTCATATAAATCGATTTATAAGAAAATAAAAATGTACAATATAAAATTATTGGAAAATGTACAAATAAAAGTTTTATCAGAATAAACATTAACAATGCAATTTGGAGAGGTACATAACCTCTAAAAGAAGCAATAATAAATTAACATTAACTAAATCCCAATATGGTATAAAACTGTAATCCATTGTAAAAACAAGCTCGGAAATAAAATGAACAAATAAAACAGAATACATGGAGAAAATCAATTAAAACATTTATTAAAAGGGAAACGGATGTTCCTCTTTATGTATGTGACGTGTGCTTTAGTACTAGAAAAACACTGTCATAAATGTATAAAGAAGGTGCATACAGAGGTGTATTTAAAATATATAGAAATATCACGGGCTCAATTTTTTTTAAGAAAAATTTCTGACATATATGCCATTAGACTTTTTTATACGCTGTAAAGAGTTCTAATTAATTATGTAAAACAATCTTTCAGGGTAAATAATAGAAAAAAATGAATGGGGCATAAGTTATAGATAACAATATACTTGACAATTTATATCTAAAACATTTTTTTCTTATTCACACCGTTTTATAAATAATTCCAAAATTCTAAATTAAAAGAATTTTCAGTTTAGTAACAGTTTAAAAAAATGCATTAAATAAAAGTTATAGAGAATATTATTATCTACTTTTTATGCCTTGTTCACTGCCAGTAATACGTATAAGAAAGTCCCGAGGCACCCATATACACCAATTTGGACGTTTTTTTGTGGTCCCATAAAAATTTCATCAGAATCTAACAATGGACTTCTTAGATATGCCACTCAAAAGGGAAAAAGTAAAAAAAGTAGGTCAATTTTTAAGAAAACCTACTTTCAAAACCTTATTTATTTAATTATTATATACTTTTCAGTGCTTTTTTCTGTCGTTTTTATTTTTAAGTTTTTTTGTGTATTTTCGAGGGGTTGTATAATTCCCCCTTTCCCCCACCCCCAGATCCTCCCCTGCACATGTGTTTTATCTTTTGTAAACATAGCCATGATAACTGTAACATTAAATGCATTAAATAAAAGAAAGCAATTATTTCTGTCACTTAACTACAACACTTTATTGTTCTTCTTTTATTTTTTTTTTGTTTGCCGTAGCGTGTTTTGTTTTTTTTATTGTGTAACATGCGACTAGAAATATAGACTTTCAATTTATCTAACAAACTTCATTTAGCTGATGGGACTTCTTTTTTTAAGTGGAATGTAATGTACTTGAGATCAAATAAACTTTTAATTATTTTAAGAATAAACGATCGTCTGGAAAATACAAGACTATTTTTCATCTTGACAGTTTAAGTGATTCTTTAAATTAGTTAATAATTTCCAGATCATCTTAAATTACTAATCAAAAACTACTTTGTGTTGGCCGTATTTGAATATCGATCGAATTTTTTAACGTAACTAAGTTTATAAGTAATTTATTTTAAATTAGTTATTAATTTGTCTATTTATTTAATATTGATAAATTAACAAATAAGTTGAATAGTTAATATCTCAGCTTGGCGCGATCCTACAGACTCCAACTTTTTTTTTAATATAGCCTACATCATTAACTTTAAGACTATCAAATGCCCTAAGACCGCCAAGACTCCCTTCCCCTGTTGTTAACAAACTAAAGTTGATAAATTAACAAATAAGTTAGATAATCAACCTTTAACTCTTGCCTTTAAATTTAAATACCTTATTTTATTAAAGGTTTTCTGGGTTGTTAAATAAGGATTTGTTAGTTAGCAGCTATCGATTTTTCTAAGATTTAAAAAAAAAACATTGTTTATATTTAGCAATATTTTTTGTTAAATAAATAAAAGATCGACAAAAAATTTGAAGATTAAAAAAAAATTTACTCAAAAATTACAGCCTGTACACTGATTTGAACCAAAAAGTTACTTATGCCCCATTGTGCGCCGGGTGGTCGCTCTGGTTCGTCCACCCCCCCCCCCCTAAATCCTGACTCCTGACAGTTCTCTTTAAGTTTCATGAAGTGTTTGACAATATTCGCGCAAGTGCTTGCTAGCTCCTTTATAATACCGGACATAAGTTTAAAATTTCGTGTTTATAAGGTGAGACTTACGTATGGGTTGTAGAGCGTTCACAGACAGACACACAGACGTCATTGAGATAATAGTTGTACGAATTGAGGGACCTTCAAAACGTGTAACTGTACATTTCATGTATGTATAAAAAAGTTAAATAATCATACATCAAACTTACGGTAACGAAAATTTGTATTAATAAATTCGAGAATACGATAAAGACAAATGAATATACATTTTTGTAAAAAAGCGCACCTTGTAGAACCAATGCATGCGTATTTCTTGGCTTTACGATGTCTTTATATATAAAAAATGTCAAAATCTTTATTGGAGAGGGTATTCGGGACACGTACCGCCCTCGCAACACTACAATGTGTTTATTTACATACTTGTAACCACCGGAGTTTCTGCTCTCCCCCCCCCCCCCCACACATGTACCCCCTGTACCCCTTCCCTGCACTGTTTTATCGCTCGCGTACGTGGGTAAAGCAGGGGTGACCGATCATTCAACAACAAAACAAATTCTTCAAAAGGTTTTGAATTAATTATGTATTTAATTAGTTATGTAATTGGATTATCATCGATTTGATTGTCAAAATATAGAGTCAACTTTGACAGTTAACGATACAAATTCATACATTAATTTTTTTCTACTAGATGCGCTTATGAATAACCATTACGTCATTTGAACTGTACGATACAAATGAAAAAAACTCTAATTTGAGAAAAAGTGAAACAGGTCTCTAATAGAAAATATTTCTCGAAAAATTAAAAGAAAAGCTACAAAGGCAACATTGATTTATCTTCTTTGTGGTATATCAATGTGAAATTGTAACTTTAATTAATATCTGAGCTATACAAAAAGTTAAGTGCAAAGAATTAAAATTTAATTCACACGTTTTGATATCGACTAATAGGGAAATCTGTATGGGTGACACATCACTTATTAGGCGATTAATATTTTCAGGTCGCTTTAACAAACATTTAATGATGATGCCAGTTTTTATAATTCTCCTATAAACAAATTAGTTTTTTAGTTGCTAGCTTGTTTCACTTCACCCCATTTTTTGGTGTTTCATATTAACACCTTTCGACCCTACAGAAAAAAAATTATAAAAACTTTCTAATAACAGCATATACATATATTTGAAATAAACTTATAATAAATCTCAAAATATTTTTTATTGTTTAGTTTTTGTAAAAAAAATGCCATAACAGGCATTTCAAAATGCACCAATCACACATCGTTAAATTTGTCCAAAGGTTACTACAACATTTCTAATTGCTCTCATGTTAAATTTCCTATGTCTTAATCAACTTTGAATACATTGTATGTATATCAAAATTCATTAATTATCAAAAAAAAAAACAAGATAGATTTTAAAATGTTGTAGTTTTGGCAACCCTGTATTGTAGAGAATAAAAATATTGCATTTCTGAATCAAAGCCAGCGTCTGATCTACGAATATTTCACCGAAAAAATATTTCCGTATAAAGAATATCTTGTGTAGCGGTGAATTCTTCCTCTGTTTGTGTACCGCGTCATATCTGCGTTGTAAGACGCCAAAGATAAGCGGATATTTATTCAAACGTTTGTGTTATTTGTGCGCGAGTATACGCATTCGCTAGGTTCGCTAACTTTACAAGATATTCTAACATACATAGGTATATCGTATATTAATACATTTAAAACATGGCTCGTTTTCAACTTCAAATTTCGACGTGTTCTTAATTTTTCTTTCTGTACTGTTTTCTAAATTAATCTAAGGTAGTGGCACCAGTCTTGGCAAATTTTTAATTAAATGTACTTGTGTTGATATTTGAGTACTACCATTTCTGAATATTAATCTATATACATTTAACTGTCTTACAGCGTGATTTGATGACAATCGGCCAATAGGTGTCAAAATGGTGGACATTTAAACTAATTATTAGTATAATTTATTTATTAATTATAGCAACTGCTTTACATTGTTTTAAATTTGACGATTCTTTCTTTTATATCTTTTGTGTCGTAGTACTTATCATTAGCAAGTGCCCATCACTGCGTGCTCATTACTGGTTTTACTTTGTCCATTACTGGAGATGAAACATAAACTATAATTTAAAAAACAAACTATATTTGCGAACTTTGGTAATTAAATTGATTAAATAAAGTGTTACTTGTTTTATTAGTAACATGAGTTCATGAGAATTACAAAAAAAAACAAGCCCTCCTTGCTCTTATAGCGGCCATAACAGGTACCTTTATCTTACACGAACACTGTTTATTTTCAGTATTACGTATAAGAAAATCCCGTGGCACCTATGATAGATATTTTTCTAAAACGCACAGTTTAAAAAAATAATTCGAAAATATAAAAAAAAAATTATACAGGAGTAACCCATTCGTTACTAGTTTATTTAATGACGCTCTTCAAAAATATGCAGTGAACATCTACTGCATACAAGTAGATTGAAATTACATGTTTATAAGTTTCACCGTTTTGGTTCTAGATCGTTCACAGACAGACACACACGCAGATAGACGTCATTAAGATAATTTTAAGAGACCCTTGAAACTTGTAATTTTGTTGACATCTCGAGTATTTTACAGTACATCTTTCTGTATCTATCTCTGTCTGTCTGTTTGTTTGTTACCTTTTCACGGCTAAACTGCTGAACCGATCTTGATGAAATTTGGCAGGAAGATAGTTTGCAACTAGGATTTTGTATCCCGAAAAATGTATTAGATAAAAAACATGGGAGTGTGACATTTATACTTTTTTGGCGTAGACATCTAGCGTGCAAATATGAAACTAGAAACCTTTTTTATCGACTATCATAACAGAAATCTGCATTACCACGCAGATGAAGTCGCGGATAACAGTTAATAGTAAACAATAAAATAAACTAAAGTGCTATTAATTAGTCTAATGATATAGTTATTATGAGGAAAGACAAGTGCTTGTATTGGAAATAAGTTTTAATTGGCCATCGAGTTAATTACAATTGTAAATTCTTACAAATAATCAAAACACCGAGAACATTTGTTTCTTACTAACTTAATTACAGCTGCTATTTTCATTAACTAATTAATATACAAAGTGAACTTTTAATTGACAAAATGCAAATTCTTTTAAACAAAGTTCAACATTAACTTCTTGTTCATACTTTTACAAGAAAAAATAATTAAACATTTATTAATACAAAAGAACAATGTGGAAACTCAAACTCATATTTGAATGTTGATTTTTTGTTTCTGAACAAGATTTTTAAAGTTCAGAAGTTGAAGTAGTTATACAGTGTATTCCAAGCTGATTTTAAACCATAGGTTTAACATGGGGACAATTAGCCTTTGGTCAAATTTAACGATGTGTGATTGGTGTATTTTGAAATGCCGCCTCGAAACTAACTGAAAATTTTTAAATTAATCAACAGTATTTTGTTTTCAACTTCAATAAAGATTAAAATACTTTGATGAAATTAAAGTAAGCATCCTAGATAAAATTATAATAATATTTTTTGGCAGATATAAATTTGAAAACAAAATACTAATGACACTTTTACTAAATTTTGTGGCGGCATTTCAAAATGCACCAATGATACACCTTTAAATTCGATCAAAGGCTACTACAACACTTCTAATTGTCCCCATGTTAAATTTCCTATGGCTTAATCAACTTGGAATACACTGTATATATTTTGTTGATGTAAAGAAATGCCTATTTTATTTATACATTATTTTTGAAGTTATACTTCTTTAAACACGTTCAGGGTGAAATTTCAACGTCAACTGACCCTGCTTCCCCCCCCCCTCTAGAGATCCAATTTTTATGATTATTTCAATTCTTTCTTAAATAAAAAAATTGTAGACATATTTTAACGAAAAGTTTTTTTTAATATATTTTACAACGGCGTTAAAATATAAGATAAAATGACTCGATCTCGAGATTGTTTAATAAAAATGCACGTTTTAAACTTTCAGTGTTTACGTTTTGACTATTTTACGAGCATGTTTTTGTGCATTTTATGGTTACGATAACTCTGAAACCTATAAAAATTCTACTAAAAAAAATCGACATCTGATTAAAATTTTAGTGGGAATCGGTCAATCGGAACAGGGTTCATCCTTGTTTGTATTTTATATGGATTATAAAATCAGACAACATTAAAAAGAAATCTAATCTTGTATTCTACATACTATATAGTTAAACTCGAGCCTAGCTGAGATATAAAAATGTTAAGTATACACAGAAACACTTACATATTTCAGGAATATAAAATTCTTTGATGTTTATTATGGTTGTACTTGTAAAAGTATGCTTTTATAGTACTTACACAAGTATGACGCGAAGTTCTGCTATCAAATATAAATTTCAACTGTACTTTTTTTTATGTAGTTTGTTTTTAAACAAAATTAACTTTATAAACTAAAATTTTCTGATCGATGGGGTTATTTTTCTTGTGACAGGGTGATAGAGCGTATTCCTGCCATGGTCAGAATGTATTTTATTTTAAGGTACTGGCACCAGTCTTGGATCATACCCCAGTGTTGGACACTTGTTTACTTAAAAGTAATAAATTAGAAATATTTGTTGCTTAATTTGCTTAATTTGTTGACAATGGGTGTCAAAATGGTGGACACTTAAACTAATTATTAGTGTAATCTATTTATTAATTATTATATTATCATAGTATCAGCTTTACATTGTTTCAAATACAGTTATTTATTTTATAACTTTCGTGTCATAGTTCTAATCATTAGTAAGTGTCCATTACTGGAGAAAAAACATAAACAAAAAATAAAGGTTTTAATTTAAAAACCAATATTTGCGGACATTGGTAATTAAATTGATTTATTAAAGAGGTACTTGTTTTATTAGTAACTTGAGTTCATGAGAATTACAAAAATGAAGTTTGTCAATCCCAAAAAAACAGTATATCTTACTCTTAAAGTGGCCAAGACTGGTGCCAGTAGCTTGGATTGTTTCACATTCTAGGATCACAGGAGTAGGTCTGTACATTACAGACAAAAACTATGGTAGATTTTATTGATACAAATGCTGATTTTGTAAGTTAATCAAGGAGTAACATAATCATCCGTTAAAAAAAATGCTTTTTCTGTAAATTCTAAGTGGTTAAAAATGGCGCCTGTGTATCAGCTGTTCAATTTGACAAGTTTTGATACGATACATTTAATAAACGAATATTATAGAAAAATATGGAATTCAAGTTTAAACAAAATTTTCTTAGAATTAATCGTAGAATTCAAAAATGTAAAAATATACATTGAATGCTGTAGATTAAAAATATGTTTTTATGGTATATTGTTTATTTGAATTTCTTTAAAATGATTCAGAGTGTGAAAAATATTTAGGTATTCCAGTAATTTCGAAGAACCTTATTTATTATATAATTCTTTAAAAAGTAACATTACAGCCACGTGATCTTTGATGTTCATTTTAATTTCAAAATTCCAGGTAATTCTTTGACACATTTACAATAAATATAGCATTTAAATTATCAAAAATATCTCTAAATATGACACTAATACCTCCTCCCCCCCTTACTCATTCATTTATGTTATTACATTTTTTTATTGATGTCATATTTTACAACAATTTTTTATAAAATATAAGAATTAAATTAATTTCTTTTTTTTTTAATTGAGCCCTTGTTAATAAACATTTTTCCGACCTCTGTTTTACATTGCTTAGTGAGTTATTAGCACTAACGTGCATATTAATTTTTTTTTTTTTATTTCAAGTAGAAATAAAAATATAAAAGAGCAAAAAAATGTCACTATAATTTGGTGTAGAGCAAAAAAGAATTGAATTATTTTTTTTAAATAACCCCTGGATGTCATTTTTATAAAAATTTTCTCTAAAAAGGAAAAATAAATCAACTCCTTTTTTGGATTGAACCCTTGTAAATAAACATTTTGTTAGTCTCTGTATTACATTGTTTAGTCAATTTACTACTCCTTATTAGTATTAACGTATATATTAATTTGCAGGAGCTATTTTTACCACCCCTGGATGTCATTTTTTTTAAATTTTCTCTAAAAAGGAAAAATTAAATAAACTCCTTTTTTGGGTTGAACCCTTGTAAATAAACATTTTGTTTGTCTCTGTATTACATTGTTTAGTCAATTTACTACTCCATATTAGTATTAACGTATATATTAATTTGCAGGAGCTATTTTCACCGAGGAGCAAAAGGACAGCAGCTCGGAGCTAGCATTCAAATACGCTGTATATAAGATCAACAAGGATAAAGACCTTCTGCCCAATACAACGCTTGTATACGATATACAGTACGTACCAAAGGACGATAGTTTCCGTACTTCAAAGAAAGGTGAGTTAAATTATTGGTTATTATTGATAACGTGTGAAATTGGAACATTCTATTAGGGAAATTATATTTATTGTTATATTAAATTATATTATCTGTTTAAAATGCGAAAGACGGGGTTGATTGAACATTACGTTCATTAGATACAGAGTGTTTACAAAATCCTTGTAAAAAAAAACTTTGGGCCCTTGGTTGAGGGTTTTCCGGAACAAACTTTGGGAGTTTTCAGGAAATATACATCTGGGCATGTTTCATTTCCTGGGCTATTAGTAAACTAACTTGATAAGATGTTACCTCAATATTAATTTTCATTTCGTATTTTTTTCCTTTATGAAATGGGTTTTTATAAATTTACTTATTAATAATAAATACTATTATTAAATAATGGCAGAAATCCTTGAAAAGAGCCTTGGATTCAACTATATAAGTTATTAGTCCAATCAGACCAAAATGATTTTTGATAGAAACGTTCTACTAGTGTCCCTGATCATCCCACAAAAAATCCGAGCTGATCCGAGTTGTGCTACCGCCGCCATCTTGAAAAAATGGCGGAGGGGTTACATTTTTAATAGTTTTTCGCATTTTTCTCTGAAACTGTTCATTTTACGAATATGGTGTAAAGGACTTTTTTGTAGAGCATAAAATTTTCTTTATGTAATTTAAATAAGTCCAAGGTCGTTAATACCGATTTAATAAAAACACAAGAAGAATCGGTTCTTTTAAATCATAGAAAATGGAGAAAATAATTTTTTGCATTTTTTTTTCAATTTTACCTGTCTCTCGATGTTACTACGATAATTTTATATATAAACTTAGTGAAATATCATATGTTTGTGCGTATAATAAGACTATATTAATTCATGCGAATTTTGATAAAATACAAAGTAAGTATCGATTACTAGCGACTTCTTTCGAAGGAATTTGTTTTTTGTTTTTAATTTTTCGGGATACGAAGTATCCTATGTCCTTCCTTAGGATGCAAGCTATCTCCCTGCCAAATTTCATCAAGATCGGTTTAGCCGTTTAGCCGTGAGAAGATAACAAACAAACAGAGAGATCTATTAATGTTTTAAATAAACCCTTCGCCGATTTTTTTAAAGCACGCTGTATTTTTTATGACGTCGTTTTTATTCTTTTTATCTACATACATGTAAAATATCATGGTGTGTTGTGTGGTTATGTAACATTAGAGTAGGTAATATTCAGTTCATTACATAACATTAGCCGTATTGCACTTGACCAAAATGTCGCTGTTTTAACAGATAATTGCTTTTTGCAAATTGCATTGTTCAGGGTGTGTGTCATAACCCCGATAGTTTTCAATCCCGATTATTTTAAAGCAATGCTAAAATTTTCAAAAATAATTAATTACAAATTATTTTTTTACAAGTTTTTTTTAAAGTCAAGTCTATCTGTTTGTTTGTCTGTACACTAAATAGTTTTCCCTCAAAAGATTCTGATCCGAAAAAAATATTAATTTTATTAATTCTCACCTAAATTTTGTTTTATAATATTTTATTATAATCCCAAAATTTATATTAAATTATTATAAACTTTCGGAATTCGAGATATAAATTGTCGAGATCAAAACTGTCGAGATATAAAATGTAGAGATTATAAACTGTCGAGATTAATACTTTCACGACATAAAATTTCAAGATTAAAACTAACAATTGTCGAGTTATAAAATGTCGATATTATAAACATTCGAAATTCGAGATATAAATTGTCGAGATCAAAACTGTCGAGATATAAAATATAGAGATTATAAACTGTCGAGATTAAAACTAACAATTGTCGAAATATAAAATGTCGAGATTAAAATAGTCGAGATATAAACTGTCGAGATTGCAAACAGCACAGTATTGTTTGAGTTATTTAGTTGTTAATGTAACCGCAGTGACGCCAACTCAATAGGTATTATTAGGGATATGAGAGGACAGAGGGGCCGAGTGTCAAAATCAGTATTCATAATTACATATGTGTTGTATAATTATTATTTATAGCACTTTCCCTCCATATGTGCTCGCTCTGGAACCTAGGGGATGAGATTAATAAACTTTGCTTATGTCTGCTGAGGACACGTCACCAGTTCAGTGACCGGAAGTCACTAGATTTATATATTTAGGAAAATAATGTACAGGGTGTTAAAAATTCAATTACGGTACATACGGAAATCAATGTTTTTTCAGATACATGCAAATCTTTGTTTAACTCTTATTTGCAGCCCCCTGTCGTACAAATGCGAAACAAAACCTGTTTTATCAACTATCATACAGAAATCTGCATTATCGATATGTATTATTTACCTAACCTAACTTCATAGTGTTGATCATTTTTTGATTTAGAGGGGGTCAAAACTGATGGAAAATTCATATATTTTTCGTATTTTTTTATGTTAATGTTCACTAGATAAATTTTATTTAATTATTTAGTAAGTGTGTTTGATTTTTTAACCTCCCGATATATTTGAATTTTATTATTCTTCAAAAACAACAAAATTTATGTTTTCAATCAATTAAATTTGATATCCCACATAAAGCACACGTGTATTATTTATAAAACACATAAAAATGTCACATGAACATTCTTCTATATAAATTTTGACAGGATATATCAATAAATAATCCTTAACAAATGGGCATTAAATAACAGTAGTCATGAATTGTATACATACATAATACATATGAATGAAAATGTCGATATTTAAAGCTTTATATTATCATCATCAAATGATAGTATGCGGGGGAGGGGGCAAGGGGAGGGGTGGCCCATAAATAATTTATTTTGTGTATTGTCTATCGACACTGGACCGCGGGTAATAAATTTAACTCTTGCCTTCTGAAGCGAACAGAGCTTTTAACCAGTAATACCATAATGAGTCTTTTCCTGAACATATAAATCATTAACTCTTGACCGAAATACTTGGAGAAAGGTCACGGGGTTAATGTTTTTTTTTTGTTATTTTGAAAATGTTATTTTTATATGACTTGATTCGTAAAAAGTTTATTTAAAAAATGTAAGCTGGTGGAAAGATATCGTCCGGTAATTCTTTTGCGTAAACTTTGTGGTAATTTATTTCTAGATGAGGTGTGAGGTCTTGAAGTTAAACAAGATAGTAGTTTACTTAGAATTTATTTAGTAATTTTACCCTTTGGACGCGCAACACGAAAAAAAACAATAAAAAATGCAGTTTTGCCACCAAAAATAAAATGTTTATAACAACAGACAAAAACTATGGTTATGACTTATCAAATACAAATCCCCTAACCATAAAAATTGTAAGAGTTTAGACTTACACGTGTTTCAATAGCAATGCTATCATCATCAGAGTCCTAAAGATACTATCTTAAATCTAAATAACTATGACTATTTATATACCTTAGAAATTACTGAACCAGAACTTATCCTGGAACGGTAATCGTTGACCGTATTGGTTTGATTCATTACTTTAATAAGGTTGGACCATAGGGGTCCATTGTCGGAGTTAAATATTTTACCCTTATTTTTGAAAATCTCCATACTTTCATAGCAATCTAAATCTTTACTGTTAGAAACCGCTTTCAAGAGATTAAGATCCTGAATTTTTTGTTTTACATCGACTATATTTTCTTTAAATCTTACATTGATGGCTCTTCTACTTTGACCAATGTAACATTTATCACAATCTTTACAATTTATTTTGTAGATTCCTGATTTGTCCGTAGGTTCATCCTTATGATCTGCAAAAAAGTAATCCTTATCAAAATAAATGATTCGAGTACTCAATGACTATCATAACAGAAATATGTGTTATCTACACCTAACCTAACTTGTTGTCTGTGTGTCTGTGAACACTGTAACTCAAAAACAACAAAACATTGAAATAATCTCGAAAGAAAAGTATATAAAAAACTTACAAACATTAAATTTTTCTAATTATTTTCAAAACTATTGATATTAGAAAAAAATATTTTTTATAAAACTTGTAGATCATATTCCATTCTACAATTTATGTTCAATCAATTTTCCGATTTAACAAACGGTTTATAAGATATTCAGTTTTATATACGTATATAAAAAAAAGTGAACGAATATTTAAATATAGATTAACCATGAGACACCCCTGTAGAAAAACAATTTACTTTTATTATAAAGCGTCGACAGCGCTCCAGCTATCAGATATAACGAGCTATTATGTGTACAGCGTGTGTGTTACATCGTTAGACCGTAATAATCGGATTAAAAACTATCGTCCGCGTGTGTAGCTCTACGTCTTCTTACAGAATTAATGCAAGCCGATCAAAAGACACTGAGAGAGGATTACTCTAATGTAATTTGTTACCGCTACATCGTATAAAAATGTACCTAACGTATAAAGTTACATTTCTTTTTTAATTACTATTTTGTATTGGCTTCGTATCGAATAGATTAAATATCGGTATGGAGAACCATACATGACTTCCATGTTCATTCTATCTTTTTAAATAATTTTTAAATATAATTTTTTTTTTTATATTTTATGAATATAATCTACTACTATGAATATAAATTTCGTAATACATAAAAAATATATATACTTACGACGCGACGCACAGTGTAAGATTTTGCAAATCTAACAGGACAAAATATAAAAAAAAAACTATCTTAAATTTAACTTATAATATCTTAGAATCGAAGATAATGAACTAGACAAAACATTTACCAAGTATAATAATAATAGGCGCCAGGCTTTTTAAGCCAGACGCTTTACAATTACCGGTTTATACCTGTTCTGTTCAAAAGGTATGGTCAGTAGTATCTACACGCTCGGTTGAAAAGGACGTTATTGTGAAAATAAACATTTGTGATCAGTTTTTGTGCAATGGATATTTCCCAACAAGGTATGTAGTTTATTTATTAATACGATATAATATGCTTGAGTTAATTATTTTGTATAAATTTTCGATTAATTTCAATAAGAAAATAGTAAGTTTTTATTTTTAAAATATTGATTTTCTTTGATTGCCAAAAATTTTGTATGCCTTTGTATGCTCTGATTTTGTACTTATTTCATTCAAAATATTATATAGAAGAAGTAGGATTAATGTTTTCGTGCAGATATTTGCAGTTTTTCAAACTATTTATTTTTTAACAGGTGCGATACTAACTTTGACAAAAAGAGAACTATTTGAAAAATTGAAAAATGATGATGATAACTCTCAAACGTCTGAAGCAAAGCCTGAAAATATAATTCTGGATTATGTTAGAGCCAAATTCAATCTTCAGCACTGTTCTCAGCCAATGCTTCAAGAACTGAATCGTGTCATTCACTCATTTATGACGAATTTCAATAAAAGGTGGCGATCGTGTCATCGCAGTAAGAAAGACTTTTTAAATAAGCACGAGGAATGGTTGAATACCAGTATATCTATACAAAATATTGATATACCGACTACAAGTGGATCACAAAGTGTGCGAAAACCTGGTCGACCAAAAAAAGACTTCGATTTAAGTGGATTAAAATCGAAATCGAGGAAGGTTAAATCTTTAGTTACGGGAAGTACTTTAACCGAGTTGACTCATGCAACCAATATAAAGCTAAGGCAGTCAGGTAAAAGGAATGCTGCTTCTATGCTCGGGAAATTAGTTTCGAGTCCGAAAAGAGCGACCAAAATAAAAAAAGCTGTTCAAAAAGCAGATAAACAAAGAAATATACCAAAGTATTCGCCTGAAGAAGCATTGGCCTTAATACATGGAGCGAAATTGAGCCAGCGAAGATACAATATTATAAGAAAATCAGCCAAAGCAAAAGGGCTTAATATTTACCCAGCCTATGAACAAATAAAAAATGCCAAAACATTATGTTATCCACCCAATGAAGATTGTATAATCAATTAATCAATGGCTGAAGTAAAGTTACAGTCAATTGTTGACTTGACTATAAAAAGACTAAGTTTAGTTCAAAATGAAGTTTTGGATAGAATTATTGTTGATGGAGTATTAAAAATAAGAAACATAACAATAATTTTTAAATGGGGGTGTGATGGTAGTGGTGGACAAAGTCGTTACAAACAACAAGCCGACACGGAGAATTTTGAAGACGCAAATGTTTTGACAACATCATTAGTGCCTTTACAAATATTCGGGTTCAATGAAATAAATAACAGGGTTATATTATGGCAGAACCCCCGACCGTCATCGACGTCATATTGCAGGCCTATTAAATTTATATTTGCAAAGGAGACTGAGCAGCTAGTATTAGAAGAATTTAAAAGTGTCCGTGATCAAATTGCAACAATTTCACCGACAATTGTTGAGTTTAACGGTACTGTGATCGAAGTAGCTCACATATTTGAAGAAACCATGGTCGATGGCAAAGTTTGCAACATTTTGGCATCCAATAAGGCCACTCAAAAATGTTATATTTGTCAAGCGACTCCTAAAGACATGAATAACTTAGAACTTATAAGAAAACGAAAAAGCGATGCTGAGAACTTTTCTTGGGGCTTATCTACACTGCATGCCCAGATAAGATTAATGGAGTGTATTTTACACATATCCTATCGGTTAAACGTGCAGAAATGGCAATGTCGCACGGCAGAAGAAAAAGAAAGCGTTGCGGCCAGAAAAAAACACATAATAGACCAGTTTAGGTCAAAAACAGGCTTATTATTAGACACGCTCAAACAAGGAGGTGGAAACACCAATGATGGGAATAGTGCAAGGAAATTTTTTAAGAACCCTACAATAACTGCTGAAATAACAGGTGTAAATAAAATTCTTATTGAAAGGTTTTACGTTATACTACGGACATTGACATCAGGATATGAGATTAACATAGATACATTTAAATCATATTGTGACGAAACCGCAGATTTATACATATCATTGTACCACTGGTACCCAATGCCCGTTACTCTTCATAAGATATTGCTACATGGGCCAGAAGTAATACAAAACTTTCTTCTTCCTATTGGACAAATGTCTGAAGAAGCGCAGGAGTCTCGACATAAAGAATTTAGAAAATTCCGGCTCGAATATTCACGAAAAGTGTCAATAAAGTTGACAAATACGGACATTCTGCACAATTTGCTGATAAGCTCCGACCCTGTTATAACGTCTTTGAAGAAAGTCGAGAAGACAAAAGCATTACCAATTGATCCGGCTGTTTTGAAATTAATACAGCCACCAAATATTAGTGTAATAACAGAAGGACAGCAACAAAATGATAGTGATCATAATACTAGTGATTCAGATGATACAACTGACAGTGAATATAATTGATATAAATAAATACAGAAATTATGTAAATTATATATTTTTATAATCTATTTTTATTTACAAATATATACATAATGAAATTTAATCGAATTGTTTGTTTTAATAATTTTGTCCCGCTAGATTTTCAAAATCGCACACTGTGCGACGGTTACAGCAGTTTGTTTAATGTCCAAAACATAATACACATTCGTAGAACAACTAATTTGACAATCTTAATTTAGTTGCATTTGTTTCCAAGGCAACATGAATTAATGACGTATTAATTAGTATTTAAAATTCAAATTTTAAGTGTGTTTTTTACCCCTTTAATGGCTGTTTGGGCACGTACAAATAATAAATGTCCCTTAGATTCAAATGAACTGCAAATGTACCAAATCTTATCAATATTAGTGAGATAATACTCGCAATGTTCACTCTTTAGACGAAAATAGTTACAAAATTTCGAATATTTCTAAAACCCTTAATACGATTAGCACCAAAATCAATAGGTCTGGAGTACTCACTAAGACAAACATTTTCCCCAAAAATAATTCAGATCGGTACATTTTTACAGTAGTTATCGTGAACGAAAAAAAAATCTACATCCTGACACACGGACACACAGACACACGCACAGCCGCCATGCGGAAATTAACTTTTCTTTACGTTTTAAAGTAAGTACAATCAGAATTTGTCATTTTCTCGGAAACGATTTTTCGATGGTATTACAATACTTCCATTTCTTTCAGAACATGGAAGTAAAAAGAAGTCTCATATTTGACGACATATTACTCCTGAACCTTCATACAATCCTGCCGTAAATAAATTTTAATATATCCTTATCTAATTCTAAGGTCTTTGACTTTCTAACTGTAAAGGTTTCATCAAAATCGGTTCAATACTGTTTGTTACCTTTTCACGGTTAAACCGCTAAACCGATCTTGATAAAATTTGGCACGGAGATAGCTTGCATCCTGAGGAAGGCCATAGGCTATTTTTTGATTGGATAAAAAATGGGTGTGTGACATTTGTACGCGCGACCTCTTTTATCAACTATCATAAAAGAAATCTGTATTACCTAACCATCTTCTTCTTCTTCATACCTAACTTAAATTCCACGCAAATAAAGTCGCAGTTGCCTATAAAATTGCATAAAGATTTTTTAATCTTTGTCATTTTTATTTCTAAATAATTATACAAACTGAAACCATTATAAAACATTCTCAGATAATAATAATAAATAATATCATTATGGCAAATCGTTTCTTGAGAGTATCGGAAGTCGAGGCCCTACTGTACAACTATCTCAAACTTTATGGAATAAATCAGCTAGATTTAGATGATACAAAAATACATTAATGTATTCCACTCCATTAACTACATCGTAAATTCCTCTTCCATTTACAATGTTCTTATTAAAATAACCAATATCTAGTGTGCGTGACTTTTGGCCAAACGTCAATGTAACACTTGTCAACTGTTTATCCGGCTGTCACGCGTTTTGATTTTCATTTCCAAAGACACAGAATTGTCCCAGCTAGCGATCGATCGTTCGCTCGACGAGTTGGTGGTAATTTGATCTAGACACCGCTGATCCGTGTCGGCCAATGATTGATGCAATAACTCTCACGTTCTAAACACGCCATTGGTTCGTTCAAATGCGTAAACAAATAAAACAAAACACGATTGTTGTGTGGTGCATTTGATTGTGTTTTTTATTCTTTGTGGTTTTATTTTAATTGTTTGAAACGATTTAATGCATTTTGTTGAATGCATTGTAGTGGACAGATTTTTTTTGTAGAAAAAACCGGACAAATGAAACTTGTGAAATTTAGTTCAGTACACAGTGGTAAAAAAATGTTTTTCATAAATATTTCATGTTTAAAGCTTTTAATGTCGTGTTCCACTGGGTGGGCATTTCATAAACTTGATATAACGCGTTGAGATCAGTTTGTGCGCTAGCGTAAATTTATAATCAGTATATCTCGACACTCAGAGCAGCTATCACGTGGGTTTTGGTCTCAAATTATAGATTTCGATTAGATCTACGAGGTTCAAGTAAAAATCAAAACATTTAACCAATTTAAAAGAGTGAAAAAATTCATATTATAAAAAAATAACAAAAACAATTAAATTTTGTATGTCCACGATTGTGTTAGAACTTATTCTCTACGACCTAACGTTTTCAATTTTTTTATTAAAGTTTTTGAAATTGAATAAAAAAATAAAAAGTAAGTTTCATATTTCCACGATTTTGCTTGTAAATATTAATTAATCAATTTGTAAAAAAATAACAGTATGTATGGAAATATACTCTACGCAGTAACGTTTTTAAACTTTTTGATTAAAGTTGTTTGAATTGAATAAAAAAATAAAAAGTAAATAAATTTTGTATTTCCACGATTTCATAAATTTCTTTATTTAAATTAAGTTTACGGTAACATTTTGTGTCATGATGTATAAAAACGTCTTGTGCCGGCCAGGGTAGTTCATTTTTAATTATATTGTTGACACAGTAGTTTATTATCTCCATCGAAGCTAAATTGCTAACGTCTTATTTAGCAATGTAGATGTACAAAAAATATATAAAATATAATACATACAAAAATACAATTTACTACACAAATGTATTGTTAATACAACAATAATAAAAAAAGCTCCAACAATAGTAAAGAAAAGCGACCACGTTTAACCATTAATGATAAAAGCAGAAGGTTTAGTTGTTTTTTCCCTCCACTAATGTACATATAATTGTTTTGTATGAAGAACACATGTTCGCACACAGAATACAACAAAAACAACCACGGTCAATCTTTATTAAGTTGGCAGTTCTGGAGAAAAATGACCCCATGCTGCCAACCTAAAATATCCATTTACCTTGAGTAATAGAATTTTATATTTGGGCAAATAATGAATTTATATGTTTATTTTATACGTGAAATACAAGGTTATGAATCTACTGTATACAGAGTGTCCCAAGACTGTGTTAAAGTTCAATATTTATATATATTTTAAATGTGCTGCTTGTCTATCCTGACAACTTTTGTATTTAAAGTTTTCTTCAATCGTCAATCTGTTGCAGCTGGGAATCTGGGAAGTTAATTCTTACATCAAAGTGTTTGTTCATATTGCGGGAATGTTTATGACCAGAAAAAGTTACTTTTACATCCGGTTACACCGGAAGTAACGTTAATGTAGTCAGTTTGTTGAAAAATAACGACAATAATGTTCCCTCTAGCGTCGGTACAGAAAACTTATTTTACGTAAATATTATAAATAATGTAATTTTTCAATACTCTATAGAGAGATACAGACATAGAGGCTTCTGCGGTGATCTTGATATGGATCTTGGCTTCTGGGTGTAAGCTGCATCAATTTGGTTGTGTTATTGGCCATCATTTCGTCACACATTGCAGTGGACACCTTCAGGTGCAATGTATGACGTAACACGACCAAATTGACGTGGCTGACACCCAGAAGCCAAGATCCACTCTATAGAGAGAGTTTCGATTTTAATTGGCAGTAATATATAATATACAGGTGAGTTATAAGTGTTATTAGTATATTTATAATATTTATAATAATTATATATAATTTTTACATACGAGATAACATAGATTCGACTGGCGGACATTTTTAGGGTTCTGTAGAAAATTAACAACCCTACGGTCTTCCTATTCTCTTATTCATATACCTATTAATATGAAATTTGGTATACAGACGTAAATTGATTGATTTTTTTTTTAATAAATAGTAAACCCCCCTTCACACTGAAAAGTGTACTCAAATATTTTTTCTCTTAACCTCTTTAGATAGATACCTATTCTAAAATAATATAATATAATTAATTTCAAATTCAACAATATTTATAAATAAAACTATGTACAGTCGCCTGCAGAACTCGTCTGGCACCCTAAAGGCTAGAATCGCTTACAACAGATTCCAAATTTAAAGACAAACATCATCGGTTATCTTTTTCTATCAAGCTTAATATATTTAAATACTAAAATTCGGAATATCAAATATTTATTGTCAGAAAATTTACGTATACAATTTTCAATAGATTACATAATAATTTAATTGCACAAATATATATGAGTACTATAAACGAAGAGTAGTTCTTTATCTAGCAAATGAATTTCAAAATATCTTTCTTTGTTTGATACATGGAGAAATGATTTAAATATTATAATTGCACAAATGGGAGGAGCCTACTAAGTTTGTGATAAACGAAAATGAATACAAACTGCAAGACCATTAATGCAGGTGACTGTACATATATACATAGCTGTGTATTTTTTTTTATTTCGTTATTACATACATCTGGAACCAAATATGACGTAACTACGGGGTATGACTGTATTTCCACGAGAAGAGACATTAATGTAATCATGTTGATTTTGATATTATCAATATCAAATTCAACTAACAAGATGATGTTAATATTTATAAACAAAACTATATAGCTCTATAATATTTTGTACGCCCGAGGAAGCGTGGGCTTAAATGGCGTTTGATAGAATGATTAATTGTTTATAGGGTACTGCATGGCATTAATAACATGTAAGTAATTAGTAGTTCTATATTCCATTATAGCGCACAAACTTTGTTATAGTTGTTTAATTTAATATCATATTCTCAATTACGTGCCGGGTTTTGTATAACGTAGTAATTGAGCTTTAAATAGAAATGTGTATCTTTATATCTATAACTTCCGGAAATGGAGATGATATTCAAGTATCTATAGAATCCAGTCTTGAACGTTTTGTTGGGGATTGATTGGCTTATTTTTAGGGTTCCGAAAAAACCCTATTAATCTCACTTTGTCGTCCGTCCGTCCGTCCGTCCGTCCGTCCGTCCTTTTCACTCAAAGCTATTTTATAATAGGCATGATGCCTAATTTTCAAAAACTATTTTATGATGATCTTACGTGTCTCTTATTTCCAAGAAAATGCTTATTTCTGCAGAAAATAAAGGTTTAATCAGAAATATTGACCCTTTTAGTACATTTAATTGTACAGGTGTTCAACACTGGGGTATTGTCCAAGACTGGTGCCAGTACCTTAACATCCCCTGTTTGATGACATAGCACTTTGGAACTATAAACCATGCATTCAAAATTATGCTATACCTAATTTAATGTAAGCTACAATTTTTTAATTAGAATTTTTAGCTTTAACTTTTTTGTAGAACATAAAATTTTCTATACAAATAGACCACCACAGCTTTTGTAGTAAAATATTTCATAATCGCTATTTACTTTGACATATTAAATGTAATTTTGATGTTTGCTTAAAAAAAATTCGTATTATTATTTTCTTATAAAATTGTATTAAAATTAAATGGTTAAATCAATGGCAGATATATAATTAACTACATTTGGTGAATTTAGCACGAGGAAGCACTGTACATTTACTTGGCAGATGTTTTTAATACTTATATATAATTAACTACATTTGGTGAATTTAGCACGAGGAAGCACTGTACATTTACTTGGCAGATGTTTTTAATACCTATATATAAAAACATCATTATTCCTAACAATTTAAGTTAATTCTTTTGGCTTGCGGACGGGTAATTTATTAATTGAAACATCTGGATCCATCATTGTCTCCCGAGAGGGAATCTTCCTTATTGAAAAACCCAAAAGTGACGGCTAATTGGTGAGACATAACTAATGCCGGTATCGACAGACAATTAAACAAATCGAGTTACAGCGTTCCCGGTTTCTCCTCGACTATTAGTACGTATTCGGTCTCCCGATCGCAAAAACACCATCTTACTGGCTACCAGTGGCGTGCGAGTATAAACTTTCTTATACGTATTTACTCCATACCTCAACCCCAATAACTGTGTTTATATTTTTAATAATAATTGAGTATTTACTCCGTACCTCAGCCCTAATAACTATGATACTGTATCTATATTTTTAATAATACAGTGTAACCTTAATATAACGAGCCTCAATATAACGATTTCCTCGATTTAACAAATTTTTCGAAATTCCCTAGAACTGCCCGTAAGAGCTAATGCAAAATATACCTTTATATTACGAATACATTTGTCAACAACCTCTTTATAACGAATTGTTCGACAGGTTCAGACTCGTTAAATTTTTCGTAAGACAATCATTATTGTTTTTTTGCTGTTTGTCACTGTTGCTAGTTTTAAAGTTTAAATTGTTGAAAAACAAAAAAGGTGTTCCTTAACCGTCGCAAAGAAACGAGAAATCATTAAGTATGTAGACGAGACTCCTACAACGAAAAAAATAGACATCGCTACATTCTTACCTTGTTATAACGAATTGTAGACCAACCTAACCTTCATATAACAAACCTCACTGTAACAAATTATTTGGTATAACGAATATTTTCTACTTCACTTCAGTTTTGTTATATCGAGGTTGTACTATAATAGGGTATTTGACAATATTTATAAAAAATTCCAAAATGTTGTCAAAAATTTAGTAAGTATATATTACTAGCTGCTACCCGCGACTTCGCTCGCGTGGATTTCGAAACCCTTCATATGTGACAGGGGGTAAAATATTAAATTTATCTTATTTTTAGTTTTCTTTAATTATGCAAAATCGTAAATGTGTCGGCTCCTATGCGAGATAGAGGGGTTTTTCCGCCCTAAAACCCCCACCCCCGTGGTATTTTTCCCGCTGGATCGAATAAAACCACTTACAACCCTTCATATGTAACGGGTAAAATATTAATTACTAAAAAAAATTTTAAATTTTCCTCCCCCTTGCAATTCCTTAGGGGTTGAATTTTCGAGATATGAAATAGCCTTAATCCGTCCTTGGGATGTAAGCCATCTCACTGCCAAATTTCATCAAAATCGGTAAAGCAGTTTAGTCGTGAACAGGTAACAAATAGACAGACTGAGAGATACACTTTCGCATTTATAATATAAGTCGCGACTCCTATGTAAGATAAGGGGTTGTTTTGTCCCCCTAATAATCCCTCTTCCGTAGTATTTTTGCCCGCCAGATCGGATGTAATCAATTACAACTCTTCATATGTGACAGGGGGTAAAATATTAAATTTTTCTTATTTTTAGTTTTCTTTCATTATACAAAATCGTAAATATCTCGGCTCCTATCCGAGATAGAGGGTTGTTTTGCCCCCTAAAACCTACGCCCCCGTGGTATTTTTCCCGCCGGATCGAATAAAACCACTTACAACCCTTCATATGTATCGGGGGGTAAAATAATAATTACTAAAAAAAATTAAAAAATTTCTACCCCCTTGCAATTTCTTAGGGGTTGAATTTTTAAGATACGAAATAGCCTATGTCCGTCCTCGGGATGCAAGCTATCTCACTGCCAAATTTCATCAAAATCGGTAAAGCGGTTTAGCCGTAAAAAGGTAACAAACAGAAAACAGACAGACAAACACACTTTCGCATTTATAATATTAGTATGGATATCGTAAAATGTCCAAATATTACTTTACTTAATATTTTATTAACTAATTAAAATTTGAACAATAAAACTTAAATTTTTCGAAAAATTGTTCATTCGAAGAATTTTGATTTGAAAAATTGTGATTCGAAAAATTGTGTTTCGAAAAATTTATACCAAACCTAATAATTAATTTCGATATTTTACCTTTCATAGAAATGAAATGTTTCTTCATATTTAAATTTTCAATCAATATAGGCATTTCAAAATATTTAATTGTTAATATGTGTCAAAAATCATTTAATTGTTCGACAAAATATTTTAAAGAGACATAATCATAGTAACCTAAATTAATAAAATAAAATATTGAAACCGTAAATTATAAAATTCCGTATTCCATGGCTAGGTACTATGTTTTTATATACCTAAATTATAACATACCTGGTTAAATTATTTCTATATCGTCCCCTCCAAGGCAAAGTATCGTAAGATACACTTTTTGCGAAATTGAGTTATCGATTCTAAAAATCTCATATATAAGCGACAAAATTCTCTTTTCCGCTAAAAAATCTGTTAAAACTTTTATCGTATTCCTCCAGACAATGTATTCTAAGCACCGATATCTGTTTTATGAAATATCGTAACCAACAATAATATAGTATCGTAACCAGTGACGTAGCTAGCCCTGAGTGGATCCTGACTGGCCTATATGGTAGGTACTTTCCCGCGACGGAATAATATAGTGCTGTGACGGAGTGCTTTCTTATTTATTCATTAGAGCTGGGTTTTTATCAATTTTAATTTTATTAATTTTAAGATATTTTAGAAAAATCGTACCTGTTAAAACTTTATTGCACAAACTAAATATGGTTTCTCTATGAGGTTTTTTCAATATATTTTTTACCCTCAATAACTCAATTTGGTTGATATTGAAGTATGATGTAGAACAGTGCTTCCTAAACTTTTCCTACGACAGAACACTTCACAAATCCTGAAATTTTAATGGAACGTCTTGGTTATTTTGTAAGTAATATATAAAATAAGGAAAAAAGTAAATTTAAATCAGTCAAGCATGTTTGAACTTCTCGCAGCATTTAAAAACATTGAATATTAACTTTGATATTTTTTACGCTTAAACTGATAAGACATACGTTATATATCGTAGTACAGGTATTCCTCGACTTACAACCGAGATAGGTTTCTAAACATCGATCGTAAATAGAATAAGTTGTAAGTTAACACGTACAATATGTACATATTTTTGCTTTGGACGTTTTCCTTGATGTGAAGCGAATCGCATTTTCTATACATAACAAACAGTTGCGGGTTCCCAAAAATATCTACATAAATAATAATAAATTACATTTTTGGGAAATTCCCGGAACTGTTTGTTTCATTTATGTAATATGTGCATGTAAGAAAGAGACAAAGACAATTATAAGTCGAGGATTACCTGTATATTTGTTTACGATGCGTTTTCAACTCTTGTCGTATGAAAATATATTGCATACTAAATACATATTATGACATTTGTTTCTGATATGACAACGACAAAAAATTATTTTATGACTTCTGGTACATGTATTGTATTACATCATGTACTTACATGATTTGAACATTTTATGAATATTAAAAATAATTTCATTTTTGGTTTTTCTGCTCGTGTCTTTCAAAAATTCATCAATGTGTCTATATAAATACATTATTAGCTCTTCTAGATACTCGTACACCCTTTGTACAATTAATTAATTAATTACAATCAAATATAGGTCTTGTCAATTGAATGAAGCTTTCGTAACAATTTGCAATAAATCAACATCTTGTTTTAATTTTGTAAATGTACATTTTAGGTTAGTACATTGGGTAAAGATGACAGATATACAGTTTCAAACAACAATTAAAATAATATCATTTAAAATTACAATGTTAATTTGAAATTATATAAATTCTTCTGATATTTATGATTACAAATAAATATAATAAAATACCTATACCTATGAAAGTAAAAATATTGATAATTCAATGACATAAGATTAAAAAAATGTCATTATATACTTAATTTTTATTTGTACCGGGAACACATATCTATCGCCGAATGTTGGTCGAATTGTGTCCGAATGCTGAATTTTTTTGTCAAATTTATTTATGAAAATTTTAATTATATATTACATTAGAGTTGTGCATATTTTTTCATTCGTTATGTTCTTTATATTTCTTTTTTGTTATATTTTATTGTTCACTTCAAAATTTTAAATGGCCACTGACATTTAAATTTTTTTAAAATAATCAATAAAATATAATGTATCCATAGTTACGACATTTGCAATTAATTTAGTAAATGCTTAAAGCGCATTATATGTAAACGTATTTTGTTTATTTTCTCCTCTTTAACATATCTTTTTCAAAAATCAGACACGGGTTCATGGTTGTCAATTAACCAAAGTATTTAAAAAAAATTAAAAAAATCTAATATCGGTTTTCGTTTTGATACTTTTTTACATCAAAACTTTTTTTTTCCTTTTTTTTTCATTTTTTTTAAATCTGAAATTTGAACTTTACATTATATCACCCAAGGAATATAGAAAAAATAATAAAAAAATTCTAACTTTTTTTTTGAAAAATTGGGGGCCCCTTGTCACCCCATTTATAAACTTTTTCAAAAAAGGCCCACTAGTTGTTATTTTTTACCCCCAAGGAATGTATATACCAAATTTCAAGGTTCTCCGATGAGTGGAAATGGTCAAAAAAATGATTATCAGTCAGTCAGGGCACTTCGTTATATATAGTAGATTATAATATACAATGAACTATTTTTTACGTGATATAAATAATAAATAATAATAATTTAATTAAAATTTAATTTTTAGCTTGTTTGTCATGTAATCACAAACGCATCTGGCACATTTGTTAGTGATATGACGTCAGAAAATATGTCACACGTCAAAATACTCGATTCCTATTGGTTTGTTTCAGTTTGTTGAGTAGCAACTGACTTTGAATGAGCGTTTTGGAGGGAAATTTTTCATTTGAATGGAAAAGGTTATTTTCAGTATTATTTTGAAAAAATAATCGAAAGAAGTACCTATTTCATACATACATATGTATAATTATAACAAAGAATAGATAAAAACTATGGTTATGACTTATCAAATACAAATACACTTTTTTTACATATATTTTAATCGGTTTTGTCTCGTGATAAAAAGTATGGTACGCCACTGTCCGCCAGGACCGACGTTCCAGTGTCTCTTCATCCATCAGAATGATTGAGTATCATTCTTTTTTATCATGGAACTCGTCGTTTGTTTTGTTAATCTGACGTCTGAGAATGCGCATGCGCAAACCCCAGGCCCTCACCACTTCATCAAGACGATGAAAAACTGTTTATATTTTTCGTTAACTGAATACATTATGTTTTTCTGAATATCTGATGGACTTGGAAAATAAATAGCACAACAACTGCTTGCAAGAGATTTCTTCAGATGTCTGGGTTTAGAAATGGCGTTTTATATACACAGTGACAATAGGTATGATGCCAGTAACAAAGTATCACTGAAATTATGATTTTAAATTATGAAGTATGTTAAAAAGATTCTAAAAAATGTATTTATTTTTATATTAAAAGCGAGATTAATATGATTTTTGTCAAAATAAAAACACAAAATACAGCAATCCACCATGTTAAATAAAACACCAGTCAGACTGGATGACGTCACAACTAAGTAAACATCATTTTTGTTTCATTAATATCTGCACTGTTTATAAATTATTTTGTGGTTTTAAATTATCAATTTGCTCAGTTTTGTGTTACCAAAACTAAAACCGAGAAACGTTTGCGATGGAACAAGGATTTATTATTGTTGAGAAGGAGTCTTTACATAGGCGTGACGTCAAAAATGTGCCATGACACCTGCGAGCGTTTTGGCGTCAAATTCAAAATTAGTTTTAAAAGAGTCAATTTTTGTGATTAACCTTTATTTTCTGCAGAAATAAGTATTTTTTTGGAAATAGGAGAAACTTGGTTGGATGGTAGGGGTGACATCCCAAAATATTTATTTTTTCAAGATATCTTAAGAACTACACATGTTACGTGAAAATTTTACAGCATCTTTTTTGTAGAGTATTTAATTTCCTATAATATAGGTCTACAAAGTTTCTTGTAAAATATTTCCTTATAAAGATTTATTTCAATTTTCTTTAAAAAATGTCATTTGTTTTTTTAAATTGTTAAATAATTAATACCTTACGTGAATTTAGCAAGAGAAAGCACTGTGCACTTACTAGGCATTCATTTCAAGGCTTGTTTAGAGCCTTATACATCCTAAAACCGGCTCTGTAATATAAATATGAATGAAAAGAAGTTGAAGAAAGAAAGAACGTAATAAATTCAGAGTTATGATCAGGGAGTCAGAATTGAAAAGGTTAAAATAAGAATATAAGTTGTTTGATTGATGTCACACACTCGTGCAAAAAGTGCGGTGAACATTACACAAACTTTTAAATTCAAAAAATTTTCAAAACATTAAACACAGTTAACTATTCTTAAAAATGAACTCACGTTTTATCTGTCCAAGGTCATCTTTACAGTGGCGTCGCTAGGATTTACAAATTGGGGATCTTCAAATTAAATGTTTTATATAGCTACCAAAAAAAGCATCTGCCAAGTAAATGCACAGTGCTTCCTCGTGCTAAATTCACCAAAGGTAGTTAATTATTCAACAATTTAAATAAAAACCGATAGTGTTTAGATAAAATCACTGGCATTGGTTAACCATTAGTTCGAAATTTTTCTTAAGAAGCACCTGATTATTTTTTCGTATATTTTTTAATTTTTTAACAATTTTAATCTAATTTTAAAAAAAACACGATTTTTTAAAATAAAATTGGGATAAATCTTTGTAAGGAGAATATTTTACAACAAATGTTGTAGACCTATATTATAGGAAATTTAATGCTCTACAAAAAATATTCTATAAAATTTTCACGTAACGTGTCGTTCTTGAGATATCTTGAAAAAAATAAATATTATGGAATATCACTCTTCCCCCTTATACATGATTTTCATAATTTTGAAATGAGACCATCCTCAAGTCAGACCCAACCATCCAACCAAGTTTCAATAATATCGGTTCAGTGGTTCATAAGTTCTGCGTGTGACAAGGATTCAGGGGGCATACACTCACACACAGACAGACAGACAGACATACACTGAACGAAAAGTGTTTGTCTTGACCTGAAACATAAAGATCAATTTAAAATTTTGAAATCGAAGAACATTTTTTTTGTCTCATTTTAAAACGATCACAAAGCTTCTCGTATCTTTGATATTGCGAGGAAGCAATAAATAACTATTTTTATGCATCAGACAACACTAAAAACACTTTATTATGTCATATATTGTAAAAGTTATTAAAATTTTTCCCATATGCCCCTCAATTATTAACTTAAACTAACATTCTTCATATACAAAATTCACTTCTCCCAGAACCCCTTAGTTGATACGCCACTGTTAAAAGCATACATCAGTGGGCCGCAACAAGAGAACAAAAATCTGCGCTCATTTTTCATGCGGTACAAATAACGAGGGTTCAGACGACGCGGATCGGATTTTATAAAAACATCTATATACAAAAAATGTATGGGAACTTTAAACTTGGTACAGTTCGTGGTTGTTTTTAAAAAGAATTGGAAAAACTTTAATGGCGTTTGCTTGTACTTCTTGTGTATTGATTTAGACGGGAAATGTTTGGTTTTTCTTATAAAATGGTAAATAAAATATTTTATTGTCTGTGGAATTTAAAAATAATAAAATATTTTTTTTTTTATATATAAAGGTTTTTGTTTTTTGTAATTCTCATGAACTCATGTTACTAATAAAACAAGTACCTCTTTATTTAATCAATTTAATTACCAAAGTCCGCAAATATAGTTTGTTTTTTTTAAATTATAGCCTTTTATTTTGTTCATGTTTTTTCTCCAGTAATGGCAGTGATGGACACTTGCTAATGATTACGAAATGATAAGTACTACGACACAAAAGATATAAAAGAAAGATTTGTCAAATTTGAAACAATGTCAAGCAGTTGCTATGATAATATAATAATTAATAAATAAATTATACTAATAATAAGTTTAAATGTTCACCATTTTGACACATATTGGCCGATTGTCATCAAATCACGCTGTAAGACAGTTAAATGTATATAGATTAATTTCAGACTGGTGCCACTACTTTACTTGCATCTTTGAAAAACTGTCCTGAACAGGGCCGTAACTACCCTGGGGCCCCCGTAACAGCGTAAAAAAATAAATAAATTGAAGATTTTTTTAAATGTATTTGATGCTAACTTGAAAACGTGATTTACTTATTACTAATTTTGATTTTAATTACTTTTTTTTCAGCTTATGAACTTCAATTTTATACTTACTATCCATTAAAATTACTAAGAAGTGTAAAATTCTAGCTGGCAGCAAAAAAAGTCATTCAAATAAAAATTAGTAACAAATGTAAAATTTGTAAGCTATGATCCAAAAAAAAATTATTTTTTGCATATCTCAGGGCCTCTTGATCACCTCTTGCTCCGGGGCTCCCGAGCTTCTAGTTACGGCCCTGGTCCTGAACCCATCTTACCTCTCAAAACTATGACCAGGGCCGGCCGAACGGCCAGGCGACCCAGGCGATAGTCAAAAGAAATCTCGCCTGGGGCGCCAGAATCGCAAAGGCTAAAAAATATTGTACATTTTTGCTAATAGATACCTCTGAAAACATTGTTCACGAATGTTAACAAGATGCAATTAAGGGTTAAGAGCATCACGCACTTAAAGACCTTCGCGTGCTCCTTCCCTTTTTAAAAACAAGTTAAAACTAAAAAAAAAACAAATTAAAACTCATACGCTAACAAAGAAGTAAATTGAATAGTTAATATCTCAGCTTGGAGCGATCGAGGAGACTCCAGTTTTTTTTTAAAATGTAGCTTACACTATTATCTTTAAGAGCATCACGCACTTAAAGACCTTCGCGTGCTCCTTCTCTTTTTAAAAACAAGTTAAAACTAAAAAAACAAATTAAAACTCATACGCTAACAAAGAAGTAAATTGAATAGTTAATATCTCAGCTTGGCGCGATCGAAGAGACTCCAGTTTTTTTTTAAAATGTAGCTTACACTATTATCTTTAAGAGCATCACGCACTTAAAGACCTTCGCGTGCTCCTTCCCTTTTTAAAAACAAGTTAAAACTAAAAAAAACAAATTAAAACTCATACGCTAACAAAGAAGTAAATTGAATAGTTAATATCTCAGCTTGGCGCGATCGAAGAGACTCCAGTTTTTTTTTAAAATGTAGCTTACACTATTATCTTTAAGAGCATCACGCACTTAAAGACCTTCGCGTGCTCCTTCCCTTTTTAAAAACAAGTTAAAACTAAAAAAAAACAAATTAAAACTCATACGCCAACAAAGAAGTAAATTGAATAGTTAATATCTCAGCTTGGCGCGATCGAAGAGACTCCAGTTTTTTTTTTAAATGTAGCTTACACTATTATCTTTAAGAGCATCACGTACTTAAAGACCTTCGCGTGCTCCTTCCCTTTTTAAAAACAAGTTAAAACTAAAAAAACAAATTAAAACTCATACGCTAACAAAGAAGTAAATTGAATAGTTAATATCTCAGCTTGGCGCGATCGAAGAGACTCCAGTTTTTTTTTTAAATGTAGCTTACACTATTATCTTTAAGAGCATCACGCACTTAAAGACCTTCGCGTGCTCCTTCCCTTTTTAAAAACAAGTTAAAACTAAAAAAACAAATTAAAACTCATACGCTAACAAAGAAGTAAATTGAATAGTTAATATCTCAGCTTGGCGCGATCGAAGAGACTCCAGTTTTTTTTTAAAATGTAGCTTACACTATTATCTTTAAGAGCATCACGCACTTAAAGACCTTCGCGTGCTCCTTCCCTTTTTAAAAACAAGTTAAAACTAAAAAAACAAATTAAAACTCATACGCTAACAAAGAAGTAAATTGAATAGTTAATATCTCAGATTGGCGCGATCGAGGAGACTCCAGTTTTTTTTTTAAATGTAGCTTACACTATTATCTTTAAGAGCATCACGCACTTAAAGACCTTCGCGTGCTCCTTCCCTTTTTAAAAACAAGTTAAAACTAAAAAAACAAATTAAAACTCATACGCTAACAAAGAAGTAAATTGAATAGTTAATATCTCAGCTTGGCGCGATCGAAGAGACTCCAGTTTTTTTTTTAAATGTAGCTTACACTATTATCTTTAAGAGCATCACGCACTTAAAGACCTTCGCGTGCTCCTTCCCTTTTTAAAAACAAGTTAAAACTAAAAAAACAAATTAAAACTCATACGCTAACAAAGAAGTAAATTGAATAGTTAATATCTCAGCTTGGCGCGATCGAAGAGACTCCAGTTTTTTTTTTAAATGTAGCTTACACTATTATCTTTAAGAGCATCACGCACTTAAAGACCTTCGCGTGCTCCTTCCCTTTTTAAAAACAAGTTAAAACTAAAAAAACAAATTAAAACTCATACGCTAACAAAGAAGTAAATTGAATAGTTAATATCTCAGCTTGGCGCGATCGAAGAGACTCCAGTTTTTTTTTAAATGTAGCTTACACTATTATCTTTAAGAGCATCACGTACTTAAAGACCTTCGCGTGCTCCTTCCCTTTTTAAAAACAAGTTAAAACTAAAAAAACAAATTAAAACTCATACGCTAACAAAGAAGTAAATTGAATAGTTAATATCTCAGCTTGGCGCGATCGAAGAGACTCCAGTTTTTTTTTAAAATGTAGCTTACACTATTATCTTTAAGAGCATCACGCACTTAAAGACCTTCGCGTGCTCCTTCCCTTTTTAAAAACAAGTTAAAACTAAAAAAACAAATTAAAACTCATACGCTAACAAAGAAGTAAATTGAATAGTTAATATCTCAGCTTGGCGCGATCGAAGAGACTCCAGTTTTTTTTTTAAATGTAGCTTACACTATTATCTTTAAGAGCATCACGCACTTAAAGACCTTCGCGTGCTCCTTCCCTTTTTAAAAACAAGTTAAAACTAAAAAAACAAATTAAAACTCATACGCTAACAAAGAAGTAAATTGAATAGTTAATATCTCAGCTTGGCGCGATCGAAGAGACTCCAGTTTTTTTTTTAAATGTAGCTTACACTATTATCTTTAAGAGCATCACGCACTTAAAGACCTTCGCGTGCTCCTTCCCTTTTTAAAAACAAGTTAAAACTAAAAAAACAAATTAAAACTCATACGCTAACAAAGAAGTAAATTGAATAGTTAATATCTCAGCTTGGCGCGATCGAAGAGACTCCAGTTTTTTTTTAAATGTAGCTTACACTATTATCTTTAAGAGCATCACGTACTTAAAGACCTTCGCGTGCTCCTTCCCTTTTTAAAAACAAGTTAAAACTAAAAAAACAAATTAAAACTCATACGCTAACAAAGAAGTAAATTGAATAGTTAATATCTCAGCTTGGCGCGATCGAAGAGACTCCAGTTTTTTTTTAAAATGTAGCTTACACTATTATCTTTAAGAGCATCACGCACTTAAAGACCTTCGCGTGCTCCTTCCCTTTTTAAAAACAAGTTAAAACTAAAAAAACAAATTAAAACTCATACGCTAACAAAGAAGTAAATTGAATAGTTAATATCTCAGATTGGCGCGATCGAGGAGACTCCAGTTTTTTTTTTAAATGTAGCTTACACTATTATCTTTAAGAGCATCACGCACTTAAAGACCTTCGCGTGCTCCTTCCCTTTTTAAAAACAAGTTAAAACTAAAAAAACAAATTAAAACTCATACGCTAACAAAGAAGTAAATTGAATAGTTAATATCTCAGCTTGGCGCGATCGAAGAGACTCCAGTTTTTTTTTTAAATGTAGCTTACACTATTATCTTTAAGAGCATCACGCACTTAAA
Source organism: Sialis fuliginosa (assembly GCA_961205875.1). Taxonomy (NCBI): domain Eukaryota; kingdom Metazoa; phylum Arthropoda; class Insecta; order Megaloptera; family Sialidae; genus Sialis; species Sialis fuliginosa. The sequence continues at coordinate 2,340,032 of OY540813.1, read as the reverse complement.
GACCTTCGCGTGCTCCTTCCCTTTTTAAAAACAAGTTAAAACTAAAAAAACAAATTAAAACTCATACGCTAACAAAGAAGTAAATTGAATAGTTAATATCTCAGCTTGGCGCGATCGAAGAGACTCCAGTTTTTTTTTTAAATGTAGCTTACACTATTATCTTTAAGAGCATCACGCACTTAAAGACCTTCGCGTGCTCCTTCCCTTTTTAAAAACAAGTTAAAACTAAAAAAACAAATTAAAACTCATACGCTAACAAAGAAGTAAATTGAATAGTTAATATCTCAGCTTGGCGCGATCGAAGAGACTCCAGTTTTTTTTTAAATGTAGCTTACACTATTATCTTTAAGAGCATCACGTACTTAAAGACCTTCGCGTGCTCCTTCCCTTTTTAAAAACAAGTTAAAACTAAAAAAACAAATTAAAACTCATACGCTAACAAAGAAGTAAATTGAATAGTTAATATCTCAGCTTGGCGCGATCGAAGAGACTCCAGTTTTTTTTTAAAATGTAGCTTACACTATTATCTTTAAGAGCATCACGCACTTAAAGACCTTCGCGTGCTCCTTCCCTTTTTAAAAACAAGTTAAAACTAAAAAAACAAATTAAAACTCATACGCTAACAAAGAAGTAAATTGAATAGTTAATATCTCAGCTTGGCGCGATCGAAGAGACTCCAGTTTTTTTTTTAAATGTAGCTTACACTATTATCTTTAAGAGCATCACGCACTTAAAGATCTTCGCGTGCTCCTTCCCTTTTTAAAAACAAGTTAAAACTAAAAAAACAAATTAAAACTCATACGCTAACAAAGAAGTAAATTGAATAGTTAATATCTCAACTTGGCGCGATCGAGGAGACTCCAGTTTTTTTTTTAAATGTAGCTTACACTATTATCTTTAACCCTTAATTGCATGATTTTTTTTATTTTAACGAAATATTAATTTTTTGAAGCAGAAGTAGGCTAGATTTAAGGGAAAAATAGTAAAAAAAATCTTTTTTTGAAAATAAAAGTTTATTTCATTTTTTTGACTTTGTAAACAAATGTTAACGTCATGCAATTTTATTATAATTCAAATGGTTCATAACAGAGGAGAAATATCTGCCATGAGTGTCATGGGACTTTCTTATACGTAGTACAGAGATTAAACAGTGTGCTTGTTTGCCATAGGTACCATGGGACTTTCTTATACGTAATACTGATAGTGAACAGTGTAGGTGAATCTAAATAATTACATAAAAAAATTCTTTCTGGCTAAATTATAAATGTTGGAAAAAAATGTATAGGGAATAAATTATAGATAATAACATACTCGACATTTTTTATCTAAAACATTTTTTCTAATTCAAAAATAATTCGTTAATTCAAAAATTTACAAGAGTAAACATCTGATTTCAGTTATTACGTTAAAAAAAATCACTTGTTATATAATGGAGAGAATAATATTACCTTTTTTTTATTATTAAAATTATATTTTTATAAATTATATAATTATTATTAACTATAAACAATGAGGATATGTACATTCGTTAACAAAACTTATTTTTATTGCTCTTTCGACAAGTGCATGATGTAAACATACGTTAACAAATAAAAACCATTACATAAATATCAGAACCGAAACAAAAAAATCAAATAAATAATATGAATCACAATGTACATACCTGGTAAACACTATACAAAAAGTTTATTAGCAAAATCACGCGTATTATAAAAATTAGACGATAGTCGATACTTCTTCAGCGACAATTCGCTCTAATTTAAAAAAACGATTACTCTGATGAATGTAACAATATATTTTTTTTAATATGCCATCCGTTCATCATTATTGATAAATTTTCAATTTATTAGAATCTATAGATTGGTTTAATACTTGGATAAGTAAAAAAAAAACAGGGCCGGCCGAACGGCCAGGCGACCCAGGCGACAGCCTGGGGCGCTAATTTCGTGGGGGCGCCAATTATTTTAAACTTTTTTTCTATGTTCTGTTCTAGGGCGCCAAATTTAAGCTATATACAGGGTGGGGCAATAGTGTGTGGAAGTTCGATAGCTCGTAGACCATAACAGATAAAAAAAAATTCTATTGCAGATGGAAACTGTGGGTAAATGCGCATACATAGAAATTATTTTCAAATGTACAGGGTGCTACAAAAAAGTGTGGAACGCTTAAGGTAATTTTTTTTAAATGGAATGCCCTGATTATTTTTGCATATTTAAAACTTCTCTTGGGATGTTTATTCATATCAAAAATATTAGCCCCATCTGATGTCCAGTTTAGACGTAATAATATATTTTTCAAAAAAATTGACTTTTACATTACTCCACTTAAAAATTCACCAGTTCCGCGGCCGCAGCTTTGAAGACGAAATTAAATATGGACCTTATTGTAGGAGGTTGGTGTGTACTTTTGTTTCAATATCTTTGAGCCACCATGTACAGGGTGTTCAAAATTAATTTTCAAATTTTGAGAACTTCAAAGTTATTTTTCTCAACTATTTCAAATGGAACACCCTATATATTTTTTAATGATGTTATGTAGAATTACATAACGAACATTTTTTGTTTATTCATCCTTATGGTTATTTGTAACCATTTTAGAATTATTGAGCAAAAAGTACATAATTCAACAATATTTACTAAAAAAAAGTTAAATTTTTTTCAAATAAAATAAAACACCATGTACAGGATCTTAATGTTGCCCATAAAAACAGCATTTTATGTTTCTGTCTCAATTTCACACTGCTCATTAATGAATTTATATGATTGTAAATTATTTTGGTTGTTTGTGTTCAATAAAACAATAAAGCGTCTGTTTGCTAGCTGAAAAAAATTCAAGCTGTTTTTATGGGTAACATGAAGATCCTGTACATGGTGTTTTATTTTATTTGAAAAAAATTTAACTTTTTTTTAGTAAATATTGTTGAATTATGTACTTTTTGCTCAATAATTCTAAAATGGTTACAAATAACCATAAGGATGAATAAACAAAAAATGTTCGTTATGTAATTCTACATAACATCATTAAAAAATATATAGGGTGTTCCATTTGAAATAGTTGAGAAAAATAACTTTGAAGTTCTCAAAATTTGGAAATTAATTTTGAACACCCTGTACATGGTGGCTCAAAGATATTGAAGCAAAAGTACACACCAACCTCCTACAATAAGGTCCATATTTAATTTCGTCTTCAAAGCTGCGGCCGCGGAAGTGGTGAATTTTTAAGTGGAGTAATGTAAAAGTCAATTTTTTTGAAAAATATATATTTAAGTCTAAACCGGGCATCAGATGGGGCTAATATTTTTGATATGAATAAACATCCCAAGAGAAGTTTTAAATATGCAAAAATAATCAGGGCATTCCATTTAAAAAAAATTACCTTAAGCGTTCCACACTTTTTTGTAGCACCCTGTACATTTGAAAATAATTTCTATGTATGCGCATTTACCCACAGTTTCCATCTGCATTAGAATTTTTTTCTTATCTGTTATAATCTACGAGCTATCGAACTTCCACACACTATTGCTCCACCCTGTATATTTTTTGAATAATAGTTTTGATTTTTTCTGCAAAATAATTCATTTTACTTAATAAAATGCTTAATATCAAAAATAAATTATTTATTAAACATTTTTTTACAAAACTTGAAAAGCACAGTGCCAAATCTGTGGGTGGCTTTGCTAATTCTTGTAACAATTCCGGTTAGTGTAGCTAGTGGTGAAAGAAGTTTTAGTAAATTAAAATAATTCATAAAAACTTATTTGCAATCGGCTATGATAGAAGATAGGTTGAATAATTTGGCTATTCTTTCAATTGAAAATAAGGTTGTAGCAAACCTCAATTTTGAGACAGCAATCGATAATTTTGCAGATATGAAAGCCAGGAAGAAATCTTTTATATAATTTTAGTTATATTATATATTATTTATCAATTATATGTTATATTATATTATTATATTACACTAATGAATTAATAACAAGATAATTTTCTCACGCTTTTTTTTTTTTTTTGTGCGGATAATTTTTAATGATCGTCACTGTGGCGGTGGAGGGGGGTGGGGGGGGCGTCAAAAAAAATCTCGCCTGGGGCGCCAGAATCGCAAAGGCCGGCTCTGACTATGACTATAATAATACATAACATATAATTATTACGATAGAAGTATGTAACCCATAAAGACATTTATTACAATATCCACAACGTTTGTAGAACAAGAAGTTTTCTTTATCCCCACATAAAAGCTACACTAATTTCGCTTGTAGCGGTTCCGGGCGCGTTAAACAATTCCCACAGACACGGCCGTCGTAAAAACACACTTCATATATTCGTCTGTGCGTCTCTGATAAGCTTCTACAAGCTAGGCACAACGTACAAACAAATACTGCATATAAACATTTAGTATAAAAAGTTTTGTCTAGAACAAAATCAAACCTAACACTTTTTACAATTTATATTAAACTAGCTGTTATCAGGGAATTCGTCCACGTGGTAATGCAGATCTCTGTAATGATAATAGTCTACACAAATACTATAAGGAAGTGGCACCAGTCTTGGCAAGGACCCCAGTAATGATAAATTTTTAATTAAATGTACTGAATTAGAAATATATCTTGATATTTGATTACTACCATTTCTGAATATTAATCTATATACATTTAACTGTCTTACAGCGTGATTTGATGACAATCGGCCAATAGGTATCGAAATGGTGGACATTTAAACTAATTATTAGTATAATTTATTTATTAATTATTATATTATCATAGCAACTGCTTTACATTGTTTCAAATTTGACGAATCTTTCTTTTATATCTTTTGTTTCGTAGTAGGTACTTATCATTTTGTAATCATTAGCAAGTGTCCATCACTACATTTTATCTTTGCCATTACTGGAGAAAAAAACAAAAGGCTAAAAACTATATTTTGCGGACATACATAAGTACAAACACCCATTTTTTTATCTAATCAATTTTTCGAGATACAAAGTAGCCTATGTCCTTCCTCAGGATTCAAGCTATCTCCCTACCAAATTTCATCAAGATCAGTTCAGCCGTTTAGCCGTGAAAAAGTTACAAATAAATAGACAAACATTTATAATATTAGTATGAATTTTTTTTTTCAAAATTAAATTGTTATACTTAATGTCCTTCCTCGGGATTCAAGCTATCTCCCTACCAAATTTCATCAAGATCAGTTCAGCCGTTTAGCCGTGAAAAAGTAACAAATAGTATGAATTTTTTTTCAAAATTAATTGTTAAACTGTCTCGTAGATTTTCGAGACATACTGTATGTGTAAATAAAATAGAAATGTGACACCATCTGCCGATACTGCCTGCAAATATCAACTTGTTCTTTTATTGTGTTGAACACGTGTACGATTCTATCTATATTGATTTATCTCATTCGATGAAACAGTTGTCGCAAACTATGTTTATTCAGATCTCATCAAACCTGATCGAAACTTTTTTTTAGAAGGTGCATTCGTGGCTATATTGATTATAAATTAAAACCTGCATTTGTAGTAAAATGTTCAGTTAATATTTATTTAATTTAATTTAGTTTTATACCGGCTGTTTTTTTAAAAGCGGATAAAAAATGTTTCAGATAAAAATTTCATAGTTTCGAGGGGGCTAAATATTGACATTATGGGGAAAATCACAAAATTAAAAAAGTACTTAGAACTAAGCAAAGATTCTCGGAGAACTTTTTTGTAAAGAAAAAATTCTGAAATTAAAAAAAAAATCGAATTACAAATTAAAAAAAATTCTAACAATCTTTGCTTAAATCTAAGCATTTTTTACCTTTTGCGAATATTTTTAAAAATTAGTCAATTTCGAGAGAAAAAAATATGGAAAATCCAGAAATTTTTAATAAAAAATTGACATTTTTAGAAAGAAAGTTGTTTATTTTATCTCTTAAATTACGAATCTGCAACAAAAAATATAGGTCTTTCCTCAAGATGCAAGCTACCCCTCTTCCAAATTTCATCAAAATCGGTTCAACGGTTCAGCCGTGAAAAGGTAAAAAAACAGACAAAGTTACTTTCGAATTTATAATATTAAGTTTATGGCTTACATGTTAAATATTATATGTTCACTTTTGTAATAAATAAATTTTAAACGTTACCTAAAAAGTTTGAAGTAGTTACACCACTGGTTATAACTTTATATTATGTCATATTATAATAATAATGATTAACAATCGTAAAAAAATACCGAGACTGGAATAAAATTGTAAAGTGGATTGTTCTGAAACAACTGCCATCTGTGAGTTCAATTTTAAATTCCATTTTTACTCCGACTTAATGTTCGTGTTGAGATGAGGTTCTTCTTTATATGTCTGTCTGTCTGTCTGTTACAAAACAACATACATCTAAGAACTATTGCTCGTGATGTTAAATTTCAAGAAAACAACAACGTTATTTATAAATTGGTTAAAATACATATGTTCCACGCCGTAATATATCTTATCTTTATCTTAAATATTATATTTTGTTATAAGTCTTAGCTGCTTTAAGAGTAAAGTATACCATTTTTAGGATTGATGGGATTCGTTTTTGTAATTTTTATTAACTCATTTTGCTAATAAAACAAGTACCTCTTTATTAAATCAATTTAATTACCAAAGTCCACAAATATACAAGTCTTGAGGCTTCCGCGGTGATCTTAGCTTCTTTTAGAAGATCCCAGAAGATGTCCACTGCAATGGGTGACGAAACGTTGGCCGATAACACGACCAAGTTACACCCAGAAGCCTAGATCCATATTCACAAATATAGTTTGTTTTTTTTTAAATTATAAACTTTTATTTTGTTTATGTTTTTTCTTCGGTGTTGGACAAAGTAAAGCCAGTAATTGGCACCCAGTGATGAACACTTGCTAATGATTACAAAACGATAAGTTTAACTCAATGACATTTAAAACGTCAAAATGACATTTAATATGTCCAAGCAAATATCAATTTAGAAAAACAAAACACGAATTTTTCAAATAAATTGAGATAAATCTTTGTAAGGGAATATTTTACAACAAACGTTGTAGACCCATATTATATAAAATTTTCACTTGACATGTGTCGTTCTTGAGATATCTTAAAAAAATAAATATTTTGGGGTGTCGCCCCTCCCCCTTACACACGATTTTGAAATGTGACCGTCCTCAAACCAGACCCAACCATCCGACCAAGTTTCAATAATATCGGTTCAGTGGTTCATGAATTATGCGTGTGACAAGAATTCAGGGTACAGACAGACAGACAGACAGACATGGAACGAAAGTTGTTTGCCCTGACGTGAAACGGATAAATCAATTTAAAATTTTGAAAATTTTGTCTCAATCTGAAACGATCACAAAGCTTCTCGTATCTTCGATATTGCGAGGAAGCAAAATGCATTTATACATTTTAAAATAATTAACAATTATTTCTTACCATATATATTTTTAATAAATATCAATCCAAAAAGCAATTTACATAAGTACATAGAAACACCCGACTTCTATTCATAAAAAATGCATCAAAAAAAGTTGATCCCACGGACAAAAAGGTGAACATTCTTGAATGCATATTATTTCTCAAGGCCCCGAGGGACCGGGAAAACTCTCTGTGTGTTTGCTGTACCCATAAAAGCTGCAACGACATAACTAATTTAATTTACATGTTAGGACAAGTTTCTGTTTGTTTTTTTCCGGTATTGGCGAAACACAGCAGTGTCGGCTACAAGTAATAAAGCTGTCTTGAGCCGTACGTATTACACTTGCGGATTCGGTCAGTAAGCTCTGTGTGGGGGCGTTTCACACGACCCACTTGTCGATCCAGTTATAGTAGTTGAGATCTTCTTGCACGTGTACGGGATTAGTGATTGCAATCTCGAATTCCAGGATTTCAGGATTATTATGGTATATTTTATGTACTAAAAAATAAAAAAACAAAATCCTGATTTACCTTCTTATAATCTTTTTTTAGTTATTTACAAAATTTTGGCTTACTCTTAAATTTTTGCGAGATATACATACGTACGTACGTGCATGCCAATTGAAGGGTCTTGACGTAGGTATGGTCGGCAAAAAATTTCATCAAATTCGGTCCAGCCGTTTTTTGTTAGAACAAAAAAAAAGTAGATTTCAGAATTTTTTGAAAAGTTTGCCTGTCTGTCTGTCTGTCTGTCTGTCTGTACACGATTTTCTCAGTAGCTACTGAACGGTTTTCACTAATCGATATAATGTTTCACGAGGAATGTTATGATGTATAATTTGTGGATATTAACTTAACTTAATTACATGTTTTTATCAAATAACATCTTATAGTTTTTAGGTTTCCGTAGAAAACTAAGAAACCTTATAGTTTCGCTTTGTCCGTCCATCCGTCCTCAAAAAAAAGGGGGGTCTTTAGATAGGTCTCCTAAAATGCAATAAAAAAATATAATATGACATTTTGATTTTAACCCTTCAGTCACGATATATTTGCGTTCAAAGTCGTGATCAAAGCGTTCTCCCCACCCTAATTTCTAAACTATCAATTTAAAAAATCTGAAAAAATTCAAGAATGTAGCTTTTAATTAGTACTTCCACTGAAAATTATAACGAACACTGTCAAAATTATTTTTTATAATAGTGTTGATAGTTGGTTGTGTGGACCTCAAGGTCCTCACCCCATGGCTTTTTAAAATATTGTTCTTGATACGAATGTTAGATCTGATGGCCAAAAAAATATCATTATTATGGTGACATAACCTTACTTCCCTCCTTGAAAAAAAGAATTTCAATTTTACATTAATTATCTTTACAAAATTTTTAGTGAACGGTGAAGGGGAGGGGGAGAGACATCTGACCTAGGAACTCCAAACATTACTGATTTTAGATAATTCTTTAAAACCGTTATTGCTAAATAAAGTTGATATCGTGAAAATTTGCAATGGTATAAAATGCGGCCGTGTGAAGGGGCACCAAGTTTAATATGTAGACCTGTGTACTTTTGTAATTATTTTTTATTATCTGACATGTAGAGGTTTCTATATGCGAGCTAGTCCGAGATATATAGCTTTCTTTTATTTCCTTGTGGCGTGCCACTAAATTTCCAACACAATGTTGCGTTTTGTAAATGGCTGCAAGCAGGTTCCAAACTTTGCCAATGTTATACGAATTTAAAAGTGTATCGCAATATATTAGTTAAGTAATTATCGTCTATAAAACACAATAAATTGTTTTTTATAGATCTCTTGCTATTGTCTAAGAAAAATTATTACCCTTTCAATTTGGGTTTTGAAGAAATGGTTTTCAAGTAAATACGTTATTTATTTACCCTTTTTATTACACACGAGATTTTGGTTTTTGTAATTGAAATTAAGAATTTTATAAATGGCAGTCTCGTCTCGGACTCGTCTTGTGCGTGTGAACGAGATCGAGATCGAGAAATTAAAAAGACCCACGTTTGTATGATTCTCACTCTTAAAATAATATAGTTTTAGGTACATACCGGAAGTAGGTTTTTCTTATAGCTTTGTAAAATTGTTTCTGGGCTTTTTTTGTATTTCTCTAGATCAGTGTTTACCAAAATGTTGAACGTAAGGGATACGCGAAAGTATTATTTTTTATTAAACAATTTGGTGTTTTGAACAACAAATTCTTTCGTTAAGCATAGGTTCATTTCATGTATTCCGATCAGTACCTGTTTTCGACCATTTAACCTCTCTTTCTCCCCCCCCCCCCTAACTACGGATCTATAAGGTTTTACGCCTCTCCCCCCCCCCCATAAAAAATTATGTAATTATTGATAAATAAAAAAATTGAAGAATGTAAAAAATAAAATTGTATTTGGTAACATCGCATCGTTTGTAAAAACCTTGTAGGTGGGTAGATATAAATCTATATCTGGTCTATATCTCGTTTCGCACACCTGTTTTATTATTATCGTTCGTTCGTTCGTCACCCAATCCATTAACCGCACGCCAACCCCGCACATCGAGTCGCGTTAGGTGGGCATGGCTCATCCGCGCGCTGTTGAAAAGAATCTTCAATTACGAAACAATTTCATACCGTATGCAGTTAAACTGCGAGACTTCCCGCGTTTACTACCTACCACCCTTCCCACACCCACAATCACCGGCTTAAAAAACCTTCCCCATAGTCCAGTGGCGGCTCGAGAGTAAAATAAGTCAGTTAATTAACATAAACAATATATTATATTTTGCTTCCTCGCAATATCGAAGATACGAGAAAACAATATATTATATTTTGCTTCCTCGCAATATCGAAGATACGAGAAGCTTTGTGATCGTTTCAGATTGAGACAAAAAAATTTTCTCCGATTTCAAAATTTTAAATTGATCTTTCCGTTTCAAAATCAAATTATGAATTATTCACTTTAAATGCTTATAAGAAAGTCAAATTGGTTTATATACTACATAAACTATAAAAATAATTTTGTTTAAAACCTTATTTCCCATTATTGACTGTTATTTTAGAATTTTAGCCAAAAAATCAATATTTGTGTTGATAATACGAAAAAAATGTATTCTGAATTCATCTGTCAGATATAAAAACAAAGGAAGTATTTTATTGTTATAAATGACATAAATTAAAATATTTTTAAATAACACTAACACTAACATATGTGAAAAATACAAATGTAATAAAAATAATAATATTAGTACATCATATGCTTACATATATGGAAAAATATGTAATAAAAACAAATCATTACATTTCAGTACGCCATTTATAATTATTTTTTTGTTCACAATTTAGTTCTGTATGTGTATAATTTTTTTCATGAAACTTGTTGCTAAATATGTAAGTGACGTGTTGTGAAAATTTAAGATTTTTCTCGATGCTTGAACCTAGTGTTCTATTGGACTTTAACCGTCAGTACACCATTCTTTCATAAAAGCCCATGTTAATTTAAAAAAATAATAACTTTCAAACTATGTTGTAAAACCTTTTGAAATTTTGTATGGGTACTGAAGATTTATAAAGGAGTAACTTCTCCAAATTTCAACTATTTCTCGTTGAAATTAGATACCTGCCATACATCCTTAAACTCTAACCCGCTACTGGTTGTTCATCTCCATTCTCTACCCCCCCCCCCCCTTCCCCCCACCCACCCACCAGTCAGCACTGTCATTCGCGACAACGCACTACAAGCAACGCTTATATATTATTTTATTCTTCCACTGGAGCATGCCACAGTTAACTATGATTTTCTTCGCGCGTGAAAACGCTAAGTTCGCGAAATAATTGCTAATGTTTTCATTTTTATACGAGGGCTTTAAAATACGTAAAATGCAATCTGTAAAATGTTTTAAGATTATGTGTATTTACATGGAAATGTGTTGATTAAGATTATTTTATATAATTGTTTTAATTTGTCATGAAATTTTCATTGTTGTGTTTTCGGTGCTATTTTTACATTTCTTACCTAAAAAAATTGTACTAAATGAATTATGCAAACACAGAATACCAAATTATTTATATCTTAGTATAGTTTTCGATAAGGAAATTTCAAAATTATATATACCATTTTAATAATCAATTTTTTAAGATAATTTAATTTGTATGATTTTTTCGAAAACTAAGTTTCAGGGCATATCTTTTTCCGAAAAATAAAATTATATGGAAACGATAAAAAACTGAATTTTAAAATGCGATAATTTAATAAATAAAAATAAATAATTGTTGTCCTTCGCATCATCATACCCTCTCCCCCGCCCTAGTTTACACTCCCCTTTTTTCTTTTTTTCATTCATACATCTTTCTCTTATATATTTACTCATCTCTCTCACGCATAACCGACGTAAAGTGACCTGAAACTTTTTAAAATTTGTACAAGTCTAAATTTGCGCATGTATATCATTACCTGTGTGGCTGTCATTAGTTAAATGTTTAAACAAAATTTTCATTCATACATCTTTCTCTTATATATTTACTCATCTCTCACACGCATAACCGACGTAAAGTGACCTAAAACTTTTTAAAACTTGTACAAGTCTAAACTTGCGCATGTATATCATTACCATTACCTGTGTGGCTGCCATTAGTTAAATGTTTAAACAAAATTTTCATTCATACATCTTTCTCTTATATATTTACTCATCTCTCACACGCATAACCGACGTAAAGTGACCTGAAACTTTTTAAAACTTGTACAAGTCTAAACTTGCGCATGTATATCATTACCATTACCTGTGTGGCTGCCATTAGTTAAATGTTTAAACAAAATTTTCATTCATACATCTTTCTCTTATATATTTACTCATCTCTCACACGCATAACCGACGTAAAGTGACCTGAAACTTTTTAAAACTTGTACAAGTCTAAACTTGCGCATGTATATCGTTACGTATGTGGCTGTCATTAGTTAAATGTTTATACAAAATGCGACAAGACTTATAAAACGCCTTGATATAGTTTCGTCTGCATATTGACATCAAACAGATTAGGTACCTACTCAAGGTTAGTATATGTATAGGTTGCCTCATAACTTTTTGACCAATCAGCGGCTGCGTGTGATGACGTCACCCTGAGGAACCTTTAAACGTTGTTTCATATATTAAGTTTTTTTTCAAATTATTTCGAATTTTTGGATATTTGTATTTAAAAAAAGTAAATATTATTGTTTATTACAGAAGCACAAATTATTACATATAATATTTCTTCATAAAAACTTTAAAATGATGTCAGAAATCAATGCTTAAAGAAAATACATTTCTTGGTTACATATAAAAAAACACTTGTTTAAAACTATAAATTATAATAATAAAATAATAAAAATTTAGATTTAAAACTCAGTACACTATCAATATTAAATGAAAATATTTAAAAACAACTTACAATAAATCAGCTTAACTAAAATAAAGAGTAAATATAGTTTGACAGCCATTTATAATGTCAAAGAGTTCCTCACGATGACGCGTTCTCCCCTCTCATGCCTCTCCCCGCCAGAGTTATGAGGCAACCTATTACTTTACTAACCTTGGTACCTACTGTTGTTATTATTATCGAAACTGTAAAACAGATAAAACGTACACAAAGAGTATAATCGTGCTTAGAATATGTATACAACATTACGTTACATTAGTATCTACGTTATTGACATATACAGTTTGCTTTGTGGAAGCGCGCGCCATTTACGTTGTCAGAAGCACAATCAACTGTTGATATGATTTCGGAGGAAGTTTAATGTTTCTTTGATTACACGCATATTACAAATGGGTTCTTTGCACGCGTTTAAGAAGTAAACACGCCGGGTAAAATAAAACAGCTTGTCTGGATTTTAGATAAGCATATTTTGTCAATCCTCCCCCTCCTATTAACAAAAAAAAACTAGTTATGAAACAGCTTTAGTTTTTTTAATAAATTCTTATATATTTATATAGTAACTTAAATGATTCTACGTCTTATTTTCGTGTATTTTAGTCGATATTTGTATGACGAGTTGAAGGAAATTTCACTAAAAAATTTCGAATTTTTGATTTCGTTAAAAGTATGTTTATTGTATAGAAAATAGCGTGAAAAGTTGTTTGTTTCAAACCGCAGGTCTGTATCTCAAACCGTTCTCGAGATATTGCCTCTCAAAGTTTTAGTTTTTTCAAATTTTTGGAAAAAAATGGCCATAACTTTTGAACGTGTCGTCGGAATTGATTTTAGTTGACGGATTTGGAATCAGCGTGTCAAATTCTATATAATGACATGTATAATACTTTAAAATTCGACAAAAAAAATTTTGGTTAAAAATCGACATTTTTTTAAGGTATACCCCTTTGAATTTTTTCGATTTTTCGCGAAAAATTTTTTCTCGAGTTTTAAGGTATTATACATGTCATTATATAGATTTTGACACGCTGATTCCAAATCCGTCAACTAAAATCAATTCCGACTACACGTTCAAAAGTTATGGCCTTTTTTCTCCAAAAATTTGAAAAAACTAAAACTTTGAGAGGCTCTATCTCGAAAACGATTTGAGATACAGACCTGCGGTTTGAACAGTTCAACTTTTCACGTCATTTTTTATACAATAAACATACTTTTAACGAAATCAAAAATTCTAAATTTTTTAGTGAAATTTCCTGCAGTGAACTTCAACTCGTCATACAAATATCGACTAAAATACAAGAAAATAAGACGTAAGGTATTATAGTTTTATAATTGAGAGTGTAACTTAATATTAAATGCTATTTTTGATGAATTTGCATTCTCAATAATTAAAATAAATAATAATATATAATAAATAATAAATAAATACAATCACATAAAATATTAAATGAATGAAAACAAAACTGGGTAGATATTGATTGATACAATACTAAATATTATTTGTTCTGCGGATTAACAGTCGTGTGTCAATGAGCTCCCGAGGGAAATTAATTGGCGCAACGAAAAAGAAACTCCTTTTGTGTCACCGCGTCTCAAAAACCGAGCCGGGCGGTTTCTCAACCATTCACTACAGACGATTCTTATACCTACCGTGTCGTTTTCTTGTTTGTTCAAACATGTTTAACAGCATCAATGTTCACACCAATGAAACGAAATTATTATTTACGAATCTTGGCTTCTGGGTGCAAACTGTGACATATTTAAATTTAAATTATTACATCGAATAGCAATGAAAACGAAATTAATATTGACGAATCTTGGCTAGGGCATAAATTATAGATAATAATATTCTCTATAACATTTTTACTTTTTTTTACGTTTAAAAAATAATGTAAAAAATTAAAAAATTAAATAAAATCGATTATTTCCTAAAAAAAATTTTGGGGGGGAAAAATGAACAGAACATAAATTATAGATAAGAGCATTTTCTATAACTTTAATCTAAAACATTTTTTTCTATTGCGCACCGTTTCAAAAATAATTCGAAAAATTCAAAAATTGACATCAGTAAACATCCGTTTCCGGTTTAGTGATGATTTTCAAAAATAGGAGGTGCACATCTAGAGTATACAAGAACCTTAAGTTTGAAATTTCATGTCTGCAAGTCTCACCGTTTTGGCTGTAGAGCGTTCACAGACACACACACACAGACGTCATTGAGATAATGGTCGTACGTGATTCAGGAACCCTCAATACGTGTAATTCCGTTTTCATGATCACTATACTTTATTATACAGTACATTTCATGTATGTATAAAAAAGTAAAAATATTTACACAAATTAAAATGAATTGATTTTGAAATAAACAGGGAAAACCGCAGGGAATTTCTAGTTCATTATAAAAATCATATAGAATTAATAAATAATGCATATATGCAGTTTATTTAATACTATATGCATGGTACAAAATTAAAAGTACATACTGCAATATGCTAATATAAATAAAGCAGCCTCCACATATGTATATTTGTACAGAATACGGTAAACATGACGTTTCAAAGGGTTAAAACTATGTGCATAATGTATATCAATAATTTCATCTACCATGCGATTTATTTATGTAAAACAGAAATAAATTATATGTAAAAAATACTTTTTACAAACAAATTTTTATTGTTTAAATCCGCCATATTGGGTTTAAAATGACGTCACATAGATTATCGTATTCTACTCGTCAAACCCTTTCATTTGATACCCATGTCAAGGTGGTTGTGAAAAAAAAGGTAATCCGCCATCTCGAGGTGTCCGCCATATTGGGTTCGTACGTATATACGTGCAAAAATTTAAAGATTTAGCTTAATTAAAACTAGTCGAAATTTTGATTGCAATATTTGACCTAAACATACTAACATATGAAGTTAAAAAATATTATATTATAGAATTATATGATTTCTATAATTTGTGTTTTCAAATTCTAAGACAACGCCGGGTTATACCAGTTAGAATTAACAGAATCGAGCTTTACATGGTTCTCAAAAATATCAAACTATACCAACCTGCAAATTATCTAAGTTCAAACCTTAGATTACATAACAACGAATGCTAGTCCGTATATGAAACTGTTCCCAAAATTTTACTACGGCCATATTTTCTTAAATGTCACTTTCGTCATATCATAATATAAAAGATTTATTATTATTATTTATGATGATTCGTGGAGCGATTTGGTAACAACGCTAGGTAAAGTGTTATTTGTCCTTTTTCTTTCTTTGTCTAAGGTTCAAACTATCGGAAATTTACTATAACCCGCGGTAAAATTAATATTAATAAAATGATCGTAAAGTACAAACCATTCGACCAGTTGTACCAACCGCTGAATCTTGTAACCAGAGAAAAATCATGTAGCACAAATACAATAGGGTAAAGATTTTGCATAGGGAAAAGATGGACGATAAAACCGCCTTTAGGATAATGGAGTGACCTTTCGCGCTCGTAAATCCACCACAGACCAGTGCGTAAAATGGAACACACATACACACACACACACATATAGACATATCTACAGGCCGAGCCGAAAGTAAAAAAATAAATAAACTTATTGTTGTATCTTCAAAATACAAACTTGAAAAAATAATTTGCAGCACATACATACATTAGGGTGTTTTTTTAATTTTTTTTTCGGTTCAGTAGGCCTATGTTTTAGCTTTGGATCAAAAGTCAATTGTCCCAAAATTTCAGACTCATAGATCAAACCTGTGAACGGCGCAAACCGAGTCTTTTTCCCATTTGATTAAGATGGGAAAAATTAATTTTTTATTTATGCGTGAATATCTCGTTGAAAAATGTATTTATTTTAATTTCTTACTGCAGCATATCATAGAGAATTAAATTTCTTACAAAAAAGATCCCAAGTGCTCAATTTATAGATCGAATATTTTTAAAGATATGTTCGTTTAAACATTTTCATAAAAAGTAAAATCCAATTTTTATGATAATTTTTAAACAAACATTTCTTTAAATTTATTGGATTTATGAATTGAGCACTTAATTCTCTACAAAATATTCCCCTGAGAAATTTTCAAAAAAAAATTTTTCAATGAGATATTCACGCGTAAGAAAAAAAGTAATTTTTCCCATGTTAATCAAATGGGAAAAAAATACTCGGTTTGCGCCGTCCACAGGTTTGATCTATGAGTCTGAAATTTTTTTAATTCGCATAAAACTGATGGAATGATAATTGATAGAGATTTTAAATTTTCTAATAGGGAAGTGACTTTATAACCAC
This sequence comes from Sialis fuliginosa, assembly GCA_961205875.1. Taxonomy (NCBI): domain Eukaryota; kingdom Metazoa; phylum Arthropoda; class Insecta; order Megaloptera; family Sialidae; genus Sialis; species Sialis fuliginosa. The sequence goes on along the minus strand of OY540813.1, from coordinate 2,322,948 downwards.
TCTGTACATACTACGCAGGCGTGGGTGGGATGAAATTACTTTCAGTCCATGGTATATTTAAATATGTACGTATCCTACATACAATTAAGTTTTTTTATGATTTTGCATAAAATATAATCTATTATAACGTCTATTTTGTGGTTCGAATCTTAGATAAAATACAGGCAGTGACATCTATTGAAAGTTTTTTGAATTTATCCATAAAATAAATGTCAATTTTGTCGAAAAAAATGAGACGAGGTCAAAATAAAACATATGATAATTATGTATTGAGAAAAATGATGATTTTAAATAATCTTTTCTTCTTTATTTTCTGAATATTGTAGGCTTTTTAGGCAATTACTTAGGGCCCAAAAGTAAAAAGGGGCCCGAGCTAAGGAAATAAGTAAGAAATTGTATGTATAATTGAACATTTTTTTTGTATTATTATTTGTATTATAATTTTCATTATTCGGCAGAAAATGGGGGCCCAAATTTTTATTCTGCCTGTAAATTGGAACATCACATTTGTGAAACTTACATCCAAATCGGTACAGCAATTTTTGAAATTAATGTTAACAAACAAATTCAAAAACACTCTTTATTAGATTAAATATATTTAAACATCGTAAATTTTAACATCACATTTGTGAAAGTTGCATCCAAATCGGTACAGCAATTTCAGAAATTAATGTTAACAAACAAATTCAAAAACACTCTTTATTAGATTAATTATATTTAAAATTCGTAAATTGTAACATCACGTTTGTGAAAGTTACACCCAAATCGGTACATCAATTTCTGAAATCAACATTAACAAACAAATTTAAAAAACATTCCCTCTTTATTTGATTAATTTATATTTAAAATTCGTAGTTAGTAACATCACGTTTGTGAAATTTACATCAAAATCGGTACAGCAATTTCTGAAATCAATTTTAACAAACAAATTTAAAAAACATTCCCTCTTTATTAGATTAATTTATAATTAAAATTCGTAGTTAGGGGACTTTTACTCTTAAAAATTCGACTATTTGACACTGAAATCCAGTTTTGTCAATTAACCAGATCAAAACTAGCGATATAAGCTTTATGTGTGGCAATATTCATTGACCACAGCCAACTAAACAGCATTTGCATATAATATTTACATTTACTCGTAGTAAACATAGCTACATATGTATGTACCTACATATCTCTGTCCGTGTAACGATGCGTTATTATGGGCAATTAATTGGACGCATTATTTCATAAACATGGACAAAAACTCATCGAATAAACCTGTTTTAACGGTTCCATTATTCGATTTGATGATTTCATTTAACGCTGTTTTAAAATCACGTGATTTTTGTCTATCCATGTTGCGAACCGGGATGTGCCCAATATGCGATAGATGGCGTTACTGGTACGTCCGAGATATGAACCATTTAATTGAATTATTATATTAATTTTTCGCTGGTGTATATTTGTTCCTAGTCACTCTATTGATAAAGTAGTATTGTGATTTCTGTTTTAAAACGATTCTAGGATCTTAGGCTTTCTAACAGTCAAATTCCTATCAAAATCGGTTCAGTAATCAAAATAAATATATCGTTTTTTCGCTTTACTGTAAGAAAATAGAAATACATGACAGCATGCTTGTAAAGGCGCGTAAAAAATATTATTTGTAACAGTAATAGAGTGCGACTTACAGGTAAACAACGTGTGCGAGTGCAACAACTAGATTCGGCGAGGCCATAGTATATATTAAAGATACAGTCTATTATATATACTACGATCTCCAAATTATATCTAATTTTTTACAATTATTAACATATATGTGTTATGCATATAAATTAAAAACTATATTTTTCGAGATCAAATCTTTTTTTTTTTTTTTTTAAATACAGATGGTTCACAACTAAAGGGGTGCTAGGCCAATAACTTTAAACTAAAATTAATTTATACAAAAATAGCTTAAACGAACGGCGTTAGTTATGAAACAGGTTCGCCTGACTCAATCCCTCCCAGAGATTTATCTGCAAAACAACAACACGAGTAAATAACAGTTTCATCATCAGGTGTAACACGCAATTGAGTTCACACCATAATAAACCCACCCACACATACACCCAACATGCCCCAACCACACGCACAATTGGTCAGCTAGTCATTATCGTTTATAACTAAAAAATGCCGACTCAACGCACAGTGTATATTTTTTTGCTACTTTTCCTGATATAAGTCAAAATAACGTTGATTTTTTTTAAATTATTTGTATCGTATTTAATTGTGAAAAAAGATTATAAACCTATTAATACATTAAAAGTTGTGCATTTTCATAGCATCCTTAATATATATAAAGCTCAACGTCTCTCTGTCCGTCTGTCTGTCCGTTAGTGACCTTATCACTCGAGAACCACTTATCCGATTGACGTGTTTTTTTTTAATTCATAGGTACATTCTCTGGCTAGGTTATTGCGTTAGGTAACATAACAACTAAGCAGTGACGATAATAGTAAATCAAGTCTGAAAAAAATTTGCCGTCGGTGTGCTATTTTGCAATACGCTGCCTAAACCGTTCAATATAGAACAAAATAATGTATTAAAGAATTGTGTAGAATCAAAAGATCTACAATAAAGTCAGTGATATCATATGTCTAACTTTTATATTTAAACCACTATGACTGCTTTTATGTTACAAAGAAAATTTAAAATATTTGGGGTTTGTTTACATGGACTTATGACCTGCAAAACATTAATCTTTATCATAAGTACTTAATGTAGATATAATTTGCCCTTTACAGAATCCAATTTGGTCTTTTAGTTTAGGAAATAACGTGAAATATACATACAATAACATATTATTCGCGGTAATTCGCGCGAACTATGATGAAGTGTCGCGGGGAGAGGGAAGATTCTTCGCTCGGCCGGTAGTTGTTTATTTTGTTTTCAATTATTAACTTTTAAATTTAAACAGAACAAAAATTATTTGTAATTTTTGTTCTGATTTGTTTTTTTTTTAGGTACGTTAGGTTTTGATTGGTTTTTATTACGATAATAATTAATCGTGTTTGTACTTAATTCAATTATATTTTTCAAAAATCCTAAACAATAATTCCGTAGTCCAAGCGAGCGAAGCCGTGTGGGTCTAGCTAGTATTATATATTTTATAGTATATTAATAATAAATTATCGGGATACAAAGTAGCCTATATCTTTCCTCAGGATGCAAGCTATCTTCCTGCTAAGTTTCATTAAGATCTTTTCAGCAATTTAGCCGTGAAAATGTAACAAACAGATAGACAGGCAAAGAGACCGACACACTTCCGCATTTATTATATTTCTATGGAAGTAAGTATAAATTAAAAAGGTATAATGCAATTTTTTTAAAGATATATATTCGCGAAACATACGTCAATATGCTTGCAGCTGCTAAAACTGTTATTTTAACGATTTGATCCCACTCAAGTTTGAATAGATTTGATTTATGTGAATAACGCCGTTTTTTACGATCTTTTTATCGTTTCCTGACACTTGAATGTTTTTCTAGGGAGCAATGATTTTTTACTGAAATGATTTATTATCGGTGAAATGTTTTTGTGCACATCTCGAATAGAAATATCTGATTTGTTTTGAAGGGAATTAGAGCAAAGAGCAAAAGAATCATGCCGCGTTAAATTAATACAATACATATATATTGAAAACTTCTTCTGATAGTTGTTATTGTCTTCAAAAGTTATGAAAATCTAATGTCCGGTATTACAGCTTAGCTAATAAAATTTGCTAGCTTGTAAACACTTTCAAACGGGGTATTAAACTTAGATGACAGTTCTCTTGAAATTTTTGACAGATACTTGCATGCCCACAGTAAGTTAGTTTTAATCGTTTTTACTTAAGGTTAGAAAATATGTACATTAAGGTGGTCCTTAGACTGCCTCCCCCCTCCTAAATCAGCTCCAAATAATTCAAACAAAGTGTGTTTTTATTTTAAAAATTGGCCATTACCAAAGGGGGTGATTTTCCCTTTAAAATACACGTGTTTTTTCGATTTTTCAAAGACTGGATGGATAAATTAAATTTGTAATTCAACGTTGACAGCTATATGAATCATTGGGTCATTCCATAAAGAGAAAATAAAATAAAAATGTAATTTCTGGATAATTTTGTCAAAAAAAACGTTTGACAATGAAAATATTGATCTTGAAATAATTTTTTGATTCTAAAATTAAAATTGAAGTAATAAATGGGTCGAGCCAGTTAGAAATTTAATTTTAAATACAATTTTTTTTATTTTAAGATCAATATTTTCATTGTTAAACATTTTTCTGACAAAATTATCCAGAAAACTACCAAAATTGTGTATATTTCCAAAACCTCGAACCCGATTTGCACCAAATTCGAAAAACCTCGAGCCCTCATTGAGACAAATATTTTAAAACCATTCCGCAGTTTGTGTGATGTATAATTCCAGAGTACTATGTCACAGAACATAAGACGTTTTTTTAATTCACCCAATATATTGAAATATAAACTTGAATTAAAATTTATATATAGCTATATCTTATTCCCAAATATTCTAAAAGCAATTAAAGTTGGATTCAGGTAGAAATCCGTATGTCGTAGCTTGGATAGCACAGTTTTACATAAAATACATAATAAAATAATAATAAAAACGCCAAGCATTTGGAAATTCGATTCAGTTATTCAATTTTCTCTGAACACCTTTTCCCCATTAAAACTGTTTTTATAAGATATTGGAAACGATTAGATGCAATCTACTGTTTTAAATAAAACATTAAATTTTATAGTCTTTGAATTGTGAATCGCAAAATTTCTTGTCTTATTTCTTAAATCCGAAATATGTATAGGAGATATCTCAAAACAGTGTCAAATGCATGAAAATTGGTTAGAATGTTCTTATAAGTATTCTGATGCAATTAACAAAATAAGGTACTAGCACTAGTCTTGGATATGACTCCAGTAATGGCCATTTTTTAATGAAATGTACTGAATTAGAAATATTTGTTCATATTTTATTATTAAATATTACTGAATATTAATCTATATACATTTAACTGTCTTACAGCGTGATTTTATGACAATCGGCCAATAGGTGTCAAAATGGTGGACATTTAAACTAATTATTAGCATAATTTATTTATTAATTATTATATTATCATCAAATCTGCTTTACATTATATCATTTTGTAATCATTAGCAAGTGTCCATCACTGCGTGCTCATTACTGGTTTTACTTTATCCATTACTGGAGAAAAAACATAAACAAAATATATATATTTGCAGAATTTGGTAATTAAATTGATTAAAAATTTACAATTAACATCTATTACAAAAATTGTAATGCAGATATTTGTGAATTTTAAAATTTAGCTACTTCTGTCTCCGATTGTACTTTCAGTACTTCCTTAAACATTTCATACGAAATTATACAATAATAGGTTTTGTCGGATTTTGCGAAAGGGTTGATAGAGCGCTCATATATGATTTATGATATGTGGAGATCAAATTTCCCGACGTCGTATCTCCGGTTCTATTAGTAGTAGAGACTTCAATTTAGACTCATTTTGTTCGTTATATAGTCTAGTTTAAATAAAATCATATCGGTTTTTCTCGTCCGAGGCGTTAAAAAAATACGAATAAAAAACTTTTTAAGAAAAAAAATAAAATCGGCTTCAAAAAAAAATACAGAAAAGTAAATAACAATTAATTTAAATTGAATTAAAAGTTTTTTGTTAGCTTGGCACCGACTTCAAAAACTTAAATTTAATTATTAGATATATAATTTTCAGTATTTTTAAGGATTTTTTGAAGTCGGTTTAATTTTTTTATTAAAAATAGTGTATCTTCAAATTCCATTATCAAATTCTGATAAAATTGATATGGGACCACCTCGAGAGTATATTCTTTAAAACATACAAAAATCATCCAAATCAGTGCGTATTTGTCGGAGTTATGCCCGAATATACATAAAAATATTAATTGTCGAATTGAAAACCTCCTCGTTTTTGAAATCGGTTAAAAACTGACATTTCGGTGATTTTTGAAAAAATTTCGTATATATTTGATATGTACAATCGCCTACAGAACTCGTCTGCCACCTTAAAGGCCAGAATCGCTTATACTAGATTCCAAATTTAAAGACAAACATCATCGGTTATCTTTTTCTAGGGCGGAGTTTATATAGTTATAACATTTTAAATAAAAACAATAAATATACGTCCATTTCAAATAATGATTTTACAAATTTTGTTTTTGTTATCTAATTTCTTATACTTATTATAGTTATTTACTATGATATACTATGTATAATAATTTAATTGCACAAATATATATGAGTACTATAAACGAAGAGTAGTTTTTTATCTAGCGAATGAGTTTCAAAATATCTGTCTTTGTTTGGTACATGGAGAAATGATTTAAATATTATAATAATCAAATGGGAGGAACCTACTAAGTTTGTGATAAGCGAAAATGAATATTGCATTTGACTGTACATATACAGTACATATTCCAAGTTGATTAAGACAGGAAATTTAACATGGGGGCAATTAGAAGTGTTGTAGTAACCTTTGGTCAAATTTAACAATGTGATTGGTACATTTTGAAATGCCGCGCCGCCTCGAAACTAACTGATAAATTTTAAATTAATCAACAGTATTTTGTTTTCAACTTTAATAAAGAATAAAATAATTTAATGAAATTAAAATAAGCATCCTAGATAAAATTATAATAATATTTTTTGGCAGATATAAATTTAAAAACAAAATACTATTTACTATTTCATTAAATTTTGTGGCGGCATTTCAAAAACGCACCAATCACACATCGTTAAATATAACCTAAGATTCTAATTGCTCCCATGTTAAATTTCCTATGTCTTATTCAACTTGTAATACACTGTATATTATATATTTTTGTTATTTAATTAATATTGTAATTAAAATCTAGACGATCGTACTTTTAAGAAATGTAAGTTCAATATTTTCTGCATTAATATATATTTCACATCCAAGCAGAGATAGATAGATAAAATAATAGAAAGAGAGAGAGGAAGGAAGAACAGTTAATCCATATTTGATAATTATACGTGTTCGTACAATAAAGTTAGACGAACGCCAACTAGACATGATAGAAGTTTCATACGGAATGCGATTTTAAATTTTTGTCAGGTATTATGAGGAGGAAAAAAAACTTATATTTGTACTACAATTAAAATTCACAGCGTGTAGCGTTCACATAATGATGCGCCGGATCTTGTGGGGTCGCCTCCTCCCCCCGCTACCTTTTGCGTCGGTTTGTTAGAGGGGCTGGGGGTCGGGACCTACTACAATTTCTACTAGCGCATTTATAGTGTGAGCGTTCTAATGTGTTTTTTAAATTGGGTTATTTTGTGAACGGAAGATGTAACGGTCGAATGTTTTTTAAAGTTTTTTTTTTCTTTTACTCGAATCAAGATATTTTTGATATTGAACGGGATCGAGAATTTCGGTTTTAAGAGATTATCAATTATTAATGTTTCAAAACAGGGCTTCGAACAGATATTTTTGTTTGTTCCTGTTCAAGTAAGAAAATATATAGGTAACGGTTCGGTTTCAGATAAATTGCCTGGCATTGGTTAACCATTTAATTTTTATACAGTTTTACTAAAAAATATTAGTTCGAAATTTTTCTTAAGACGCACCTGATTATTTTTTTGTATATTTTTAATTTTTTGATAATTTCAATCTAAATCTAAATTTATGTAAATGTCAAAATGACATTTAAAATGTCAAAAAGACATTTAATATGTCATAATAAATATCAATTTAAAAAAACAAATGACGATTTTTAAAGCAAATTGAGATAAATCTGTGTTTCATTTTTAACCTCTAATTTGGCACACGTTTTGACATCGACCAACAGGTAAATCACTTATTAGGCGATTCATATTTTCAGGTCGCTTTAACAAATGTCAGTTTTTATAATTCTCCTATAAACAAATTAGTTTTTTAGTTGCAAGTTTGTTTCACTTTTACCCAATTTTTTTCGTGTTTCATATTTACCCCACTAGACCCTATACCTAACACAAAATTTAGTAAAACAATTCAAAGTTTGCGAGCTAAAAATATTGTCAGTTTTTATAATTCTCCTTTAAAAAAATTAGTTTTTAGTTGCAAGCTTGTTTCACTTTTATCACATTTTTTTGGTGTTTCATATTTACCCCACTCGACCCTATACCTAACACAAAATTTAGTAAAACAATTCAAAGTTTGCGAGCTAAAAATATTGTCAGTTTTTATAATTTTCCTATAAACAAATTAGTTTTTTAGTTGCAAGTTTGTTTCACTTTTACCCAATTTTTTTCGTGTTTCATATTTACCCCACTAGACCCTATACCTAACACAAAATTTAGTAAAACAATTCAAAGTTTGCGAGCTAAAAATATGATCCATCTGTAAGCGGAGATGAATATCCGAAGCGTTATTGAATTTTTTTATCCCGATCACATCTTAATCTATATTCGGATTACATAATGTATAAGTGAATTTACATAATATATAGATTTTCATTTACATAACTGATACAGCGTCGCATTTCACTAAAATACGCAGGATTTAATTGGATTGATTTTTAGGTGAAGGAAAATATTGAATTATGTTTTATCATTTTTTTTTTATTTTTACATAATTTCTAGATCGTTTTAAAACTGGTGAGTATTTTGTAATTTCATTATTATAAGTTTATATATCTAGTGTTATTTAATTATTCTCATACTGTCATTACTCGCAATATCGAAGATACGAGAAGCTTTGTGATCGTTTCAGATTGAGACAAAAAAAATGTTCTCCGATTTCAAAATTTTAAATTGATCTCTCCGTTTCACGTCAAGACAAACTCTTTTCGTTCCTAGTCTGTCCGTGTGTCCGTCTGTCTGTCCCCTGAATCCTTGTCACACACATAACTCATGAACCACTTAACCGATATTGTTGAAACTTGGTTGGATGGTTTGGTCTGGTTTGAGGACGGTCCCATTTCAAAATCATCAAAATCGTGTTTTATTTTTTTAAATTAATATTTACTTTGATATATTAACTGTCATTTTGACGTTTGCATAAATTTAGATTAAGATAAATATGTAAAATAGGGTGAAATATTATTTATTTTTTTTAATTTTCGGTTTTCATTCATAAATCGTAAAAATCTTGACTGCTATTGTGAGATAGGGTGTTGTTTTTCTCTCTGAAACCCCCCTCTCGTATTTTTCCCGCCGAATCGATTGAAATTAATTACAACCAAAAAAAAATTGTTTCTTCATACACATTTTTCCACCCCCTTGCAATTTTCTGGATACAAAGTAGCCTATGTCCTTCCTCAGTATGCAAACTATCTCTCTGCCAAATTTTATCAAGATCGGTTCAGCTGTTTAACCGTAAAATGGTAACAAATAGACAGAGAGATAGGGGGTCCGTCGTGGTAAAAATATTGGAAACCACTGCTTTATAGTACCAAGTTTACAATGAGCGTCGAACACAATGAATCTAATGACATAGTAAATTTTCACCGTCTCTATTGAAATTCAGTTATGATTTGATCCGGTATCGGATTTAGAGAAAAATACAATAATAACCGCGCGCTCCGGGTAATTGTCGTGGAGCTCCGGAGACCGGAGCCGCATTCAGATCACGTACTCCATGTAATATTTTTCTTTGTTACATTGTCAGATGTCAGAGGTGCTGCTGAATCCACCGTGTGTTTAATACAGGAGCGTACTTGATAAATTTTTTTAAGGGAAGTGTAATTTTTTTTTTTTTTTTAATTAAATGCAATAAAAATACGGTCTTCCAAAGCGTGACAGACTGACTGACTAACTCACTGATCATCAAAATTTATAGGGCACTTCCCGTTGACTTAGGAACTTGAAATTTGGAACGAAGGAATCTTTTTCACCAGTTTTAGACAGTTTTAGACAGACACTAAAATTGGGGGCTATAAAATATTTTAAGCGCCATTTTATTGATAAATAATCATTGTTTTTCAATTCCTCTACAACAGTTAAGTCAAACATGTCAAAGTACATACATATATTATAAAAGAAAATTAATAAAATTATATCATTTGAGGTCATATTAACTAGTTTTTTGTGCCTCCTGTAAAATTAGAAAAATATCACTTACGCTACTCTGCCTTGTAGGGGACGATATAGGTATTCAAAATGCGTAGAAATAAGGTAAAGGCACCAGTTATGGTCGCTATAAGAGCAAGTTTTCGAATTTTTGGATCAATGGGCTTGTTTTTTTGTAATTCTCATGAACTCATGTTACTAATAAAACAAGTAACTCTTTATTTAATCAATTTAATTACCATAGTTCGCAAATATAGTTTGTTTTTTAAATTATAGCATTTTATTTTGTTCATGTTTTTTCTCCAGTAATGGATAAAGAAAAACCAATAATGAGCACGCAGTGATGGTCACTTGCTAATGATTACAAATTGATAAGTACTACGACACAAAAGATATAAATTTGAAGCAATGTAAAGCAGTTGCTATGATAATATAATAATTAATGAATAAATTATACTAATAATTAGTTTAAATGTCCACTATTTTGACACATATTAGCCGATTGTCATCAAATCACACTGTAAGACAGTTAAATGTATATAGATTAATATTCAAAAATGGCAGTACCTAATCAAATATCAACACATATTTCTAATTCAGTACATTTAATTAAAAATTTGCCATTACTGGGGTCCTTGTTAAGACTGGTGCCACTACCTTATATTATGTATTAAATTCCTTACAAGTGATTACAACTTTTTAAACGTCCCACTACAATTATTGTCCCACTTTCACGACATGCAGATAAGTACTTAAGTTAGCGAAGCGAAGTAATTTAATACTCTCAGATCAAAAGCAAATAAAAGCTTGTAATGATAAAATTTTATTCCTGTCATATTCTTGTTCAAATAAATAAAATTTTCAAATCATTCTGAACATTTCAACCTGGTTATGAAACTGTATACCAAAATTGACTGATATAAGTAGGTAATAATCACAGTTGTAAAATTAATAAAGTACTGGCACCAGTCTTGGATTATACCCCAGTATTGGACACTTGTTTAATTAAATTTACTAAATTAAAAATATTTATTGATATTTGATTACATACTGCCATTACTGAATCATAATCTATAGACACTTAACTGTAAAACAGCTTAATTTGATGACAATCGGTCAATGGGTGTCAAAATGGTGGACATTTAAACTAAATTTTAACTTTAATGTTGTAGTATTTATCATTAATTAGTGTCCATTACTGGTTTTACTTTGTCCAATACTGGAGAAAAAACATAAACATAATAAAAGGTTATAATTAAATTGATTTAATAAAGAATACCTTACTCTTAAAACAGCCAGTCACAAATCATAAATCTTAAAATAAGCCCTCCCCCTCCTGATTACGCTTCTGGCGGTTGAATCGCTAGTTAACAACTCAATATTAATACAAAACAGATTGAATCTTCAGTTTTGTACATGTAACACTCTAGAAGACTAACTAGTTTCAAATTACTTTATTTGTTTTAAACTATTAGAATTTCAAAATCCGATAATCTTCCAGTGGAATAATTTTCAAAGTAATTTGTAGTTTACCGCAGACATGTTTCAATATAAAATCAACATTACCGTCTCGCTTTTGTTTATTCTGTATTTCAAAAATAAAATACTTGTTGAACGAAACAAAAAGCGACAGTACAAACCATTTTAAAAACAATAGTAATAAAATTTAATAATGATGCTTTAGTACGTTGTAGTTGGCAGCATTGTGTAATTAAACAGTAGTTGTACGTCTGATAATTAGCTACAATAACACAGTTGGCAGAACTGCAATAATAATAATAATATAATTGATATATTATAATATAAATGGAGGCCATAAAGTATAGGACATTGTATTTTATGGAAGAGATTGAAATCTAAAATTGGTTTAATATTTATGAGCTACTATCGCTTTTTCTTTTATGTATAATGATTAATACTTATTCCAAAATTGCAAGAGAAAGGTTTTGGTAGAGGCACCAGTTTTGGCTAGGACCCCAGTAATGGCAAATTTTTAATTAAATGTACTGAATATGTGTTGATATTTGATTACTACCATTTCTGAATATTAATCTATATACATTTAACTGTCTTACTGCGTGATTTGATGACAATCGGCCAATAGGTGTCAAAATGGTGGACATTTAAACTGATTATTAGTATAATTTATTTATTAATGATTATATTATCATAGAAACTGCTTTACATTGTTTCAAATTTGACGATTCATTCTTTTATATCTTTTGTGTCGTAGTACTTATCATTTTGTAAACATTAGCAAGTGTCCATCACTGCGTGCTCATTACTGGTTTTACCTTTGCCATTACTGGAGAAAAAACACGAACAAAACAAGCCTTGGGTTTGGGTAAGACCCTTTAGGTCCACACAATCAACTTCCCAACATGGTATGATTATAAATACTTGAGTATTTATTGTTTCCATATACATAGTTTATGTGAATATTTTTTTAATATGGATATGAAAAATTTTAATAGAATTGGTCAGAAATAAAACTCACCTTTGTATTATGAATATTAATTTTCTAATATCCTAATTAAAATTTTCCTAAAGTGACAGTTCGCGTTTTTTTATTAATCGTAGCAAAAATATTGGAGGGGGGGGGGATTTTTAGGGAAGTCAAATTCCTAAATCTGGGCCTGCATATGCACCTTAACCACAAGTAAACAATATCACTTGATATGTGTTTCGACTTCACAAGAAGTCCTCATCAGGAACCTAATAGTTCCAGAGTAAGTAACCTCAGTTTCTCAATTTTCTAATAATCATTACATAACCCTCATTTTGGCTATTGTAATCGAGTAAAAACATGTTTGATTCTTGCATCTGGGGCATTCTGTAGGTGTATGTAGTATTCAAAAACAATAATAGCAATAATTCTTGTGCTAATATCTAGGACTGACGTTCATCGTGACATTGTTTTATTTTATGCTAACAAGGATTTAAAAAATGAGAAACGTTTTCATCCCGTTATATTTTATGTTAACATAACAGCTAACACAAGAAAGAATGGAGACAAATAAAAATGTTTAAAACATGACGAACGTGGGTTAAGGATACACAAATCCGGACAACAAATCATTTAAAAATGCTCTAGATAACTTAGCCATGTTGTTTTCGACTCACGTTTAGTGAAACACAGAAATCCCTACACGCATCCTAACAGATTTGTGTTATAAAAATATATGACATTTTCATTATCTATGGATCGCTCTACACGTAACATAGATGTATGTCCGGGGGAATTGTTTTATGGTCAATTTAAACTCTTTGACACTTTCATTATCTCTAGATGGCTATGTATGTGTTACTCTAAAACAGCGATTCTCAAAAAAATACGGTATATATTTAAAATATTTTTAATATTAGTTTTGTAATGTCCTCAATAACAAAAAACATCAGTGCTTCCTCGTGCTAAATTCAACAAAGGTAGTTAATTAATGAACAATTTAAATAAAAACCGATAGTATTGAGATAAATTGCCTGGAATTGGTTAACCATTTAATTTTTATACAATTTTACTAAAAAATATTAGTTCGAAATTTTTCATAAGACACACCTGATTATTTTTTCGTATATTTTTAATTTTTTAACAAATGTCAAAATGTCATTTAAAACGTCAAAATGACATTTAATATGTCCAAGCAAATATCAATTTAGAAAAACAAAAGACGAATTTTTAAAATAAATTGAGATAAATCTTTGTAAGGGAATATTTTACAACAAACTTTGTAGACCCAAATTATAGGAAATTTAATGCTCTACAAAAAATATTCTATAAAATTTTCACGTAACATGTGTCGTTCTTGAGATATCTTGAAAAAATTAATATTTTGGGATGTCACCCCTCCCCCTTACACATGATTTTAATGATTTTTAAATGGGACCGTCCTCAAGCCAGACCCAACTACCCCACCAAGTTTCAATAATATCGGTTTACTGGTTCATGAGTTATGCGTGTGACAAGGATTCAAGAGACAGACGGACGGACAAACAGACAGACACGGAACGAAAAGTGTTTGTCTTGACTTGAAACGGAAAGATCAATTTAAAATTTCGAAATCGATTTTTTTTGTCTCAATCTGAAACGATCACAAAACTTCTCGTACCTTCGATATTGCGAGGAAGCAAAATATACAGTAAGTTTTTTTGACAAAAATAGCCAATTCATGTAGGTATTATAGTAGATTTTTCGAAAGGGTATAAAATTGAGCAGTTTTTAAAACCATCTGAACATCTGTAAGTGTACTAGATTTAAAAAATATATATATTTGAAAAGTATCACATTTTTAATGACTTATTTCGAATAGCATAGCATGCGGTGGGGGACTTTTTTTATTATGTATCTATAGATATATTGACAATAAAAAATCATTATCACTTACTGTTATAATTAGCGATTGGAAAAATAGTTATTCAACTATTGCGTAAAAATGCATTTTTAGGGTTCCGAAGAAACCCTATTAATATCGCTTTGTCGTCCGTCCGTATGTCCGTCCGTCCGTCCGTCCGTCCGTCCGTCCGTCCGTCCTTTTCACTCAAAGCTAAATAGCTCGTAAACTATATAAGCTAGAAACTTGAAATTTTTACTGAACATGTAAAATGACGCCCTCTAGTAAAATATGTACAAATTTATTGAATAAATAATTTTTCAGGGGGGGCAATAAGGAGCTAAAGCTAGGTAAAAAAAATATTTTTTTTTATACCAAGGCATGTGGCACGTTAAAATGTATAACCAAACAAGCGGAATTTGACCCTTTTTTAATTTTTTTTCTAAATCAAAAATGGTGCCTGTAGGGGGCTTTAAAGCAAATCCAAAAAAACAAAAAAATTGTATACCAAGACGTGTGGCACGTCAAAATTTACGTCTCAATTAGTAGAATATGCCCCTATTTTTTATTTTTTTTCTAACTCAAAAATGGCGCCTGTAGGGGGCTAAAAGCAGTATTTTATTTTGTCCCCCCCCCCTCTAACTCTGTAACTACCGGCTCAAAAAATCTGAAAAAAATTTGGTAACGAGGTTTTGGTGGGACTACCAACGACAAATACTAAAGTCAATAATATAATTTTCAATTTTGGAATAATAGGGAGGGGTGTAAGATAATTTAAATTTTTTATTTTCATATCTAGGCATGTGATATGTCAAAATGTACATCTCAACTCGTAGAACATGACCATATTTTTTATTTTTTTTCTAACTCAAAAATGGCGCCTGTAGGGGGCTAAAAGCAGTGTTTTATTTTGTCCCCCCCCCCTCTATCTCTGTAACTACTGGCTCAAAAAATCTGAAAAAAATTTGGTAACGAGGCTTTGGTAGGACTACCAACGACAAATACTAAAATCAACAATATAATTTGAAATTTTGGAATTATAGGGAGGGGCGTCATAAAAAATTGTTTTTTTGATATCTAGGCATGTGGTATGTCAAAATATAGATCTCAATTAGTAGAACTTGACACTTTTTTATATTTTAACTTTAACTTAAAAATGCACCTGTAAGTGGTTCCAAACATTTCACGTAGTACGTACTTCGGAACCCTTATGGCATACACTCGTGTATGTCTTGCCGGAATTATTTTTATTACTTATCTCCACCGTTTTCAGAAAACTGGTTTGATTGAACACAATTTGAAATCAATTATTTGCAACTACCTTTCCAACTATTTTTAAGCTATTTGCGACACTTTTTACTGCTTCGTTTGCACTAATTATTAGTAAATCGTAAAAAAACTATTTACCAACTATTTTCCGAAAAAAATTCAACTAGTAACTATTTCATTGAAAATAACAACTATTTTTTCAATCTCTAGTTATAATATTATAAGTAATCACAGATATAAATTCTATAGTAAGAAACCCATATATCCCTAGACTGCAGACTGTTTTTGTTGGCAACCCTGGTCTCCATCATTCACCTACTTCTTATGTACACAATGTTGGTACAAATGTTCTTGCCGTTATATAAATTAAGTCTATACGAATTATAAAATAAATCAAGAGTGTGCGTGATCTTCAGCCTCTTGCGAGGGTGTGTATGTATGTGTGTATGTGGGCGTGTGTGTGTCGTTGTTATGTGGGTGTGTGGGTGACGCGTTTCTCCAAGATTTATTGTTGATATAATTCAGTTTAACTCCTCGAATAAGATTTGAGGAAGAAAGAAGAAATCGGGTCACTTAAGTAATTAAGATTTGCTCTGTGTCTGGGCTTCTGGGTATATTGTTCTGTCTTAAAAAACGTGATTTGATTTATACTTTTTAATCTATTAATATTGATATGCAGTGGAACGAACAATGGTCACGTTCACGACTGACAAAAAACAGTGAACAACGAACTTTGATTGGTTGATTCATGGAATTTCTGGTGGAATGTACCAGAAATTTTTTTAAGCGTGTAAGGAAGTGAGAAAGAAGTAACCAGAAAGAGATAGAAACTAGTATTCTGGCAGAAACGCTCAACATGAAGTTAACATAAAAGTTATTTGTTATAGTTTCTATCTCTTTCTAGTTACTTCTTTCTCACTTCCTTACACGCTTAAAAAATGACATTCTTTTAATTTCTGGTACATTCCACCAGAAATTCCATGAATCAACCAATTAAAGCTCGTTGTTCCGTTTTTTGGTCAGACGTAAAACAGTTGCTATGATAATATAATAATTAATAAATAAATTATACTAATAATTAGTTTAAATGTCCACCATTTTGACACCTATTGGCCGATTGTCATCAAATCACGCTGTAAGACAGTTAAATGTATATAGATTAATATTCAGAAATGGCAGTAATCAAATATCAACAAATATTTATAATTCAGTACATTTTGAAAGAATTTATCAACTATTAAAAACATTTGTTACTATATGTGCAATTTTGATACTTCTTTCATCCAGGAGCCAAATGTATGTATATTTGCGGTGTACCGGATTAAAATAACAACCTGTACAGCGGGGGGTGGAGGGTGATAATTAACTAATCTAAGCGATACAAGGGAGAAGAAGAAATGTTTAGCTTGCGAGCGTTCACAGCCCCTTTGAATCTGTGCTTCCAGACTATTAATTAAGTTTAACAGGTATTTCTCGTTGTGTGTAGTCTAAGTGATTAGGTTATGTAGAAAACGGGATGCAAAATTCCACCTGTCTCTCTCTAACTAGTGAATACATTTAGATGTAATCTGTTTTACTTGTACGATTCAAAAAAGTGAAGGTATATATTATACTAGGTGTATAATGTAAACCTATTTAGCGAACTAATTGGAAGGATTCAAATATATTCGATAATACCATCTTTACAAAACCAAAAGTCTATTGAATAGTAATTTGATGATTATTATTAACTAGCTGTTCCCGCGGCTTCGCTTGCGTGGACTACGGAATTATTGTTTAGGATTTTTGAAAAATATCTTTGAATTATGTACAAATAAAACACGATTAGTTATTGTATTTTAATTTTATCAGATTTTAAATTTATAGAACCTATTTGTCTATTGAATAGTAATTTAATGATTATTATTAACTAGCTGTTCCCGCGGCTTCGCTTGCGTGGACTACGGAATTATTGTTTAGGATTTTTGAAAAATATATTTGAATTATGTACAAATAAAACACGATTAGTTATTGTATTTTAATTTTATCAGATTTTAAATTTATATACCTATTTTATCCTAAAATTGACAGTTTCAGTGTTGTTTCCCAAATAAGCCTCTAGAAAGGGAGGGAAAGTTATCGTTCTATATATCAAAATCTACCAATTTCTTGAAAAAAATATACTCTGTCATTATTTCTAGCTCAAATCTTCTGATGACTGGACTATTTTGGTCGTTGTTAAAAAAAGTAATAATATTTTTTTTATTATGTTATTAAATTAATCTTTTAAATATTTAGTTTTATAGGAATATTCATAACGAAGAAAATGCATTTTTTATTTTTGCAATCCGGCCAACAGAATCGGTGATATTTAAAAAAAAAACCAAGATGCGAAAAAGTTATCTAATATGACTCCACTATAAATCGAGTTTGTTTTTTCAAAAAAAATATTTACTGGTGTAATTTTAATTGTTTACAAAAAATATTAACAATTAAAATTTGAAAGCCTTCACATTTTTATTGAAAAACTTTTTTCTTTTGAAAATAGTCACATATATAAAAATTGTTTAAAAAAAATTATAAGGGATCTCTCGATTACTTGCTGCCCCAGGGCCCCAGTGCCTCTAATTACAGCCCTGGTAGAAAATCATGAAAACAATATTTATTTTAGATATCTAAGTTTTTATCTGACCCTTCAAGCTGTATTTTTTACCATAAGCAAATGCAAAAAAATCGTCATATTGATATAAAGCAAACTTGACAACTACAGTATGTATAGTTACTAACCTTAAAGTAAACAAGACTTCGTTCGAGAACACATCAGATATGTTGACATCAAGTCTGTATCCCCAAGGATCCTCATACACATACACCCCCCCCCCCACCCACCCACACACACATATACAACGTGTAGCGTTCTGCGGGGACCAGGTCTTTACACTAACAACAACTTGCATAATTACGTTCAAGTAACTAAAGTTGTGTCGTCGCTGAATTATCCGGTGAGTTATTAGGTGGGGGTGGAGGTGTGTCGGTATGGGAGGGGGTAAACCAGACTCTTATTCCCCTCTTCCCCCGTCAAGTTGAATTAAAAGGTGTTATTATATGTATATATGTATGTACATATAATTTGAATTATTAAATAACATGTCCTGACTGACTGACTGATTCATCATCGCCGAGCCGAAACCCCTGGACGTAGAAACGTGAAATTTCATAGGTGTCTTCCTTCTATCATGTAAACACTCAAGAAGAAAGGAATTTTTTTAAATTCAACCCCTACAGGGGTGTAAAAGTTTGCATGGGAAAAATATATAATACGGCAATAATGCGCGTGTGGGAATGTATATTACCCACCCATAAGTACACGAACTCAAAGTATACTTTATTGTGGATGTAAACATGGAGTTACAAGTCGATTGCTTGATTCATATAAAAACTGCAGCACAATTTGCATTGAAAAATCGGTTATTTTCACGTTTTCAGAATGGAACTTTTAAAAAAAGAAAAATTCATACCACCGCAATTTTCTCAGATTCAAACCAATGAATCTGAAATTTTTACTGGACATGTTTTTTGGTACAATGAACCTTTTCCCGGAGTTTCAAAGGCGCACACCTCTTACATTTCATATGCGCGATTGTTTTATCCAGCGAACGGCAATTTCAGCGTTTTTTATTTGGTTTATTTGCTGTAACTTTTGGAACATCCGAAGCACACTCCTGAAATTGAGACCAATTATTCTTCTCTTTGTTACGAAGATTTTGAGATGACATAGAAGAGTGTGCGTTCAATGTTCCATTTTGAAGAAGCATTTGAGTATTTTAATTTAAAGCTAATGCGGCCACGTTCTGTGGATTTGCCCATATATGTACATATAATTTGAATTATTAAATAACATGTCCGCCGAGCCGAAACCCTTGGACGTAGAAACGTGAAATTTCATAGGTGTCTTCCTTCTATCATGTTAGCACTCAAGGAGAAAGGATTTTTTGAAATTCAACCCCTACGGGGGTAAAAGGGGGTGTAAAAGTTTGCATGGGAAAAATATTTTTTTGGTCGGATTTATTTGAAACTTAAAATAAATACTCTGTCGAGTATTTTTACGTCTTTCATTATTTGTATTATAATACAAATAATGAAACACGTATTCCAGCATTTCCCAAAATTCAACCCTTTATGGGCTGAAAGGGGGTGGAAAAGTTTATATGAGAAAAAAAATTTGTTTGTATTCACTCGAATAAAACTTAGCACAAATAATCTACAAGACAAATAACATTTTCGAAAATTCAACTCCTATGGGATAAGAGAGGGGATTGGTGTGAAATTTTTTAAATTTTGGTATATTTATCTACATAACTGTATAATAATCAATTAAAAAACAATCTGGCGGGAAAAAAATACTTCGGGGCATAACAACCCCCTATCTCGCATAGAAGCCGAAAATTTACGATTTTGTATAATGAATAAAAAGCAAAACAAGAGAAAATTTTTACATTTCACCCCCTGTCACGTATGGCGGGTTGTAATTAGTTTCATTCGATCTAGCTGGAAAAGTTTCGAAATCCACGTGAGCGAAGCTGCTAGTATCAGCTAGTTAATAATAAAGATAACAAATGTAGACCACTTCATAAGGGCTATGTGTAGCGTGTTACATTGTAGTTTTGATGGGGGGAGGGGGGGGGGTATAGCATGCAGCCCTACATTCCTGACGGAATCTCTGCGTGCCGAGGAAATGGAGTCGTTCACATGGAGCTGATGGATTTCCTTGCACATTTGTTAGCAATTTTTCTATTTTAGTTCACGTGTGTTTGTCTTATTAAAGTAGAACTGTTCAGGTTTTTTAAATTATTTCGTTGAATAGTTCTCTATGATTTGTATAATATATATAACTGTTAATCAGATGTTTATAAATGTCCGGATTTATTTTTGTATAGCTATATTTAAAAAAAAACTGGAGTCTGCTCGATCGCGCCAAGCTGACATTAACTATTCAACTTATTTGTTAAATTTTCAATTTAAGTTTCTTAATAATAGCCGAAGGCGCAAACGAAGGTCTTCGGGCATTAGATAGTCTTAAAGATAATGGTGTAAGCTATATTTAAAAAAAAAACTGGAGTCTCTTCGATCGCGCCAAGCTGACATATTAACTATTCAACTTATTTGTTAAATTTTCAATTTAAATTTCTTAATAATTGCCGAAGGCGCAATCGAAGGACTTCGGGCATTAGATAGTCTTAAAGATAATAGTGTAAGCTATATTTAGAAAAAAAACTTGAGTCTCTTCGATCGCGCCAAGCTGACATATTAACTATTCAACTTATTATTAGGTCCCCATATCCAGTCCATTTACGAGGCATGTTTAATTTCTGACCTGGAAAAAAAAAGAACCCAATCTTATTTAATTTTTCTTTTCATTCCAGCATGTGCTAGTTAGAATACGGTGTACAGGCCATATTCGGGCCCTCAGATCCGTTATTAGGCCCCCATATCCAGTCCATTTACGAGGCTTGTTTAATTTCTGACCTGGAATTTTTTTTTCGTACGTACAGAAAAAAAGAACCCAATCTTATTTAAGTTTTCTTTTCATTCCAGCATGTCGGCAGTTAGAATATGGTGTGCAGGCCATATTCGGGCCCTCAGACCCGCTATTAGGCCCCCATATCCAGTCCATCTGCGAGGCCCTGGACGTACCGCATCTAGAAGCAAGAATAGACTTCGAACCGTCATCGAAAGAGTTCAGCATTAATCTGCACCCGAGTCAGGAGCATCTGAACCACGCATTCAGGGACCTGATGTCGTTCTTGAACTGGACCAAAGTTGCTATCATCTACGAGGAAGATTATGGTAAACCAATAAGTGTTTTCGATTTATTTTTATTTTTAGTTGTGTCAGATACGGGCAGCTGTCAAATGCATTAACTTCGATCAATCGGATTTAATTGTTTTGGCAGCTGACGTGCTGCAATTCGTGTTTTTGGTTGTGTAAGATTGTTCAGTAGTCAAAAGAAAATTTTTTAAATTTGTTTTTTCGAATTTTTTTTTTTTTACCCAAGTATCAAAATTGTTTGGAGTTAATTCTTCTGGCAGCTGACCTACTTACATATAAGACGTTTACAAACAGATGTATAATTTTTACTGACTAATACTAAAACTGAAATGAATTATTTTTTTTAATTACAAAAAGAAAAAAAATGACTTAGGTTAAAGATAAAACAAGCGAGCGGAATATTCCTAATTCGAGTACACTAACCGACCAATCAACGGCCAAAAATGATTTTTTTTTTATTTCCTTATATTTTTCTAAAAAAAATATCTGTATACTGATATTTTTTATACGGTCCTTTAACAATTTTTGGTTTAAAAAATATAAATCTCCATTAAAAAATCAAATCAATTATATAAGCTACATTGGATTAATATAAACATTTTTTG
Source organism: Sialis fuliginosa (assembly GCA_961205875.1). Classification (NCBI taxonomy): domain Eukaryota; kingdom Metazoa; phylum Arthropoda; class Insecta; order Megaloptera; family Sialidae; genus Sialis; species Sialis fuliginosa. Next base: position 2,300,855 of record OY540813.1, on the reverse strand, counting down.
TATCAACTTTTTTTAAATCAACAGTTTTTATGATAAAAAATATTTGAACTTAAAAAATAGCATATTTTTATAATTTTTTTTTACCCAGAAACTAATTGTTCAATCAGAATAAATTTTTTTTAAATCAGCTAACTTTAAATAGTACAGGCAATGAAGGGAAAAATTGCCCTGTTTTTGAAGTTATTCAATAAAAACTAAATTAAACTTCAAATGGCTGTAATTTTTTTTCCACAAGGTCTATGGATGAGAACTTTTGTGTACAGACGTACTATTATGGGTACTATATGGATACCAAATTTTATCGCACTCCGAATTTATTCTATTTAAATCCCTTCGTTGTCTGTACTAAAACTATAACTTGATTTTTTTCATTTTGATTATTACTGTTATTAAATGAGAAAACTTTATTAGAGACGAGCTCGTTCACCGCATACTGTCAAACGAATGCTGTATAATAACCAGCCGTGTTGTTAGTTTACGACAGAAGTTAAAAAAATAAAATAAAACTGATTATAAAATATAAGTTTTGAGGCTTCTGCGGTGATCTTGTCTTCTGGGTATAAACCGCGTCAATCTGGTCGTGTTATCGTCACACATTGCAGTTCTTATCTTGAGAATAAGTAAGAAGAACCTTGAAGATGTCCACTGCAATGTGTGACGAAACGTTGGCCGAAAACACGATCAAATTGACGTGGTTTGTTTTTTTTTCTTTTTTCTATACCGGTTGTATTGGTCAGTATTAAACGCAAAAGGTCGACAAGAAGTTTGTAAACGACTTAATAACAGCTTCAATGCACGAAGGCAACTAGGTAATATTTTATTTCTGTTCAAACAGCGCGACTCATCGGCGCAAAAGGTTAGAGCAAAACGTGAATAGCATGTTATTGAATCAAACTTTTCTAACGTTTTTGCTGAAATCTCGATATGACCGCATAAAATATATATTATATTGTAAATTTACATTCATATATTCTGGTAGATTCTCTCTCTTTAATCTTAAAGAACTGTATCACTGATATGGATCGGGTGGGGGGATTAAGGTTGATAAATTGTTAAAAACACTTATGTCCAGTATTATAAAGGAACTAGCAAATTTGCTAGCTAGCAAGCACTTTCAAATGGGGTATTAATTCTATGGATTAGCTATGAAATTTAGAGCAGTGATTCTTCAACGTATTGTTACACGGCGACTCTGACCGTACAAAATAATTTTCATAATATCGGGAAATACTTTTTAAGGCGTTATCAGGTCCCAAAAGAAGTCATTTAGGGAGGTTCTACTATTGATATTTAATTTTTTAAATTTTAATTGTTTATTTTTTCGTGTGAATTTATAATAAAATGTATTTTTTACATATTTTTATTTAAAACTGTAGTTAAAATGGAATGAATTTTAAAAATATTTTCTACAGAGAAAATCTACCAGTGTATTGTTTTCTATATTATTGCATGCTGTACAACGTAGACGAGTTTTGTTATAGCAAACTACAAAAATACAAATAAATTATGCTTGTTTTTTTATATTTCAGTATTAAATAAAATCATTTTTATTTTCCATTTGCATGATATAATTATTTAACTACGTCAAACTGTGTGAGAGGGGTGATTATCCCTCCCTCTCTTAACATTTACAATTAAAAACGTTCCATTGCTTAATTCTCTATTTTTAATTCTTATAAAAGTTTTGCAATAATTTTTAATTGTTGATATTATAAAAAAATTTCCTCCAGTAAAAAATCTCTGTCAATTTTTTAATGTACTTGAGAAAATTTCTTTATAAAACTTTGCTTAAGATATTTTATTACATTATTTTCTTTTTTAGCATTTTTAATTATCTATATTATTTTTAATCAGTTTGAACTTTAAGAATTTTAAATATATTTATAGGTACATTATATACTTAACCTATTTTTGACTAATGTCTCCCTCATGTATTAGTATAGAATTACTTTTTATTGATTATTTATATAGCATATTTTACCTATAACCTTAATATATTTAATATTGTTCTGCATATCCCCTAATATACACAGAGAGAATTTTTTTAAATTACCGTGAAATACACGGTATCGAGGAAACATCGTACAATTACAGTAAATCATATGTATACAGACTGTAATAAATCATTAAAGGGAAATAAGAAAAATTTTAATTATATGTACGGTAAATTTTACCGTGCATTTTTTTAAATTTACCGTGTAAATTATTAAAATTTAGATTTTTTTGTTTGCAAAGTTTCTTTAAAATCTATTGTGACAATAATTTTTGCACGGTTATTTTTTCGTAGTGAATTTTATATATTTATTTTTACCTAAAATTCTCTCCGTGTTGATATTGTAGGTATCTATCTATAGAAAATAAATAAAATATTTTTAGTTTGTTTACATAGTTTTCTATTTGTATGACCTTTGCAGATATAAACTAATATAGTCGGTAGAAAACCTTATAAAGTTTCTACAAGTATATTTTTATAATAAATATAATATCTATTTACATAATTAGATTTTTATATTATTTTTATAAGAATTTCAACCGAATATAATTTGCATTTTTTTTATTTTTTATTTATAATAATTTTTTGTTTTTTGAGACCTGAAAGGTCTGTTTTAGACAGCTTTCATACAATAATTTGCAGTTTTTACTTTTAATATTAATTTATGTTGATAATAAATTTTAAATCTCATAAATTCTATTTTTTAAATACATATCTACAATAAAAAATATGTCCCAGCTTCGAAGGACCCATCAATTTTTCCTAAAATGGCTTCATCTAAAACAAACTTCTTTTTTGAAGTTTTTTAAGCGAATTTGACCTATTAATGCCGCGTCCACACCACATGACGAATTTAAGCGAACGTTCGCAATCGATATTTACATATTTTTGAAGTGAAACTTTTTTAACAAGATAAGTGAGTTGGAATGATCTCGACACATTTTAATATTCGACACGTTTTAAAGATGAAACGCTAAGGAGAGTATAACATATGAGTGAATAGATGTACAAGTCACTGTACGTCGGTTATGCGTGAGAGAGACATGAGTAAATGTATAAGAGAAAGATGAATGAATGCGTACAAGTCAGTTTACGTTCGTGTCAATCTAAAGTTTTGTATAAAGTTTTTGTGTTAAAATAATAAGTTTGTTTATTAATTTAATTCGCACAAAAGAAGTTTCACTTCAACCGTGTCATGTGGAGAAAGCTATACAGTGTATTCCAAGTTGATTAAGACATAAGAAATTTAACATGGGGACAATTAGAAATGTTGTAGTAACCCTTGATCATATTTAATAATTGGTGCATTTTGAAATACCGCCTCGAAACTAACTGATAAATTTTAAATGAATCAACAGTATTTTGTTTTTAATTTTAATAAACAATAAAATACTGAAATTAAAATAAGCATCCTAGATAATATTTGGCAAATATAAATATGAAAACAAAATACGAATGACTATTTTATTAAATTTTGTGGCGGCATTTCAAAATGCACCAATCACACATCGTTAAATTCGATCAAAGGTTACTATAACACTTCTAATTGCCCCAATGTTAAATTTCCAATGTTTTAATCAGCTTAGAATACACTGTATAATAAAACGTTATGAGCGGTGTGCCGCAACACGTATCTCATTGTCGGCATTGTGCCCCAGGTCTGTTCAAGCTGCAGGAGTTGGTGAAGTCACGGGCGGCCGCACGCACTGAGATGTACATTCGCCAGGCCGGTCCAGGTAGCTACCGTCAAGTGTTACGCGAAATACGCCAGAAGGAGATATTCAAACTTATTGTTGATACAAACCCAGTGCATATGAATCAGTTTTTCAGAGCTGTGAGTATACTTTGATTTTTTATGTGTGTCACCAAATCACCCCCCCCCCCTCCCCCCTCTTACCTCCAACAAACTATATAACTTTTGTGTGACAAATTTTTTTGTAAGCAAATTAATTTTCGAAATAAAAATTTTGATAGAAATAAATATTTTGTGTGGCTCATGAGTTATGCGTGTGACAAGGATTCGGGGGACAGACACACAGACAGACAGACAGACGCGGAATGAAACAGAAAGGTCAATTTAAAATTTTGAAATCGGAGAATATTTTTTTTGTCTCATTCTAAAACGATCACAAAGCTTCCCGTATCTTCGATATTGCGAAGAAGCAATAGTGGGTGTGTGTGATTATGTGCACGCGTTAGAAGTTATACTTATTTGGTGTTATTAGAAAACAACTACAAAAAATTAACCTGAAATATGTTAAAACACCACAATTTTTTATTTAATTTATTTTGAATATATTTTATGAATAATTAATTCCAAACTAAACAAATTAATAATCACTCCAAAACCCATTAATATAAATATAATATATAACAATAAAAACATGCTACCAAAAATATAACACACATCGAGCGAATCTGAGAGAGACAAGCATAAGAGTAGTGTAAGCTACTGAGAGAGTGAAAGCTTTTTGCGAAGATAGTTTTATCTCCGTCGTTCAGTTCCCCGAGTTTACTCGAACATTTCCGAAACGTCAAATCGGAACATCATGTGGCGGTACGCCTAAAGAAGTTTAACTTCAATAATCAAAATATTTAATAACTTCAGTTAATGAAGAATTTGTAAAGTAATAATTCGGAAGCAGAATATTGATTTTCTTGGTGAAAATAATTATTTATATTTAGGTAAAATTCATGAAAATTGCCCACAAAAGTTTTATATGTTTGTAACAAAACAACACTCGCAAAGAAGATTAAATCAAGTTCATTAAACCGTGAGTCCGCGAGCACAGTGGATCTTACAACACATAAAACATCATCTCTTTTATATCCAGGGGCGTACCTACAAGACGAATATAAAAAAAAATCTACCTTTGTAGCTTTTCTTTTAATTTTTCGAGAAATATTTTCCATTAGAGGCCTGTTTCACTTTTTCCAAAATTAGAGGTTAAAAATGAAACACACTTTTTTCATTTTTAAACTCCGTGTTGTATCGTACAGTTCAAATGACGTAATGGTTATCATAAGCGCATCTAGTAGAACAAATTAAAGTATGAATTTGTATCGTTAACTGTCAAAAAAAAACATGAAAGATTTGTATTTTATTTCACTTTTAACCCATTTGATTTTGTTACTTTCTCATACCTCTTCTAATTCTACTTCAGACACCACTGTTGATTCGAATCCCTAGATGTGATCAAACCAAACACACACACACACAGACTCACAGACAGACTTACACGCACACAGACAAACTGTGTCTTTCGTACGTGTTTTATCAGGGAATAATTTAATTGCAATACGAAATACGGCACCGAGAGTCGCAATTTTCCTAATACCAATTTACTTTACGATTACAATTAAATTTAGACCAGCAACTTGAGAGTGTACGCAAAACACGTCTTGTTATACATACTACAGGGTGTCCCACTGATGAAACTAATCATGCTGTCATTTTTAAACGGATGCAGCTATTGAAAAAAACAATATAAAATTACGAGTATATGACACCACTCCTTATTATTCCAAAATTTGGAATGATATTGTTGACATTAATATTTGTCGTTGGTAATCTCACCAAAAAATTTTCAGATATTTTGAGCCAGTAGTTTCCGAGGGGGGGGGGGGGGGAGAATTAATTACTGCGCCATTTTTGAGTTAGAAAAAGGTCAAATTATACTGATTTACACCCCACACGCTTTGGTATACAGTTTTTTTTCTTGAAAACCCTCTGCAGGCGCTATTTTTAATTTAGAAAAAAATAAGAAAGAGGGTCAAATTCCACTGGTTTTGTTATAAATTTTAACGTGCCACATGCCTTGGTATAAAAAAAATAATTTTTACCTAGCTTTAACTTCTTAGCGCCCCCCAAAAAAATGATTTCAGGTTATCCATGAAAAAGTTCGACTTCAGATTCAGGTTCGCTGACTTTGAAATATAACGGTTCGGTTCGGGTTCAGGTAAATGAAAAATACTGGGTTTTCCAGGGTTTGTGTTCAGGTCCAAGTGCCTGGGTTCTACCATAGTCCATATAAAATTTCAGACTCCTCTTGTCAACACAATGGGAGCGTTCACGTCTGACCAAAAATCGAAACAACGAGCTTTGATTGGTTGATTCATGGAATTTCTGGTGGAATGTACCATAAATTTAAAGAATGTCAGAAGTGAGAAAGAAGTAACTAGAAAGAGATAGAAACTAGTGACCAGACTAACCATCTCTTTCTGGTTACTTCTGTCTCACTTCCTTACACGCTTAAAAAATGACATTCGTTAAATTTCTGGTACATTCCACCAGAAAGTCCATGAATCAACCAATCAAAGCTCGTTGTTCACTGTTTTTGGTCAGTCGTGAACGTGACCAATACATCCATTTGAAAATGACACCTGATTAGTTTCAACACCTTCCCGTAGTGGAACATCCTGTATGTTGTATTTGTGTCTGTATTCTCCTCTACCCGATTGACATTTAATGACATTGCCCGTGTACTTATTCCATAACATTCCGCTCGGTTCAATCTTCAAAGAACAATGTTGTTTAAGACGAAATCATGACTGGGTTCAAAAGAATTTTTATTTCATGTTACTACTTGCTTTTATTTGCTTTATATGGACGTAATATATTTGTTTACTTTTATAGCAGCGCTCATGGAAAATACCAGGTTTATATAAAGGGTAGCTTACACGATACAAAAACCATTAATTAGTAGAGTATTTCAAGAAATCCATTAACACTAGAAAGACGGGAGCAGTAATTTGACGGTAATTTCAATATTGAATAATTCAAAAACTATTTGACTTACCGTACTGAGACTTTGTGACTTTTATTAATACTAGTAGTTAAATGATACTATGTATCAAAATAATTCACATGTCTTTTCTTTATTGTTTAAAATATTGATATACCGACAAAGACGGCGGCGGTCTTTTGACGGTTATGATCTGATAAATGTTTTTAATTGTTGTTGAGAGGGTACAACAATAAATACGTATATGAATTGCTTTTATTTTATCAGTCAAAGGAGTGGTCAGTATAGTTTCGACCGCCTGTAATTGTGGATCGATATTATTGTGAGTAATTTGTGAAAAAATGTCTCGAGGGCTTCGAGATAACGAAATACTTTCTATTTTGCAAAATATACCCGAAGATGAAATGTAAAAATTGTGTGTGAATATTAAAATAAATCATACATTAGATCTTGTTTTATTTCTGTACTTAAAATTTTTTTCGCCACTCATAAAAAAGATATTTACTAAATTTGTAGTCATTTGACCGGTCGCCGTCTATGTAGGTAGGTAGATTTTCCCGTCTTTCTAGTGTTAACCCATTACTTCCCGACTTTTTATTCCTTCGAATATTTTGGTCATGTTCTCAATTCTTGTTAAAAATATGACCAAAAAGATAAATTTAATACAAGATATAATAATAATCAGTCACAGTACTAGATTATTGCCATGAGTTTATTATGTCCTATAAATAGAACACTGGGAAGTAAAGAGTTAGGGTACTGGCGCCAGTCTTGGCCGCTTTAAGAACAAGGTATACTATTTTTTGTAATTCTCACGAACTCATGTTACTAATAAAACACAAGTACATCTTTACTAAATCAATTTTATTACAATATATTTTAAATTATAGCCTTTTATTTTGCATATGTATTTTCTCCAGTAATGGATAAATTAAATCCAGTACTGGGCACCCAGAAGCTAGTAGTTTCTTAAACATTAACAACTATAAAAAATAATAATAATTATATATATACCATTTTCCTTCCCTGATTATCCCACTTCCTGGAAATCGAGACAGGATTATTTTTGATTTATGATTTTATTGAACTTGTCTGAAGTTATTAAACAACCATTAACTTTAACAAAGAGAAAAGATATTGATAAAAAGTCACCTAATCAATAAGCTACACATCTAGCATTTCTAGTGGAGATACGGTTATATGCAGTGGCGGTGCTTGATGTTATTATAAAGGGGAATTGAAAAGAATTTAACGTTCCTTTACAAAGATTTATCTCAATTTATTTTAAAAATTCGTGTTTTGTTTTTCTAAATTGATATTTGATTGGACATTTAGATTGAAATTGTCAAAAAATTAAAAATGTTAACTAATATTTTTTAGTAAAATTGTATAAAAATAAAATGGTTAAACAATTCCCGGCAATTTATCTAAACACTGTTGGCTTTTATTTAAATTGTTCAATAATTACTAACTACCTTTGGTGAATTTACCACGAGGAAGCACTATGCATTTACTTGGAAGATGTTTTTCTTAAACCAGAATTAATATCTATCCAGCTAGCTTAACCCAAATATAATATCAAAATCTATGATTATACCTAACATTCAAATTCTGGTCCTTAATTCGAATTATTTTCGATTCTAACTTCAGTGCCCTTTCCACTGTAATTTTATACATAAGATGGCATCCCCTCCTTTTATTTTACCCCGAATCCAAATGTTGAGATTTCTAATCTATTATTATAGTTATTTATAAATAAATGCGACCACCTGGTGAATATTGTAGAGCGACGTCACTGCACTGTGTGCCGGAAGTTCTATACATAAGATGGCATCCCCTTCTTTTATTTTACCCCGAATCCAAATGTTGAGATTTCTAATCTATTATTATAGTTATTTATAAATAAATGCCACCACCTGGCGAATATTGTAGAGCGACGTCACTGCACTGTGTGCCGGAAGTTCTATACATAAGATGGCATCCCTTTCTTTTATTTTACCCCGAATCCAAATGTTGAGATTTCTAATCTATTATTATTAGTATTTATAAATAAATGCCACCACCTGGCGAATATTGTAGAGCGACGTCACTGCACTGTGTGCCGGAAGTTGGTCACATTATCCGGTTTGCTTTTGCCGAGCACGTCCGAGCGACAGTTAGGATGACGGATAGCCCCTCCATGGAACACACAAATGTGCGTTATATTTTTATTTTATGGGGGGCACGAGCAGTTTATTTGTGACGGATTCCGTTTTTCTAAATTAACGCACTGTGAATATTAAAACGTTATTTCTGTCCCTGCATACGTGTGTATGTGTGTGTGTGGGGTGTAGGAGGGGGAGGGGGGGGGGGTATTTGATGCGGGGATTTGATGTCATGTTAATATTTTATCAAACGCTTAATAAATTGACTAGATTATGAACATATGTGCATTATTATTAGCTATGAAATGGGCCGTTCGAAATACAAAATGATTATTTAAAATCTGTTATATAACTCCGGATTGTTCCATAAATATTTTATTACGTAAAAAATACTTTATTAATATTGTTAAATTACACAGGTCCACGAAAAAAAAAGTGGTCTGTGCTGGGGTACAGACCCAACTTTTATTTTGTATTTTTTCCCGCTTTTTGTATCGTTTTTTTGGGGGTTTTCTCGTGATTTTGTTCATCGACCCCCAATTATGACGACGGATTCGTGTTCAGCGGGAAAAAATACAAAAGAAAAGTTGGGTCTGTACCCCAGCATACATCACTTTTTTTTAGACCTAAATTATGGTTTTTATCGTTTTTTTGGGTTTTCTCGTGATTTTGTTCATCAACCCCCAATTATGACGACGGATTCGTGTTTAGCGGGAAAAAATACAAAAGAAAAGTTGGGTCTGTACCCCAGCACAGACCACTTTTTTCTGGACCTGTGTTATTATTTTATTGTTACCATTATTATTTTCAGTTTTGTTAAAATAAGTACAAATTCATACTAATATTATAATATGTAAATGCGAAAGAAACTCTGTCTGTCTGTCTGTCTGTTTGTTGCCTTTTCACGGTTAAACCACTGAGCCGATCTAACTTGCATTCTGAAGAATTAGGAATGAAACATTTCTATTTACCAGTAATTAATTAGTATCTAACAATCTTTGTTTTTCTGTCAGGAGGGGGAAGGGGTCATGAGAAAATAATTGTTCAAAAGACCACATAAGTTTAAGAACCGCTGTTAAAGCAACTTCCAACTTGAAAACCAATTAATTTTACCACACATATGAGTTTCGTGTTTTCCATTTCCTCATTTATTCAAAGACAATAAAATACATGGATTATATTCCCAATATCAATTCAATCCACTTACAGATGCCTGCATTACCGACCGTTCATCGAGTACTGTTGTCAATTGTAGTACATACTCATTACTATACTCGATACGTTCGCGTACTCAACGATTTGAAATAGATTTATTATACTTGAAGTTTATTAACATTCCATTAGCTCTTCAATAATAGCATTTATATTTAGCTGAACTTAAAAAATAAAAAAATTGAAAAAACTATAATTAATTTCTTCTTTAACAAAAGCTATACATTTGCCTCCATGAGCGCTCCATGCTTCTATAGGGTTTAGTCATATGTACAAACTTGAACATTTTGTGATGGCTGAAATTTTTTTTTAATTTTTAGTGCATTTTTAATAAAAACATTTTTTTTATTAATTTTTATTTTCAAATTTGTAGTTACTGACTGACTGACTAAATAAATTGTTATATATGTATTTATATAGTAACTAAATGATTCTATGTCTTATTTTCTTGTATTTTAGTCGATATTTTTGTATAACGAGTTGAAGTTCACTGCAGGAAATTTCAGTAAAAAATTTTGAATTTTTGATTTCGTTAAAAGTATGTTTATTGTATAGAAAATGACGTGAAAAGTTGTTTGTTTCAAACCGCAGGTCTGTATCTCAAACCGTTCTCGAGATATAGCCTCTCAAAGTTTTAGTTTTTTCAAATTTTTTGAGAAAAAAGGCCATAACTTTTGAACGGGTGGTCGGAATTGATTTTAGTTGACGGATTTGGAATCAGCGTATCAAAATCTATATAACGACATGTATAATACTTTAAAATCCGACAAAAAAATTTTGGCCAAAAATCAACATTTTTTTAAGGTATACCCCTTTGAATTTTTTCGATTTTTCGCGAAATTTTCTTTTTCGAGTTTCAAGGTATTATACATGTCATTATATAGATTTTGACACGCTGATTCCAAATCCGTCAACTAAAATCAATTCCGACCATCCGTTCAAAAGTTAGGGCCATTTTTCTTCAAAATTTTGAAAAAATTGAAACTTTGAAAGGCTATATCTCGAGAACGGTTTGAGATACAGACCTGCGGTTTGAAACAAACAACTTTTCACGTAATTTTCTATACAACAAACATACTTTTAATGAAATCAAAAATTCTAAATTTTTTAGTGAAATTTCCTACAGTGAACTTCAACTCGTCATACAAATATCGACTAAAATACAAGAAAATAAGACGTAGAGGTATTATAGTTTTATAATTGAACGTTTTATATTTAAGAAACTACAGTTTTTCCGTTATTCCAGTAGTGATATCTAGTCTATATAATTTTTCGTTTTATTTTTTCAGATTCTCCAGCTTCAAATGAACGATTACCGATACCATTACATGTTTACAACCTTTGTAAGTATTGCGTATATTATCTCTATATATAAAAAACATCTGCCAAGTAAATGCACAGTGCTTCCTCGTGCTAAATTCACTAAAACCGATTGTGTTCAGATAAATTGCCTGACATTGGTTAACCATTTAATTTTTATACAAATTTTACTAAAAAATCTTAATTCGAATTTTTTCTTAAAATGCACCTGAATATTTTTTCATATAATTTTAATTTTTTGACAATTTCAATCTAAATCTAAATTTATGCAAATGTCAAAATGACATTTAAAACGTCAAAGTGACATTTAAAACGCCAAAGTGACATTTAAAACGTCAAAATGACACTTAATATATCCAATCAAATATCAATTTAGAAAAACAAAACACGAATTTTTAAAATTAATTTAGATAAATCTTTGTAAGGGAATATTTTACAACAAACATAGTAGACCCATATTATAGGAAATTTAATTCTCTACAAAAAATATTCTATAAAATTTTCTCGTAACATGTGTCGTTCTTGAGATATCTTGAAAAAATAAATATTTTGGGGTGTCACCCCTCCCCCTTACACACGATTTTGATGATTTTGAAATGGGACCGTCCTCAAACCAAACCCAACCATCCGACCAAGTTTCAATAATATCGGTTCAGTGGTTCATGAGTTATGCGTGTGACAAGGATTCAGGGGACATACGGACGGACGGACGGACACACGGACAGACAGACAGACACGGAACGAAAAGTGTTTGTCTTGACGTGAAACGGATAAATAAATTTAAAATTTTGAAATTGGAGAACTTTTTTTTTGTCTCAATCTGAAACGATCACATAGCTTCTCGTATCTCCGATATTGCGAGGAAGCAAAAATATATGTTCGTTTGTATGAACCTTATAGACTCGGGAAATCCTGAACCGATTTCAATGCGGTTTTCACCAATAGTAAGATAATTTGTCTGTGTATGTTCGTGGCTATTAATATTTTATGAAAAACTAAGATTTAACATCGAAAGACTAAAATAATCTTTATCAAGTCGTGTTTTGTTTCCATGATGTCACAGCATACAACTGTAATTTATATAAAAAGTATAATATACATAAATAATAATTTGTTCCTGTCAAAAGAGTTTGGGCTGTGCGTTGATGAGTCAATCACTCACTTTTTTTACTTTATAAATATTCTAATATAGATTCCAATTTCGCCACTAACTTAATTTACCTTAAATATAGAACAATACACTTTTGGTAACAATCCAATTATAAGGCACTGGCACCAGTCTTGGCCACTTTAAGAGCAAGGATTGATGGGCCTCTTTCTTGTAAAAAGAAATACCTCTTTATTAAATTAATTTATGTACCAAAGTCCGCAAATATAGTCTTTTATTTTGTTTTTTCTCCAATAATGGACAAAGTAAAACCAGTGATGGACATTCACTGATTAGTACAAAATGATAAGTACTACGACACAAAAGAATCGTAAAATTTGAAACAATGTAAATAATTTACTACATTTAATTAAACAAGTGTCCAACACTGAGGTAATATCCAAGACTGGTGTCAGTACCTTTTTATATCTTTTTATTAGCTTTATTAAATTTAACTCGATCTAAAATTTCATACTGCAAAATGTTTAATTTTAATAATATTTTTTATATAATGTTTTTAAATATACATAACTTATATTATATTTATTACTTGGGGGTCCAAGTGCACGTAGCTATTGGAAATACGAGAGCTGCATTTTCTCATGATTTTTATTCAACCTATATTGAAAATTCCAGCACGTTGGCAATCTTTCGTCACAATTTCTCAGATCGTGAAATAATTTTCTTTGGTGCCTAAATGAAAACCCATGAAAATCGCCGAAATTGATTTGACCTTTGAATTTTTGTGGCGTATTAAACTAAACGTGTTTCTCGGCTATCTTCACATTTCAAATCTCTTTATTAATTGGAATATTTCTATGAAAGTTAAGAGATAATAGTAAATCTATATTTTTAACTTCCCAACAGGAAGTTATTGTAATCGGTATGTGCACGAAATCTCGCAAATAAAAAATGCTATTGACTTCGTTGAGGTGCTATTCGAAGCGTCTTAACGTGAATATGATCTAAAAGAATAAATTTTTCGAAATTCAAAATTTTTGAATTATCCCCATTTGAAGTTTTAAATTTTTGATATGTCGCGTATGACACTTTAAATTATCCAAATTTCAAATAATCATACATCATTAAAAATTTCGTTATTTCTACTTTCAAATAAAAATTTAAAAATAATATTTCATTAACATTTAACGAAACTAGAGCACTTTTAGTAAAACCCTAAAATTTGGGAACAAGTCACCATATTTTATGTATGAAAATTTTTTTTTTGCAAAAGCTTCTTACTTTTTTATGATCTTTAAAATTATCTACTTTTGGATATACCGTTCCATTTGATTTTTCTGAGAAACGGGCATGTACCCCTCAAACTACCCGTCAAGAGGGAGTTTTAGGGAGTTGAAAATATTTTCCTGGAATTCTTTAGTAAATTTTTTATCATAAACCTTCAATAGTTTGGGCGTAAAACATAGTGGACGGGTGGTCTGGAACACCCGGTATAGTGATAAGTGAAAACAATGTTTAATAGGTTTATTACAGATTAAATTTATATCCTCGAGTGACACCAGCTCCAATGCGCTCTTATCAAAGTATATTGTTTGCAAATATTATATTTTGCAATCAGTTGGATCAGTAGGTAACTTCGTATTGATGTAAATGCATGTGCAGAAGGCAGGCACCTATAAATATTACATATTTATTAAAGCTAACAATGTTACGCTTTAAATAACCGAAACAATACAATTCATAGGAACTTTATGACCGTGTCCAATTAGTCTGTGTGTGATTTCAATCAATAACAAAATAAATTCACCGGCTTAAATTACAAAACGTATAAAGCTATGCGAGACCGAATCATACCTTGCTAATAAATCAAACGGAGGTGTGTGTGTGTGTGTGTGGGTGTGTAGGCGATATGTGTCACGCGAGAGAATCAATTGTGCAGCCCGCAAATAAAAATTTTTTTGCTAGGTGATGTTTTTTTTTTCGGTCAACGAAAATTGAAAGTTTATTTTTTCCTCGTATGTAGTAAATAATACGTGATTGTAGATATTTTTTTTATTAGATAAATAAACACAACTAGAAAACGAAGTGACTGAACGTGTCAACATAAAAAAAAACTTGGGTGACTTTATTATTATACCATAATACTGAGAGAGCTTTCTTTGCTCTTCGCAAATTTTAAATTTCATATACCCCAAATTATACAACCAATAAATTATCATATAATTGCATTCGGAAAGGGGGGGGGGTAAATTTTGAGATACAAAGAGAGCTTTTTTTTGCTCTTCGCAAATTTTAAATTCATATATCCTATATTGTACAACCAATAAATTATCATATACATAATTGCATTCTCTGTGGATATGCCACGCAGGTGGGGGGAGGGGGGGGATTTTAAGATGCAACCCGTCACTCTTACGTTACTTTACTTTGTTAGGTTAAGTCACATATCTGGAATTTTCCTTCATTCTATTAAATATATTAATACCCGATATTATAAAAAAATTGCCTGGATGAAAATGCAAATTAGCTATCTGCTAGGTATTTAATATAAATGACAGCATACTCACAAACTGCAGCGAATACAATCGTACATATGATAACCTTGACGCATGTGCGATAAGTACAATCAGCGACTTAAAATAAGTACCTCATAAAATGCATGGTATTTACATTATTATACAGTTATTACCACAAAATATCGAGCAATTTCATAACAATTTGACTCCTAGCAGATAGCGTTAGCTGGAAGCTAATTTGCGTGCAAATTCTTTACAATACCGGACATAAATGAAATAAATAATAAAAATTTTAATTTGAATTGTAAAAAATATTTTATATAATTTACTAAAAATTAATTATTTCAACTGGTAGATTCTTTGAACTGATTTTATAAGAAGTTATATTAATTTATTATAATTTTTATTTTTGTGGTTTTAGGACATCGAGACGTTCGACTTGGAGGACTTCAAGTACAACTCCGTGAACATCACAGCGTTCCGGTTAGTGGACGTAAGCGACACACGTGTTACGGATGCTCTGCTCCAGATGGAGCGCTTCCAGCCCATCGGGCACGCGATACTCAACCGAAGCGGTATCATACAGGTCTGTCAATATGACTAACTAATACCACAATTAGAAATAAAAATATAATGTACAGTGAAACCTCTCAATTAAACCTACCAAATACGATTCCCTACTAAAAAACATCTGCCAAGTTTAATAAAATCCACCAGAACACGTTCTGTCAATATGAAAATGCCACAACGCGTCGTGGGTGTTTTTTTGATGAAACTAGCATTAAGTCAAATTTGAACATATAAAAATCACTTTCAAAATCGCTTATTACGCATTTTAGCGTATTCGAAAAAATCATAGATTTGTTAATTAATCAACCAAAACGCGTTCTGTCAATATGAAAATGCCACAACGCGTCGTGGGTGTTTTTTTTTATTATAAAAATAGCATTAAGTCAAATTTTGACATATAAAAATCGGTTATAACGCATTTTAGCATATTCAGAAAGATCATACATTTGTTAAATAATCGACCAAAACGCGTTCTGTCAATATGAAAATGCCACAACGCGTCGTGGGTGTTTTTTTTTATTATAAAAATAGCATTAAGTCAAATTTTGACATATAAAAATCGGTTATAACGCATTTTAGCATATTCAGAAAGATCATACATTTGTTTAATAATCGACCAAAACGCGTTCTGTCAATATGAAAATGCCACAACGCGTAGTGGGTGTTTTTTTATTATAAAAATAGCATTAAGTCAAATTTTGACATATAAAAATCGGTTATAACGCATTTTAGCATATTCAGAAAGATCATACATTTGTTAATTAATCGACCAAAACGCGTTCTGACAGTATGAAAATGTCACAACGCGTCGTGGGTTTTTTTTTTTAATAAAAATAGCATTAAGTCAAATTTTGACATATAACGCATTTTAGCATATTCAGAAAAATCATACATTTGTTTAATAATCGACCAAAACGCGTTCTGTCAGTATAAAAATGCCACAACGCGCTGTGGGTGTTTTTTTGATGAAAGTAGCGTTAAGTCAAATTTTGAACACATAAAATATAAACGTATATATATGTAGAATCAAAGAACTCTATTACATCAAGCTTGAAAATATATTAAAATACCGGACTCCAAGTCCCCTCGGATGAAAATATCCACCTGTTGCCTACCCCACACCCACCCTACACAATCATTCACACCTTACATAGACACATATTTCAAGTACTTGTAAACCAGTGGTCACCAATTAGTTTCAATTGAAGAATTTAAAAAAAATCAACTTGACCCAAATGTTTAACAATTATATATATTATCGATACAATAGAACTTCGTGTATTTGAACTTTGGTTATCTACAATCTTTAGGACTATATACACACGAAACTGTAATACAGATTTCTGTTATGATAGTCGTTAAACAGGTTTTTAGTTTCGCATTTGCACGCTAGATGTCATTACGCCAACCTAAAGTAATTTATCGCGCGTACAAAAATACCCCCATTTTTTATCTAATCAAATTTTGTGATACAAAATAGCCTATATCTTTCCTCAGGATAAAAGCTATATCCTTGCCAAATTTCATCAAAATCGGTTTAGCTGTTTACCCGTGAAAATGTTACAAACAGACAGACACACTTTTGCGTTTATAATATCAATTTATTTAACTGTCCCTGAAAATTATAATCAAATATCCTTCCTCAAGATGTAAGCTATCTCCTTACCAAATTTCATCAAAATCGGTTCAGTTGTTTACCCGTGAAAATGTTACAAACAGACAAACACACTTTTGCGTTTATAATATCAATTTTTTTAACTGTCCCTGAAAATTATAATCAAATATCCTTCCTCAGAATGTAAGCTATCTCCTTACCAAATTTCATCAAAATCGGTTGAGCTGTTTACCCGTAAAAAGGTTACAAACAGACTTTTGCAATTCATTGAATTTTTTTAACTGTCCCTGGCAATTATAATCAATTCAAATACGGAAGACGATCAATAATAAATTTAAGATACCCCTGCTATATTGTGTCTACACCCCCCCCCCCTCTTTTACCCCTCCCAGCATCACAATACCGCCAAACTCCGGCTCCGTATTGGTGATATAACGCGTACAAACGCGCCTCTACCACAAATAGTTTACCAAGTATTTAGAATCGTTCACGAACACACACACACCAGGGCTGTAACTAGAGGCTCGGGGGCCCCCCTTATAAATTTTTTTTTTGACAATTTTGACGTTTGTGATTATTTTTGAAAAAATAAGTTTTTCAATAAAAATGTGAATGCTTTCAAATTTTAATTATTAATATTTTTTGTAAACAATGAGAACTACACCAGTAAATAATTTTTTTGAAAAAACAAACAATAATTTCTCATATCGAGCTGCATAAAACTCGATTTTTACGATTTTTTTTAAATATCTCCAATGCTATTGGCCGGATTGCAAAAATAAAAAAAAACATTTTAAAATTGATGTTATGAATTTACAACGACCAATAAAATCGATTTTAATAAAATTTTGGGGAAATATATTCCTTATGGTTATAAATATGTAAGTGTCACAAGTTCTAAAAAAGACATTTAAAAATAAAAATTGACTCGTTGATATCTTGGGAGCAACAAAGGGACATTCTTTTATTTGTAAAATTTTATCCGTGTTGAATCAAAATGAGTTTAACCTCAAAACTTTTTTAATCCGATTTCGTAAAAAAAATACCTTCCTTTTTCGGGCCCCGGGGCACAGCCCGGCTGCCCCGGGGGTAGTTACGGCCCTGACACACACACACACATTGGATTGGAATCGCGTCGGTAATCCGTCCGTATTACGATTACCAGGGGATCAATGTTGGCCGTTTCGACTTACACACACAGACACAGACAGACAGACAGATATATAGATATACGCTATATATATGTATATAGCTATACGTTTGCAAAGACTTGTAACATATAGATGAGTATAAAATAATTTTAAAATTATATCCGGTATTATAAAGGAGCTCGCAAATTTGCAAGCTTGCAAGCACTTTCAAATGAGGTATCATTAGGAGAACTATCTAAAGACACCCCACTTAATGAATTAAGTGAACATTTTTTTTAATATACTTTTCAGTCTATGCATTTGTTTTTTTCAAAAATCTTGTTATTTCCGTGACTCCCCCCCCCCCCTTCCTCCACCCCTGAAGCAACGTAAATATTGATTATAGCTTTATTATTTTATAAATAATCATTTCTGATGATAATAAACCATTATCAAAATGTGTTGCATTACTAAAATATCACCCTGAATGTGTCTAAAGAAGTATAACTTCAAAAACCATTAATTGTTTAAATGCAGAAACAGTTTTATTGATCCATAAACAGTCGAAACTCCAATGCAATAAAACTTGAGATAAGTTTTCGTTGAGGTGGTTTATCGGCTAAAGCACTGAAGTTAACCACAATTAGAACAAACCGCTAATCACCAATCAACTAACAAACAATCTACAGTGTACCTGCTTGTTGTTGTTCTAATTACAGCACACACTATATAACAATTGCTTACTACTTGTGTGGCAAGGGCGTGTCCAAGTTTAAATTCTTGGGGGAGACAAATTTAAAAAAAATTAATTATTACTACATCCTATAAAATGCAAAATAATGGGTAGGGGGGGGGGGGGGGGTATTTTTGAATTTCATAACTATCCATACCTAAAATTTTCTATTAGTATTTAAAATAATTAATTTTTACAACCTCTAAAGTATATAATCCTAACCAATATGTTTTTTATTAATTATGTGTATTTAGGCCCAGACAGAGGGGGGTTAGGATGGTAATATGCCCGAGCCCATGAGCTTCAAGGGGCCCGAAAATTTTAAGGATAATACGAAATATGTTAGAAATTTCCTTACGTTCACAAAACAAAAAGGTATGAGGTCCCAAAAATGTTGTTTGGTCCGAGTCAGGACATGTGTGTACTTATTATAGTGGTCCTTTGGAGAGGGGGGTACTTTTAAATTTCAAAATTATCTACCCCTAAAACTAAAACAATTTTTCTATTACAGTGTTTAAAAGTGTAAAAACGAAAATTTCGCAGAAACTAAAGTTAATCAAATAGGAAAAAAAACATCTGCCAAGTAAATGCACAGTGCTTCCTCATGCTAAATTCACCAAAGGTAGTTAATTATTCAACAATTTAAATAAAAACCGATGGTGTTTATATAAATTGTTTGGAATTGGTTAACCATTTAATTTTTATGCAATTTTACTAAAAAATATTAGTTCGAAATTTTTCTTAAATGCACCTGAATATTATTTCATATATTTTTAATTTTTTGACAATTTCAATCTAAAGGGCATAGGGGGATAAGCATATGAAAATTGCCCTCGAAAGATATTGGATTGAAATTTTCAAGATATGTTGGTACTATAAAAATACTAAGATCCTAAAAATTTCAGCTCCTAACCTCAACTGGTTTTCTGAAAATCAAAAAAAAAATTGTAATCGGAGAACATTTTTTTTGTCTCAATCTGAAACGATCACAAAGCTTCTCGTATCTTCGATATTGCGAGAAAGCAATAATTTGGAAAGCTTGGGTTTTTAATTATATTTTAGCCGATTTAATTATGAAAACCGAAATACTCGGTTTGGCTTCCGAACAACTCAAATATATACATAAATAACTAACCTCAGCTCAATTTGACAAATCCAAAAATAAATTAAGTAGCTTTCTATAAATAGCTCCCTATTCGCCCCAAAATAACATTGTGGTTTTTCATATATATATTAACAACTTATATTATATACAATTTCTCACATTTTTCCATATAAAAGAATTCTATACACAACGTTTTTCAGACGTAAATAACTTCATACAAAAGTTACATTTCTAAATATCAGAAAAAATATAAATCACCCAGTGGATTAGGGATAAAGAATTATTCGAATGGTAGAATTTTTTGTCACTTTTCTCACCGTGCTTTGTGTTTTTGAGAGATCCAATTACAGACGGTGCTGTTATTTCTTTAAGCCTACGTCATCGTCTTATATTTTGACGTATTATCGATATTGTCCTTCGAGCTTTTTCACTTTTTCACGTTTGTCGTCCTTACAAAAAAAAAAAAAACGTATTAAATGTATTGTGTTGTCAAATTTACACACACGTATTTGAAATGTATACAATTTAACATTCGACCTAACGTTTTTTCTTTTTGTTGTTTATTCTCTTGGATATGACCTCAATAATGGCAATTTTTTAATTAAATGTACTAAATTAGAAATATTTTATTATTTTATATATACATTTAAGGATGTATCTCAGGTATCTAATTTCAACGAGAAATAGTTACTCCTTTATAAATCTTAAGTATACCCACACAAAATTTCAAAAGGTTTTACAACATAGTTTCAAAGTTATTATTTTTATAAATTAACATGGGCTCTTATGGCAGAATGGTGTATTTACGGTTAAAGTCCAATAAAACACATGGTTCAAGCATCGAGAAAAATCTTAAATTTTCACAACACGTCACTTACATATTTAGCAACAAGTTTCATAAAAAAAATTATACACGTACAGAACTAAATTGTGAGAAAAATAAAATATTGGTGAAAAATATTTAAAAAAATAACTAATTGTTATTTTAATTACATTTGTATGTTCCACACATGTTCTAAATAGTGTTATTTAAAAATATTTTAATTTATGTCATTTATAACAATAAAATACTTCTTTTGTTTTTATATCTGATAGATGAATTCAGAATAAATTTTTTTCGTATTATCAACACAAATATGATTTTTTTGGCTAAAATTCTAAAATAACAGTCAATAATGGGAAATAAGGTTTTAAACAAAAGTATTTGTATAGTTTATGTAGTATTTAAATCAATTTGACTTTCTTATAAGCATTTAAAGTGAATAATTGATAATTTGATTTTGATCGTTCATTGCATCTAGCTTTACATTATTTTTGACTCGGACTGTACGTGCCATACATCCTTAACTGTCTTACAACGTGATTTGACGACAATCAGCCAATAGGTGTCAAAATGGTGGACATTTAAACTAATTATAAATTATTATATTATCATAGCAACTGCTTTACATTGTTTCAAATTTTCTCGATTCTTTCTTTTATATCTTTTGTGTCTTAGTACTTATCATTAGCAAGTGTCCATCACTGCTTGTTCATTACTAGTTTTACTTTATCTATTCGAATGTCATAATTTAAATAAATCCGTTAATCGAAAAAATTTTATGGAAGCCGCTTTTTGTTTTCGGTGTTTTCGTACATTACCTACACCGTCTGACTTACTGCTACTTTGCCAGTCGCATTGGCAACTTCCCCTCACTAATTTATATATGTTTTTTCAGGCTGAACCAGCGTTACTATTCGATGCAGTGTACGTGTTTGCTGCAGGCCTGATGACACTAGATAGCGGTCATAATCTGCGGCCCACGAACCTTTCTTGTGACCTGGAAAGGCCCTGGGACGATGGACTCAGCCTATACAACTATATTGATGCGGTAGGTATCTTAACTCGATTATAAATAAATATATATTTTTTAATCATTTTTAAATTTTCATTAATACGAACCTGCCTTAATTCAACTATCATATAACCAAAATTAATTCTAGGATTAAGGCTTTCGAACAGTTTCATATCAGATCTTGGCTTCTGGGTGTAAGCCGCGTCGGTTTGGTCGACACCCAGAAGCCAAGATCACCGCGGAAGCCTCAAGACTTGTATAGTTTCATATCAATTCGGAATAAACAGACAGGCAGACAAAAATTAATTTTATTTTTTTTAATCATTTGTAAATTTTCGTTAATACAGGTTCGTATTAATTTAAGTATCATATAACCTAAAAAAAACTATAGTATTTAAGCTTTCGAAAAGTTTCATATCAATTCAGAACCAACAGACAGGCAGACAGACAGATAAAAAAAACACGTACGCATTTATATATTTAATAAAAAATACTTTCTTGTAAAAATATATTATATTTAAAAACAACACAACCTAAATTAATTCTAGGATTAAGGCTTTCGAACAGTCTCTTATCAATTCGGAACCAACAGACAGACAGACATACAAAAAAAACACGTATATATTTAATCAAAAATACTTTCTTGTAAAAATATATTATAAATATTTAAAAACAATACAACCTAAATTAATTCTAAGATTAAGGCTTTCGAACAGTTTCGTATCAATTCGGGACAGACAGACAGATAAAAAAACACGTACGTTTCTTGTAAAAATATAACATTTAAAAACAACTACTTAAATGTACATCCTTGACCGCAAAAGCCTTGAATCTAGAAAAAGAACACGCCACATTTAAAAATCACAACAATACCTATAAAACCTATAGAATAGCAGCACAGCATGGGTCAATTGGATCTAAAAATAAACTTTATTATAAAATCCACTACAATATAAAGGTGGCGTAGCGCGGTCGGTAAGTTAGCATTCCCTGAGAGTGTTCTTTGAAAACTATATTGAATAGGGTTTTCATGACCGACAACAAAAACTTAACACCCCCCACCCCCAGATGGGTGAGACCGCTCCGGGAATATTCCGGGCACAATCCGGTGAATTGTTTTATTTTGTTGTACCCCATCAATTGCAGCAAAGACCGTTTTCTTCTACCAATTTGGTTTTAAAACTGTTCCACTCAATTGCGAGAATATTGTTCCGTGACCGGCGGGCGGCGGGAAGTTACTTGTTATTTTGTTTTTTGAATTAAATGTACGTACATATGTGTCGGTTTGTTTATAGTTTGTGTCACGCGCGTAGCCAAAAGGGGGAAAGGGTACTTAAATGTTATTTTAAGTTTAAATAAGGTACTGGCATCAGTCTTGGACGCTTTAAGAGCCAGGCATACTGTTCAGTGATGTAGGAACGGGGGTGGTTTTGGGGTCGAACCCCCCCCCCCCCCCCCCGAAATATTCAATGTTCTTAAAATATATGAAATTATTATTACAATTTTGAATTGAATGACCTTTTTTGTGATTATACCCCCTCCTCCTCGAAATATTCAATGTTCTTAAAATATGCGAAATAATTATAATAATTTTGAATATAATGACTTTTCTGTTGATTAGAAATTAGATTTTAGATCATTAGAAATTATAATAATAATTTCGCATATTTTGCGACCCCCAAACTTACCCCCCCCCCCCCCCCGAAAATTTTTCTTACTACGCCACTGATACTGTTTTTTGAGATTGATGGACTTTTTAGGGTTCCGATGAAACCATATTAATCTTACTTTGTCGTCCGTCCGTCCGTCCTTTTTAGTCAAAGCAAAATATTTCGTAAACTATATAAGCTAGAAACTTGAAATTTTTACTGGACATGTAAAATGATGCCCTGTAGTAAAACATGTACAAATTGAAACCCTATTAATCTTACTTTGTCGTCCATCCGTCCGTCCGTCCGTCCGTCCGTCCTTTTCAGTCAAATAAGCTTGAAATTTTAACTAAACATGTAAAATGATGTCCTCTAGTAAATTATGTACATTTTTTTTTTTTATAATTTTTTAGAGGGGGCGCGAAGGGGTTTAATCAAGGTAAAAAATATTTTTTTTATACCAGAGCATGTGGTACGTCAAAATGTATAACCAAACCAGTGAAATTTCACTCTTTTTTTTATTTTTTTCTAAATCAAAAATCATTTTGACCCCCATTGGCCGATTGTCATCAAATTAAACTGTTTTACGTTGTGTCTATAAATTATCAACAAATATTTCTAATTTAGTACATTTAATTAAACAAGAGTCCAACACTGGGGTATGATCCAAGACTGGTGCTAGATTCGGGCTGTCAGTTTTTTTACAAATATATTTATCAAATATTTATCTGTGCACTTAATTAAAAAAAAAAACATTTCACATGTGAAATCTCATTTAAACCCCTAAATTCTACACCCTGTATTTTAAAATTCATGATGTGACTCGATCAACAGGCTGGAGTTCACGGACTTACGGGTCACATAGAGTTCAACGAGGGTAAGCGGAACAACTTCAAACTGGACCTGCTGAAGTTGAGACGCGAACAGTTGCAGAAGGTAGGGGAATGGACGCCCCAGAGTGGAATCAACATCACGGAACCAGCCGCGTTCTACGAGACAGCAGTCACTAACATTACCTTGATTGTTATGACTAGAGAGGTAAGGAAATTTGCCCTTTACCACATGAATTATAAAAAAATATCTGCCTTGGGAACCACGGGACTTTCTTATACCTAACCTAACCTAACATAACAGTGAATTGTATACGTTATTCTTTGTTTATTAAAACATTTCTAACAAACTAACAAGATAGAACAAAATGAATAATTTTGTATTTATATAACAAGTGATTTTTTTTAACGTAATAACTGAAAACGGATGTTTACTCTTGTAAATTTTTGGATTTTTGAATTATTTTTGAAATAAGGAAATAATGTTTTAGATAAAAAATGTCGAGTATGTTATTATCTATAATTTATTCCCCATACATTTTTGTCTCTGTTATGAACCATTTGAATTATAATAAATTTGTTTTCTTCAAAAATTAGTTTTTACAAAAAAATGAATAGAACATAAATTATAGATATAGATATTACCTACATTTTTTAACTAGACCATTTTTCTCTATTTTGTACTGTTTCAGAGTAATTCGGAAAATTAAAAAATCGACGTAGGTAAACATCCGTATCCGGTTGAAAAAAAAATAGGACGTTTTCTTCCCAGCCAAAAATTAATATTAAATATAAAATATCACCCTTCTACGATTTGTCGTATTTGAGTTACAGCGCTTACAGACAGACACACAGACGGACACACAGACATCATGGCGAAAATAGTCAGAATGAATTCAGGGAAGGTCAAAATAGATAATTCCGTCAAAATCCGGAGTTCGAAAAAAATCGGCTTCACTATACTTACTTATACTAATGTATATTTCATATACATTATTATAAGAAAGTAAAAATTTGATTAAATAAAACCCACCAAAATCGATAGTTAGGGGGATCCTCAAATACAAGGTCTTCATATGAGTTTGTAATTGATATTCTATTATACATTTATAACATTTGAATACGTCTTCGTGGTGACGTCAATTCCCGCGCCAACGCTGATTGGTCAAGGAGCTGATGAGACTACCTTGGCTTTGCCCCATTAATAATGGTCATTATTGTAAATCGAAATTGGATGATTTTTCAATTTTTCTTAAATATCTTTAAAAATACTAGAGTTACGTCAAAAACGATTTTATAGCGCATTGGACCCGGTGTTATCCGGGTTAATATTCACAAAATCATAGTGACCTAAATTATTCAACATGCTCACCAAACATTTTTAGTCTTTTGATGTTAAATCTTAGATTTTCATCAACAAACATTTTTGGTGAAAACTGCATTGAAATCGGTTCAGTAATTCCCAAGTCTATAAGCCCCATACAAACGAACATTAATTTTTATATATAGAGATTTATTTACTTCAATGTAGAATGAATTTTTGTTGTAAAAAATCAAACATTGGTGATATTTTGATCAAATTGTCCTGCGTTTTACTAATCTAATGCAATTTTAAAGAAATCTAATAAAATTTTGCAGCTGTCAGAACACGAGCGCTAGAAGATAAATCATAAAATTAATAAAATAACAAATAGCTTTTTATTTCATTTTTGTTCAGTTCCTTCAACTTCAATTATAGTTGATCCAATGTGAGAAATAAGCACCGAGAGATAGATGAAAACAGAACAGAGAGAGATGGACACCTAAAATGGGTGGAGCGATTTTTTTGTGCTTAAGACGAACGCGCACCGGCTAGACAGAAAACATGTTTCGAACAAAAAAAAGTCATAATATTAATTTATCTAGAAAACGTTTTAATTAGTATTTTAAATTCAAATTTTAAGAGTGGTTCCCCCCCTCGAAAAGCTGTTTAAGTCAAAATTAGTGAGATAATACTCGCAACGTTCACTTTTTAGACGATAATAGTTTAAAAATTTCAAATATTTCCAAAACCTCTTATCCGATTAGCACCAAAATCAATATGTCTAGAGTACTCCCTGAGATAAATATTTTCCCCAAAAATAATTCAAATCGGTGCATGTTTACAGTAGTTATCGTGAACGAAAGAAAATTCTACATCCAGACACACGCACAGCCGCCATGCGGAATTGACTTTTCTTTAAGTTTTGAAGGTAGTACAATCAGAATCTGCTCTTATCTCAGACACGATTTTTCGACGGTATTACAATACTTCCATTTCTTTCAGAATAAGGAAGTAAAAACAAACAAAAAAAAGTTTACAAACAAATGCCGTTTTTCAATGTTTTTATTTTTTACTTTCTTATACAGCTCTATGTATAAAATACATATAGTAGAATCAATTAAGGTTTTTACTTCGGAATCCACAAAAACCGAACCGATTTTGATGAATTTTTTTTAATGTTTTGTTTGAAATTAGAAAAATTCTGGTTGTTGGACTTAATTTTTTTTTTCATCCTAATTTTGAGAATTTATCTCGTGTTGTCTGATACTGTCTGATTAAATTTTGTTTTATCTTGTCTGGCCGGTGCGCGTTCAGCCTAACAAAACTGTAAAAGCTCGTTGAAAGGAAGACTGAAGAAGTGTTTAATTATTAAAGACAGCGTCCTCAGTTTGTTGCCTTGATAAATGTTATGTCACAAATTATTTTATACTTTTGTTCCATGCATACACGATTTCTGAAAGATGTGATTCTAAATTAGATTTACAAAATGTTCATTCAGTTGCAATTATCTTTAATAAACCCATTTATTTTCTATATATGAATTCATGTTCTGTGAATAATGTTTTATATGGATTTAATTGGTGCTTTAAGGAGTTAGGAGTCTTTTTTATTTAAAAGAAATACATAGAAGACATCATTCATAAAAAATGCGAGTAGGGTTTGCGCCCTGAGGGTTTCGTACCGTTATATATGTATAAAACTTAATTATTGATGATATTAATTATTATTCATATTGGTCGAGCATAGTCGAAATCCAAATTTCAAGCTCAAATTAAAAAAATGGTAAGCAGAAAATTCCAAAAATTTGGATTTCGACTATTCTCAACCAATATTACAATAGGTCGCTTTTTTGCTATCAGATATTTTTTTGGAAATTTCAACCTAAACCCAAAATTCAAGCTCAAATAAAAAAACTGCTAAGCAGAAAATTAAAAAAAATTGGATTTCGACTACAATGCTATATAGGTCGCTTTTTTGGTATCGCACATTTTTTTTGTGTTCCAAGGAGCCTTTACATAGACACTGTGTAAAAAAAAACATAAAATTAAGTTTATCACATAATAATTCCACATAGAATTAGAAACTAATGGTTTTCAGATTTTTTCCTTTACTTGTATTATGAAACCTTCCTTCGTGCCAAATTTCAAGATTCTATAGGTTTTGATAATCAGTGAGTCAGTCAATCTGTCAGTATCAAAATACGCTTTGAAAGGTCGTATCTTTTTATAGTATTGAGTTCGAAACTTAAATTTTTTACAGGACTATTTTAGGGTCATACTGTTTGACACCACTAAAATAATAATAATAAAAAAAATTGTTCATAAATGTTTCTTAAAATTCATTTTAAATCCTTTAGCAAAAATACAAATTTCGGGAAACATTAAATATCGAATAGATAAAACACTTGATGACCTCATTGTATCTATAAACGTTTATTTGTAGGAAAAGTTCATTTTAAATCCTTTAGCAAAAATACAAATTTTGGGAAACATTTAATATCGAATAGATAAAATACTTTATGACCTAAAACGTTTATTTGTAGGAAAAGCCATACGTGATGATGAAAAACGAGCAGAACCTGACGGGTAATGCGCGGTTCGAAGGGTTCTGCATCGATCTCCTCAAATGGATCGCAAGCCAGGTCGGTTTCCAGTATTCCATCCGACTTGTACCTGACCATGCCTACGGGGTATACGACCCAGAGACCCGCGAATGGAACGGCATCGTCCGAGAACTCATGGAAAAGGTGAGATGATAAAAAAGGTACTGGCACCTGTTATGACCGCTATAAGAGCAAGGTTTACTGTTTTTGTGATTGGTGGGCTTGTTTTTTGTAATTCTCATCAACTCATGTTACTAATAAAACAAGTAACTCTTTATTTAATCAATTTAATTATCAAAGTCAGCAAATATAGTTTATTTTTTAAATTAAATTTTTTTATTTTTTTCGTTTTTTTTTTTCTCTCCAGTAATGGATAAAGTAAAACCAGTAATGAGCACGCAGTGATGGACACTTGGTACTACGAGAGAAAAGATATAAAAGAAATAATCGTCAAATTTGAAACAATGTAAAGCAATTGCAATGATAAAATAATAATTAATAAATAAGTTATATTAATAATTAGTTTAAATGTCCACCATTTTGACACCTATTGGTCGATTGTTATCAAATCACGCTGTAAAACACTTAAATGTATATACAATAGATTAATATTCAGAAATGGTAGTAACCAAATATCAACACATATTTCTAATTCAGTACATTTAATTAAAAATTGGCCATTACTGGTGCCAGTACCTTATTTATTGTTAGTTATAGCAGTAAAGATATAATATACGTTGTTTTTTCTCTTTTAGCGAGCAGATTTAGCCGTTGCCTCTATGACTATCAACTATGCAAGAGAGAGCGTCATTGACTTCACAAAACCTTTCATGAATCTTGGAATTGGGATTTTATTTAAGGTAAAAAAAAAATCTCCATTTATAAATCGAATTTAAAAAAAATCACATTTTATAATAATATTGATGATAATTTTCAGCGTTTTAAGTACACCTATGTTGTTTCTTATCTATGGATTAATATCTTATTGTTCTATAGTTATTTATAGGTAGTAGATACAAATCTAACCACTTTTAAATTCTTTGTTGAAATAAATTATATTACACCGTATTTAGTTCAGAGCATGTCATCATCATAGAAACAGACTATAAAAAATAAACACATTATTTAATTTTACTATTTTACTAGATACCAATTATAGCATTAGTTGTACACAATCCAAAATACAAACAAAACATAGTTGCAAATACACAAAATAGACAAAATCCATGTGTTTCTAATTTATCCAAAATACAAACCATTCTTATTAAATTTATCCAAGATACAAACCAAATTCTATTGTTTTCCTTCATCAAATCCAAGATACAAACCAAACTTATTAAACTCATCCAAAATACAAACCAACCATATCCAAGATACAAACCAACCGTGTTGAGTTTATCCGAGATACGAACCAAAAAATACTTAAGCGTCGGTGTAAATGCACCCGATGTTGCCATTGATTTCAAAACCGGTGTAAATGCAACGTACAGGTCCCGACGAGCCAACCGACGCGTCTGTTCAGCTTCATGAACCCGCTGGCCGTCGACATTTGGCTGTACGTTCTCGCTGCATATATGCTGGTATCGTTCACGCTGTTCGTAATGGCCCGTTTCTCTCCGTACGAGTGGAACAACCCGCACCCGTGCCACCAGCAGTCGGATATCGTGGAGAACCAGTTCTCCGTATCCAACAGCTTCTGGTTCATAACGGGCACGTTCCTCAGACAGGGCTCCGGTCTTAATCCAAAGGTGAAGACACGCCGACGAGAAGATGGTCACAGCATGTGGATGTTTTTTTGTCTTTAGATGTTCTAGATGGAATGGGTTTGTTGGTGTTGTCATGAAAAACGTCTTACGATAACAAAAGAAATACGTCTCCTGTTTAGCGACATAGAACTCTGGAACTATTAATTAAATTTTCATGCATAGGTTAATAATTACAGTTCTTTAAGTAAATACAATATAACAACATTTAATGGCCATTCTGCAGTTTGTACAATTTACGTTTCAGAATATCATGTTACCAAATAAGAGGCGCTTTTTTTATCCACTCGCTATATTTTATTTCACATTTTCCACTGAAAACTGCGCACTTCAACTTCTGTTGTTTTGATCTTCTTACTTCCGTTTGGCATGCAAAATTTAGAATCTAGATGTAATTTATATTAACTATTTAAATACAAAACAGATGTGGCCAAATTGACGACTATTTACTTTATTTTGATCACCCCTGTTGTCAGCGACGTATTTCTAAATTTTGCGCCCTGGGCGAATATGGTCGACCGCCCCAGTATATTTTTTTTTAATGTCAAAAACTTAGTATAAACAAAAGTTTAGTAATGAGTGATTTCAGGATAAATTATTTGAGAGCAAGGATTATTAGAAATAGGATAGTTCGCGTGATTATTTTGCCGAGAGCAAATTTTGTCTGTGTATTGTAGTATAGTCCAGGCTGTGGAGGCTAAAACAGGTTATTTTAAGGTACAGTTTTACTACTCACAGGATTTGTTACAGATAAGTTGTCTGCGTCATGAGTAAACCATGGTTCAATTACAAAATTCTTCAGATTTTCTGATTTTTGTTAAATACCGGTCTAAATAAGTACTATACAAAAAAAAGTTTCAAATAAAAGTTGTTCGTTATAAAATTCCCTACAACCTCCATTTGAAAAAAAAATGTATATTAAAACATAAACAAACAAATAAAATTTTCATTCGATATTTTACGAAGTAAGAGTCGAATCGAGATTAAAAAATACGCTATTTTCATTGCGTTCGATATTTTAGGGAAAAACTTAGTTACTTACTTATTACACACATTTACGAAACTCGTACGTACAGAATATCATAAAAATTTTAAATGAATAATAAACAGACTTGCGTGATTTTATTGTACCAAAATATTTTTTTATACGCCGCCCTCCGGCCGCTTTTCTGGAAATACGTCCCTGCCTGTTGTACAAACTACAGTTCTAATAGTAAATATACAAAATAATTAACTTAAAACTACTTACGCGTAAATTGAAAACAAATATACGTGTACAAGTAAAGCAAATATCTATTGCTCTAATTGGAAACTGATTTTGTAAATACAGCAGGTAAGTATATCGTTAATGGCAACACCATATTATGTATGTATGTATGTATATATTACGTGAATAGTAGCAACTTGTATAAACAAAGCACGTTCAATTAGAAAACAAACAAAAAACGCACTCAAATCCTCACGTCAGATTCTTGTTAAATCAAAACCTTTAAACATTTATTTCAGAATGGATTTCTGCTTTCCTACAAATACACTTTTTTATATTTATTATTTACTTGATCACATTTTGTTTCAAGCAATCGGAGAGTATGCCCAACCGTCCGTTTTCGTTTTTGAACCCTCTGGCCATCGAAATATGGGTCTATATGTTCGTTGCATATATCTTAGTATCCATAACGATATGGATTGTCGCCCAGTTTTCTCCGTACGAATGGCGGGAGCCAAATCCTTGCAAGATGTGTCTAGATGAAGATGAAGATTGTGGGGGACATGATCACGATGAAACAATCATATACGATGTGTCTGCAAGGAATTCTTATGAAGTTGGAAGGCTTTCTATTACCAATAGTGAGTTCAGCCAAGGTAGAACACCCCACAGTATTCCTTCTACACTTCAGTTGGATCAAATAAGGAAGATTGTGTTATCTAAGCCATCAGAACAGAAGATGATGTTCCTTGAGCCACCTCAACCGATTGTAAGACTTAGATCAGGGTCGACTTCTAGGTTACTAGATGCAAAATCTAAGCAGAAAGCAAGGGAGAGGTCGAATTCCTTTGATGTGCGCAGGAATACTCGGGATTTAAGATATTTGCAAATGGGCGAATTTGAGAAAAAATCAAATCAAAAACTCGTGTCGAAGAAGCAATCAGATTATTTTGGATATGATAGTGTTGTTCCTCGCAGAACCCAAAGACCGACGAGTTTAAATTTAGATTTGATTCATCATGATCGGTCTTGCAGCATACAAGGGTGTCATTATGGGGAAGTTGTGGAAGAATTGTCTTGGATAGAAAATGATTTTACTTTAGGGAACAGTTTCTGGTTCACAATTGGAACACTGATGCAACAAGGATCTGACCTGAACCCAAAGGTACCAAATGCTGTTTGATTTTATAAATAAGCACCATTTTAAGTTAACTGTTAATGCTGTTATAATGCTTTTTGCATGTAGATTCGACCAGGTACTAGTACAGGTATATTTATTTTACTAGTTTAACTGTTTATGGCCATTTCCAATAAAAACAACGATTAAAAAACTAAAATTGTATACCGACTATCATAACAGAAATCTAACCTAACCTAACTTATTGGTGTAGTTTTCTTTATATCGTTGCATGCAACGCATTTCGTTGCCGTTGTATTACTAAAATTTCACCCTGAACGCGTCTAAAGAAGTATAACTTAAAAAATTGGATTAGTTCCTCCAACATGAAGTACTATTTAACCAAGCTGGAATAAATAAAATCCGTAGGGTTTCAACCACAGAATATAATTATTTAATGTTCTATGGTTCCAACACTATTCTCATATTTGGATGAGTTACACTTATTTGTTAGTTAATATTGCAAAGGCTTGTATGAGGTGAAAATATACATCAGATTTGAAAAACTTTGTATCCAATAGAATCTTCTTCTATATTCTGTGATGGATAAAGAAAGATATATTCTTACAATTTGTAAAGATTGGACACTGCAAAAGATACTATTTTCTAAGTAGAATAGATCTTCTAAAAAACATCATAAAAGCAAATGTTTTTATATATTCTGAAAGAAGAAGGCATCAAGAAGAATACGATAAAATTTGAATCACGTCAAAATAATTAATTTAGAAGTTGTTAAGGTAACCCTTTTACTGTATTTTCTACGTGCTGTTTTAAGAAGAATAGGTGAGAAATAACACAGAGTGTTTTATGTTTTAAACAAATGAAAAAACTTTATTGCAAAATTCATACAGTAAGATACAGTCACTTAAACATTCAGAGAGCAACTAATAGATGGCGCTCAGCACGCAGGCTAGTTCACTACATTGCCACACGCATGCGCACATGTATCTCTAATACCACAGAGTTGTATTAGTGTCAAATATTATAGACTTACATTAACACTTCCGCCGTCTAAATATTTTACCTTACACTTATATTGGCACAGTCCAATACCTTCACTATGGCACAAGAATCGGTTTCGCGGCAGTGCCTTTGTAAACATGTCTGCTCGTTGCGTTTCCGAAGACGTATACACTACTTGCAAAGTCCCTGACTCTGTTATCTCACGTAGCTGATGATACCGGATGTCTATATGTTTCGTCCTCTTATGGAACTCCCGATTTTTAGCTAGGCGTATCGTGCTTTGATTATCCACAAACAAAGTCGTTGCCTGTTTACATTCATGTCCAATACCAGCCAGTAGCCTTCTTAGCCAGACAGCCTCTTTTGCTGCAGCTGACGCAGCGACATACTCCGCTTCTGTTGTACTCAGAACTACTAATTTTTGTCTCTGAGATGACCAAGTTACTGGACCATTTGCCAGACTGAACACATACCCCGTTGTGGAGCGTCTCGTTTCAATATCACTTGCATAGTCAGCGTCTGAATATCCTATCAACTGTGGCTCGCTTCCGCCGCTTTGATACATTATTCCTAAATCTTTAGTACCAACTAGAAATGCGAAAATACGCTTGACTGCACGCCAGTGATTCTCACTTGGTTCATTTAAGTATTTACTTGCCGTATTCACCGCATACGCTATATCCGGTCGCGATACTGTTGCAAGAAACATTAGCGACCCAACCGCTTCTCGATATGGCGCATTACACATCTTCTCCTCATTTCGATCTGCAGGCTGCAACGCGACATTCGGATCTGCAGGAATCGACAACGCTTTAGCTTCATTCATTCGAAATCGCTCGAGAATTTTTCTTGTGTACATCCCTTGATGTAAAAACATCGTTTTCTCGCTTCGATTGCGAACTAATTGCATCCCGGCAAAATTCTCACAGGTGCCAATTGTAATCTCAAATTCGCTTCTCAATGTCTCAATTACTCCGTTTAGCGCTGCTTGCGACTTGCACGCTACAAGTCCATCATCCACAAACAATGCAAGATACATTTGAACTCCCTCAAAGTCACTGAAGAAAATACACTCGTCTGCATCTGTTTGCACGAACCTGAACCGTCGCAAAAACTCGCAGAATTTGCGATTCCAACATCGCGATGCTTGCTTCAAGCCGTACAGTGACTTTCTCAGTCGACATACAACTTCGCTTGTACTTTGTTCGACTTTTAAGCCCACTGGTATCTTCATGTAGATGTCTTCTTCAAGATCGCCGTAGAGAAAAGCAGTACGTACATCAAATTGTACCATTTCGAGATTCTCTTGCGTTACTGTTGCCAACAGCACTCGCAGCGAGTCGTATCGAACGACTGGCGAAAAAGTCTCGGTGTAGTCTACATCTTTCATTTGAAGGAAACCCCTCGCACATAGCCTTGCCTTGTATCGATGCACGCTTCCATCAGGGTTTTGTGTGGCCTTGAATACCCACTTGGAATCAATGGCCCTCTTCCTGTGGTCTTTAGATATAATTTCCCAAGTGCCGTTTACCTCGTGTGCCCTCAGCTCTTCGTCAATGGCTTTGATCCATTGATCAGCATCAGGTCCACCTGTCGCTTCTTCGTAGCTCTTTGGCATGTCGTATTCTATGTAATTGATCTCGTCATCATATCGTTTCGGTCTTTGGATCGTCGCTCGATCTCTCAATACACGGCCCTGGATAGCCAGCTCGACAGGTGCGTTTTCTTGAACATTGTCTCTACCATTGACCAGCGGTATAGGTTCAATGTCGACTGGCTGTTCAACCTCTGCCCCCGTCCAATCTTCTTCATCGCTAGAATCACCCGCGCGTGTTTCTTCGCTGATATTCTCGCGGAAGACGACATTCCTTGATACTGATATTTTCTTAGTATCAGTATGATACAACCGATAATTAGTTGATTCACCGTCATATCCTACGAGAATGACCTTCTTCGCTCTGGCGTCGAACTTTTGGGTAAACTGTTTCGGCACGTGCTCGTAGCCTTCCTCACCGAATGCTCGCACGTGTGCCAAATCTGGTTTCTTGCCCGTCCAGATTTCGTACGGCGTTTTCCCATTCTCCGTTCCAGTTGTTGAAACTCGATTAAGCAAATAAACCGCGGTGTTTATTGCTTCCGCCCAGAACGAACCCCCAATTTGTTTCGCCTGCATCATGGTACGCGCACACTCGACTACCGTTCTATTGTCCCTCTCGGCCCTCCCGTTTTGCTCGGGAGTGTACGGAGCTGTAGTTTCATGCACTATCCCGCGCGTCTGCATGTAATTTCGCATCTGATCGTTGCAGTACTCGCGACCATTGTCCGTTCTCAGAATTTTTATCGCACGACCGAACTTGTTTGCCAACGCGCGCTCGATAACTTTGAAGCTCTCATAGACATCCGATTTGTGTCTCATGAAGAACACCTGTCTAAACCCCGAAGCATCGTCCTTGTATAGCACAAAGTACTTCGCGCCACCGATAGATTCCTCCGGCATAGGTCCACACACGTCACTGTGAATGAGCTCACCCGGTGCTCTTTTCACTCTGTCAACGATCTCCTTAAAGGGAAGTCTGTGAGTTTTCCCTAACTTACACGCATCGCAAGAAAAGTCACTTTTGTCTTTCACCTTTACTCCGTTCACTACGCCACTTGTCACTAACACTGACAACGCACGTTTGTTCAAATGTCCGAGACGGTCGTGCCAAACCTTCAAGCTTGTCGTTGACACATTTGCCTCGTTCACATTTTGTTGAGCTCTCACGCGAAATAGCAACCTACAGATTCCGTTTGACTGCTTGACTCCAGTCGCAATAATCTCGTCGCCGCGTATTATCGATGCATCGTCCTCTCGAAATACAACTGAATACCCGCGCACTGTACACATCCCCACAGAGAACAGATTTTTCCTCACACTTGGAACGTACAGTACATTCTCGATTTGAGCTTCACTCCAAACACCGTTAATTAGCCTGTCCACGACCACCGTTCCCTCACCAGTCACAACACACTTTCCATTGTCTCCAAGCAATATAGTGTCGCCATCCCTCCTCGGATGAAACTCTGTGAACCAGTCTCTCCTGAACGTAACATGCTTTGAACACCCACTGTCAATATACCAGATATCACTTTGATCAACTGCAAGTACCGTACGTCGCAGTGCGTTTTCTGGCCTCGTGTACCGACCGTGTTCACTCTGTCCATTGTTCTCATTCGAGTCCGAGTTCACCGTCACGAACGCGACTCTCTGGGAACTTTCTTTGCCTCGGTCACCCACGTTTTGTTTACGTTCGGGGCAGTCGCGCGCGTAATGCCCTTTTTGTTGACAAACATAACACTCGACATCTTTCATCTCCTTGCGCTTCTTTTTCTTAGGCTTCGGTTTTAGCTTTGAGTCCTCTCTTCTTGTCGTTGTGCTGATCTTCATCGCCGCAAATGCTGCCGCTTCTCCGGAATCAATGTTTAACCGGCTTTCTTCACGAATCAAACGCTCCTGTAAATGCTCGAGTGTTTGTCTCGCCGGCTCGACACTTTCCCACGCTGTTTGAAAAGCCGAGAATTTAGCCGTTAAACCCGCTAGCACTTTCGCCATGATGGTCACTTTTGAAAGTTTTTCCCCCAGGTCCATGAGCTGCATCGCCATGTTTTGTACCCTCGCCACGTGCTGGACAACCGTGTCCGTCGGACTCATGCGATACTCATGAAATTTCTGCGTTAGCATCAGCCTATTCGATGCTGATTTATGTGCGTGTATCGACCCAAGCTTGTCCCACATCTCCTTTGCAGTGACACATATTAGAAGAGGTTCGAGTTGAGAGTATTCCATCGACGACGAGATGAAAAACATAGCTTTCGCGTTGTCCTTGACCCACGCTTTTGCCTCTGCCGTCCCTCTATCGCCCGGCATCACTCGGTTCCCGCTCACAATGTCTAATACATCGTTCGCCATGAAGATTTGAGTGATCTGGAATTTCCATCCCAAAAAGTTCGTCCCGTCAAACTTCGTCACGTGCCTCGCCGATAACTCACTTGACATTTTTCCTTTGTTGTTTGCGTCCCTTTTCTCGGTCACAAAAATCCGCACAAAAATGTCTTGTACACACAATGTCCGCCACGATTCACTTCACGTTCTCACGCCCGCCAAAGTCTTTCTCTCAAAACAGCAAAATACTACGCCACTGGGCCCATAACCTGTTAAGGTAACCCTTTTACTGTATTTTCTACGTGCTGTTTTAAGAAGAATAGGTGAGAAATAACACAGAGTGTTTTATGTTTTAAACAAATGAAAAAACTTTATTGCAAAATTCATACAGTAAGATACAGTCACTTAAACATTCAGAGAGCAACTAATAGATGGCGCTCAGCACGCAGGCTAGTTCACTACATTGCCACACGCATGCGCACATGTATCTCTAATACCACAGAGTTGTATTAGTGTCAAATATTATAGACTTACATTAACAGAAGTAAATATAGCATATTTTACACGTGTTTAATATTTTTCGATTTACTACGTGAGTGCAAAGTTTCAAGAATATCGGTGAATGGCACTCATGAGTAACGTTAGGTTAGTATTATGCTAAATGATGTTAAACTTTCGAATGCGTTTTCTAACCTTAAAATAAAAAAAACACGTGTTTAATATTTTTCGATTTACTACGTGAGTGCAAAGTTTCAAGAATATCGGCGAATGGCACTCATGAGTAACGTTAGGTTAGTATTATGCTAAATGATGTTAAACTTTCGAATGCGTTTTCTAACCTTAAAATAAAAAAAACACGTGTTTAATATTTTTCGATTTACTACGTGAGTGCAAAGTTTCAAGAATATCGGCTAAGTAGTTTTACTTGTTAGTAGACTGGAAATGGCCTTATTCACATAATTTTAGATCCATTTTGTATTCAGATGTTCTTATTGATAATTTTAAGAAGAGGTAGTTATTTACAGATAGTAGATAGATCTTTCTGACAACTTATTGTTACTTTTTTTTAATACCTTCTATTTTTTATGCTGTTATTTGTAGGATAATTAAAATTGGTGCTTATTTAATAGTTAACACTTTTATATATTATTATACACATTTGGTTAAAAGTGTTAACAAATCAAAAGCAGAATGGTAACTTTGATTTTCAGTAGATATATCCTTCACTTTATGCTTGGAAACTACACTTTGTTAAATTATTATTGTTATTAAATAATGTTTTGCAAGCACAAAAGAGTTTACCATAAATTTATCTCACCATTTACATTTCTTAAAATTCAAATGGCCTCACTCTGGATTGCATAAATAAAACATTATACATAAAAATGTATTGGTGAAATGAGTGCGCAATAATACAATAACATGAAACAACTTAATTTCTCTCTTTCTATATTTTTTGACGTCCATCTCTCTTAGACAAGCAATTAGAATGAGAGAATGCCCAACTCGTTAAGTTTCTTATGCCAGATATTATAAAGATTTTGCTCGAAATCAAAGTTAATTAGTTTATCTACGAGGTGTCAAATGTTATGAATTTGTTCGGAATTCTAGATCAGCGGTAATAAATATATAATAATGTAAATGCTATGCATTTTATGGGGTACACTTTTCAGCACTATTATTACTATTATATTATAAACAAAGTGTCCAAGATAAACGTGAAATGTATGGGGATTTCCTAAACGGTAAGAGATACAAAGTAGAGTAAAAAAACACGTTCAAATACATCCAACTTATTGTTAGTGGCCCATAAGTTAGTGCTTGTAACTCAGAAACTATAAGTGATATAAAAATTCTAAATACACCAATCAATTCTACGCAAAAAGTGCTTTAAAAAGCTGCAAACAAGAAGTACCTATCTATTTTGATAAAAAAGTTATAGCCATTTAAAGAATTTCCGAATTTTCAGAATCATTATTCCTTACAAATAATTCATCTCATTTAACCGAATCTGTGTATCTTACCATTTAGAAAATCCCCATGCATTTCACGCGTATCTTGGACACCCTGTATACGATTACATTCACTACATTTGTGAGTGGTTGTCATTTATATGAAGCTTTGTTCTCGAGTAAATTCTTTGTAATATCTGGCATTAATCAGATTTATGCAATCCAGCGTTTTTGCAACTTGAATTATGATAATTTATGTTACTAGTTCTATTTTAGTACAATATATGTTAAAGGCAATATATAACTAATTTCTTATGTTTTTAACATTTATATCGTCTGTTTCAAAGGCCACATCAACAAGAATAGTCGGAGGAATCTGGTGGTTCTTCACTTTGATCATTATTTCATCTTACACAGCTAATTTGGCCGCCTTTCTTACTGTCGAAAGAATGATAACCCCCATTGAAAGTGCTGCGGATCTTTCAGAGCAAACGGAAATATCTTACGGTACTCTGACAGATGGGTCCACGATGACATTCTTTAGGGTAAATTTTAACAGGGGAAATTCGGGTAATTCGATTACTACTTATTTGAATCGAATTTTAAATGAATTAAAAATGTTTACTACAATTACCTGAGTTTCTCCTAAAGATAAAATCCAAATTCTCTTTACTTAAACTACCCTTTTTTACACCAGGATTCAAAAATAGCGATTTACCAAAAAATGTGGCGATTCATGGAAAGCAAAAGACCGTCTGTTTTTGTCAGTTCTTATGAAGAAGGTGTTAAACGTGTATTGGAAGGAAATTATGCCTTCTTGATGGAATCAACAATGCTAGATTATGCAGTTCAAAGGGATTGTAACTTGACACAAATTGGAGGCCTTCTAGATTCGAAAGGATATGGAATAGCGACACCAAAGGGAAGCCCGTGGAGGGATAAGATATCTTTAGCTATTTTAGAGCTTCAAGAGAAGGGTGTTATACAGATACTGTATGATAAGTGGTGGAAAAACACTGGGGATGTTTGTAATAGGGATGATAAGAACAAGGAATCGAAGGCGAATGCGTTAGGGGTTGAAAACATAGGTGAGTCAATTAAATAAAAATCTAGTTATGGTTTTTTTAGAGGTATTTTAGTGAAAATATAAATAAAAATACATATTTTGTAATGAAACAAATGTTAAGAGATGTTAAGAGAGTTCTTTTAACCTAGGAGGAGTGTTTGTGGTGCTGCTATGTGGTCTAGCGCTCGCTATCCTCGTGGCAGTGCTAGAGTTTTGCTGGAATTCGAAGAAGAACGCACAGACGGACAGACAATCGTTATGTTCGGAGATGGCTGAAGAGCTGAGGTTTGCAGTCCGGTGTCATGGCTCGCGGCAACGGCCCGCGCTTAAGAGGACTTGCGCTAGATGCAGTCCCGCCACCACGTATGTGCCGGCTGCACTAGATATGCCACATATCAACGGGGTAAGAATATATTCTTTTTTTTTTTAGTGTTCCGAGAAAATGGCGATTTTCTCTGAAACTATTCGACGAAATTTTTTTTAATTTAGTACATAGATAAAGTTTGGTGGCCCAATTGGGTATTTGACACTGTTAATAATAATGACTAAAATGTTGTAAATATGTGTAGTATAGAATTATTTTTATATTTTCAGTGCCAGTTTTTTCAAAATTTTCGAGAAAAATCGCCGTAACTTTTGAACGGGTGGTCGGATTTGATTTTAAAAATGTAAATTATCAAGAGCCTTGTGATTTTTTATAGCTGAAAAGGGGGTAGTAGATCAAATAAGTTTGGGAATCTATGATGTCGAAAGTTAAATGAAAACTTATTGAAGCACAAATTCAACAATGTATATAATGTTTTTTATGCTTTTTTATCACTAAAAGAATCACTCAGAAAAATCTGAAAAAAATCATGAATATTGAGAATTAGGAGTAGATTGAGCCAAAATTATCAGGATTGAAAAAATCTAGCGCGATCAATTGTTATAAACAATTTAATTATTTATTTCCTTATAACTGCTGAACCATTGGTTTTAGAGAAAAAGTTTTTCAACAAAAAATATTTCTTACGATGTAAGGAACAACTTTTGTTCTTACACGTTTTTCAAAATTTTAGGAGCTGATGGCACGTAACACTAATTGTGTAAATATACCTTGCACTTGGCAAACAAAGTATCACTGAAATTATGATTTTAAATAATGAAATAGGTTAAAAAGATTCTAAAAAATGTATTTATTTTTATATTAAAAGCGAGATTAATTTAATTTTTGTTAAAATAAAAACACAAAATACAGCAATCCGCCATGTTAGATAAAACACCAGTCAGAGTGGATGACGTCACGGCTAGGTAAACATAATTTTTGTTTCATTAATATCTGCACTGTTTATAAATTATTTTGTGGTTTTAAACTATCAATTTGCTCAGTTTTGTGTTACCAAAACTAAAACCGAGAAACGTTAGCGATGGAACAAGGATTTATTATTTTTAACAAGGAGTGTTTACATAGACATGACGTCAAAAATGCGCCATGACACTTGCGAGCGTTTTGGCGTCACATTCAAAATTAGTTTTAAAAGGGTTAATATTACTGATTAAACCTTTATTTTCTGCAGAAATAAGTATTTTTTTGGAAATAGGAGACACGTAAGATCATCATAAAATAATTTTTTTCTTAAATTTGTTTTTGAATTTACAGGAAACCAGCATCTTGCCAATGATGGAACTAAAGAAATCCTCATCGCTGAACTACGATCCGGGTGACGGCACCTAGCACACGCCCAACTACCACCACGTGCAGCAGCACTCCCAGGGGCCGTCGATCCGGCAGCGCGCTATAAAGAGCGCGACTCTGGGGTACCGCGCCACGGCGTGCGGCGGAGGCACCGTGGCGACCCCGCGGCATCAGTGCCACAGTCGCAGCACGGCGGCTCTGTGCGCGGGCGCCCAGTGCGCCGAGGCGGCCACGGCAACGTCGGACGGCGGGATCCTGTGGAGATTCGACTGTGATATAGGCGGCAAGAAGGTCGTTGTGAATAACCCGGATGTCGTGCACAGAACTACAAGCATACCGGATATGATTGTGACGCGAACGACGACATTGTGATGAATGCGTGATTGTTTATTATTATTATTATTCTGTCCAGTGGCGCGTTTGTAATTTTTTCGGAGACATTTTTAATTTAAAAATTACTAAAGCCGCGTTTACACTATGTAGCAAAACCTGCTATATAACAAATGTTATATAACTTTTGCTATAAGTACGAAAACGGAAAAATGTCAAATGTTACATGTAGCAGTTTTTGGTGCTACATATAGGAAAATCTGCTACATATAGCAAGAGTTATGTTTTCCATCCAGAGTAGGTAAAGATCAAAGAAAAATAAGCTACATGCAACTTTTGCTATATGTAGCAAGTATTACAAGTAGTTTTGGTTCTCTAGCATCTGCTACATGTAGCAGTTTCTATCATTCGAGTTCAAGCGGTGATATTTATATGTCTTATGTGTCTATGTCTACAACGGTTTTTTCATT
Organism: Sialis fuliginosa; assembly: GCA_961205875.1. Taxonomy (NCBI): domain Eukaryota; kingdom Metazoa; phylum Arthropoda; class Insecta; order Megaloptera; family Sialidae; genus Sialis; species Sialis fuliginosa. Next base: position 2,257,920 of record OY540813.1, on the reverse strand, counting down.
TTTAATAAAGTTTTCATAATGGAAAAGTCATACAAAGTCATCTGCATTTAAGTCTTTCAGCAAATCACTTCCACTGTATTTTTCTCTAGCTAATAACGACGGCCTAACCCAAAACCTATGTTTCCTTCTATGACATGCCAAAAATACCGTAATAGCTGCCGTTAGCATTAAGTCTTTCCTCCTCGACAGCTTTAATCAGACTGGATGTTATATAACTTTTGCTACATGTAACACGGTATCATTTGAGTACAATTTGAAAAATATAGCAAATGTTATATAGCAGATTTTTACTACATAGTGTAAATGCGGCTTAACTGTTACCCAAGGTATATAAAATACATGGTATTCTCAGTAACTCGGCGCGAGAAGGAGAAAATACGTCACCTGGAGTGCCCAACTGAGGCAACCTGTGTATTTACTAACCTTGGCTGTTACCCAAGATTTCGTTGGCGTGAATTTTAGGTTAGATAGGAGCAGAGGCAGATTAAATGTCGAGAGCACCCTAAGCAAGCACCTCATCGGCGCCCCTCCCTTCCACTGTTACGTAACTTTTCATATTAAATATAACAATGAAATTTCCGAAATTCAAATATTTTCTTATTGTTGCGTCTATATTTTGTTTGTTAAAAATTATCACATCATCTTTTTGTGCAGTAAGAATCTTTTTATATTGTGTAAGTAGGTGCATAGGTACTTACTGACACAATTTTTTTTTGTTATTTTTCAAAAATTTCGCGCGTGCGCCCCTTTGTAACCTCGCGCCCTAGGTACGTGCCTAGTTTGCCTTATGGATAATCCGCCTCTGGATAGGAGCTGTCAGACCTTAGAAAAGGAAAGATAAAGAACAAATAACACATTTCCTAGCGTTGTTACCATATCGCTCCACGAGTCATTCAGATTTTAAAATAAATATCAATTGTTTTGAATTATAAAATTAATTAATAGTAAATGTTTTATATTGTCTTTGAAAGTATTTCAGTGATAATTGATTAATAGAGAAACGTCTATTTAGAATATATTCTAATTCAATTATAATTTAAAGCATATTTGCATATAATAAATTTTCAAGTGGGATAATTTTCATGGAAATGACGAAAATGACATTTAAGAAAAAATGGCCGCCGTAAATTTTTGTAACAGTTTCATATACAGACTAGCATTGCTTATTATGTCTTTCCTAATCTAAGTGTCAGACATAAAACTCATGAAGAAGAAGAAGAAGCTTAGGTAATACAGATTTCTGTTATGATAGTCGATAAAATAGGTCGCGCGTACAAATGTTTTGATGCTTTTTATCGCTATTTTTTTTTTATTATTATTATTATGAAATGAAGATTTAAAAAAAAATTAATTTATGTATGTAAAATCAGTTTTCCGGACTCAAAAACCCGAGTTTTGTATGTTTAAACGCGCCACTGCTAGCGCTGTGTCTGTATGAATGTATACATGGTGTTATCCTGGATTTGTATCAAAAATTGTATATTTTTATCCAACCACAAATTTTAATTTCCCTGATTTACCCTGTAGCATTTAAAATAATACCTAAATTGTGTGATTTGTATAAAATCGGGATAACACTATAATGTACAGTATTTTTTTAAAATAAACTCCCCAAGGCGTTTATTTTTGAGCCTATTTAAGGATAGGCATATTAAACTTAAAGGGGGTATATGATTTTAAATTTAAATGGTATAATTCATATAGGTCGCCATTTTAAATTTCTATACATTTTGACAAGTAAAGGTTAAAATTATTTAGAATCACATATTCCCTGAAAGTTTCAAATAGAATCGAAAATAAATAGCTAGAAAGTGTTTATTCTGGAACATACTGTATATTTATTTATTATTAAATTACTGGTGCAACTGTTTTATTTAACCTTAATTATGTACAAGGGTTATAGCTGGTGTAAGTAAGTAATTGTTCAGAACCCAAGATGATTAACATCTTCATAGATACCAAAATAATATTTTTTATTCATAAAAAAAATTATATTTAAGCCTTGGCACTTTACAGAAACTGTCTCCGTCAACGCTACGACCTTGAATATCTATTACATGTTAGCTATCATGCCACTTGTATTGAATCACATATAATAGATTTGCAAGGTCGAAGCGGTGACGGAGACTGTTTCTGTAAAGTGCCAAGGCTTTACTGTGGTACCAAAATTAATAAATTAACATAATTTAATCGTTTTAGCAACTGAATCACTCAGTTGATCATGTTTTACATTATTATTTTTTAATAAATTAAAAATTATGGGGGGGGGGCTTAAAATTACATTTGAATGTTAATGTGTATGCCAAGTGACCGAGAAGATATTAATTGGTTCAATAAAAAAACTGCCATATATTATAATAATAGGTATATTTAATGGACTATATAAAAAAATGTACCAATATTTACCCTACAGATTTTATTTCTTAAAATACATATCTACAAATGATTAAAATTTTAATTACATATTAAATAATTTAAAAACCCTTGTATGTACCTATTTAATAAAATTATAAAATATTTAAACATAAAAATTTTTAGGTTAAAAAAATACTTTTTTTGGTTTATGGAAGTAAACGAACTTTTTAACCATCCTGTATTTATTTTATTATAGTGGAACATAATAAATGGTGCCAAAATAGATGTGTAAGAAAAATTGTGATGAAAACATGTAAATAATAGAAAAAATGTCTTGATTGGAAATATATTAAATTATTAATGCTGATATTTCGCTAGAAGGAAGAATCATTGAAATGTTATTTATATAAAGAAAAGCCTTAAATATAGTTAAATTATTAAATAAAATTCATTATAGAAATATTGTAATTTATGTTTAAAAAAAATGTGTATTGAATTTTATATAATTTTGTTGATATTTTTAATCGAGTAAGGTCCAAAAAATAACCAATCACAACAAAAATATTTATACATAATTATTTAAAACAGTTTAAACAGTAATACTTTGTGTAAAAAGAATTTGTAAAATAAAAACGTTTTCCTAACTGTTTGTTTTTATATAATACCCAGAATACCCTAAAAAAGAACTTTATTCTGTATTAATAATTCCCAATTATTATTTTATAAGTTTTCAAGTCGTTATTTATTTTTAATTATAAAATAAAAATAATGTTCTGCCATCTATAAGAAGTTCGGTAGAATTAATTGTTGATCGGTTAAGTAGCGATTATTCTTTGCATGTGCTGCTATCTATATAAAGTATTAAAGACTAATATATGTCGGTAAAACAGTGGATAATTTTTGAATTTTTTTGCAAATACGCAATTATTTTTTATCTATGCTTCTCCTTCACAAAATCATCGCCGTTTCGTAGTTTCGGATCAAGTAATGTGTAGAAATTTCATAGTGTAGTAAAAATAACAGGAAAAATGACAAGTCTAAACGAAAGCAGTGGTGATATATACTCTCAAAATTTCGGAAACGTAGATTTCACAGGTTGTAGAAAACAGTTTGTTTGTTATTTACAATATATGTGTACCTAACCTAACAAAATTTCAGGGAAAAAATTATCTCCTTATTTAAACTATGACCCCATATACTTACAACAAAGTCAACCGGACTATATATTTCTGGACGGAGCCGGCAAACAAAGAGGTAGATTTGAACTAGCTTTCGGACAAATAGGAGGATCATGTATGACAGGAGCTGCATTAGGAGGAATAAATGGATTTTATAGTGGACTTAAAGCAACTACCTTAGCCGGACAGACTGGAAAATTAAGAAGAACACAGTACGTACATATTATAAAATATATAATTCCAATTAACAATCTGAACAATGCTTTTTTTTAAGGTTACTTAATCACGTAATGAAAAGTGGCTCTGCGACAGCAAATACCTTAGGATCTGTAGCCGTTATGTACTCAACATTCGGTGTATTATTACAATGGGTCCGAGGGACGGACGATGATATTAACACCTTAGCTGCTGCAGGCGCGACAGGCTTACTTTATAAATCCACAGGTAAATTTTTTTTATAGATTTGTTTTTATAATTATGTTATGTAACTTTCATGTTAAATTATTTTAATGTTGGAAACAAGATTTGTCATGATGACCTTGAATTTTTATTGCATCAATTTACATAATATATTTTTTAATAGTCTAGGTTTTTTTTTGTTTATTTATTTTAATTTTGTCTGTAGCCGGTTTAAAGAAATGTGGTATCGGTGGGTTGGTCGGCGTGGGATTAGCCGCAGCGTACTGTTTATGGAATAACAAAGACAAACTACACAGTCTTCATCAGCAGGTGAATTTAGCTTGATTATATTAAATAGCGTACACAGTTAAATTGAATACTTTTAATACTAACATTGAATCGTTGTTCGACTAGTACGTTGTATGATAATTTGCGATGCTAGTGTTTATATTGTTATAATTTTGTTATTAATTGATAGTCATTTTTTTTGAGGTTATATTCGGTTTGGTTTGATTTAAAATCTTACAAAACAAAAATATTTATTGGTAATAATTTGGAAAATTATAACAGCCAAAATGATCAAACTGAAGAATTTTTTGTACATAATTCAAAGCTCTGTAATTTTGGTAAAAACGTTTGTAGAAAGAAAGGAAAAAAAGCATTTTAAAGATTGAAATATCTACTTTCAGATGCCCTTTGCAGATTGGAAATTCATTCTGTTTTTTCAGAGTTATAAAATTATTAAACAAACAAACAAAAATGTGATTTTTTTTGTAAACTTCATTAAAATATTTTAGGTTAAAACGATATTTACCATAATTACATAACCTTAAATAATTTACAAAAATTCTTATTTATTTATTTGTTTATAAGTGTTTGATATTTATAAACTCAAAAAATGTTTTATTAGATTTTGAATCAAATTTACTGAATATTTTATAATACATAATTTGTTTCGATTAATTTTATTTTCTTGTTTCCGTTTTTGATGTGATATGATAAAAAAATATATTGCATTAAAAAAATAATTGTTGAAATTACATTTTCAAAGAGATTTATTTTAGTGGAATACGTATTTTTTAGAATTACTTCAGACAGAAAATGTTTTCAGAATCATATTATAAAGATATATTTATGATATAATTCTGGCAATGTTGCTTTTTGAGTTATTTTAAGTTTTTTATAATTTTTCAGATCGAAAGCTTTTCGTTGTACTTTAAATATTCTCTAGTTCTGTTTTTTAGAACGTTGGGTATGTTATAATTAATTCTAAAGTCAGTATTTTTGTAGTTTTATATACGTATTACATAAAAATGAATACATATTAAATATACGTGATATTTTTATTATATAAAAATGTATCGTATTTATTTTTATGTCCCATATAACGAAACTGACTTTATTTTCTGTTCATTTAAATACAGTATTCCACTAAATATAAATTAAATTCGTTCCCTTTCTATTAATTTATATTTTTAAATTTCGTATCCAAAATGTTGTTCCTTAAATCCCGATAAAAAAGAAATGATGTTATAATTTATGTTAATTTGTATTTTGTGTTAAAAATTGGATATTTTTTTAATAATCAAGCTACCCCTACATTTAAAACAAACCAGGCATTGTTAGTTATTTCTCCAACTTGAATGTAGCAACAGATAACTTTAAACAGTTAGAGAAATTGAAAGATATATGTTGCTATATTCAGGTAGGAGCTAACTAAAGAATACTTGGTAATTAGAGAATCGATGCAGTTTTTAAAAATAATAATGTAAGTGTAACTTGATTGTATTATTTTTTAAATTACTCTCATTCATTCCTGAAAATATAAATTGAAATTGCTCGTTGGAAAAGAAAATTTTAACAAGCAATTTTAGAGAAAATATTTGTCGTGTTTTAACTAATTGAAATTATTGACAATGTTTGTAATTTTTATATTAATAGGTATCCGATTTCCTCTTCCCTTCAAACTTCCTTGATACCTATAAAATTGGTACAGGTAAATATCCCTTTACGTAAATAATAATCACTAAATTAGGTTGTCCCGTTTTTTAATACAAAAAAAATATTATTCAAAACTATAATTATGGTAAATATTTTCATACATGTGTCGAAAAATAGCATTTTTAAGATTGAAACCTCTGCTTTTTTCAGATTGAAAATTTTTATCAAGTTATTCGAGGTTATGTTTAGATTAACTATCACTTGTTTCAGCTTCAAAATGCTTTTTTCAATATTTTTATTCCAGTCATAAGGGACAACCTAATAATAACTTTTTTTTAAATATTGATGCATAGTTTTTGGATTGCTTTAAAATAAATAATACCAACAATTAATTTATTTTTATTTATTTTTTTTGTGTCCGATAACAGATCACGTAGCACACAGCGATATGAAGACAACTTCATTTGATCCGAGTATAAATTAATCACTTAGTTCGAATTGTAATTTACTAAAGACTTGTGCGATAATGAATGAGTGTAACGAGGATTTATGCTCCTAATAATAATGATTGACAATATGTTTTTATATTTGTTATATTAATTTATTTGGGCACTTTAAATTACCTGCTCAGTTTTTGTAAGTAAAAACATATTGAAGTCATTATTATCGTTGTTATTATTTTATCTGTGTGGATGTTAGTTTCAACAATGTATGGAAAAAAAATTGATTCAAGAAGCATGTAAATTCTTATACTGTGTATTATAGTTTGTATATTATATTTGAAAAAAAAATGTATATAATATCAATTTAAAAATGTGTTTTATTTATTTTTTATGTAATATGCTATGATTTCATCAAAAAGGTAATGTAACCTATAAAATTTTCAAAATATAAACAAAGCTAACCCTAATTATGCTACTGTCAAAGTTATTCTAACCTTAAAAAAAAGATTTATCATGACAAGATTTATAAATTTATTGACAAATTTATACTTTTATTTGTGACGAGATCTGACCAAATGCAAAAAAGAAAAAATTGCTGTAACTTAACTCTCACTAACAATAGAATTTTACTTTATTCTTTAAATAAATATTTGAACAATATAATAGAATTTCACAATGTTTGATCATGATATAGTTCTTGCCATATTTTGTCAAAAATATGCCATTTACACCAGTGCAGTCGACAGAAACTGAAAAAATAAGTAAATAAAACTGGGTTTGAAAATTCTAAGTCGCAAATTAATATCAAGCCTTAATATATATTTTTTAGCAATAATTAATAGATTGAATATATTTATTTAATAATTTATTTATTAAATACAAACATTATTATATACAATATATTTAACTTCAATGCATGCTATTTTTATGTGATTTTAAATGTTCTTTCCGTCTGGTTTTATAATCTCATGCATAGCGTTTTTCACTCAAATGCGTCGTCACACGAGCATTCAAACTTCTTTTACTATCAGTGCAATTCACATTGATCACATTTGTAGGGGTGTTTGTCAATATGATCCCGTTTATGTTTTAAAAGCATATTATTCGATGCAGTTTTAAAATCACTCAACACATGAATATTTTTGTTCTCTTGAATATATCTTCATATGAGTATTCAAAGCCCTTTTCTGGGTGTTTTGTTGCTTTATTCACACTGATTGTATTTGTAAGTACACGGTTTTTTGAATAAAACAATCATGATTTTCTTTAATACGTTGTCGATATTCTTGACAACGTTCAGCTGTTGTTTTTGGCGTTTTTGTTCTCTTGCGTCGTCTAGAACCTGGCCTAGAACCTCCATGTGTACCTTCAAGTTTACATATGTAAATTAAATTGATATATGAATTCTATATTTATTAAAAAAATTACCTTTTTGTTGACTTTCTTGTTGCTTTAATTGCCTTTGTTTTTCACGAAATCGTCGAACACGTTCCGTTGAAGTTTTTTGTTTTACTTCAAGTTTTGTATACTCTTCATTAAAATTACAGTTAGAATAATGATTTGATTCAAACTCGACGTTCGGAAATGATATAAATTCTATTTGTTCAAACTCTTCTTTAACTTCAATATCAGGCATTATTTCAATTTCACATTCTACATTTTCATTACCTAAATAATCACTAGTGTGACAATCAGACTCCGTTTCTACACTCGGTAACTCAACTTTAACATCGTCAAGCCATATAAAATCTTCAACATACACATTTGATAATTCTTCAGGTTCTTTTGGTTCTTCTTTTACTTTGAAAATAGATGTATTTGTGAAATTTGTTAACAAGACTGCTTCTGTCCTTTCTTCTTCAGGTTCTATTTTAATTTTGATGTTTGGCTCAGATGTTTCTTCTATTCCCGTAGAATTGTTTTGACCTAGAAAATAAATTAAATAAAAATAGGTAATGATTTAGATAACTAACTAATGATTAAAAAAAACTATTGAAAACTTTACCTTCAACCTGCTTAATAGTTTCTTGTCTTTTAAGTTCATTTCTTCTACTTTCTGCTAGTATTCGTTCACATTCACGACTTTGTTCTAATTTTTGTCTTTTGACAACAGCAGATCTAGGAATGTTTGTAGATATTCTCTTCTTGTAACATTCAAATTTTGAAGGTAAACATCCCTTTACCATTAAGACTTTTCTGACGGAACCCATTATTTTATATTGCATATAATTCGCCATATCGGTTGGTAACTGAAATCAAACATTCTTTTTAAAAAAGACCACAAAATAAAGTAGTTTTTGCGATAACCTAACCTGTCATTTTAATCGTTTGTTTACGCAATGAGATTATAAGTTTCACGTTATTTATGTAAAGCATTACTTACATTAAAATGATCTTCACAAAAGTAAATCCCTGATTTGGCTGAAAACTTTTTTGCATCTCTCCGTGCAAGCTTTAACCATTTTTTTCGCATGTCTTCTTTTTGTGGCACATATATAAATAATTTTTCAGGGGTTTTTATCGAAGTACTTGTACATTGAAACACTGCACAGCTGTAATAAGTGCACATTTTATTGAATTTACTCGAGAAAATTAAATATCAAAACACTGCCGCATGTTTACCATAAACTGATGTCACGTACACCACGTGACTTTTGATGGCGTTTCGGCCATATAGTTTCGGCGGGAAAATTTTCATTTAAATAAAAAATATTATTTTCAGTACTTTCTCGGCATTGTTTTGGAATAAGAAAAAAACGCAAGTCTTTTTTTAGTGTATTTCACAGGGGCCTACAGCCTTGCATTATTGATATTTTATTAAGAGGATCATTTGCCATTGATTGGCGCTAAAATAATTTAGGTGAATATTAATTTCATTTAAAAATCTAATTTGGTTGGTCTAAACTGAAAAACAATTAAATTCTAAAAGATTAATATCAAGACTTTTTTTTGAGCGCTAATTAATAGAGATTTTATTGAAAATATTTATTTAATAATTTATTTACTAAATACAAACATCATAAATATACAAAATATTTCACTTCAATGGATTCTATTTTTTTTTCCTCATATGCGTCAATACCTGTCTCTTTTCTGTAGGTTAAATAGAATTCCAGAAAGAGACAGGTATTGGCCGAACAGTCACTTTGTCTGCCTCACACTTTTTCGCCAGTATTTACTTCACAGCTGGATAGGGAATGCTCAGTCCATTCTATAAGTCTATGGCCACATGAGCATTCAAACTTCTATTACCATCAGTGCTTTATTTACATTGATCACATTTGTAGAAGCGTTTGTCAATATGATCCCGTTTATTTAAAAGCATATTTTTCCACGCAGTTTTAAAAACTCACACATCTTTTGTTCTCTTGAATGTATTTTCTTATGAGTATTCAAGTCACTTTTCTAGTTGCTTTGCTGCTATATTCACACTGGCAATGGTATTCTGTATTCTCTTCTTTAACTTTATAGAAAAATCATTTGGTTCAAACTGGATGTTCCGAATATTCTATTTGTTCAAACTCTTGCTTAACTTTGATATCAGGCGTTGTTTCAGTTTCATATTCTACATTTTCGTTACTTAAATAATCACTAGACTCTGTTTTTACTCTCGGTAACTCAACTTTAACATCGTTAAGCCATATAGAATCTTCAACATGCACGTTTGATAATTCTTCAGGTTCTTTTGGTTCTTCTTTTACTTTGAAAATAGTGAAATTTGTTAACAAGGTTGCTTCTGCCCTTTCTTCTTCAGGTTCTATTTTAATTTTGATGTTTGACTCAGACGTTTCTTCTATTCCCGTAGAATTGTTTTGACCTATAAAAGAAATTAAGGTAATGATTTAGTTAACGCTAATAATAAAATTTTACTAACTATTATTTTGAATAAGACGTTCACGATTTTCTTTAACACGTTGTCGATATTCTCGACAACGTTCTGCTGGTGTTTTTGGAATTTTTGTTGACCTTCTGGGTCGTCGAGAACATGGCTTATTATCTTCATGTGCACTTTCAAATTTACTTGTAGAAGATAATAAAGTTGACAGAATATTTATATTCGAGGGTTCTTCTACTTCCGTAGAGTTGTATTGATCAAGACATTCACGTTTTTCTTTAATACGTTGTCTATATTCTCGACAATAATCAGCTGTTGATTTTGGAATTTTTGTTGACTTCCTGGGTCGTCGAGAACCTTCAAGTTTACACGTGTAAATTAAATTTTAATTAATTTTGAATAGAGAAATTTTAATCAATTTTATTAAGAATTTATGGGGCATAAAAAACAAGTCAATTTTCAATATTTTTTTCTGGTGAGAGTATTGGGACGACGAGAGCTGGATTTTACACACAATTAAAATTATACAATACAAAAATCGAAATTAATGCAGATTTCAATTTTAATAAAATTTTGTGAAAAGATATTCCTTACGATTAAAAATATGTAAGTGTGACAAGTTCCAAATCAAAACGGTTAAAACACATTTAAAAATAAAAATAATAGAGAGACATTATTTTTTTGTAGATTTTTTATGTACTATGCGATATTTCTACAAATATTACAATATAAATGGAACGTAATTATTAAAACTTACCTTTACGTAGACTTTCTTGTTGCTCTGACAGATTAACCATGTTTGACGAGTCTTCCATATTTGATAAATAATTACTAGTAGAAGATGATGAAGTTGACAGATTATTTATATGCCAGGGTTCTTCTACTTCCATAGAATTGCTTTGACCTATAAAATAATAATATAGGTAAATTATAAAAATACGTAAAACGGTAATAATAAAAATTTACTAACGGTTATTATTAATAAGGCGTTCACGATTTTCTTTAACACGTTGTCGATATTCTCGACAACGTTGAGCTGGTGTTTTTGGAATTTTTGTTGACCTTCTGGGTCGTCGAGAACGTGGCTTATTATCTTCATGTGTACTTTCAAGTTTACTCGTAGAAGATAATAAAGTTGACAGAATATTTATATTCGAGGGTTCTTCTACTTCCGTAGAATTGTATTGATCTAGAAAAGAAATTAAATTATAAAAATACGTAATGATTTAGAAAACGTTAATAAATAATACAAATTCACAAACAATTGTTTTGAATAAGACGTTCACGTTTTTCTTTAATACGTTGTCTATATTCTCGACAATAATCAGCTGCTGATTTTGGTATTTTAGTTGACCTCCTGGGTCGTCGAGAACCACCATGTGTACCTTCAAGTTTACACGTGTAAATTAAATTGATTTTAAATGGAATGTAATTATTAAAAATTACCTTTTTGTTGACTTTCTTGTTGCTTTATTTGCCTTTGTTTTTCACGAAATCGTCGAACACGTTCCGTTGAAGTTTTTCGTTTTAGTTCAAGTTTTTTATTCTCTTCATTAACATTACAGTTAGAATAATCGTTTGATTCAAACTCGATGTTCGGAAATGATATAAATTCTATCTGTGCAAATTCTTGCTTAACTTTAACATCAGGCATTATTTCAGTTTTACATTCTACATTTTCATTACTTAAATAATCACTAGTGTTACAATCAGACTCCGTTTTTACTCTCGGTATCTCAATTTTAACATTATTAAGCCATAATGAATCTTCAACATACACATCTGATAATCCTTCAGGTTCTTTTGGTTCCTCTTTTACTTTGAAAATAGATGTTTTTGTTAAATTTGTTAACAAGGCTGTTTCTGCCCTTTCTTCTTTAGGTTCTACTTTCATTTTAATATTTGACACAGACATTTTCTTCTGTAAAATATGCATAAATTACGACAAATATTAATTTTAAAAATTGCAAATATTTTTATTTTCATTTATTCCAAGTTATTTCTGATTTTTGAACAATTGTTAAAGTTATTCTAACCTTAAAAAATAAAATAAAAGATATATTGTATATAAATGACCAAATTTTACTTTGTTTAGTATATTATACTCTATATACAATAATTGTTCCTCCATTTACGCAGATTCACTTTTACGCAGTTGTTTGAAAAAAAAGGTGGAAAGACTTAAAAAACATAATGTAATTGAGTAATTAAGTAATTATATAAAATTTTTGACATATTCCTCTGGAGCATTTAAAGTATTGGCATCTATATCTACAGATGTACTTACACGGGCTTTTTCTTTTGCGATGGCTTCTTTTAATATTCGATGTTTGTTTAATTTTTCCGCACATGCTCTAGGGGTTATAGGAATCGTATGTTTTCTATCTTTTTGGCATTCGAAAAAGCGGGGCAACGTGCCTTTTTTCAAAACAACCCTAGCGCTGGGATCCAATTTGATCCTCATGTAGTTTTCAATATCTTCTTCCAGCTGAAAATAAATGTAAATATATTAAAATGCAAAAATGATGTTGACAATTTTTACTAACAAAGTTGGGATTGTTGCAATTAGAAAACATATTGAACTATATAAAATAATATTTTGGAAAATATACTTACATTAAAATGATCCTCGCAACAATAAAATGTTGACAGCATTGACGATTGGTTTATATCGCGCCGAGTTATTTTAATCCACTTTTTCCTTATGTCTCCTTTTGGTACATTTATAAATCTTTTTCCAGGAGTTTTGTGAGTTGAATTATTACAACAAGGCACGAAACAATATTTATAACCTTTATAACTTATTATTTTTCGTGCGTTTTTCATGTTTATCATTGACACTTACAATTTCAGCATTGATTGACATTTCAACACTGGCTAATGACGTCAAATGACGTCGCGCAACATGGCGCGCTGATTGGGAGTGTTTGAAAACTATGTACCTTTTTTAAATTAGAGATTTTGGGGTCGGGATAAACTTCTGGAGTACAAACAAATTTTATACGATGTTTTTTTTATTTCTAGATTATATTAAACAGGTTATTAGAGGTTAATTCATTTTTGACTGGATTATTCTATACCCGTTTAAAATCGGGTCAAGTCCGTTAATTAACCATTTCTACGATTTCTACGAACTATGCCCAGCAGTGATGTGCAAAGCTGACTGCCTGGGCAATGTCGACTCTGCACACCCCGCGAAATTTGCCCATAACATATACATATCAAATTAATGGTTTGAATTTCACAATGTCGAAATTTGATCATAATCGACATTTATTTTGATAAAACTTAACAAACTCTGATATCATTTTCATAACATAGTCAGTTCGCTTGCAATAATTTGTTATGTTTCATCAAAAATATACTATTTATACCAGTGCAGCAGTGGCGTAGTAAGAAAAATTTTCGGGGGGGGGTTTTGATATTTCAAAAAATATGCGCAATTTTTTTTTATTGAAAAAGTAAAATTTTTATTGAATTATGACTTTTGACTAAAAAAAAAAAAGTCACACGATTGAAAATTATTATTATTATGAAGACCTTTTTTTTTTTTTTTTTAGTTATTTAATTAAATACAATGAATTATATGATCAAAAAAAAAAAAAAAAAAGGTCATTTGGTTCGAAATTTTTAACAGCATTAAAAATTTCGGGGTGGGGGGTTATTGTCACAAAAATTCCAAATTGTTATACTAATTTCATATATTTTAAAATTTCGGGGGGGGTTTCAACCCCAAAACCCTGAAAAAATAAGTAAATAAAACTGGGTTTGAAAATTCTAAAAATCACAGGTTAAGACTTTCTTACACTGAAAAAAAGCCAATATTTTATTCAAATTTTATTTAAAATATTCATTTAATAATTTATTTACTAAATACAAACATCATAATATACAAAATATTTCACTTCAATGCATTCTATTTTTATGTATGTACTTTTAAATGCCCTTTCCATTCAATGTGTCCTCATATGAGCAATCAATTTTTTTTACCAATAGTGCTATATTTACACTGATAATATTTATAGGGAGTGTTTGTCAATATGATCCCGTTTATGTTTTGAAAGCTTTATTTTCGATGAAGTTTTAAAATCACACACATCACATAAATATTTTTGTTCCTTTGAGTGCATTATCATATGATTTTTCAAAGCTTTTTTCTGGGCGCCACTATATCCACACTGATTGCATTTGTGAGGAAGTTCATCGGTACGGGTAAGACTATGTAATGCAATATAAGCACTAAATCTATTACTATAATCGTCCAAATTATGTAACTTCATATGAGTATTCATAATGTCTTTCTGACTAGTTATGTATCCGCACTTGTCACATTTGAATGGTTCATTTATATAATCAACTTCCATTAAACTAATTTTTTGATGAGTTATCAAATGATCCTGTAAATTTGTTTTTTGCTGGAACAATTTTTTACAATATTCACAAACAAAAAATGTTACATTACTATACTCTTGCCTTTGTAAATTAACTGTGCATTTTAAAAATGTAAGTTTTGGTTGCTGATAAACACTTTCTGTTGAAGTATTTTGTTTTAGTTCAAGTTCTGTAGTCTCTTTTTTGACTTTACAGTTAAAATAATCATTTGATTCATACTGAATGTTCGGAAGTGATATGAATTCTATTTGTGCAAACTCTTCCTTAACTTTGATATCAGGTATTATTTCAGTTTCACATTCTACATTTTCATTACCTAAATAATTACTATTGTTACAATCAGTCTCTGTTTCTACTCTCGGTAACTCAACTTTAACATCATTAAGCCATATAGAATCTGCAACATACATATCCAATAACTCTTCAGGTTCTTTTAATTCCTCTTTTACGTTAAAAACAGAAGTTTTTGTGAAATTTGTTGACAAGACTGCTTCTGCCCTTTCTTCTTCAGGTTCTATTTTAATTTCGATGTTTGACTCGGACATTTTCTTCTGTAAAATATACATAAATTACGTTAGAAATACGATAAATATTAATTTAAAAAATTACAAACATTTTTAGTTTAGTTCTATTCTAAGTTATATGTGTTTTTAAAAATTAAAGAGGTTATATTATTTAGAGATTTTAACAGTCAAAGATAATCGAATCTACATTTATGTGATTACAATAAACATCAAATTCTTTTCTAACAATGATTCACTTATTTACATGCAATTATAATTGAATTTATAACGTTTGACAGTTTGACAATTATGTTTTGAACAGATTGGAACAAATGTGACTCTTACCGACCGAGAATGAGAAAATTTTTCTTATCAAAAATGTTAGTTTTATTTGTTTTGCACCACTGATAGGTGGCAACACCAATATTAAAACGTACTAAAAAACTGTTTTATAGGCAAACTCTTTACATTTGTGTTATTTAAGTAAAAGACAAAAATTATACATATTTATAATTTGTTATATTTCATCAAAAATATACCATTTACACCAGTGCTATTTACAGAAACTGAAAAAATAAGTAAATAAAACTGGGTTTGAAAATTCTAAAAATCACAGGTTAATATCAAGACTTTTTTACACTGAAAAAAAGCCAATATTTTATTCAAATTTTATTAAAAATATTCATTTAATAATTTATTTACTAAATACAAACATCATAATATACAAAATATTTCACTTCAATGCATTCTATCTACTTTTATTTTATTTTTATTTATGTACTTTTAAATGTTCTTTCCACTCGATGCGTTCTCATATGAGCAATCAATTTTTTTTTACCATTAGTGCTATATTTACACTGATAACATTTATAGGGGTGTTTGTCAATATGATCCCGTTTATGTTTTGAAAAATGTATTTTCGATGAAGTTTTAAAATCACACACATCACATAAATACTTTTGTTGCTTTGAGTGCATTTTCATATGAATTTTCAAGGCACTTTTCTTGTCACCACTATATCCACACTGATTGCATTTGTAAGGAAATTCATCAATATGGGAACGTCTATGTAATGTAATATTAGCACTAAATCTAGTACTAAAATCACAAATATTACATTTATAAGGAGATTGGCCAGTATGGATATGTTGATGTTCCACTAGATAATTTTTGTACACAGTTTTAAAATTACATACATTGCACTCGTAGATTTTCTCAGTATGTGTCTTCATATGAGCATTCAAATGGAATTTGTTAAAGGCTACATGTCCACATATGTAACATTTAAAAGGAGACAAGCCAATGTGAACACGTTGATGATTTTCAAGAGTACTTTTTTGTAATGTTCTATATTTACATACTTCACATTCGTAGTATTTTGGTGTGTCATCTAAATTATGTAACTTCATATGAGTATTCATAATGTCTTTCTGACTAGTTATGTATCCGCACTTGTCACATTTTAACGGTTCATTTATATAATCAACTTCCGTTAAACTAATTTTTTGATGAGTTATCAAATGATCCTGTAAATTTGTTTTTTTCTGGAACAATTTTTGACAATATTCACAAACAAAATATGTTACATTACTATATTCTTGCCTTTGTAAATTAACTGTGCATTTTAAATTTGTAAGTTTTGGTTGCTGATAAACACTTTCCGTTGAAGTTTTTTGTTTTAGTTCAAGTTCTGTAGTCTCTTTTTTGACTTTACAGTTAAAATAATCATTTGATTCATACTGAATATTCGGAAGTGATATAAATTCTATTTGTGCAAACTCTTCCTTAACTTTGATATCAGGTATTATTTCCGTTTCACATTCTACATTTTCATTATTACCTAAATAATCACTATTGTTACAATCAGTCTCTGTTTTTACTCTCGGTAACTCAACTTTAACATCGTTAAGCCATATAGAATCTTCAACATACACATCTGATAACCCTTCAAGTTCTTTTAATTCCTCTTTTACGTTAAAAACATAAGTTTTTGTGAAATTTGTTAACAAGACTGCTTCTGCCCTTTCTTCTTCAGGTTCTATTTTAATTTCGATGTTTGACTCAGACATTTTTTTCTGTAAAATATACATAAATTACGTTAGAAATATGATAAATATTCATTTACAAAATTACAAACATTTTTAGTTTACTTCTATTCCAAGTTATATGTGAGTTTTTAGGAATTAAAGAGGTTATATTATTTAGAAATTTTAACGGTCAAAGATAATTAAATCTACATTTATGTGATTACAATAAACATCAAATTCTTTTCTAACAATGATTCACTTATTTACATGCAATTATAATTGAATTTATAACGTTTGACAGTTTGACATTTATGTTCTGAACAAATGTGACTCTTACCGACCGAGAATTAGAAAATTTTTCTTATCAAAAATGTCAGTTTTATTTTTTTGCACCACTGATAGGTGGCAACACCAATATTAAATCGAGCCTAAGAAAATTGTTTTATAGGCAATACTCTTTACATTTGTGTTATTTAAGTAAAAGACAAAAATTATATACATATATGCTAATTTGACGCCGAGCCGACATTTTTAGAGCAGCCAGTAGCACGGATATTCGCTAGACTGAGCTGCGAAGAAATTTTAGTTAGTTAGGTGATTCATAAAACTCATATACATTCATTTAATATGTTTAGCACCAGGGCCGTAACTAGAATTTTAATTAATATTTTTTGTAAACAATTAAAATTACACCAGTAAATAATTTTTTTGAAAAAACAAACAATAATTTCTCATATCGAGCTGAATAAAACTGGATTTATAGTGGAGTCATATAACCGAAGTTTTTTGTGCCTTGTTGAAATTTTTTTTTTTAATATTTAAATATCTTCAATTCTATTGGCCGGATTGCAAAAATAAAAAATGCATTTTCTTCGTTATGAATTTCCCTATAAAACTATATATTTAAAAATTATATAATTTTATTACATAACCTAAAAAAAAACGACCAATAAGACAGTAAATCGATTTTAATAAAATTTTAGGAAAAGATATTCCTTATGACAAGTTCCAAATCAAAACGGCTAAAAAACACATTTAAAAATAAAAATTTACTCGTTAATATCCTGTGGGCAAAAAATGGTAGATGGACATTCTTTTTTTGTAGATTTTTTTATGATGGCTATAAATGTTTTTTTTTTTTTAAATTTGTTAAATCAAAATGAGTTTAACTCAAAACTTTTTATTATCCGATTTCGTAAAAAATACCTTCCTAGTTTGTGGGGGGGGGGGGGGGGGTAGTAACGGCCCTGTATAGCACACATATTGTACATACAGTAAAAAAATTACTACATATTTCACTAAAGTAAATATAGATAAGATAATATATCTACAAACACCTTACAATTAATATGAACATTATCATTTTTAATGTATTTATGCCATGGAGCAGTACAACTGTGAGAAAAAAATTACAATAGCTTATATTCTAATTGCCATACTATCATCTATATCTTTAATTTGTTTGGCTATTACATGGAACCACTGGAAAATAGTTCTGGACGTTTGTCCGGTCGGACAGACTTGTAGCTGTATTTTGTATGGACAGAACCACCATTCGATATTCTGGGGAGGCGATGTGTCCATTTGTCACTGGGTAATTTACGGTCCAGTGCCTGTTATTTTCTTCAGTGTCATCGTAGCTGGGACGCATTTTGTCAGAGTATTCATCAACCGCAAGGGGAAAGTTGATAACTCGATTGTTGTCCAAGAAAGGTAAATTTATTCTTATCTATTATAACAATGAGTACGTTTACACACCGCTGTTATTCCGGTTTTACTGTAACCGATGTAGTAAAATTTTGTGTAGATGGCACTTTACACCCGACATAACAAATGGGTTTAGTTATGCTATTCCTCTTATGTCCGGTATTATAAAGGACCTAACAAAATTTGTTAGCTAGCAATTACATTCAAATGGGGTATTAATACTGTACTAGTATCTATGGATTAGTTATGGAATTTAGAGCAGTGACACTTCAACTAATTGTAACACAGTTGGCATCTTTGACCGTACAAAATAATTTTCATAACATCACCACTGTTTTAATACCGTTTGTATTTACCTTCAACGCGTGCGCGAAACTTGTCAAAGTCATCAACAAACTCCAAAAGAACTGTCATATAAGTTTGATATCTCAGTTGAAAGTGTTTGTTAGCTAACAAATTTGTTAGGTCCTTTATGATACCGGACATTAGTCTACAGGAATAACATAAGTAAACCAGAATAGAGCAGGAATAAAAATGCGTGAAAACTGCATGGACATAGTTATATCTATTTAGCCAACCTCAAAAAATATAAGTATCTACGGAGTATAGGAATTTAGGGATTTCATGAAAAAGCGTCGTCAGTTAAAACATGTGTAAACGTACTCGATGAGTACGTTTACACAGCGCTGTTTTTCCGGTTTTACTGTAACCGATGTAGTTAAATTTTGCGGTTTCTATTATTTTTGATGACCTTTTTTTTGGCTGCTACCTCAAATTTGCCGCCACCAATCCACAATTTCTCCGCCTGTTTTAAACGACTATCATAACAGAAAATGCGAAACTAAAAACCTGTTTTATCGACTATCATACCAGAAATATGCATTACCTAAAACAGAACAGAAAATGCGAAACTAAAAACCTGTTTTATCGACTATCATACCAGAAATATGCATTAGCTAATACAAAACAGAAAATGCGAACCTAAAAACCTGTTTTAACGACTATCATAACAGAAAATGTGAAACTAAAAACCTGTTTTATTGACTATCATACCAGGAATATGCATTAGCTAATACAAAACAGAAAATGCGAACCTAAAAACCTGTTTTAACGACTATCATAACAGAAATATGCACTACCTAACCTGTTCTACGTGAACGAAGTCACGGGTAACAACTAGTTATTAATATATGATTAATTTAAAGGGGGCCAACTTCAATAACCTATCGTAGAAGAGTCCAGAGCTCCACATCCGGTCGGCCGAAGCTATGGATCACGCTCGCGATCATATGCATCATATTCGGCCTATACATGTTCGCTCATGCGACAACTGTCACCGACGGGTACCATAAGACTTGCAAGCAGTACCGGCGTCGGCTGGTAACAGAACTGTCCGCGATAGGCAACCAGCAGAAGGCGATATACAAGAGGCTGTCGTGTGAGCCTATATTTGACTTCATGGACTACTTGTTCCCGGATTTCAGTCACGAGAGGCGACGAGGGGAACGTAGGATACATACGGCGGCCGCGTTGAACCTGGCGATGGTTGGGTCGTGGTTAAGTGTGGTACTGCTGTTTGCGAGCGCTGGGTTGAATATTAAGATTGCTCGCCTTAATAAGATATAGTATTTTTTATTTACGTACAGTCCAATTCCAGGAAATTTCGTGATTACAAAAATGGTTCCGAGACATTTTTTCCTTATTTTTTCTACGTATGCCGTGGCAGGTAAAAATGCTGTTCTTAAAACAATTTGCGTAATGTTTGTTATATGCACAAATGTTATTTATTACCTCATGAACAAATCTGCATCATAATAATATAAAACGAATGCAGTTTATTTCATATTCTCTTGTTTTTATTTTTTGTTTATTTTTATATGTATTTGTACCTGATAAGAATAAAAAAATAGTTTCATCTGGTATTTTTTTTAATTCTATTCAAATAGCTTGATAAATATGTAAAATTATGGCCTGCAGATATAAATATAAAAAATGTGTAAACACCTAGAAAAAACACATCTGATCCAAATGGATCTGAGTAGATCTAATTTTGATCTAATCAGATCTAATTATGTCACCTTATAACTGAAATCACACCCCAGGAAAACAAACAGATCTAATTGGATCAGATCTTAGTAGATCCAATTAGATCTAATCAGATCTGATTAGACCTAATTCTATATCAGTCAGATTTGTTCAAATCTACTTAGATCTGACCAGATCTAATTCTATATCCAATCAGATCTGAAGTCATACTTGAAAATCTGATTGGGTAAAATAATTTGAATACTAAAATGATAAATTACCTTATTATCTATACTATCGTTCTGGATATTCCATTTCTTTGTATTAGTAAGCTTAGTGTTCTCGTTTTGATTTAGTCTCCTCCGCATTATTCTCGCAAACCTATGATAGAAAAATAAGTTGTTACAGAGAACATGGATACCCGCTGTCAGATTTGTGAAAAATTACATATACAGTTATTCAGAATAGAGTTGATGCTCTAATAATATACACATTAACTGTTCTTGGTTAGGACAATCTATTGGGGTGAACTCGAGTTGATTAGTTTTCGTTAGGTTAGAAACGGGGATTCAATCTTTGCCGCAACAAACTGTTTTAATCAATTCTATCAAATAAAATAAAAGTAAAAATGTTCTAGTCACACATGCGCATCAACTCTATTCTGAATATCTATATACGTGATTTTTCACAAATCTGAGAGCGGATATCCATGTTCTTCGTATTATAAGTATAAAGTGTGTTTTTTTTCATGTAAAATAAGTATTATTGATTTCATACCTATTTTGTGCTTTTAATTGAGCTGTTTCTGTATTCTTTTGTTTGCCATAATATTTTTCAGGGAATATTGTTGGAAGATATGCAGGGCTATGAGGATGCTCCGATTTTTCACCTCCTACAAAGTGCTGGCTACATATACGTGATCTTGAACTCGGCTGCCAAGAACTTCCATCAGCACTAAAGAAAAACGAAATATTATAGATTTACATTAATAATTTTCAGATGAGTTATAAGTAAAATCATGGTTTTACTTACTTGACTCTTTTTATCGCTTTGATCCACTTCGCTCGTTTTTCGAGGTTATAACTCCGTACAGAGAATCTATAAAACTTTATATTGGTTATATCATCATTAACACGACAGCCTGGAACACAACACATGTTTCCATTTCGCCTAGTTTTTCCCATGTTTTTATATGCAATTTAAATAAACTTTCTGAAATTATAATTATTACTGACATATACGGAAAAATAAAGTCCAGAGCTTACAATGCTGCTCACCATCAGCGCTTGCATCGACATTAATTCTAACTCCGCCCCCTTGCACATAGCCTAACACAATATCCTTAATTTTCAAAACAATTTTATGTCCGGTATTATAAAGGAGCTCGCAAATTTGTTAGCTAGCAAGCACTTTCAAATGAGATATCAAACTTATATGACAGTTCTTTTGGAGTTTGTTGAAGACTTTGACAAGTTTCGCGCACGCGTTGTAGGTAAATACCAACGGTATTAAAACAGTGGTGATATTATGAAAACGACGAGTTGGTCAAAAAATCTTAAATTTCAGCATTTCATTCATTTTGAGTGTTTAATTAATTTTTTTTTTAAATCATGGAGCTGAAAAAAAAATTAATTTTCAAAACAGTTACGTAATATGTAATTTATTTTATTTAAAAATAAATAAATCATGTACAACCAAATATTTAATTATCTATATAATATATATATTAACAGTTTTAAATTAAAAATAAATTATGATAAATGTACAAGATGCAGTATAGTAGTTTTATATTAGGTATACGCATTAACATTTAATAAATGAAAAGCCGAAGTAAAATGGGCTAAACAATCCCCCCCACCCTTCTTTTATGTAAAAACGTTACGCTGCCTCTTTTTCCCCTTTTTTTTACTTACTAATCTTTTCCGATACTTTTAGCTCATTATTTACTTCATCTCTACATTTATATATAAATATATACAGGATGGTTTCAAATACTATATTATAAAATGCACTTACTGTATTTGTTTCTATCCAGTGTATAAAAAAACTGAACTATTGTGAACTAAAGTGTCAAGATAGAAAAGTATGAAATATATTGTTTTATATTTCTTTTCTTGAAAGCTACTTTTAATCCCAGCCTGTATATAAATACATATGCGTCTAGTATTTTAACTTGCTATTATTGGAGACGTTATGAAATAAATTTAATAAATGAAACGATATAATGATAATAAAATAGAAAACAAACTGTAATAAAAATATATAAAATAAAATCTAGTGCTGTGAAACAAAATGTTATATTTAAAAGACTTTTATAATATAATACTTATATGTAATGTATTAATATATAAATTATGTATTACGTGTTTGTTACAGAATATTTTGTACCAGTCAAAAGCCTTTCAAAAAATAATTTAGGTTATCGGCCAACGTTTCGTCACAAGGTTAGTAAAGTAGTAGGTTGCCTCATAACTCTGGCGGGGAGTGGCATGAGAGGGGAGAACGCGTCATCGTGAGGAACTCTTTGACATTATAAATGGCTGTCAAACTATATTTACTCTTTATTTTAGTTAAGCTGATTTATTGTAAGTTGTTTTTAAATATTTTCATTTGATATTGATAGTGTACTGAGTTTTAAATCTAAATTTTTATTATTTTATTATTATAAATTATAGTTTTAAACAAGTGTTTTTTTATGTGTAACCAACAAATGTATTTTCTTTAAGCATTGATTTCTGACATCATTTTAAAGTTTTTATGAAGAAATATTATATGTAATAATTTGTGCTTCTGTAATAAACAATAATATTTACTTTTTTTAAATACAAATATCCAAAAATTCGAAATAATTTGAAAAAAAACTTAATATATGAAACAACGTTTAAAGGTTCCTCAGGGTGACGTCATCACACGCAGCCGCTGATTGGTCAAAAAGTTATGAGGCAACCTATACATATACTAACCTTGGTTTCGTCACACATTGCAGTGGGCTCTTCTAAAAGAGCCCTGAAAATGTCCACTGCAATATGTGACGAAACGTTGGCCGATGACACGACCGGTTTTATACCCAGAAGCCAAGATCCAAATTTAGGTCCCCTTTTACGAGAAATCCTGAGAAAAAATTATTTACCAAAAAAAAAAAAATTATTTTTCTAAAAAATAGAAAAATTTATTAAGGGCCCCTTTTTGAGTTGTATTCATTGGGATCAAATAAATATTATGATAAATAAATAAAGAAAGCTATCTTTTTTTACAAAAAAAGGAAATATTCTGTTGTTGGGGCTCCTTTTTGAGCTACCCCCCTCCTTTATACACACTACCGTGTATAATAAAAATATGGCCAGATTTTATTTACGTTATTGTCCATCAGGCAAAATATTTTTTAAAATTATTTTTAATAAACCAATAATTATTATAATTAGAGGGGGCAAAAGGGACAATATCTCCTTAGAAAACCGAAAAAAAAAATTCATTCATAAATTACGAAGGGTAAATTAGTATATCTTTTTCTAAAAAAAAATTGTTTTTCCAAATTTATTCGGTCAAAAATTTTTTTTGGCTTTTGAATATGCCTATATAATATTGTTAGCAGCCTTTTCTTCTGTAACAAATAATACAATAGTTATTTTATTTAATACTTATTAGTTTGTTCAAAACATTATGAGGAGAAAGTTAAATATTTTTTTGTCTGGGAATATATTTTTATTTTACCTCTATTGTAAATGCATTTTTGCACATATTCTCATAAAGTTTTGATTATGTATACAGCAACTTCCCTATTTACGAACAAAATGCATTTCTAATGTCCGGTATTATAAAGGAGCTCGCAAATTTGCTAGCTTGCAAGCACTCTCAAATGAGATATCAAACATTTGAGAGTGTTTGCAAGCTAGCAAATTTTACTAGCTCCTTTATAATACCGGAGATAAGGAAGTTTTAAATAATATTTCAAATATATAGCAGCCTATCTGTTTAAAAATCCACCGAAAAAACATGTTTAAAAAATAAATAAAAAATTGAGAAAAATACGCATTTTTTATACCTTCCGAATTAAACATAAAAAAATCGAATATTGGAAGTTTCCAAAGAACCCCCCCCCCCAACCCAACAAAAAGCACCATTTGTAATTTTATGAATATTCCTTCAGTGGATTTGCACCTTAATATTATCATCTTTTTGGAAATATTTTTCTTATTCATAAAAGAAGTTACTGTATTTTTTTTTTAATTTTAATAAACGTATCTTTCTGTTCTACAGCACTGATGTGATCACAACTTGCCATTGAAATAAATTGTAACAAAATTTGTGCTTTAATATGATCGTATATCAATACATAATCAATATTAAATAAATAGACGAAATTCAAATCTTCGATAAAAACAGCAAAATGTTTTTTTTTTGAATTCACATTCTGATAGGATTTTTTTTAATTGTTGCATTTTAAAGCTTATAATTGGTTTTTGATTTTTTGTTCTACGATTTTTTTTTGTAAAATTTTTTGTTCAGTATTTTTAAATACAAAATAATTGATATAAGTGAATTTTTATTTTCGAAGTTATTCAGGGTGAAATTTAAGTAATGCAACGAAGATAACAAGATGATGTTAGGTTAGGTTAGGTGTGCATATGATAGTGTAGATAATACAGATTTCTCTTATGACAGTCGGTAAAACAGTTTTTTTAAAGTTTCAATCATGCCAAAGAAGTACAACTTCTAACGCGTGTATAAGTGTACCTTTGCAGAAAAAAACTCCGATATATACTTTTAGGAGAAGCTTGAAGCTTCCCATTTATATTTTATTTATTCGTTTGATTTTTATGCCATCTTTCGTTTAAAAAAATATGTATATCCATTTTCTGATTTCGATTCATTGTTATCAAACTTTTCGAAAAATCGATTTGGAAATAAATACATTAAAAAGTATAGATTACAAGCTTCAAAATGCCGTATAAATAATCATTCTGCGACAATTTTTATCAAAGATGTAACGATTTCAATTTTATAGAAAAAAATTATATTGATACACGATTTTATTAATTGTTGCACTGACTTTCGATCACAACAAACGAAATCACCACTAATACAATACTTTTACGAAAATAAATTCCCTTTCCGTTTCAGCGATTCATATTTTTTATCTGTATCAGCCTTATCGTCTCTAACAACTTCAAACGGTGCCTTAGAAGAGCTATTTGTCTCATCGTTATCATCCGACGGAAAATCTTCAAAGCTCATATTACTAAACCCCGACTGAATCTTCAATACTTTATCCCCAAGACGTTTAGTCTTCAAACTAACCTTCTTATACCCAACATGTGCCTTATTTACTTTATGCGATATCTTATTCGGTAACGTGCTATGAGAAGATTCATCTTTCCTCGACTGACCGCTTTCAATCAGATGATATTTCGACTGATCTTTCTTATCTTTCTTCGGCTTAACAGCTGCAATTGGTTCCGAAGTATCAGGAGAATCAGAAAAGTTACTTGTTTTATTCATGTGCTGATATGTGAAGCTACTATCAGTTTTACCACTAGCGCTGCAAGGAGCATCGTTGTAATTAGAAACAAACTTCTTATGCAGATTTTCACTCAACTGCCTAAACATCGGTATTTCTTTTGTCAGTTTCAACGACCCTTCAGATAAATGTCGATCGTGAGTATAATTATCAGAAATATTTACGTTTTCATAGATGGTATTACAATCTGTAACGTTCTTCGATATTTCTGATAGTTTAGGAACGTTATTTTTAAAGTCTGTTGTAAACGGATAAGCACCAAAAAGATCCGTAGGTTCTTTCTTCGTTTTGTAAGGTATCTGTATATTAACAACGTTCGAGTTAACGGTAACAACGCCGAAGTTAGACGAGCTTTTGATAATCGGTTCAGATTTAGCATCAGTAAAAGGGTTGTGCATATTCGAATTAAAAGGCGAAACGTCAAACAAGTTATACGGTTTAATCTGTTGCGGTTCGAACGGTAAAGACATGTTGTTCTTCCTATTAAAATCAGTCCCGTTGTTTTCGACATACGTCTCTGGGCATGGATCGATTTCAATAAGCGTAGAGAACTGAGGTTTTTCAGTTGTGTCTGTTATATCTACTAAATCTGCAGTACCGCTTGGTGATATCGACATTAAGGGGCTTTCATTACGTGAAACTATCGGAGTATCATCTATACTTAGAGTGTTCGATTGGCTTGTTTGTGAAATATCTAAAGGAGATACGTTTTCACTTGTTGGCTGACTCTGGACTTTCAAATGACTCTTTTTAGTTCTGTTTTGGATCGGTTTTTGAAACGGGGCCATAGCAAAAACGTCATCTTTTTCTTTTAAGATATCGTCAGGCTTTACCCAGATGTTCTTAGGGGGGAGCTCTCCTTCTAAAGTGTTTTCACAATCCGAATCTAGTTCATCATCCATTAAAAGAGGTTTGTCTCCGTATTGATGCCCGACGAATAACATATCTTCAGGTATAAGTTCTTCTTGCATTTTTGCGTTAAGTTTTTTCTTCTTGATTATACGGCTGACGGTATCGTCTTCATTTGTAGTGACACTTTCGCATTCAGCATGATATGCAGAAGAATTACATGTTTTTATACTTTCACTGATAGTTTCGCTTTTCTCATCTGCCTTACTCAATACAGCACCTGATTCTATAACTTCTGTATCGTCATTTGCTCTCAAATCGCTACAAGAACCAATAGAATCGTCTGATTCGTACTCGACCGATTTAGCTTTTGTTTGGGCTGCATTCTTACCCTTACTTTCAATATTTTTCGTATTCTTTTCCCCCATTAGCGTTTTTACAATGGGTATATTGTTCTTGTCTACTTTATTATACACGGATTGAAGTTTTTCAGGTATGTTTTTGATCTTCCGTCGTTTTTTCAAACGGTCGAATGATTTCGGATTGGTTTCATTATTCGAACTTTCATCGGATGATACGTCTTCTTTGCTGAAGGTTAATTTCTCGTACTTAGATCTGTCTTCTAAGGGGGCTTTGACAAAAGGGGGGGAAGTAGCTAGTTCTGTTTGAGGTACTGTGGTATCGATTAAAGGGGCGTCTCCCTCGGAGAAGTTTTGATTTACCTGTTCGGGTGAAGATTCATATGTCGTTGACAGTTTCCATTCGTTATATTTTCCTGGAAAGGAATAGATTCGATTATGAGTGGCCAAACTTTTTTTTCGAAAACGGAATAACTTAATTTTTTGCCCTGCTTTTTGATGACATATATAAATATTATATCATATTTTGAATGACTAGGTAACTTCTTTTCATTATGTTAATTATTAATGAAGTAAAAAGATTGATTTGGGTCGAAAAGTGAATTTTTCAATTTTGATTAATCTTTTCTGCTTAATGAAAAAAATATATAATTTAGTAGGGTTTTTTTGTTTGGCAAATCTGGAAGCTCAGATTTAAGTAATAATTAACCTCAAAAAATGAACTTTCTAACGATGTATATAAAAATTATTGTCTTAAAAAATATTTATATACGTCATTGAGGCCTCTAAGGAAAAAATAATTTGTTTTATATACATTTCCTTCAGAATATGTATGTGCAATAATACCTTCAACCTTTAATAACCTTTGTGCAAATTAGAAGTGAAAGATAATCTTTTTGTGCTCAGTTATTAACAGGTTAAAAAATACAATTAGTGGCGCAACTACGGGGGGGGGGGGAGATAACAGCAGTGGTGTGAGTAGTGTAGAGGTATTGTAAAATATATATATAAATTTCTAGGCTGAAAAAAATTATTTTAATAATTTGGGGGGGGGGGCAGTGGTGTGAGTAGTATAGGGGTCTTGTAAAATATATATGGATGAGCACTTCCGTTAGTAAATTACCCCCCCCCCCCCCAGTTTTTGTGAAAATTGAGGGTTAATTTAAATTTTCAAGACTGAAAAAAAAATTTTTTTAAACAATTGGGGGAGGGGCGTAATATAAGTAGCATAGGGGTTTTGTAAAATATATATGGATGAGCACTTTCATTAGTAAATTACCCCCCCCCCCTCCAGTTTAGAGTCAATTTTAAATTTCTACATTTTTTATATACATTCCCCCCCATAAAAAATTTCCTGGTTGCGCCACTGAATACAATCCTTGAATACCAAAAGACGCTTAAATACAAAGCTGAAAATATTGTCTAAATAGAGCTATTTCAAAAAATTGTAAGGTGGTAAACGCAAAAAAATATACAATAAAAATATAACAATCATATCTAACATAGAGCATCGATAAAAAAATTTATCTACATGTTATTATGTACATGATACAAGCAAAATTTCTATGCATATAAAAAAATACAATAATAATAATATACAACAATAAATCCACCACCAAATTTTCTGGAACAGCCCTTATTTAGACAAAGAGAAGAGATAGAAAAGTGATGGTTTAGTAAAAGACAGATACATGGTAAAATAATATATATATTTATTATTGCCTGTGGTACTATATTTACAATAATAACATAATATTAATATTATTCCAGGTTGTAAGAAGCAGGCTTTCAAAATTCAGAGAGTTTTTTTTTTATATTTACGCTAAATTCATTTATTTATTTACAACAATGACATATTATTTTTTTTTTTTACAATTTATTCCATATCTAAACTGTCAAACGGAAAAAAAATCATATATTATTATAATTAAAATATGCCACATCCTGTGATTTTTGTTAGTTTTTACTATTTTCAAAAATGGCAGCACCTATTAAAAAAATTTTTATAGGTGCCCACTTTTTTGATAATGCAAAGAACTAATTAAAATAACAAAATACGCCATATTTTAAATACAGTCTGTTCCAGAATAAATACACCATACATCATTTATTTTCAATTCTATAAGTGAAAGTTTTTCGCAATATATCTCAAAAAACATTAGTTTTACGAAAAAATTGTTAGTTAATAAATTAAAGATCAGAAAATTCTCAATACAAATGATTCTATAAATTTTTTCGTAGAATCATTAGTTTCCATGAAAAATGTATCGAATCATTTTTATTAAGAATTTTAAGTTTTTTAAGATATTTGCAAAAAACACACCCACTTCCTAAAAATCGCAAATAAAACTGAAGATAAATAACTGGGGGTGTTAATTCTGAAACATATTGTATAATAATATATGGTAAAAAATAAATAAAAATAAACAAAAAATATTTTCTACTATACATCTTACCTATTCTATATTTTTTAATTTATTTTTGAGTGAATTCTAACATACAAATGGTAACAGATCTTATAAAATAAAGCAAGAAAAATAAACTGTGAAAATATAGAGGATAATATATGTCCCTTTACAACGGGCTGTTCCAATATAAGGAAAAAATAGGTGAGGATTAAAATTTAAATACAAAATTTAACTGCCATTTAAAACAATTAAAATAATAATATTTAATACTATTATTTGAACATTTTATATTTAATGATAAATATTTTGCATTTTATATTATTATTATTTTAAGAAGATATGCTTGGAAATTATTATAAAATAAATAATCAAAAAAGAAAATTTATTAATAATGGAAGACTAATATGACCAGGAAAAAATTTTTGGTGAAAAACTGGTCATAAAATTCATGTCAATAAGAAATTTTATCATGTGCATAATAATTTTAATAAGGAACTGTTTAAGAATAATATATAAAAACTAAATTATAACTAAAAATTAGTTTTTTTTTTTAAATAATATATAATCTTTTGTATATAATATGTAATTTTTAATTTCATTTAAATTGAGTTAGGTAATATTATATTTTATTTATATATTTGGCGTTTTTTTATAGACAGAGGCATAGCTAAATAATTTTTTTTTAATTCAACGCAAAAAATACAATATTTGTCATAATTTTAAGATATGACGTCATCGATTTTTATTTTATTTTTAACGTAAAAGACCTAACTAAAACTACATACCAGAAAAAATAAAACTTACTATTTAAAAAAGTCCAATGACGTCATATCTCTGAAGTATGACGTCACAAAACCCAAATTGTAGCTAGTAATAAACCAAAAAACTTTTATAAGAAACATTATTTTACAAAATCAATAATTTAGGATGTATTAAATTTCATAGTGTTGACATTAAAAATTCTGAAAACCATTTTAATTCAAATATAATAAAATTATATAATATTCGAAATTCTCCGTGTAAATATTTTAATAGCTACGCCCCTGGTTGTTTGTAAATATCGTAGAGAAACATTCATTGCAAAGATTTGTAAGCAACAATATACTAAAAGATATAACACTAAAGTTATTTTTCATAGTCTAAAAACTAAAGCTGTTCAAATCGATTGTTCAATAATCAATGTTAAATAATTGACTAGAAAATGAATCTATAATTTATATTTTCAGCCACTTTTGTGTAAATTAATAACACAGGTCGACAAAAAAATACTTTTGTTCTGTTGTCTCTAATTCAAAAAGGTTTTGTGATAACCTAACCTAAAAGTGCAAAAATAACGAATTTGGCAATGTTTAAGAATTTATTACCAAGTAGGTGATATTTTTTCACCGAAATATACCAGTTTAGAAGATATTGTTTTATTTATGTAGTACTTGTCATTTGTGTCCATTCTATTAATAAAAATATCATATTTTCAAACTAGCATATCTCGGTGAAAAAAAATCGTACAGTAAAAAGTAAAAATTCATTTTGAAGAAGAAAGACAGTACTATTTCTTACCGTGAACGAAAATTTAATAAAAAAAATTACCTACTTGGTAATAAATTCTTAAACTTTAAATCGTCATTTTGGCACTTTTAGGTTAGGTTATCTCAAAAACCTCCTAAATCACCTATTCAAAAAAATGTCAGCTTGTGTAATAAAATGTCAGAAAAAGAATTGATCATAAAACAATCGAATTTATTTATACATGGTGTTCCTTCTTTGAAAAGCGTAGTTCAATAAATTTTTTTTAGTTTTATTCAGCAAGCTAAAAATACTAGAGTGTAATTTCATCAAATACAATTAATTCTGCAACTGGCCCTGTTAAATGCTAAAAAAACAATATTCAGGGCAAAAAATTGCTTGTTCTTTCAAAGATGGGACATCCTATATATGTAGTACTATACATTTTTTTATTCCATTCAGTTATTTTTATACATTTTGTGTTTAATATAAGCACCTCTACATATTTTTATAACAAAATTCATAGCGTCCACCTTTACTCCAAGTTATTGGTTAGGTATATATATATCAATTATTTTTAATGTTATTATTGGAATTGTCATCTTTAGATACAGCTTTTTGTCGAGATCAAACTGCATAGAATAAAAGTACATAACAGTAGCAGTTTAATTAATTATTATAATTCTTAACGTCAGTTCAAAATTTATACAACTACGATAAATTCTAGGTAAGTATATTTTTTGTGGATTTTTGATCGATATATATTTATTAATAGTAGAACATGAGCAAAAAGCTAGATTCGTTTTTTTTTGAGATCGTTCCATCATTTAGAAAAAAATATTTTCAAAAAAATTATATAAAAATTATATAAAAAATATTAGAATTTAGGTTAACTTTCCAGATAGACAGGCATTTTAATAAAACCCTGTTTTTTTAGGTTATAGGGGCCTAAAAATAAAGATTAATCAAAATTGAGCAAGGTCACTTTTCGATCAACACCAATACTTTCGAATGTCACGTAATTAGGAAAATTTTATCTAGAATTTACCATATTTATAAATTCCTATCTATTACTACATACTTTTGAGTTTTATTTATTTATATATGTATAACATGTAAAAAAAAACTAAGTTGGAACTAACCTAAAAATCAACTGTCAGAAAACCATTACTGGTAAAAAAAAAAAAAAAACTTTAAACTGGTATTTTGTTATTGTTAGAAAACTAAAAATAAAAACATTCAATATCCTTTTATCTACTATTTGTCTACTTAGGTTCCAGTAATTCTACTGTACAATACAATCACAGAAATAATAATAAAAACATTGCGTAATATTTAGTATAACTTTCAGACTTTAAAATTTTTTTTTTTTTTACAAAATAGTTCAATTTCACTATCATTGGGGAGGAGCTATAATTAAACTGTCATTTTCAACAATCATTTTTGAAAATTCACTAACTATCATTGGTTATCTTTCTCTGGGGAGGAGCTATAGTTGAACTGTCATTTTCAACAACCATTTTTTTAAATTCACTAAATATCATTGGTTGTCTTTCCAAAGTATTGTCAAAATATTATTCTACATGTAATGTATGTAATTATGCTGGTTCTCCCCCCACCACCCTCCTTTGAAACAGAAAATTAAAAAAACGTCAGATTATTATTTATCCATATTTAACATAAAAAATCTGTATACTAAATATTCCGCAAAATATTTACAAAAAACCTATAAAACAAAGAGCGAAACTTTGCAATCATTATCATTGCCGATTATTGTGTATATAATATAATCATATCGATAGCTAGCTATTAAAAATATAAATCGCAATATCCTCATTTAAAATAAGAAATTATTATGTAGGATTACCTGAGGTTCCCCGAATAACCGTCTTAGCATTCCTCTTGACTGGCAAAGTGAACGGCGCAGAACTAAACGGGTCCTCAGACACCGACATCACTAAACTCTCTCTTGACTTGACGCCTTGAATACCTGATTCAACAAATTGTTACACACTTGTCTGACAGAAGAAGAAACAACAAACAAACTACTCAAAATGTATATTTTGTCTCTGTGTCTTTAACTTCTGTTTTTTTTTAAATATAAAGTAGCCTATGTCCTTCCACGAGATGCAAGCTATTTCCCTGCCAAATTTCATGAAGATCAGTTCAGCAGTTTAGCCGTGAAAGGTAACAGACAGACAGAGTTACTTTTGCATTTATAATAAATATTAAAAATATACATTTAGAGAGGTCTCTCTTGTAAAATAAAACATATCAACATACTGCTTTGACTGCCCTTCCTAATCTTATCGAATTCAGCGCCGAATATATGATCCTCGGTCAACTGGCTAAACGGAGTCTCCTCGAAAGGATTCCAGTCAGCTATGTCCGCTGACATGGATCTAGCATCCTGTGGGGGCGCATGGCCCAGCTCAGCGTTTGAAGTAGAGCCTGACAGAGGAGGCCCGACCGGCGGACCCCCAACGGGTGTTGTACACGGCGCTGTGTCGCTCTTCGGCTTCATGGAAGATTCGTAGGGTGCGAGGAATTGGGTCGTTTCTGTAGCGTATACTCTGCAATTGTTATGTTTGTAAAAGATTGTAATTATCATATGTCAGTTGTATTAAATAAAGTATTATATTATGTCATCACAATAACATTAAGTTTTTTAATATTTCCGAGGTTAAGCTGCAGCTCTATTAAGAAAGAATTAAACTAAATAATTGTAAATTTATAAATATGACTTACTTATTAAAAGCAGTCGTATCACTCATATTGCGTCTATGTCCCCTCGGTATGTTCAAAGTCGGAGACCCTGGCGGCGTGTCCATGCTTATACACTGACTAGCAGACTGAGTAATATTCTGTCCCAAAACCCCAGGAGCAAAACTCTGACTCGGGGAAGAAACCGCAACGGCTTCCTCATTCAAACTATTCGCAACCACCGCAGCTTCTGCTTTCATAGCATCATCTCTGAACGGATCAGGGTAAACCGAAGATTGGAACAGGTTATCTAAGTGCTTATTCACAGGCTGAACGTAGTTCATCTGGAAGTTTGGCTGGTACTCCGGCGGTGAGAATTTGTTTTCAAAAGTAGCCGTAGCTTCTGTCGCAGGTGCCGGGCTTTGCGGTTTCTTCGGGGGGATGTTAGTCGGGCTTGTACCGAGACCCATCTGGATACTGCTGGTCAGGTTGAGAGGCTGGCTTGCGCTGGCTTTCGGACGTTGTCGAGGGACTACGCTCGTGCCTTCGATGATAGGAGTTGACGATACTTTGGTAACTTTGATAGCGGTGCGTTTTGCTTCGGATTCGTTCTGCGGGACAACTAACTGGTCTATTGTGGGTGTTGGTACTTTCTGTAAGTTGAAATTATATGTTATTATGTGTTATTATGTTCAAAATTCTGTAATTTTTTTAATTTATAGGATCACAAAACAAGGGTAAAAAAAATTCAACTTTTGACAGTTGGTACAGGGTTAAAAAAAATTTTTAGACAAATTTTTTTAATGCTAATGTAAAGCTTGGAATTTCAACTTCAAGATCTTTTTTTTGGATATTTTTTGCGATTTTTTTTGACCGAGTTATTGAAGATTAAAGCAAAAACCGAAATTTTTTTATTGGGAATACTTACGTGTAAATTTTGAACAGGATTCTCCCTGCCTGATAAAGGGAAAGCTATTGCACAGACTTGAAAAATATCAGGCCTCTTGTCTTGGTCTGGTTCTAGCATAAACTCTACAAAATAACACACATCAAGATAAGAATAATTCTGTATCTATCAGACACATTTCAGACTCACTGATTAGCTGATGGACTCCCTTGGAATACTTTGAGTTATCGGGGATTGTAAAGTTGCCATTCTGTATGGCCAACGTGCTCTCTCCAAACGGCAAAGTGAAGAAACATAATTTGTATAGTAAACAACCTAAAGCCTGCAAAATTATCAACGTTAAAAAAAATATTTTTTTTTGAAGACCAAAAAACTTTTATTAAAAAATCAGTTACATTTATACATTAAATAAGTATTTAAGAGTATACACAAATTTTTTGGTTAAAAAAAATTACCAAATAAGGGAGATACAGCTATAAGATGACAAGACTACAAAAAAAAACGAGTTACCTATTTCTGTATTTTTGCAAATAAAAAAAAAACTATAAATCAAAACAAAAAATTCTACATTGTCTGATAGAGATACTCTTGATTATTATGTGGTAAAAATTTGAGGTCAATTCTTTAAATATAAATCGAGTTACAAAGTCAACTAAGTTTCAAGAAAAACGCATTTTTTTAAATCGATTTTTGGAAACACACAATTCTTACCCAAACATCTGCCTTGGTTGTAATAGGTTTACCACAGTACATATCTATCATCTCTGGAGCCCTGTAAGAGAGCGTTGTATACTTTTTAATCTCCTCCTCGACCACAGCTGCGCCTTGAATGCTGGGGTTTAGAACTTTACCAGTCGCTGAGCCAAAATCGCATAATACATACTGTCCAGTTTCAGCTACTAAGATGTTTTCCACCTGTGAAAGCACTTTGAATAAATACCTATCTACAATAATAATGTAATCCTGAATCTGAACCTGAATTTATTAATGGACTGGTTAAATCAAAATACATACCAACTAAACCTAACCTCTTTATTGTTAACCAGCAAAAATTTCACAAGTATTCAGTGAAAGTACTTAATAAATATACGGTACTTTACTTGTTAAAATCAAGTATTATGGAAAAAATATTTTTGTAATATTTAGTACTTTAATTAAATCAATTATTATATGTATTCAAAAAATATCATCATCATAAGAATTTTTAACGTGTTTCATTAAGTTAATGAAAATTTTTACCTATGCTACTAACAGTTGTCAATTTAATTACTTATTAGTTTAACAATGATGGAAATTGTAAATCTTTCAACAATTAAAACTATTGTTTTAGGGTGCTATTTAAAAAAATGTTGGTAACGCCTTGTATTTATAATAGAAAAAATTATCTGAAAAACTTCAATAAGAAAGAATTCTTCATTGGGCTGTAAAATCAATATTTCATCACCCTGTAAATAAAATATAAAAAATATTCACTTACCTTCAAGTCCCTATGTATAATAGGCGTCTGACAATGATGCAACCGCGACACAGCTTCGCAAGTATCACAGAATATCTGTAACACTTCACTTTCCAAGAAGCCGCATTGCAGTTTTGCGTTCATCAGCCCCAGAACGTGGAACCGGCAGTAAGGCATGAGCAAAAGCACTTCGTACACGCCATTACCAAGGGGAGTAATGCTCGAATCGACGTACCCGATTATATTCTTATGGCCACTTAAGTTACTCTGGAAAATATGTCAGTTGTTAGTTTGTAAACTTGAATTAAAGTATAGTGTACTTGTACTTACCGCTATTTGAATCTCGCGTTTGCAAACATTTAGATCTTGTTCGTTGTTAACGTACATTCGTTTGAGTGCATAGCGTGTACTGTTCTGTCCCTTGACTAAAAATACAATCGCAAATCCCCCTGAAAAAAACGATTTGTTGGAGTAGGTGCAATAAATTGACTGAAATGTATGCTAACTCACCTTCTGCTAAGATATCTTCCACTGTAACTGTGTTTCTACCTATTACAAAAACTTTCCCAACGAAACTATTTGGTTCTTTTGCTGTGTTATCAATTTTAGTTTCAATTTTGGAAAATAGTTTCTTCATTTTAGACGTTTGTAAAAATATATGTCATGTACTACTTATTAATTATCACATTTGAATATTTGAAACAACGCTAGAATACTAATTGATTATCCTTAAAACTAAATATTTAATTTTTTATAGTCACGTTTAAAGTTAATTTAATAAATCATTACATTTTACTATTTTTCAATCATAGTGACGTTTACTATTGGAAGTCATTGATGACCTTTGGTGCTGCCATCTATACGGGAAATGTTATAGTTAATATCAACCGGGATATAACGTTTGTTGGCGGCAATTTTAATTTAAATAAGGAAATAATGTTAAATTTTATATATTAAACACACAAAAACTACATTTTAACACATAAATCAATTATATATTAGCATAAACCATGATTTTAAACTAAAATCAAACCTATTGAATATTAAATTAAATAACAGAAAAACAACAATATAGAATTTCAACATCTGTCAAGTTCTATACGTTACAATTTCATTTTATGGTATCAAAAGTGTTCCATGTTAGTTCAGACTTATTTGCTTTTACACGATTTCTATTATTATTTTAGTATTTATTAATACGTTGTACCTACGTTATTTAAATAATTTTATAAATAAATAAAGTAAATTATATTTATAAATCATTTAATAAAACCAAAAGTGTCAACAATCAAATATGGATACAGCAGGTACGTTGCCGCGTTTTTATATTTTTTACTTAATACATTTTATTTGAAATAATTCAATTTACAGGAAATTCTGAAGATATTTTTTCATTACGTGGTTTATCAGAAACAATCAACGATGAAATCGATACACTAGCGGATAAGGATTTGAATGTAACAATCGAAAATTTTGACTTAACACCAGACCAACATAAGTATAATTTAGATTTTGTGCAATCAATGATTTTCCTAGCTAATACAATAAACAGCAAACCAACCATCCAAGCTAGTGAAGTAGAAAGCATTCTAGGAATCAAACCGAAAGATGATGAAAGTAACATAACAGCTGAATTTCAACAACAAGTTATAAAGTCTAATGATTGTACTATCTCTACGTCTGCCTTAAAACTGACAGTGTTTAGTGCGAAGAACCTGCTAGATAAGTGTCTTGAGTGTATGTTTACATATTTAAAAAACTGTATCAGTGCGGCTATTGAGGAACAAAATTATGAGTATCGTAAAAGTGCTTTCGAAGAAGTGATTAGTGCAGTTATCGAATATATTACTAATTTAAATGATGAAAATGTTGAAAGTTTTGGTGTGTTGTGCTGTGTAGGGTTTATAAAGAACATTATCGATGAAATCTTAAGTGAGAGCTGCAAATTGTACACGGTAAGAATTAATTTTTTTATGTTATGATAAATTGTATTTTTTACATACTTAAAAATGGTCTTTCCCATCTTAAACGTATTCATTACTTGATTGAATGGTTAAAAACTTTTTTGAGCCTGTTTTTTTCGGGGCATCATGTATATTTTACTTTAATTTGAAATGATATTTTCATTATAGACAAGAGCAAATGAGCATAGATCAAGAATAATAATTGAATTATGCAAAACAAAGATAATCTGTGAGCGTACGATAAGTTTCTTATTAGAAAAATTAAACAGTTTTTCAAAAAGTTTACTGTACATCCAAAACGTGGTCGATGAAATTACGTATTCAAAAAATATGGCAGATTCGACTTGCGATATTGAAGCTTGTTTTTATTTAATTTATATTTCACTCGAAGTACTCCAAGAATTTAAAAAACTTATAAGTAACGAACAAAACGAAAATAATTCAGAATCAGAACCTACAGAGCCAAATGTTTCAATAATGGAGAATAATACTCCTCTAACAAATTTGTGGAAATATAGCTGGAGAACGACAGATGAAAGCATGTCTTCCACGGCTGCCATTTTAAATAAATCAATTCAAGAGACAAAAGCTAATCTAATCGATACCGTTATTAGCTGGGAGGATTCGTTAAATGAAATAATAAGTAATCTAATGAAAGAACATAACCTTCCATTGTTGATTATATATCTTTCACAATGTTTAAAAATTGTTGAAAACATGAAATCCATTGTATCAAATTAATTGACAATAAAAATAAATACGTAATTTCAATTGTTGTAATATTATTTTTTAATAGTTACTCTTGATTACAATAGATGTCACCACGTGACTTCACATTCAATTATCCGAGTTATGAACCATCATTTAGTTTATATTTTTTGTAATAGATGTCACAAGTAGAGTTGCAAATCAAATTGCAACAATTGAATTAATTTTTTTTCTTCGTCCCCCCCAGCTTCCTGGATTATATATTTATTTTGATGGACGTAAAAGGAACGGCAGCGATTATCTACAGTAAAGAGGGAGTGCCCCTGTGACAAATCTAAATTACGGCATGTCAAGCGTGTCTTCATTCAGTTGTTTTGTCGGCTTCACGGTCAAATTTGTTTTGCTAAAATTTTATTTGTCACCCCCTTTTTTCAATTGTGTAATTAGTAAATAACTAATTAATAATTTTTTCTGTAATGTTTGGAGGTCGAATTTTTTGTTTCATTAACATTGTTATTTAACATTTATTTTGAATTTTATTACTTTACCTTACTAATTCGTTACCAGAGGTGTAGTTGGGCCCCTTAATATTATACGGCCACCCCTTAAATGGTTTCGCCTTCTTTCTATAGCCATTCTGGTTTTCTTCTGATGATTTTATAAATTATATTAGTTAAGGTACTAATTATCGGATTGATAATATCAAATATGTTTTGGAATCCTTTCAATTATTGTGTATTTTGTGATTTTTCGATATAAAATACCGTTTGGTTGATATTTTGAAATTTACAAAAATTATAACAGATATTGTAAACCAAGGGTCCCAAGTTCGAATCCCAAGGTGCTCTTTTTTTAAATTTTTTTTATTATGTAAAGTAAAAAGTTTATAAACAATAAATAATACACATTTAATTATTTTTTAATTATTAAAGAAAATTCGTTTCTCTCGCTGGGGTTGTGCAGACAGGATTTTTTTTATTACTGTCAGCTAGAGTAGAAATTATCGATATTTTCTTATTTTTAATATGACCTCCCCCCTCCCAAAATTTCCACATTTCCATAAAATTAGTAATTATTATTTTTCAACTGCAAATACCTTCTTTTTTTACTCTTCACTTTGAATATTTTTTTTCTTTACAAATTATAGTGACTTTTTTTTGTTTTTTTGATCTATACTTA
Organism: Sialis fuliginosa; assembly: GCA_961205875.1. Classification (NCBI taxonomy): domain Eukaryota; kingdom Metazoa; phylum Arthropoda; class Insecta; order Megaloptera; family Sialidae; genus Sialis; species Sialis fuliginosa. The sequence goes on along the minus strand of OY540813.1, from coordinate 2,217,561 downwards.
TATAGTTATGTACACTTTTCTGAGTGACCTTTTTTGCTCTGCACACACTTTTTTATATTTTTCTTTCTACTTGCAATTTTTCAACTACACAAATTACCTTTTACAACTGCAGTTTTTATTTTTGGATCTGTAGAAATAAGCTACAACTATGGATCTTGGCTTCTGGGTGTAATCCGCGTCAGTTTGGTCGTGTTATCGGCCAACGTTTCGTCACACATTGCAGTGGACATCTTCAGGGCTATTCTAAAAGTGGAGCCCTGAACCGACGCGACTTATACCCAGAAGCCAAGATCCATATTAAGATCACCGCGGAAGCCTCAAGCTACAACTACACACTAAAATTACCCCTGCATAAAATTATTCTAAATTTCAGTCACTAAATGTTTTTAAAAACCTCTGGAAAGTCGAACAAAAGCATTAGATATATAAAAACTAGTGACTATAGAATTGAAATTGAATTTTATACAAAAATATGTTGAAAGGAGTAACTATACAAGCATGAAATTCACTTCTAATGACTTTTATTTTTGCCAGTGTTTTTTAATGTTTTCCATAAAAAAAGTTAAGTACAAGATTTCATGTTCATTTCGTGATTATATTCTTATCACATACTTACATACAGACATACAGACACACAGACGTATGTACTAATATTGCGAAACTTCGTTAATAAATAAACCAATAGAAATATATATGTTGTATTGTATTATTCATATACCTACATTGTTGTCCTGTATTGATAAAAAATAGAATCTTATCTACATGAGTGCAAACCGTGAAGAATCCACTGTACTATACAGACCATTAAGTACAGAGGTTTTTAAATCATAAGAGAAAATAGGGGAGGGGGGGGGGTGTAAATACATTATTTTTGATTTTACTATTTGTTACGAGAGGGAGACATATTATCCTTCCTCCCCCCTCCGAAGGGACGTAAATTAACCTCAAAATATCGATTTTAAAAATTTTATTTAATTAATCGTTATTTTTTAAATGAAGTTTATTTTTTTGTTTTTTTTTTTTATAAAAAAATCTTATAAATATTTGACTGTTATATATCATTTTAAAGGTACTGAATGTCTCTTTAATTTAAACTATTGCGAATTCAAATATCTTACCCCGTTACCGTGATTCAATGCCCAAAAGTTTATGTTTTTTTTTCTAATAAAAAAAATCATTTAGGAACCTCAGGATGATATCCAATTACAAATTCCTTCAGTAGGTGTTTTAAGGTTATAAAAATACAAATTTTGATCATTTTTTATTTTATTATTAGCGCATTGGACCCGGTGTTACCCGGGGATTTAAATTTAATCTGTAATAAACCTATTAAACATTTCACTAACTAATTTTTTTTCATGAAATTTACACAAATTATGCACCTAAACCTTCCTAGTGAAACACTATTCATTAGTGAAAACCGGAATAAAATCTGTTCAGTAATTACTGAAAAAGTTGTGAACAGACAGACAGACAAACTTGGCGAGGGACTTTGTTGTATACTATGTATAGATATTGGAAATATATCTCATATAAGAAAATATATTTGGGTGTATCTAGTGATTTTTTTAGTTTTATTTTCTTTGGCTAACGTTTCGTCACACATTACATTTGAGTGATTTTTAACACGGGCACTTCGAAAGTGATATGTATCTAATTCTACTTTGGCAAACGACTGTTAGATTCGCTTTAATTTTGAAGAACTCCCTTCAGTGGCGTAGTAAGAAAAATTTTCGGGGGGGGTTTTGATATTTAAAAAAATATGCGCAATTTTTTTTGATTAAAAAAGTACAAATTTTAGTGAATTATGACTTTTATTGACTAAAAAAAAAAAGGTCACACGATTGAAAATTATTATTATTATAATGAAGACTTTTTTTTTTTTTTTAGTTATTTAATTAAATACAATGAATTATATGATCAAAAAAAAAAAAAAAAGGTCATTTGGTTCGAAATTTTAAAACAGCATTAAAAATTTCGGGGGGGGTTATTGTCACAAAAATTCCAAATTGTTATACTAATTTCATATATTTTAAAATTTCGGGAGGGGTTTCGACCCCAAAACCCCCCCCGTTCCTACGCCACTGACTCCCTTCTCCCTGGTAAGTATGGTTATTGCCAAGAATGTTAAAAACAAAAACGTTAATCAACCCAATCTACCGGTATTTTGGCGACCGTAAAGGCTTTAACTAATTGGCATTGAACGTTACCATTAATTTACTCACGAAAATAAAAATATCTTGGCATGAAATTTTGGGACATTTTCGCAAAGTAAATGTACATATTTACAAATTTTTTTTTTTCGCTCTCATTACGAAATAAGTTACATTATGATCTATAATAAATCCTTGCTGAAGGATTATCCTGTAGTTAAATTTTAAGAGGTGTCGCAAAGGGGGGTCTCGTTTCCCATTTAAATAACATTGAAAAATTATTCTTGAGTACTCGAGTTGGTATTACTGATTCATGATAATAGATAAAACAAATTTAAGGACGTAATTTTGTAGAGAGTAAAATTATTTTCTAATAATGCTATTTAATAGAAAATTGACGGTAAAATGTTGATTTTTGTAAAAAAATAAATATTTAAAACGCTTATAAGTTTTAACTCATTGCATTTACACCTATAGCTGTCTGAACTATTTTTTATAGAGAATTAAATTTCCTACAAAATTACTATTTTACTTATTTTTATAAAAAGAACAGTTTAACCGTGAGAACCTTTTAGACGTACAATTTAACAAATAAATCTATTTGAATGCCTGTAACTTTTGATACGTTGAACAATTTAAATAAAAACCTGTAAAGTATTGGTTAATATTCGAAATTTTTAATTTTGGTCTTTTGGCCACAGAATCGATTTCCTGGCCCACTGTGAATCGATCAGATAATCAATAATCATTTCAAGTTAACCGCGGAAGACGTTTATATTTATATATAAGTATATAAATACGTAAAATACTTAAACTTTGAATAGCGAGACGATTTTAATCTAAAAATTAATAAGATAATGAATGAATTAATCATAAAAATAAACCGTACGTCAATTTATTTAAGTACTCCTTAGTAAGTACCTATCTATTCTTTTGTACAATGTAGACCAAACGTATTAATTGACGAAAAAGATTTCGATTAGTTAAAATTTTCCTTGAATAATTTTTGTACAAGTTTTCTTTTCCATGTAAATATGGAAATTAATTTTTCATTTACGTAAATAGTAGCACCTGATGTTGTAAGATAACAATGTCTTATCACTATTTTTATAAGTGATTGAAAATAAATATGTCAATGGCCTGAAGAAGTACGTATTTTGTATACAGGAAAAACTAACCCTTGTTGAACGATGTTCATTTTTGATATGTACTATGATGCTTTAAGGTTATTCGATCGTTATAGATAAAAGTTTAAAAATGTAATATGTTATTTATATATAGTTAAGGGGGCAGACACAGTTGGGACTTCCAAAAAAAGCTCTTTTTTAGGATTTTTTTTGGCCACGCATTAAAATAATTAATAACAAATGTTTTTCCACATGGAAGATATGTATTTACAGAAAAAAATATAATTTTTTATGGAAAAATGTGGGATACAGCAAACATTTTAATCAAAAATAGCATTTAATATTAATTTACACGCTCAGTTATAAAACTAGAATACCTCTACGTCTTATTTTCTTGTTTTTTAGTCGATATTTGTATGACGAGTTGAAGTTCACTGCAGGAAATTTCACTAAAAAATTTCAAATTTTTGATTTCGTAAAAGTATGTTTATTGTAGAGAAAATGACGTGAAAAGTTGTTTGTTTCAAACCGCAGGTCTGTATCTCAAATCGTTCTTGAGATATAGTCTCTCAAAGTTTTAGTTTTTTCAAATTTTTGGAGAAAAAAGGCCATAACTTTTGAACGCGTGGTCGGAATTGATTTTAGTTGACGGATTTGGAATCAGCGTGTCAAAATCTATATAATGACATGTATAATACCTTAAAACTCGAAAAAAAAAATTTCGCGAAAAATCGAAAAAATTCAAAGGGGTATACCTTAAAAAAATGTCGATTTTTGTCGAAATTTTTTTTGTCGAATTTTAAAGTATTATACATGTCATTATATAGATTTTGACACGCTGATTTCAAATCCGTCAACTAAAATCAATTCCGACCACGCGTTCAAAAGTTATGGCCTTTTTTCTCCAAAAATTTGAAGAAACTAAAACTTTGAGAGGCTATATCTCGAGAACGGTTTGAGATACAGAACTGCGGTTTGAAGCATTCAACTTTTCACGTCATTTTCTATACAATAAACATACTTTTAACGAAATCAAAAATTCGAAATTTTTTAGTGAAATTTCCTTCAACTCATCACACAAATATCGACTAAAATACAAGAAAATAAGACGTAGAATCATTTAGTTACTATATAAATATATAAGAATTTATTTTAAAAGTAAAAGCTTGAACTTAAAGTGTTTAATAACTAGTTTTTTTTGTTAAACCCCCTAAATATTTCTCTTGAGGAGTACATGCCCGTTTCTCAGCAAAATAAAATGGAAATCTATGAACTAAAACGTAAATCGAATAATTGATTCTCGAGTTATAAGCGCACTATCGGACAGACAGACAGACAGAGAGTATGTAAGGATTATATAATTTTGCTTTAAGATCATTTTCAAGAAATATCTATAAAGGTCAATCATCTTAAGATTCTTGATGAGTCAATAATTGATCATTTTTATGTTATTATTTGATGTCGGTTGACTAACTTCAGAGGAAGTAAAAAAAAAAGTATTACAAGGAAATACGGTTCTTGAGTATTGAAGAAGAACATGGCAAAAAAATGTTCCGATATTATTTGCATCATTGTCGTACTTGAAAACAAAATGGTAAGTAGTTTATTATTATGCAAGCTAGGATGTTTTTTGTGTATGCATAGACGTGCTTTATCTTTTAGTGTGCGAAAAATAAATAATCAATCTATTGAATTCAGCCGATACTCAATGTCATTTTATATCCTTAGCTTAAATATGACATTGCATGATTTATTGATACTGATATCAATCTACATAGATTATATTATATCATATATTAATCTACTAATATGTCTCATCCTGAATTTTTTGATTAACCAACTGAAATGTAGGTGGCAGTACCAGTACTGAATATTGTATTTAGCCAGCAAACAAACCTTCAAGGTCATATATTTATTTGAATTGGTATTCGTTCAATCATGTTCAATGTTTGTATACCTTAGTGAGCGTTCAGTAAATATCTATGTAAAAAATGCTTATGTTCAACTATATTATTAATTTATTTTGTTTATTTCTGTTGCTTCTTACCATTTTTATTTGATTTTTACTACTTAATTTTGTTTTAAATTTTATTAATTTCCTTTTCACGTATAATAACTTGAATTTAAGTACTTATAGTTTTACTTCGATAAAGTTCGATAGTTTAATTATACGAGTATATTAATCTACTAGTAGATTAATATATGGTTTAATTAAACTTGTTAAGACTTATCAATCACATCACAATGAAATACTTGTAACTATGTTAATCTATCCTTAATATATATAAAGCTCAACGTCTCTCTGTCTGTCTGTCTGTCTGTCCGTTCGTGCGCTTATCACTCGAAAACCACTTATCCGATTTACCTGTTTTTTTTTAATTCATAGGTACGTTCTCTGGCCAGGTTATAGGCTATATTTTGTTACATTAAGTAACATAACAACTAAGCAGTGACAATAATAGTAAATCAAGTCGGAAAAATTTTTGCCGTCGGCGCGCTGTTTTGTAATACGCTGCCTAAACCGTTCAATATTGAACAAAATAATGTATTAAAGAATTGTGTAGAATCAAAAGTTCTACAGTAAAGTCCACGACACCATATGTCTAACTTTTATATTTAAGCCACAATGACTGCTTTTATGTTACAAAGAAAACATAAAATATTTGGGTTCTGTTTACATGGACTTATGACCAGCAAAACATTAATCCATATCGAAATAAATGATTTTATCGTCATAAGCACTTAATGTAGATATAATTTGCCCTTTACAGCATCCAATTTGGTCGTATAGTTTAGAAAATATCTTAAAATAAATTTATAAAGGTAACATATTAAATGTATGGTGTCGTGCCGCATCGAAGCGATGTACAACAGACTGGATTCGCTTACTCTCGGTAGATATTCGGATTCCCTCGACTGATCGTCGTGAGTTTATTTTGTTTTCAATAATTAACATTTAAATTTAAACAGAACACAAATTATTTGTACTTTTTTCTTCTGATTCGTTTTTGTTACGTAATTTAGGTTTTGATATGTTATTATTACAATAATAACTAATCGTACTTTGTACTTAATTAATTAAACTATATTTTTCAAAAATCCTAAACAATAATTCCGTAGTCTACGCGAGCGAAGCCGCATGGGCACTGCTAGTCCTTAATATATATAAAGCTCAACGTCTCTCTGTCTGTCTGTCTGTCCGCCCGTTAGTGCGCTTATCACTCGAAAACCACTTATCCGATTTACGTGGTTTCTTTTTGAATTCATATGTACATTCTCTGGCCAGGTTATAGGCTATATTTTGTTACGTTAGGTAACATAACAATTAAGCAGTGACGATAATAGTAAATCAAGTCGGAAAAAAATTTGCCGTCGGCGCGCTGTTTTGCAATACGCTGCCTAAATCGTTCAATATTGAATAAAATAATGTATAGAAGAATTGTGTAGAATCAAAAGATCTACAATAAAGTCCGCGACACCAACTTTTGTATTTAAGCCACAATGACTGCTTTAATGTAAAAAAGAAAATTAAAAATATTTGGGTTCTGTTTACGTGGACTTATGACCTGCAAAACATTAATCCTTATCGAAATAAATGATTTCATCGCCATAAGTACTTAATATAGATATAATTTGCCCTTTACAGCATCCAATTTGGTCGTATAGTTTTAATAGTTTAGGAAATATCTTAAAATAAATTTATATACTTACTAGCAGTGCCCACGCGGCTTCGCTTGCGTAGACTACGGAATTATTGTTTAGGATTTTTGAAAAATATAGTTTAATTAATTAAGTACAAACACGATTAGTTATTATTGTAATAAAAACCAAACAACACTTAAATTACCTACCTAACAAAAACGAATCGGAACAAAAAGTAGAAATAATTTTTGTTCTATTTAAATTTATAAGTTAATTATTGAAAACAAAATGTGATCATTTCCTCTGCCCTGCGTCTACTTGGCACGCTCCCTCCTTCCCGCACGCCGCGACAGGGGTCATCATCGCGCGAATAGTATGTTCCCGTATATACATATATTTCGATATTTTCAAAACTACCTATACGACCAAATTGGATGCTGTAAAGGGTAAATTATATCTACATTAAATACTTATGACGATGAAATCATTTATTTCGATAAGGATTAATATTTTGCAGGTCATAAGTCCACGTAAATAAAATATTGTAAATTTTCTTTGTAACATAAAAGCAGTCATTGTGGCTTAAATATAAAAGTTAGACATATGGTGTCGCTGAGTTTATTGTAGATCTTTTGATTCTACATAATTCTTGAATACATTATTTTGTTCAATATTGAACGGTTTAAGCAAAGTATTACAAAATAGCGTGCCGACACGACGGTAAAATTTTTTCCGACTTGATTTACTATATCGTCACTGCTTAGTTGTTATGTTACCTAACGTAACAAAATATAGCCTATAATCTAGCCAGAGAATGTACCTATGAATTAAAAAAGAAACCAAGTAAATCTGATAAGTGGTTCTCGAATGATAAGCGTACTAACGGACAGACAGACAGACAGAGTTAGACATTTTATTGCATTTTAGGAGACTTACCTAAAGACACCCCACTTATTGAGATAAGGGAGAAAACAAAATTTGAGTAGATTTTTCAGTTTACAGGACGGGGTTAAAAGCTACATTCTGGAATTTTTTTGATAGTTTAGAACAGTGGAGGGGGGGGGGGGGATCTAATAACGACTTTGAACGCAGATATATCGTGACTGAAAGGTTAAAATCAAAAGGTCCTAAGATATTTTTTATTGCATTTATAAGTAACTAGCTGGGCCCGCGCTTGCACTACGGAATTATTGTTTAGGATTTTTGAAAAATATAGTTGAATCAAATACAAACACGATTAATTATTATCGTAATATTAACTAATCAAAACCTAACGTACCTAAAAAAAAAAACAAATCAATTAAATTACAAATAATTTTTGTTCTGTTTAAAAAAAGTTAATAATTGAAAACAAAATAAACAACTGCCGGCCGAACGCTGAATCATCCCTCTCCCCGCGACATTTCATCATAGTTCGCACGAATTGCCGCGAATAATATGTTATTGTATTTATATTTCACGTTATTTCCTAAACCAAAAGACCAAATTGGATGCTGTAAAAGGCAAATTATATCTACATTACGTACTTATGGCGATTAAATCATTTATTTCGATAAGGATTAATGTTTTGCATGTCATAAGTCCATGTAAATAGAACCCAAATATTTTATGTTTTCTTTGTAATATAAAATCAGTCATTATGGCTTAAATATAAAAGTTAGACATATGGTGTCGCTGACTTTATTGTAGAACTTTTGATTCCACACAATTCTTTAATTCAGTATTTTGTTCAATATTGAACGGTTTAGGCAGCGTATTGCAAAACAGCGCGCCGACGGCAAATTTTTTTCCGACTTAAATCAAGTCGGAAAAAAATTTGCCGTCGGCGCGCTGTTTTGTTAAGCAGATAATAGTGCGATTTACTATTATCTGCTTAACAAAACAGCGCGCCGACGGAAATTTTTTTTCCGACTTGATTTAAGTCGGAAAAAAATTTGCCGTCGGTTAGTTGTTATGTTACCTAACGTAACAAAATATAGCCTATTACCTGGCCAGAGAATGTACTTATGAATTAAAAAAGAAACCACGTAAATCGAATAAGTGGTTCTTGAGTGATAAGCGCACTAACGGACAGACAGACAGAAAGAGAGACGTTGAGCTTTATATATATATTAAGGAAGAAAATGTGAGTATACTTTTCAGTATATGGGAAGGGGTTTCAAAAAAAATAATTTAAAAAAATCTCATCATGTTTTTGGGTTATCAATCTACGTCTGTATACCAAATTTCATCTTAATAGATATAAAATTTCTATAGACAGACAGACGGACGGACAGAATCTTAAAAAACTGAAAATTATATAAATTAAATATCGAACTAAAAATAAGGAAAATGTAAATACGATATAATATGAATTTAATTATTTAAAAGATTAGCAACAAAAATTAACGAATTAAGATCAGTATTAATCAGAAATATATAAATATTATCATATATTAATCTACTAATAATTGTTATAATGAAATCAAATATATTTTAATTGTTTACTATAAATGACAACAATAAACATAAGAACGAATTCCATACATATACAAATTAAACTGACGTGACGTATAATTCCATATTTTTCACCCGCACCAACCCCGCTTTCTTCTCTAATATTTATTTTATTTTGCTTTATGCTTACTTACAATAGACAATAACTGCTCTATGTTCATACCATAGATAAAATAAAATATTGAGAATGCTGACCATAGATGGAATTATATTTCAAGACGTGTCGCCATCTAGGTATTTTTTTTGTAATCATATTCATAGATTGGAACCCTGTGTGGCGCCATCTAGTATTCTGTATATTTGAAACTCATGATGGGACATATTAGTAGATTAATATATGATTATATGAAGATGTACAGTCGCCTGCAGAACTCGTCTGGCACCCTAAAGGCTAGAATCGCTTACAACAGATTCCAAATTTAAAGACAAACGTCATCGGTTATCTTTTTCTATCAAGTTTAATATATTTACTAAATAATATCAAATATATTGCCACAAAATTTACGTATTCAATTTTCAATAGATTGCATAATAATTTAATTGCACAAATATATATGAGTACTATAAACGAAGAGTAGTTCTTTATCTAGCAAATGAATTTCGAAATATCTGTTTTTGTTTGATACAGGGAGAAATGATTAAAATATTATAATAATCAAATGGGAGGAGCCTACTAAGTTTGTGATAAACGAAAATGAATACAATCTACAAGACCGTTAATGCAGGCGACTGTACACTGTGATATCAGATGAAATGTTGATAAAATATATAACAAAGTATAAACACGTTTTAAACTTAAACTAAAAATATATACCTTAACCACAATAAAACAATGTCACTCGACACGTGTGTCGACTTTACAAGAAGCCCTCATCAGGAACCTAACAGTTACATACTGAAACTGTTAAGCTCTTGATGAGGACTTCTTGTTAAGTCGAAACACGTGTCGCGTAACATTGTTTTATTGTGATTAAGGTGTATATTTTTAGTTTGACTAAGAAACCAGTGTCTCCGTTTTTCCAGTACGTTTTATACTATTTGAATAGGGATGGAGGGGGGGGGGGGGGTCATCTAAAAATTACATTAGTGTAGGTGGCTTTCTAACAGCGAAAGCTTCATTAAAGTAGTTATATATGTATTTTTATTAAAAAATACATTAATTGTAAATTTTTCTTAATTCGGGTCTGACTTAATTTAATATAATATCAGTATTATATAATCTAAACTAATTCTAGAGTCTACTTTTTAACAATGAAAGTCCCATCAAAATCGGTTCAGTAGTTTTTGTGTCAAATCAAAACAAACGAACGAACAGAAATTCTAAAAAAAAAATACAAATTATTACTATTTATTTCAACTTTTATAAAACGTAACGTAAGTCTTATAACTCGAGAACTACTGATCTGATTTTGATGCGGTTTTCTTTAATATGTAGGTACATTATCTGGCCAGGTTTTGGCCAATTTTTGATGAAATTGGCCACGCAGTTTCCAAGTTATAAAAAATAGTATAATGTCCGGTATTATAATGGAGCTAATTATATATATTTAGTTATTGAATTTAGAACAGTGATACTTTAACTTATTATTAATACAGTTGGCTACTCTGACCGTACAAAATAATTTTCATAATATCACGAAACTTGTCAAACACTTCACGAAACTTCAAGGGAACTGTCAGATCGGGTAGAAACCTCATTTGAAAGTGCTTGCAAATTAATAAATATAACACATTTTTGATAAATTTAAATAATCAGTTAAAAAAGAGTACATTGTTAATTATTTTCAAAAATATATTTTTTGTATTATCCTATCGTAGTGCGTTTATCGTTAAAGGGTTAACAGAATAAACATACATACATACACACATATACCTACCTGACACTTCTGCCATGTGAGTAGCACGTGTACATGGATGAGGGGGCGTCCCCCACATTCCCCCCACCACTCCGAAGCTTTGGTAAGTTAAGCCGGAGACAGCCAGTCGCGCTGTAACAGTTTTGTCACATGCTTTCAAGCGCACCGTTGCAAATCGAGTTAACTGTGTTTGTTGTATTAAAAATCGCGGCAAATTCAAATTTAAAATAAAAGTTATGGGATTTAATCAATTGTTGCAATTAACGATTAAATTATTTTTATTCACGTGACATTTAGATTTGAATAACTGTTTTTTATTAGTGTAAATTATTTATTTATTTAAACTGTGATTTTAATTTTATATATTATATATTTTAACAACAATTGAATTTTTGTTTCGCATTCCATTGTTATATTTATTTTTATCACGATGGGCCACGGGGAAGGTTTGACGCCTGTTGATGGGGATGCAAAGAAAACTGGAAGTAAAATTGGTATTTTGGATTCGGATGAAAAGCCCAAAGATCATTCCGGTAAGTTTTTCTTTTTTTTTTGAAAATACGTATTTATTTTTATACTTGTGTATTGCGGTCTATTTTTAAAAATAGAGACCTTAACATATATACAAAAGTATTCGTGCGTAGAATGAATTATGTAAATAGATATTTACTTGTCAGAATTTGTGAGCATTTTCTAAAATTTATTTAGGTACGTGCTAATTTTTTTGAATAAAACCTGTATTTTTTTATTATATTTTATTTTTATCCATTTTGACAGTTATGACTGCAAAAAAATGACGCTTATGTATTCGACCGGTATATTTATGTGTTTGTTTGTTTATTAACAAAAATTATAATCAAATGATTGTTTTTGGGTGAAAAAGTAAATTACCAATGTCTTTCGAAAATAAAATAATTGGATAGTTATAGAGTTACTTAAAAACTTGAAAAATTAATTAATTAACATACTTTTGAAGTTGATTTAAATATTGTACATATAATTGATTAATATATGTAATTAAAAAATATGGCCGTATTTAAAAAAAATATTTATTTTACAAATAAAATAATTCTGGATTGAACTCTAAAAAAATTTGAAAAATCATGCTTTTTTTAAATAACCTATACTTTTGAAGTTGTTTTAAATATTGTAAAATTGATTAATATATGTAAATAAAAAATATAATCGTATTTAAAAAAATATTTATTTTACAAATAAAATAATTCTGGATGGAGCTCTTTTTGAAAAATCATTATTTTTTTAAATAACCTATACTATTGAAGTTGTTTTAAATATTGTACAATTGATTAAAATATGTAATTAAAAAATATGGTCGTATTTAAAAATATTTATATATTTTACAAAACCCTGTAATAGGCGCCGAGATCTCATATTCCTTTCTTAAATAATCGATATTCTACCTGTACAGGTAACTTGTTATAACTATCAACACAAAAATAATAATGATTGATAGTTGGTGTCAAAATTAATGTTTTGGTAAATATACATTTTTTACATACATACGATGGAAAAATACAACTTATTTCATATTGATATAAGTTGTATATTCTTCTATTGTTTATAGCGGCAGTTGTCAAACTGTTGCGTATCGATCGATACCAGTAGCTCGCGTGAGAAATATTTTTAATATAAATCTAATACTCCAATTTAATTTTTTAAACTGGTAAATATATGTATAAATATAGCTCCTGAAATTATCGAGTTTGAAGACCACTGGTCTATAGGTATTCGTAAAAAATATACAATACAATTTTCATAAAATTTACTCAAAATACCTATAAATAATACACCTAAATCTTACCCATTAGTGAAAACCGGAATATAATCCGTTCAGTAGTTACTGAGATAATCGTGTACTGACAGACAGACAGACGCAACGAGGAACCTAAATCTTCCTCGTGAAACACTATCGATTAATGAAAACCGGAAAAAAATCCGTTCAGTAGTTACTGATAAAATCGTGCACTGACAGACAGATAGACGTAGCGAGGAACTTTCATTTATACTATGTATAGATTACACAGCCATGTAAAAAAAGTGACCTTTATAGCATTGTTAGTATTGGTCGAGTATAGTCGAAATCCAAATTTTTGGAATTTTTTGTTTACAAGTTTTTTTTTATTTGAGTTTTTAATTTTGGGTTGTTTTTCCAAAAAAATTGTGCGAAGCCAAAAAAGCGACCTATATTTTATAACATTGCCAATTTGGAAAAATTCAATCTAAACCCAAAATTCAACCTCAAATAAAAAAAACTAGTAAGTAGAATATTAAAAAATTTTGATTTCGACTATGCTCGGCCAATACCTACAATGCTATAAAACATAGGTCGCTTTTTTGGTATCGCACACTTTTTTTAGTGTCTGTTATTATCATAAAAATTTAAATTATTTAACTATTAATAAGTTTTTTAATTTTAACTTTGTATATTAATATTCACAAAGCAAGAATTTTTTTATTTAATTTTTATATTAGCACATTAAAGTAAAAAATATTTATTTTTCCTAGACAAATAATTCATAAACATTTCTTAAAATCTATTATAAAGTGTGAAGTTTACGAAATTCGTTATTTGCAAAATATTTATAAATAAATAAAAAATATGCAGATTTTTCCTTGACTTCTGAATTTAAGTCGTGTATTTCGACTAATGTTTCATCCCACATTACAGTGGAATACAAAAAATACTAATAAAACATTACTTTGGTATTTATCAGGCTTCCGCGGTGGCCGACTTAATTCGTAATTAATATCATGTATCAATTGAGATATATTATAGTGAAGATACGCATTAGAGATATGCATATTATTAGTTCTTTTTAAAAGATAAAAATAAAACACTCGAAAATATTTTGTTTATGTAGTTTCACAGAAATAACTTTACGATTCGTAAAAATTAAAATGTAAATAAAAAACATAAACATAAACCTTTTGAAGTATCTGGGCTTTTAGGTACACATTTTGTCTTCATTGTTTACAATATTTTATTATAATATACTAATTTTTTTTTTTAATCAAGACATTTAATTTTAATAATAAATTAGGGACAGAGGGGGTAATATGGAATATGTCATGTATCTGGGCTTCGAGGTATAAATCTTGTCTTCATTGTTTACAATATGTTATTATAATGTACTAATTTTTTTTTAATCAAGAGATTTAATTTTAATAATAAATTAGGGACAGAGGGGGTAATATGGAATATGTGATGTATCTGGGCTTCGAGGTATAAATCTTGTCTTCATTGTTTACAATATATTATTATAATGTACTAATTTTTTTTTAATCAAGACATTTAATTTTAATAATAAATTAGGGACAGAGGGGGTAATATGGAATATGTGATGTATCTGGGCTTCGAGGTATAAATCTTGTCTTAATTGTTTACAATATATTATTATAATGTACTAATTTTTTTTTTAATCAAGACATTTAATTTTAATATTAAATTAGGGACAGAGAGGGTAATATGGAATATGTGATGTTTCTGGGCTTCGAGGTATAAATCTTGTCTTCATTGTTTACAATAAATTGTACCTATATTTTTTAAATTATTTTTTTAATTTCAATATTAAATAAGGTAGGGGTAAGATGGGGCATGCTTCTATTTGAAATATCAATAATGTAGTATTTACCTTATGTAATTACAATAATTTATCGTATTTTAATCATTCCCCCCCTCCCCCCCTTCACTACTGTGTTTTATTTGAACAATAATTTTATCTTCATATTAAATGTGTTCATAAAAATGCATTTCTAAAAATAGATAATTCTGCATTTTATTTAGTAATAGAAAAATTAATTTTTTGATTCAGTTGAAAATTTTTTTTTTACTGTGTTATTATTATACAATTAAATTAAATTACAATATTCAAAATTTTACAATAACACAATTATGTATTATTATATAACGATATAATAATCCATTATACCCCCTTCCTTATTTTAATGTTATATTTGCTAAATATCATCAAAACAGTGTGGCCCTGAATTATTCAATTAAATAAAGTACTTACATGAAATGTTTTTAACAAAATAATTGTCATTTTTAAATTACCCTAATTATGGTAGGTGTAATTTTTATAAAAATAATGTCGCATTCCCAGCCGGGAAAAAGAAGAAGAATATAGAAACAAAACAATGTCGTTTCTGTAGTATTTAAATAAATACTAAAAAAGCATAATAGAGCGAGTCGTTAGAAGCTAATGAATGTTGGCTTCTGGGTATAATCTGCCAACGTTTTGTTGTATCCTGCAGTGGAAATTTTTTTTCAAAACGACGTGGTTTACACCAAGAAGGCAAGATTATCACCGCGAAAGCCTTATTGCTTTCTCGCCATATCCATGTGTAAATTTCTGAAAATAGAAAAAAAAATCGGAATTTTTTTATTTGATTTTTTCGTTTTACCCCAAAACGCACTTTTCATTTCTTAGGGAGGAGGGGATGGTATCATAAAATTATTTTTTTTAGTATCTCAAAAACGAGGTATGTTACGTCAAAATTTTGTATAATTTTCTACAATGAAGTCATTTAAAAAAGATAGTTTATTTCATATTTAGTTTCGCAAAAACAATTATTTCCCTTTGTAGAATTTACCTCTATGAAGTTTCAGTCTGTAGGATCGCATCCAGCTTAAATATTAACTTTCTACTTATTTGTTAATTTATCAGTTTTAATTTGTTAATAATAGGGAAAGGGGGTCTCGACGGTCTTAGGGTATTTGATAGTCTTAAAGTTAATGGTGTAAGGTAAGCTATATTTTAAAATAAAGTTTGAGTCTGTAGGATCGCGTCAAGCTGAGATTTTAACCATTCAACTTATTTGTTAATTTATTTATTTTAATTTGTTTATAATAGGTGAAGGAGGTCGCGACGGTCTTAGGGCACTTGAAACTCTGAAAGTTAATAGTGTAAGCTATATTTAAAAAAACATAGTTTGAGCCTGTAGGATCTCGCCAAGCTGAGATATGAAATATTCAACTTATTTTTTTTCGAAAAAATTAAAATTATTAGTTTTGAAGTTATCTTATATTTTGAAAATATATTTTTATCTATAGATTGGATATTGCTTTGCTTCATTTATGAGTAGATAATAAATAATACCTATAGGTGTTCATAAAGTTCCTGACATTTGTTTTTAATTCTAAAAAAATATAACAAAATAAACATTTTAGATTAATTTTCTAACGACAACATAATTTTTTGTGATAATCACAATTATTTATATTTTTATATCTACCTTTTCCGCAAAATTGTGATTGTGTACACGTCTGAAATTAATGCGTGTAGGAATCCACGAGTGATAACAATTAACAAATGATTAGTCAGTGATAGTTACCTTGGACATGAATGTGACATATATAAAAATGTCGTGAAGAATGTAATCAAATAATAATAATATACACATAAATAAGAAATGTTACAGCAATAATAATAATAATACTTATTTCAAAAACTGTAGTAGAGTGTAAAATAAGTCAAAAATATCTGCCATGGGAGCCACGGGACTTTCTTATACGTAATCTTGACAGTGAACGGTGTACGTGATTCTTATTTTATTAAAACATATTTCTGATAAACTAATACATATAATGAAAGATAGAATAAAATGGAATGGGACATAAACTATAGATTTCTTCTCTGTTATGAACTATTTGAATTATAATTAAATTTGTTTTTCCGAAAAAATGAATAAATATATAATAATATTACCTACAATTTTTTTAGCCCCTAGGAAAGAACCTGTGGTCCTCTGGGCTTCGTGAATGTTTCCTGCCTTGATCGCCCCAGGGCATATCCCAATCCCACCAGTCATCCACGTTTGGTGTAGGCCGTGACGTCAATTATATACAAATAGCTGGCTGCATATGTATAATTAAAGCCATGAAATAAAGTAAAAAAAAACCTACAATTTTTCTCTAATTCTTTCTTTCTTCAA
The DNA here is from genome assembly GCA_961205875.1 of Sialis fuliginosa. NCBI lineage: Eukaryota > Metazoa > Arthropoda > Insecta > Megaloptera > Sialidae > Sialis > Sialis fuliginosa. The sequence continues at coordinate 2,200,332 of OY540813.1, read as the reverse complement.
TTCTTCTACATAAATTCAAAAATCGACCTCAGTAAACATCCGTATCCTATTGAAAGATCGTTTTCAGAAATAGGAGATTTTCTTCCCAGATAAAAATTAATCTTAAATATTAAATATTAAAACCCTTCTACGATTTGTCGTATTTGAGTTACAGAACTTATAGACAGACCGACACAATAAAATACCCAGAATGGATTAAGGAAAGGTCAAAATGGATAATTCCATCAAAATCCGGATTTCGAAAAAAAACGGTTTCACTATACTTACTTATATGAAATATACATCTAGTATAAGAAAGTAAAAAAAAAATAAAACGTATTTTTCTATGGTTCTGGGTGTATGCCATGTCTTATCGTAATCTCACAAAATCTGATAACGTTTATTTACGAATATTTAACCGATTTGAAAAAAGGAGATTCTTAATTTGGCTGTGGATATTTTTTATTGTTATATATTTTCGGACATAACTCCGACAAATATTTTTGTTTGTTTGAAAGAGTATACTTCCGAGGTAGTCCCATATCAATTTTATCACTATCTGATTATGGAATTCAAAAATACGCCATTCAAAATGGAAAAACTTAAAAAAAAAAAAAAAAATATTTAATAATTAAATTTAACAGTTTTTGAAGTTGGTGCCCAACTAATAAAAAACTTTATAAGAAAGAAAAAAAGAAAAAAATTAATTCATATATACTTTTCAGCATTCTTAGGGGTTTTTTAAGTCGGGTTTTTAAGGTTTTTTTAAAATTATTAAAAAAACAAAGAAGGTTATTATAACGTATTGTTTATTCTCGTTCAAAAAACCAGTTAGTTAGTAATATATACCCCCCCCCCCCAACAATCATTAAAAAAATTTATCCTTATGAAAAATTAACTACCTATTTTTCCATATCTATAATTTTATAAATATCAATTTAATTCTCGTGAAAAAATTATTCAATCATCTGTAATAATATAAAAAGTATTAATAAAAAGCTGTTACCCGTTCAATTGCTATGCGGAAACGGCTTAATAAAGGATGTCAGCTCCAGTTATACCAACATTGACATAGACTGCGTGCTGGGTTTCTTAGACCGAGACCGTTCGACGTTCTCTGGGTCACCGGTGAGACTTTCACTTGCGCGTGAGTCCCTTGTTATATGTACTGTACAAGTGCGAATTGCACGGGCGTAGTTACTGTGGGGAGATGTACAGTAAAATGCAGAACTGGTCGTCCAGTTTTCATTCAAATTAGCTTATCACAAACTTAGTAGGCTCCTCCTATTTGATTATTTTAATATTTAAATCATTTCTTCATGTAACCCCACTGTATCAAATGACGCAACCTTGGATTTTGAACGTATTCACGTCAATCCATCGACTGTGCATCCCGACACAGTCATACCTATTTTTTTTCTTGCCCCAATAGCCACTGTTTAAGCTTTGGGACTAAAGGAAATTTGCCCAAACTGATAAGGAAAAAGGACTTTTTTTACTTACACGAAAATAGCTCGTTAAAAATTTTTTTTTTAATTTCTCACAGTAACATTTTGTAGAGAATTTAATTTCCTACAAAAAAGATCCTAAGTGCTCAATTCGTAGATCCAGTATTTTTTAAGATATGCTCGTTTAAACATTGTCATAAAAAAGTTTTAAAATTTACGAAAAAAAAATGGTACGCCACTGCACAGAATAACGCATAAAAGTTAACGTATTATTCCAAGAAGCAACTGTTGTTGGCTTTTGTAATATAACCTGCAATATTAATCAATGTTGTTAACTGCTGATAATTTTAAATGAAAGCGTTTAAAACTGGGGTAATGATTTCTTACTGGAAATATATTGTGTATTCATGCATAAACGTATTTATCACAATTACTCTCTTTATTTTAAATGCATACTTAGGGTATTTACTGTATTTTGCATAGATATAGAGAATGGACCAGGCATCTGACCTGAGAGCAGAACCGTGTCAAAAGAAAGAGATAGAAACAGGTTTGGAATATACTTGTCCTTTTTTTAAACAGGAGTGTAACTATTTCATTCTTAGTCCCGAACATTAAAAATATTCATAGATATTATCATAATATATTAATCTACTGTTGATTAATATATGATATTAATATACTTTATGTATATAAAGAGGTTAAAATAATTAACGTTATAAAAAATTTTATTTAAAAAAAGAAACAATTATTGATTGCTAAATAATATAAGTTTCGAATTTTTTTAACCAATTTTAATATCTTGTTCTAATATCAAAAAAAATATTTAAAATTTTGTTAAGTAAATCTTGTATGTGCTGTTTGTAAATGTAGCAATCCACCTCATAATTTTGTGGCAAGCAACCACATGGGAATTGATTTAAAACTATTTTTTATTAATATATATTTAATATTTTTGGTAGCAAAAATGTTATTTTCCCGGAATATCCGTTCATAATTTTGCAAATTTCTATCAGATCAATTGATTTTTTTTTTAATTTCCTCGATGAAATATGAACCATTATAGTATGTTTATTGTTTATATTATTTACTTTTCTAATAAAAAACTTATTGCACAAAAATCACAAGATAGATATACAAAAATATATCTGACAGAAATACTACCCTGAACTATAGTAAGCTACCAATCAGATTCTTAGAAAAAGAGGTAGATATATTCCAAACTACACTGCATCTCTCTCTCCTTTTTTGAACAGATGTTGCACCATTGAGATAATACAGAATGCACTGTCCATTCTCTATGTCTATGGTATTTTGCAATATTCAGGCTCCTGCGGCCACCTGTAGATTTTTCTTGACGTTTTTAACAGAAGCAGTTACTTTATTAAAATTTCAAACACGTACTGACAGGGTATTTACTTCTTTTTGCAATATTCAGGCTTCCGCGGTCATTTATACATTTTCCTTGATGTTTTTAGCACAAACACGTACTCAGAAATTGTATTTTGCAATATTGAGGCTTCCACTGTTGTCTGTTTTTTCTTGACATACATAAATACCAACTATATAATACAATATTGTATCCATTAATCATTTTAACGAAATTACCTCAATGACGTATGTGTATCTGTTTATCTGTCTGTAAACGCTCTACACAGTGGTTCCCAAAGTGTGGCTCCTTGGGGAGCCATGGCGACTGTACAGGGGCGCCGCGGATCAAATAATGTAGTTGTTTGACTTTTTCATTACAATTCAGTCATGCTTTGACTTAGGGAATTGCGTCATCGGAAAAACTTACAAAGGAACTACCAGATCCTTGTCGCACCAATTTGATTTAAAAAAATTAGGGTTGTAGTAGTGGCATAGACAAACCTATAGCAGCCCGATCATTTTAAATCAAATTCGATGTAAGATGCAAAAAAACTGCCTTTTTTATGGAACGAACGAGTTTTAGAACTCAAAATGATGTCACAAAATATTTAAAAACAAAACCTATATTTTAAAATCATTCGCGGCACACCTGGAATTTTTTATAGCGTACTACTGTACCGCGGGTCACAGTTTGGTAGTCACTGGACTATATATATATGTATTTATTTATACATAAACAAATATAATACTTTTAATAATAGTTATTTAACCGGTCAAGCAGTAAAAATAAGTAAACACAAAATTTGCTCAAACAAAAACTAAAATACAGTGTGCGTGTGTGTGTGTGTGTGTGTGGGAGAGAGAGAGAGATAGAAAGAGAGACAGAGAGAGTACATACCTTTCGTATATAAAAAGCTTCGTCAAAATAATTAGGAATTCTTTCTAGTTTTTTTTTATAGATCGTAGTAATTTCTTATTACAAGACCTCAATAATAAAAACACTTGATTCACGTTCAATCTCGAGGATCAATGTCCTCTGAAATTGTTGTCATATTTGCAGAAAATCCGGGATTTTGTGAGGGGACTAAATATATATTCTTTTATCCGGTATTATAAAATTTGTTGCAGTTTCAAATGGGGTATTAATTCTGTGTTATTATCCATGGATTTGTTTTGGTATTTAGATCAGTGATACTTTAATTTATTTTAACACAGTTGGCAATTCTGACCGTACAAGATAATTTTCATAATATCACCACTGTTTTAATACCGTTGGTGTTTACAGAGCCGGCCTTAACAAGTCTCGTACTCTGGGCGAGTTTACTTTTCCGCCCTCTCTCCCCCTAAAATTTTTCAAAAATCACCGAAAATGTCAATTAATATTGACAAATAAGTTGAATAGTTAATATCTCAGCTTTGCGCGATTCTAAAGACTCCAACTTTTTTTTAAATATAGTTTACACCATTATCTTTAGGACTTATAACTCATTGTGCGCCGCCCCACCTGGTCTAGTTTGCCCCCCCCCTCTAAAACCGGCGCTGGGTATTTACTTACCCCGCGTATATTAACATTTCTTGAAACTTCAAGGGAACTGTCAGATAGGTTTGATATCTCATTTGAAAGTGCTTGCTAGCGATCAAATTTTGTTATCACATATTTATAATATCGGGTATTATTATTTAAGCGGTTTTTAAATGCTTAAAGGTAATATTAATAGATAATACGTCAATAGACTTGACTCATTTGAAAATATGTTTTGAAGTACTGCCAATACGTATCGGAATATAAAAATATTAATAGCTTTTTCTTGTAAAATGGATAATACAAAAATAATTACAAATAATTAGATACTTAAATTTATCAATATTGAAAATAAAATAAAAATGACACGTGTTTCAATTGTTAAGCTAACATCTTCAGAGTTAATCCCAAGAAACAACCACATACATTTTAATACATTATTGTTTATTATTATAATCATATATTTTTTCGTGATTTGAATTCATTATTTTCCGATTTAAAAGTAAAATGATTTATATTTTTACAAATACTAGAACATAATAGATTTAATCAACCATGAAGGGTATTTGTGACATTGCAAAGGACACATTCGCTACCATTTATAGTAAAAGTTCGTTAATTTGAATTAGTATTTGCATCAATATGAAATATGTTGGTTTTTTTCGGTTGATACTTTATTTGTTACTTTGTGAAAATGTATGCTATTCTAAATATGTCTTTAAAAATGTGATGCGATACTTTTCAAACATTTTTTATACACATTGGCAGGGCCGTAACTACCACCGGGGTAGTGTCCCGGGGTCCCCGAGATTAAAGGGCCCTCGAAGCAGTATACAAATTGGAGTGAGCAAGAAAAACAAATGTAAATTGAAGATTATTTTTAATATATTTGATACTAACTTGAAAACGTGATACTTATTACTAATTTTGATTTTAATGACTTTTTTTGGCTTATGAACTTCAATTTTACACTTATTATCCATTAAAATTACTAAGAAGTGTAAAATTCTAGCTGGCAAGCGAAAAAAAATCATTCAAATAAAAATTAGTAACAAGTGTAAAATTTGTAAGCAATGGTCAAAAAAAGGTCTTCAAATTTTTTTTGCATATTCTGGGGGGCCCTTGGTCACCTCTTGCCCCGGGGCCCCCGAACCACTAGTTACAGCCCTGCACATCTAGTCCTGTGCAAAGGATAATCCTGTCCATTGAGTATAAAAAATATTTAAAAAGTATCACGTTTTTTCGTATTTGAAATACAATTGTATTTCAAAAACAAAACGGTCAATCATTTTGAATTTTTTATAACATATCAGAATAATAACCCTTTGCTGTTTGGTAGTTTTCTATCAAAATCTGTCGAAGCGTTTAGTCATAAAATAAAGAAAACTGCCCTTATACGTACTAATACAACAATAGACGGTTTTGGGTATAGACTTGATCAAAAATTCTCTGTAGCAACGCAATTATTTTCGATATTTTACCATGGTATTATGAGCGTAACACTTCCAAATTACTCACTTACCTTCCTTCAAAATATTCGTATCGCCGGACAATACAGCCTGTATAATGTAGAAAATAATATTATCTATATTATTTATTTTATTCTATCTTATTAGTTTGTCAGAAATCTTTTATGCCCGTTTGCACCGTACTAGTTAAGTCTGGCTTAAACTTAAGTCAATCTTAAGACAGCGATTTTTGCTGCACCATTCTCCACAATTTCTTAAGTCTATCTTAAATCTAAGTCCTTGCTTGCGAGGTCTTAAGTCAAACTTAAAGTAAGGAACCAATAGGAATCGAATGTTTGCGCATGGTCATTACATCGACAAACGACATACATACTAGTTTGTACATAACCTGGACATTATTGCATAACCTATAAACGTCTTCTCAAATACTGTTTTGTGTTGAATTCAATCATGGATATTTGAAATAATTTGAATGCACGATATTTTTGAGGACGATTTAGATATTATAGACATTATTGAGTTTTAATTATACCCGTTCAAATTATTTTAATGATATGGATGAATATAATTTTTATTGATGGTTTCGTTTGATGACTATTATAAATATGTATAAATAAGTAAAAATACTTTAAATTATTATTTCATTTTTTTAATGTTTCCTTTTTTATATCTTATGTCTAGTAAATACATTTCTCTTTTGAAATTATGTTCCTCTGTTTTGAATTTCGACTAAAATATGTGTTTGACAGATGCGTTTTTGAAAAATCAGCCTCTTGATGTAAGTACATAAACGTAAGATATAAAAAGTTACTAGATTTTTACAGTGTTGTCATGTTTAACGGTCTTATAGCTAAGCATGATGGCTTGGGAGACGGTGCAAACGAAACAAAACTTAAGCTTTGCTCAGACTTAATCCAGACTTAGCTAAGCCTGACTTAAGATTAATACGGCGGAAACGGGCATTAATAAAATAAAAATCGCGTATGCTATTCACTATTAAGATTACGTATAAGAAAGTCCCGTGGTTTCCAAGGCAGATATTTTTTAAGTCGGTTTAATAAAAAGTTTTTGTTGTTGATATCTTCTTCAGTAGTTCAGAACCCCGCGGAGAAGCGTCTTCGTCTGTTTGGAGTTTGGAGCGAAGCCAACGCGATCACGCGCTAGTAACTATTTTTGTGTCCGCGATCATAACGCGTCTTCGTGCAGAGAAAGACACTGTATGCAGTGGCGCAGGAACGGGAGGGTTTTGGGGTCGAAACCCCTCCGAAATATTTTATGTTTTTAAAATATATGAAATTATTATTAAAATTTTGAATTGAATGACCTTTTTGTGATTATAACCTCCCCCGAAATGTTCAATGTTCTTAAAGTATGCGAAATAATTATAATAATTTTCAAATGAATGAATATATTTTTCTGCATATATGGCTAAAATAAAAAAAAAGGTCTTCAAATTTTCATTGTGCGACCTTTTTCTTTTTCTTTTTTAGTCATAAGATTAAATTGTAAAATAATTTCGCATATTTTGGGAACCCCGAGCTTACCCCCCCCCCCCCCCGAAAATTTTTCTTACTACGCAACTGACTGTATGTACCCTTTCGCATCAGTCAACGACGGAGCCCGAATTTCTTTTGTAAAAATAATTATATATAACCTGTTATGTTGCATGCAGACATTCAACAAAAAAACGCACATACTTTTACAAGTCTCATTGTCGGTGAATACAGTTGATAATTATGTAAAATTAAATTGGTCGCGTTGAAATGAAAGAAATTGGCTTTACCTTCTTATTTTTTTCTTTACTAAAAATTCCTTGCGGTTTTGTACGCGTTTATTTTCACTTTTAGATCTCAGATTTTCACCCGGAGTCTCAGGGTTTCAGTGTAATTTCTCCGGGTTTTGTGATGACGACTAAAAAAAGGTCGTCAAAAATAGAGCAGGAGACGCAAAATTGCAGATTAAGATAATACATTTTTAATAAATTTTATTACAATGAAAATAAAAACGATAAAATAAAAAAAGGGTATTCATTTACATGTCAGGGTTTACAAAAACTAAAATCTGGTCACCCTACTTTTATATACATTTTTAGGGTACCGTAGAAAACTAGGCCTCTTATAGTTTCGTTCTGTCTGTGTGTCTGTAATGAAATGATAAAAATTTTGGAAAAATAATTTTTTTCTCCACTTACTCCATCTTTAAATAGGTCTCCTAAAATACAACAAAAATGTTTTATGGTCTTTTGATTTTAACCTTTCAGTCACGATATACTCTAATTTCTAAACTGCCGATGCAAAAACTCTGAAAAAATTCCAGATTGTGGCTTTTAATTAGTACTTTCATTAAAAAGAAAACAACGAACACTGTAGAAATTTTTTGGACCACCCTTTCATAGATTGGTACCTACTTTCATCAACATGAAATAGCTCTTGATACGTTTTATCAAGTAGAGAATGGCTACAGAACCCTATCATGTGCATAGCCAACACACACTTGGGCTTTTTATTATTAAGTTTATTTCTTGGAAATAAAAAAATCAAGAGTAAGTTCAAATTTTGTAAATATCTAAAAAAAAAATTATGAGAAGCTCCATTCAAAATTCTGAAATAATTCACCATCTGTGAGGAAACATCGTCAAAATAAAATCAATAAATTTAAACGAGCCAAATCAATACTCGCAAGTTCCTAAGCTCGATGGTAAGGGATGGGGGAGGGGTAGATCAAAAATAGGTCTCTAAAAACACTGTAGAAATTTGACTTCAAATTAAGTCGAAATTTTAAATATCGTAAATGATTTAAGGATTGTTATGTAATGTATCATAATATACATAAATTAGTGAACTTTTTGGGTTTACATGCAAAATCTGGATTACTACGAATACAATAATACACTGAGCAGGTTTGCCAACAAAAATACAATCACATGTTTTTGTAAATCAACACAACCGTCATACTCACTAGTATTTTTATTTATCTATGTTCTATTTCCACTATTAGTGATTGTTTACATACACAGAAATCATACAATTAATATATTTCATTGTATTTAGATCATTAAACACTATTTTTATAAATATTTATATTTAAAAAATTTGGTTCACATTAGTGAAGGTAGAAATGTAACCTAACACATATGTACAGTCACCTGCATTAATGGTCTTGCAGTTTGTATTCATTTTCGTTTATCACAAACTTAGTAGGCTCCTCCCATTTGATTATTATAATATTTAGATCATTTCTCCCTGTATCAAACAAAGACAGATATTTTGAAATTCATTTGCTAGATAAAGAACTACTCTTCGTTTATAGTACTCATATATATTTGTGCAATTAAATTATTATGTAATCTATTGAAAATTGTATACGTAAATTTTCTGGCAATAAATATTTGATATTCCGAATTTTAGTATTTAACTTGATAGAAAAAGATAACCTATGATGTTTGTCTTTAAATTTGGAATCTGTTGTAAGCGAATCTAGCCTTTAGGGTGCCAGACGAGTTCTGCAGGCGACTGTACATACGCAATTATCCAACGCATGCTCTATCTCTGTCTTTTGTGACGACTCTGTTTTTGAATCAGATAAAAATTCAAAATTCTAGCGAACCATAGAAAAAGATACATATTTTTTAGACCTATATAAAGGCCATGTTGAGAAAATTGACGTGTTTTTTAAAAGTTCTGTCAAATGAATATAAAAAAGTTAGGACTTGTAACTCTAATGTCCGGTATCATAAAGGACCTAGCAAATTTGTTAGCTAACAAGCACTTTCAAGTGAGATATCAAACTTATGTATATGACAGTTCTTTTGGAGTTTGTTGAAGACTTTGACAGTTTCGCGCACGCGTTGTAGGTAAATACAAACGGTATTAAAACAGTGGTGATGTTATGAAAATTATTTTGTACGGTGAAAGATGCCAACTGTGTTACAATTAGTTGAAGTGTCACTGCTCTAAATTCTATAACTAATCCATAGATACTAGTACAGAATTAATACCCCATTTGAAAGTAATTGCTAGCTAGCCAATTTTGTTAGGTCCTTTATAATACCGGACATAATATAAAAATGTATGTGGAAGAATTAACAATACATGTAAAATGTAGTTACTACAGCGTTTCTCAACCTTTTAGTATTTGCGACCCAATTTTCATTCACAATTATCTCATCGCTTTATTGCTTTTCTTTCAGTAAATTAAATACATTTTTTAATAATAATTTTTCTTACTTTTTCTCGATATGCTCGCGCCCTCCATTTAGGGGGGCGTGCCCCACAGGTTGAGAATCACTGAGTTACTATAATATTGAAACCGATCTGGTGACATTCCGACATATACTCTGTACAACAGCTGTAGTAAGTCAGAGTATATTTAAATAACTGATATCTCATATAAAGTAAATATTAGTATATTGTCTTGCACAATTTAATTTATGTTATGTACATTGTATTTAAATAATTAATTGATGTAATTGTCGGCTATAAAAATCTACAGGTGTGTTAAATTAGATTAATATTTAATATAATCAAATAAAAAAATGTAGTTTATTTTTGGATTTTAACTACAAAATAATCTTATCAACGTTCTCGAAGTTTGCGTAACTGTTTTCTTCCTGTTGAAATTAACAATCTTTTATTTTTTTCCATTCTCTTTGTATTTATTTTTTTCCTCATTTTTTAATTAAATGAAGTTAATTATTTTGACTTCTGAATGACTTATACAAGAAAAAAAAACCGGTAACCTAACTTCAGAAGTACCTACTAGTATTAATTGAAATTACATAATTCTCTAGAACGTACGGATCTTGGCTTCTGGGTGCAAGCCGCGTCGATTTGATCGTCTTATCGGTCAACGTTTCGTCACACATTGCAGTGGACATCTTCAGAGCTCTGTCCACTGTAATGTGTGACCGATAACACGACCAAATTTACGCGGCTTACACCCAGAAGTCAAGACTTGTATTCTTTAGAACTTTTAATAAAAATGTATTTTTGTATTCCTGACGATTTAAAAAAAAATATCGTTATCGTTTTGGCTGTAAAGCATCTACAGACCGATAGATAGTTAGACACACAGACGTGATGGAAATAATGATTAGGGATCCTCAAAGAACTCTTTTTAATTATTTTATGATTACTATATTTTATTATACAGTACTATGTACAGTCGCCTGCATTAATGGTCTTGCAGTTTATATTCATTTTCGTTTATCACAAACTTAGTAGGCTCCTCCCATTTGATTATTATAATATTTAAATCATTTCTCCATGTATCAAACAAAGACAGATATTTTGAAATTCATTTGCTAGATAAAGAACTACTCTTCGTTTATAATAGGTACTCATATATATTTGTGCAATTCAATTATTATGTAATCTATTGAAAATTGTATACGTAAATTTTCTGGCAATAAATATTTGATATTCCGAATTTTAGTATTTAAATATATTAAACTTGATAGAAAAAGATAACCGATGATGTTTGTCTTCAAATTTAGAATCTGTTGTAAGCGATTCTAGCCTTTAGGGGGCCAGACGAGTTCTGCAGGCGACTGTACGTATATATCAGAAGATTGATTATAATGAATTTTTTCATTAATCATTATTGCTTTTGATATAAACGTGCGCAAAAAAGGGGATATGGGGGGGGGGGGATTATTGCCTAGCGCGATATGTGACGGTGACGGGGGGAGGGGGTCCGAACAAACGTGATATAACATCTGAAATACCTACACTAATTTTATTACGATAGAATTTATTTTTGAATCGCGATAAAAGTATGTTGTTTTTTTAATTTTCTTCGTTCATAAAAATAATCATTCATTTGAGGAGGGGGTCAGGTTTTGTGTATTAGGTAGGGGGTTGGAAAATACGTCATACAGCGTAAGAAAGGAGTGCGGAAGGGTAAAAAATGCGTGACATATTTTATAGATGACCCTTAACTAATAATACATTTTTGTTGTTTTTTAATACCTCTGGTATAAAGTGTGATATTGTTCCAATACAGGAAATCTAATCGTTCACGTTGTTATTAATAATAAAAACCTATCTACACATATGTTTGTAAAATAGAAACATATATAACTCAATATCAGTAGTGAAAACACAAATTATTATTACTAATTAATATTATTTATTAGTTTTTGCATCTTTTATTTTATTCATTTTTTTCTGTTTTTATTAAAATGATATTTATGTTAATAGTGTATTGTTTTGGCTGATAGAAATGTGTATTTATTAATACTTACTTTGAAATACGTGTTATTAAATATGATAAAGGTACATTTAGGCTTCAAGTCACGATTTTCTTAGGGCCGATGGTGTTTGCAGTTATTGATTGTTTTCTGATATAGATAGGGGATTTTTTTATTCGTTTTATGTCCAGTATTATACAGAAATTACTAAAATTTGTTATAGCTTGCAAGCACTTTGAAACGGGGTATCAAACTAATGACGTTTAGTAACAGTGGTGATTATCACAAAATTGATACCCCGTACAAAGTATTTGCTAGCTAGAAAATTTTATGCAATTTATTTTTTTCAGTTTCAAGTTGTTTTTATATATAAAGGGGTTTGAAAAATTAATGCCCATAGAATGTAGTTATTTTTTTATAAATAAAAATAGAAAATTTTGATTTTTGTAATATTCTCATTTAAATATGTTAATTAATTAATTACCTATGAACCAGACTCATTGCGGTTACTTTGGAAGTTTTAAGATAATCTTTGTTTGTAAGTATTACTCTGGAGGAACTTTTTAAACACCCTGTAGCTCAGGGGGTGACGAAGATAGACCCTCTCTTCACGTACAATTTTGTACTCACAATGAGCCAGGGAATCAGCTCCTAAAATATCTGTAGTATACCAAACCGGATCGTCCTGTATATAACTTTGTCGTTAAACATTTTATTATTCAAATAATTGTTTAACTTGTATACTTAGAAACTAATTGCAATGTGCATTCGAAAGCGATGCACATTGCGTCAATAGAAATGCCTTTTATTGCATATTTATAAACATGCGCGTACGTTCATTATTAGAAATCGATATTTATAGGGAAATACTTGCACACTATTTGTTATAATTACTATTATTTGATTTATGTACTAGAAATTTCCACACGTACATTTCCATATCGGTGAATTTCCCCTAGACTAGCTAAGGCAAGATCCCCCCCCCTCCCAAAACCGAACGATCAGTCCATCAATTCAATCAGTAAAAATTGAGATATCTTGAAAAAAGAAATATTTTGGGATTTCACCCCTCCCAGTTACACACGAATTTGATGATTTTGAAATGGAATCGTCCTCAAGTCAAACCCAACCATCCGACCAAGTTTCAATAATATCAGTTCAGTGGTTCATGAGTTATGCGTGTGACAAGAATTCAGGGGACAGACGGACGGACGGACAGACAGACAGATAGGGTACGAAAAGTGTTTGTCTTGACATGAAACGGAAAGATCAATTTAAAATTTTGAAATTTTTTTGTCTCATTCTAAAACGATCACAACGCTTCTCGTATCTTCGATATTGCGAGGAAGCAAAATGTTTTTGTAAGATAAATTTCTTACATAAAAAATTATTAAAAAAATCCATTTTATATTGGAGGACATTGTTATGAGTTCATTGTATGTATTTTATTTATTATTTATAATTTTTTTAAACAATATTAGTATACCTATACTCATTTACTCATTCTTAAAACATTTGTTTGTTGATAATAAAAATTAACATTGCTTTGATAATTATTCGTGGAACACAAGGCAAGTAAAGAAAAATTCCACAAAAAATATACATACCTATGCAATTTTATATAGCTATATTATTCAATACTTTATTTTTAAAAATTACCTCTCTGAATCGATTACTTCAATCTACAAATGGAATGCCGGTGTTTCCCATAATTTCTCTCCCATAAACTCAACTTATTAATAATAAAAATTTTATATCAAACACGGTTTTTCGCTTATACTTTAAGGGCCATCCAGAATGTCTTTATACAATATAAATAAATAATAAACAAAGAAATTATTTACACTATAGGTATCGCTCAAGTCTCGGTCCAATCATGTTCCAATACAATCTGAATATTTGACTGGAGCGAGATCGGACCGAAACCAGCTCAATATTCTGGATCGATCCTAATTATTTTTACAAATATTAAAATAAAAAATAAGTCTTTTATGTTTTTTCTCCAGTAATGAACCAGAAAACCAGTAATAGCTACCCCGTGATGGACATTGATTAATGATTACAAAATGATAAGTACTACGACACAAAAGATATAAAAGAAAGAATCGTCAAATTTGAAACAATGTAAAGCAGTTGTTATGATGATATAATAATTAATAAAAACATCTGCCAAGTAAATGCACAGTGCTTCCTCGTGCTAAATTCACCAAGATCGATAGTGTTCAGATAAATTGCCTGGTATTGGTTAATTTTTATACAAATTTTACTAAAAAATCTTAGTTCGAAATTTTTCTTAAATCGCACCTGAATATTTTATGCAAATGTCAAAATGACATTTAAAACGTCAAAATGACATTTAATATGGCCAAGCAAATATCAATTTAGAAAAATAAAACACGAATTTTTAAATTGAGATAAATCTTTGTAAGGGAATATTTTACAACAAATGTTTCACGTAACACAACAAATATTTTGAAGTGTCACCCCTCCCCCTCACACACGTTTTGTGATGATTTTGAAATGGGACCATCCTCAAGCCAGACCCAACCATCCGACCAAGTTTCAACAATATCGGTTCAATGGTTCATGAGTTATGCGTGTGACAAGGATCTAGGGGACAGACGGACACACGGATGGACAGACAGACAGACACAGAACGAAAAGTGTTTGTCTTGACGTGAAACGGAAAGATAAATATAAAATTTTGAAATCGGAGAACATTTTTTTTGTCTCAATCTGAAACGATCACAAAGCTTCTCTTATCTTTGATATTGCGAGGAAGCAATAGATTACACTAATAATTAGTTTAAATGTCCACCATTTTAACACCCACTGACCAATTGTCATCAAATTAAGCTGTTTTACAGTTAAGTGTATATAGAATATGATTCAGTAATGGCAGTATGTAATCAAATATTAATAAATATTTCTAATTTAGTACATTTAATTAAGCTATTGTCCATGACCGGTGCAAATACCTTATTTTAGAGTACGCAAGTGACCTCAGACGGTGACCGCGCGGTAAGGTCACCGTCTGTATTAGAGCACAAGTTTACAAACACAATTAGTAAACATCGGAGACTCCAACCTTCATATTTACTACGTTGAGTTCCGAATGACAATGATTCATAACAGTTTGATATCGACAATAAATAAATTAATACATATCATATAATAATAACTAAGATAGATTGGTTTGTGTATGTTTGCAGTTTGGATATTTATTACCAATCTATTGATATATTAATTTACGATAAGTGGGCTATTACTTAAACGAGAAATGTTGTTATGAGATTAAATATGTATTTGGTTTTATTTTATATATTTTTTTTTACCAAGACTGGTGCCAGTACCTTATATCATATCGTAAGGTACTGGATATGACCCCAGTAATGGCTATTTTTTAATTAAATGTACTGAATTAGAAATATTTTATTACTACCATTTCAGAATATTAATCTATATACATTTAACTGTCTTACAGCGTGATTTGATGATAATCGGCCAATAGGTGTCAAAATGGTGGACATTTAAACTAATTATTAGTATAATTTATTTATTAATTATTATAGTTTCATAGAAAGTGCTTTACATTGTTTCAAATTTGACGATTCTTTCGTGTTGTAGTACTTATCATTAGCAAGTGTCCATCACTGCGTGCTCATTACTGGAGAAAAAACAAACAAAATAAAAGGGTATAATTTAAAAAAACAAACTATATTAATTAAATTGATTAAATAAAAAGTTACTTGTTTTATTAGTAACATGAGTTGATGAGAATTACAAAAAATAATCCCACCAATCACAAAAACAGTAAACCTTGCTCTGTTACCAGTACCCTGTACAGTTGGACTCCTATAATTCAAACAATTTAAGTTCGAGTTCCCCTACATCGGAGGAGAAGTTGTTTCCCTCACTCCTTACCGTCTTTGATTGCGTTCTCTCTACATGGTTTCACAATTATATAAATGGAAATATACGTACAACGTTATTACACAGACGAAAAAAAGAACAATACTTGCATTAGTATTCAAATAAAACTCAAATATAGTCACTACATATCTTCTTCTGAAGACGCCATACATTACAAATGATGAACTGTCATATAGCTTTTCAATTTTACCACCAGAGTATCATTCACGTGAGTTATGTTAGATAGCTCTGAGTAGTGTGCGAGTGAGAGAGAAAGCTATTGTGATGGAAGGGGTACCCTGTATCTTCTATTTCCTAGAATTTACGATCTCTTAGCTTAAAACTTATAGGAGTCCTACTGTATATTAAACGACCAACTTTGGGTACCCCTGATTTAAGCAGATGGTAGCTTACTTTATATTCTTTACAAACCCCTCCCTTGAGAATTATTGCGCGGAATGATTGATATTTGTTAAATGCGGTCACGTGATCGTGTCGCGACGCCAAATCGGAGACGTCTCTATAATTAAACGCCGCGTGAGAGAGAAAGAAATATATGTATATATATTTGTCTTTCAGGAATCACGTGAACTAAAGAATAAAGTTCGTTCTATACTTATGTAGGTGCTATAGTATAATATAATAATACATATCTATGTATGTGTTGTATTAAAACTGGTATATTGTAAGTAACAATAACAAGATTGTCATTTGATAAATTTATTCATAGAGGATGTAGAATGTACACTGACCTGCAGAACACAATCAATGTTGATGTGAGTCATTTGTTTTGTTGTGGGGGGGGGGGGGGTAAGAAGTTACCCGAATGATTCAGAAAGGGAGAATGTAGTCTTTGTTAAAAAGGGTTGCTATTTATATTTTTGAGTGTTGCCAGGTGCCATCTGTCGTTTTCATTGGAAACTAGACATTATTGAATATAACCTTCTTCAGAACATTTTGTAAATTGAGCGCGATTTGTGTTATTTGAAAAAGTCATCTCGGCAAAGAATGGGATTAACCCGTGAACATTTTCGTGCGATTATTTTTTATAAGTTTCGACGTGTATTATCAAGACAAGAGTGATTCGATGAACTTAATTCTTTATATAAATTAATAAAGCACCATCCTACAGCACTGGTATAACAAATTCAATCATGGCCGATGTTTGCTCCAGGACGAATTCCGTGAGAGTTGTTGTGCCAGAAAACATCGATGCTGTACGTGAACTGATAAAGCAAGAACGTCATGTGACATTCCGTGAGATTGAGTCAACTTTGGGCATTAGTATGACAAGCATCAATAAGATATTACAAGACCATTTGGCCGTAAAAAAGATTTATTCGCGTTGGATCCCACATAATCTGACAAACGCTTACCTCAATCGGAGTGGAAAAAGTGCTTAGAAAATTGGTTTAAACGCATGCAAAAGTATATTGATCTTCATGGAGAGTATTTTGAAAAACAATAAAACCAATTTCGATCATCAATATTCGTTTTTTTCATTATTAGGTCAGAAATATAAATAGCAACTCTCGTAAAACTAAAATTTACCTGCACAGTCTAGTCTCGAAGGACCATTCCACTGTAAAAAAAAATTATAATCTTTTTTTTTTGCATTATCGAAAAATATGGACTTTCATAAACATGCTGTTAAATTTTAATCGTGACATTCGAATTATTCCGGCCGCTACACCTTTCTTAGAAAAAAGAGATCGATCAGCTGCGTGCAAGATAAGGCAACATGCCAACTTTAAACGCGTTTTTCTCAAAACGCCGTTTTTAAAAAAAATTCTAAATGAATATTTAAGTGGTGCAACCAAAACGCAAAAAAGAATCTGTAAAGTTAAGCCCAAAATAAATTTTCAAAAAAGTGTCGTTTTTTTCAAAAACATTTTTTATCTAATCAGATAAAAAATGTCAATGGACTCCTTAATAATCTACATTATATTTATCAAGATTTCAACTGAATTCCTCTGAATAGAGTACAACCATTATCATTTCAATGACGTCTGTATGTGTGTGTGTCTGTCTGTGAACGCTCTGCAGCTAAAATTGAAGTTTTATTTTTAAAGAGTGTCACTAAACCGATTTTTCTATTTATTTCTGAAACTGTTTGTAGTAAAATAGAATCTCTTCGACAAAATTAATTTAGGACTATTCATTTTGTTGGTATAATAATAAATTGTATAAAAAAATCATGTGGTGGTTATAGTGTGTCTGTCTGTTTATTACCCTTTCACGGATAAACTGCTGAACCGATCTTGATGAAATTTGGCAGGAAGATAGCTTGCATCCTAAGGAAGGACATATGCTACTTTATATCCTAAAAAATATTAGATAAAGGAAGATGTGTGGCATATCTACGCGCGACCTGTTTTATCGACTATTATAACAGAAATCTGTATTACCTAACATTCTTCTTCTTCATGGGTTTTATATCTGACAGTCATATACGGCGTTCCGGTACTTTTTTTTCGTGCTAGGAAAATATGCTTTGATATTTGAATGATATTGAAATGTCTCTTAGGTTCAATGTACCAAGTTTTATCAAAATTAGTGAGATAATACTCGCAAAGTTCACTTTTTAGACGAAAAAAGTTACAAAATTTCGAATATTTCCAAAACCCCTAATCCGATTAACACCAAAATCAATAGGTCTGGAGTACTCACTGAGACAAACATTTTCCCCAAAAATAATTCAGATCGGTGCATTTTTACAGTAGTTATCGTGAACGAGAGAAAATTCTACATCCGCACAGCTGCCATGCAGAAATTAACTTTTCTTTAAGTTTTGAAGTTAGTACATTCAGAATCTGTCATTATCTCGGACACGATTTTTCGATGGTATTACAATACTTCCATTTCTTTCAGAACATGGAAGTAATAATATAATTTATTTATTAAAACAACATTTTGTCCAAATCCCAATATTCAATTCCATTTAATGGCGAAACGATGACAAAATAAATATTATTCATAATAACAGGTTTACATTTTTTTCTACCTTTTTTGTTGGTATTCCCTGCATGCATGTATTGAAATAAAAAAAAGAAAATTGCAAGTACCTACGTACATTACTTATCTCGAAACGTGTATCGGTAATAAAAAGAAAGGATTTCTTGTAATTTCATGTCTTGCAATTATTTTTCATTTTTTCTGGTATTCCCCGGTTTATTTTATTTTCACCGGCCATTAACCTGGAAAACCTACTTACTACTTACAGTATTTAATATGCTAGTGGCTATAGAGAAATCATGGAAAATATATTTTACATGTAAATCCATACTTATATTATAAATGCGAAAGTACTCTGTCTGTCTGTTTGTTACCTTTTCACGGTTAAACTGCTGAACCGATTTTGATCTTCAAGGGTTATTTTAATCGATCAAAATCGTATAAAAACATGATTGGATATAGTCACATGCAGAAGTGATCAACCAGTTTTAATTCAAATTTTTAGTAGGCTCCTTCCATTTGATTATTATGTATACAGTGTATTTTAAGTTGATTAAGACATAGGAAATTTAACATGGGGGCAATTAGAAGTGTTGTAGTAACCTTTGGTCAAATTTAACGATGTGTGATTGGTGCATTTTGAAATGCCGCCACAAAATTTTATAAAATAGTCATTAGTATTTTGTTTTAAATTTATGTCTGCCAAAAAATATTATTCTAATTTTATCTAGGATGCTTACTTTAATTTCATTGATTAATTTAAAATTTATCAGTTAGTTTCGAAGCGGCATTTCAAAATGCACCAATAGTAATAAATATTTGATATTTCGAATTTTGGTATTTAGGTATGTTATACTTGATATAAAATTAATTAATGAAATAGAGTTATATTTGTGTTTTTATTTAAAATGATGTAACAATATAAGCTCCGCTCTAGAAAAAGATAACCGATGATGTTTGTCTTAATATTTTTGAATCTGTTGTAAGCGATTCTGACCTGTAGGGTGGCAGACAACTTCTGAAACCCATAGTACCTTCAAATGTATCTAGAATTTTTTTTGCTTTCACTTATATTGTGCAGTTCTAAAATTAATTATTTATAAAAAAATATTTGAGTTAATTCTTTCGTTAAATATAGCTATTTGAACTGTCGTTATCTGTTTATGAAAGACAATGTATTGTAACACCATTGTTAGAATATGTTGATACAAGCTAATTACGGTATAGACGTCTGTACTGTAAAATAAACAGCGGATTTGTTGTTTATCAGGAAGAGCTCTCTCTAAACAGACCTGAAGGAAAGTCGTGCATTGTCTTATTAACACTTTAACTACGGAAGGATGCACTTGTTAATTATCACAAAATTACAAATTAATCCTTACTTATATTACTTATAAATGCGAAAAAGTATTTCTATTACCTTTTCACGGCTAAACCGCTTAACCGATCTTGATTAAATTTGGCAGAGAAATAGTTTGCATTCTGAGGAAGGACATAGGCTACTAATATTATAAATGCGAAAGTGTATAAGTCTTTTTGTTACCTTTTAACGGATAAACCGCTTAACCGATCTTGATTAAATTTGGCAGGGAGATAGTTTGAATTCTGAATACTTTAACTAATTTTAAACGTATTGTCTCGAAATAAAAACTGTTTTATAGAAGAAGAAATAGATTACAAAACGATATGAATATTATTCAAGAAAAAAATCAAATCAGGTTGTGAAAAATAATTAATTTATTTTTGATAAATTACTGCTATACAGTTCTTGAGGCTTTTGTGGTGATCTTGATATGGATCTTGGCTTCTGGGTGTAAGCCGCGTCGGTTTGGTCGTGTTATCGGCCAACGTTTCGTAACACATTGTAGTGGACATCTTCAGGACTCTTCTAAAAGTACTATACAGATTTTAGCTTACGAATTATTTTACAGATATTATATAAAATTATTAGAATCTAAGATAGATAGTTAAACTGCATTGACAATTCACCTCGTAGAAACAATTTGTTTACTACTTTTTTATAACTGAATTTTAAATATTTTCGATAGGCAGTGTGATTTTTAGTACCTCGATATATATTTAAATTTATTTGTGTTATATTTTTTATGTTGCAAAACAATCCTTGAACCAAAATGGGCTTAAAGGTAAACCACCAGGTCGAGATGTGTCTGCGTAAACATTGTTGTACGCAAATGTAACAGCGGTCCCCAACATTTATACTCACTTCAGAACATCTATTTGAATTTTGACAGTACTTAAATTGTAATATTCTATATTTCAATCACGAATTTCATACACCGCGATAATTTTACGGAACGTAACATCAGCAGATATCGAGATATTTTTATAAACTCAATATTATATCACTGAAATTAATATTTTTGTTTTGCAAAAGAAGAAATACTTTTAAGATTTCGTATACCGCGATAATTTTACAGAACGTAACATCCGCAGATTACGAGATATTTTTATAAAAACAATATTATATCGAAAACCGTTTTAAGATCACTGAAATGCGTATTTTTGTTCTGCAAATGAAGAAATACTTTTGAGATTGATTTACGAAGGTCATGCAAGTGAAAATGAAAAATGTTAATTTATATTTGGTATCATACAGATACCCTACATTGTCATATCATATATTAATGGACTCAACACATGCCTCACCTTGCAATTTACTTACATTATCTGAGAAGACCCACCTATAAAACAAATATGAAATGTACTAAAAATGTAAAAATTTCACCCAACTAATTTTTTTATATACTTAAAAATGTTTTATCTCAGCGGTTCTTAAACTTATGTAGTCTAGGGACCCCCTTTTGAACAATTATTTTTTAGGGACCCCCTCTCTGCAGAGGTTATTTTAAGAAAATTTTACAACCTTATTTTTTTGTCTATGCTTACAATTTTTGCCTTTCAACTGCAATGACCTTTGTTTTTTGCATTTAATTTCTTACAATTTTTGCTTTTACAACTGCAATGACCTTTTTCCCACACATTTTATTATTTTATTTATTTATTATACATTTTTTTAATGCCAAACATGTTTCACGGACCCCCGGCAAAAGTTCCGCGGACCCTAGTTTATGAACCGCTGCTTTATCTAATCAATACTGAAATATTTTGAATATGTCGTTTTATAGGCAAAATAAATTTACATCAATAAATCCCCCCTGCATAAAAACACTAGATACGCACCTGAAATTATTTTCATACGAACTTTTTAAGCGATATGACTTAAAATTATCCCTCTCCCCCAATAATAATAATAGATACGCATCTGAAACAGTAAATAACTGTATTAAGTAATATGGCTTAAAATTACCCCTCCCCCTAATTATAATTGTAGATACGCACCTGGAACTGTTGATAACTGTATATGAATTTATTAAACTGTTAATTATTTGTGTGATTTAAAATTCATTAGCCACTGTAATAAGTTTTCAGAAATAAAGAAAATATTATAGTTTCTAGGTCAATTTATCGTGTTGTATATAAAAAATAATGTATGTACATAAAAAATTAGTAACGCTACATAAAAAATAATTAAGTTACTGTTTTTAAACACGAAAAAATATTCCATTGTGTCATTTCTATAAACAAATGATTTAACAATCGACGTAAGTAAACCTGCATTTTGTTTGTCTTGTTTAATAAACGGTTTGGTGCAAATTTTTCGAAACACAATTTTTCGAAACACAATTTTTCGAATCACAATTTTTCGAAACACAATTCTTCGAAACACAATTTTTCAAATCACAATTTTTCGAATCACAATTCTTCGAAACATAATTTTTCGAAACACAATTCTTCGAAACACAATTTTTCGAATCACAATTTTTCGAATCACAATACTTCGAATGAACAATTTTTCGAATAATTTAAGTTTTATTGTTTAAATTTTATTTAGTAAATAAAATATTAAGTAAAATAAAAAGTAATATTTGGAGATTTTACGATGTACTTAATAAACAAAAAGCCATGTAATTTTTTTTAGGTACATACATGCATATGTTAGTACATATGCAGTTTGTAAGAGGGCTGGCTAATCCTCTCATCAATAAATTAATTTTGTTTAATGTTAATAATAACATACGCGTAAAAAAGAACATTTATTGGGATTTAAAAAACATTAAAGAAAATCGCTTAGGAATGGAAGCAGGGAAATCAGTGCTTCCCTAACTTTATGGGTAAATTAATACAAATCTGTGTTTTCAGTTAATAAATAATTTAAAAATATTATTAGAATAATCGTCTTTAATAATAAAAAATAGCATTTAATATTAATTTACACGCTCAGTTTTAAAACTATAATACCTCTACGTCTTATATTCTTGTATTTTAGTCGATATTTGTATGACGAGTTGAAGTTCACTGCAGGAAATTTAACTAAAAAATTTAGAATTTTTGATTTCGTTAAAAGTATGTTTATTGTATAGAAAATGACGTGAAAAGTTGAATGCTTCAAACCGCAGGTCTGTATCTCAAACCGTTCTCGAGATATAGCCTCTCAAAGTTTTAGTTTTTTCAAATTTTTGGAGAAAAAAGACCATAACTTTTGAACGCGTAGTCGGAATTGATTTTAGTTGACGGATTTGGAATCAGCGTGTCAAAATCTATATAATGACATGTATAATACCTTAAAATCCTACAAAAAAATTTTGGCCAAAAATCGACATTTTTTTAAGGTATACCCCTTTGAATTTTTTCGATTTTTCGCGAAATTTTTTTTTTCGAGTTTTAAGGTATTATACATGTCATTATATAGATTTTGACACGCTGATTCCAAATCCGTCAACTAAAATCAATTCCGACTACGCGTTCAAAAGTTATGGTCTTTTTTCTCCAAAAATTTGAAAAAACTAAAACTTTGAGAGGCTATATCTCGAGAACGGTTTGAGATACAGACCTGCGGTTTGAAGCATTCAACTTTTCACGTCATTTTCTATACAATAAACATACTTTTAACGAAATCAAAAATTCGAAATTTTTTAGTGAAATTTCCTGCAGTGAACTTCAACTAGTCATACAAATATCGACTAAAATACAAGAAAATAAGACGTATTGATCCCCTTGACCCCCCCCCCCCTCTATCTACGCCACTGCTACAAAAATATGTATATAAAAACTTTAAAATTCATTAATTTTAATCTATCTATTTTAATGGCTTTAACAATGTGTATAGAATTTGTAAACATACGTATATTTAGATTGTTAATTGAACAGTGCCACCTGTTGGGGAATGTAATTACTATATAATAACAGAATTCTGCGGTATAAAGTGAATTAATAAAACACGTGGTTCCATGTACTGCCGATAGAAGGCGCTCGGATCGACCTTCTCATAGCCTCCTTACAAAAACTTTATCGTTTGTTATAAATTAGTTAGAAAACAGATTATTTAGGTATAATTGATTTATATTATGTATTGTGTAGAAGTTACCCGCGGTTTCACCCGTGTTTCTATTAAATCGTTTTAATTTTAATTAGTTTTACAGTATAAAATTTTAATTAAGCCCAGTTTCATTTTTATACAATTTTTATTAGAAAATAGTAGCTTTTTTCTTTTAATTTTAATTTACATATTTAAAATAAAATCAATTTTAATTTTCTTAATACGGGTCTGAACTAATTCAATTATTATATATATAGCCCTGACTAATTCTAGGATCTTAGATTTTCGAATAGTGAAAGTCAAATTTAACAAAAACAGATAGGGACTTCTTTTTTTTGGTCAATTTATTTTACATTTTTTTTCAGTGGTTCCAAACTTTATAGGACTTCTGCTTGCTAAATATTGAGAGTAATATATTAAAACTAATGTTTGACAAAAAAGATTTAATTACGAAAAATAATGGGAAAATTTATTTTTTAATTTAAGTTAAATATGTAGTTTTTATAAAAAATTATGACAAATTAATTTAATTTTTACTTTTTTACTTTTAATAATAAACGTTTTGGTTTTTGAAATATAAAAATTTTCTGTTTAAAATTTGTATTATTTTCATTTAAAAAAATACATTTTTAAAGGGTCGTTTGAAAAAAAAATAGTAGTTTATATATAAATACAAAATAAAATTATTATTTAATTATTAGAACACAAAATAACTACAATAAATAAATTTAAAAAAAAAAACATTTTTTTAATTTAATTTAAAAATCACAGTAAAATATAATTAGATTTTACGTTCAGGCCAGCCCTGCGAATATGAGAATAATTAAATAAATTTGTTTAATAATTAATCGATATCAGTGTTTATTTATTATCAACAAATTAAAGACCATGTGTCACTCATGTTATTTTTCATTATTAATTATTAATTATCGTTGATATTAATTTATCTATCAGATACCAATATTAAAATTTTCTCAAATAATCGAATTATAATTTATTATATTTCAGTTTGGAAAAATAAACAATAAAGAAAAATAGGTATAACTTTTTTTTCATTTGAATTGTATTTGAAATTTAATGTTTTTTAATAAAATACTTTTAAGAAAATCAAAAAGTGTTTAAAAAAAGGTATAATACCTAGTTAAAGACCTTTTATCAAATCGGATAAATTTAATAATAATGCTCTGAAATTAGGTATAGGGTTACAAAATTGCATTCTAAACAAACTTTCTTAGTAGATTTTTTTTAAATATTTTGAAAAATATAGGTATTTTGTGATTATTTTTACAATTTGATTATTTTTACAATTTTGCGTATAAAACATCCAGTAGAAACCCAAAAAAAAATTCAGAACTGAAGTGATCAAATCATATCTTCATAGATCTGCATTTTGAGACATCATCTTTTTTCACTGGTTTTTGATCTGTGGAGACATGCAAAGATCTACAACGATTTACAAACATCTACAATGATCTACAAAGATTTCTAAAGATCGTTATAGAGATTGAAACGTTGAAAATTCATGAATTTTCAACGTTACAACGATCTTTGTAAATCGTTGTAGATCATTGTAAATCTTTGCAGGTCTCCACAGATTAAAAACCAGTGAAAAAATATGATGTCTCAAAATGCAGATCTATCAAGATCTGATATGATCATTTCAGATCTGAAATAGTTTTACATCAAGCAGGACTTGGTCACCAAATGTCACTCCGAAATTCGATTTTTTTTGTTCATTACATCTCCTGTTACATCTATCCTGGGACACACTGTATATAACAATAACCAAAAGTTTATAATATAATTTTAGTTTGAGAAGGAATCTAGAATAAGTGTGCAAGAATATATTTTTAATCACTGTTTTATCATATTTCGTGACGTATTTTATTGTGTAATAATTTTTGGTCGCTGAAATAATGAAGGTCTGTTTAAGATAACTGCTTGTGAATCAGCAATATTTTTTTCCATTTCAACAATCGCATAAATTTTCTCTGAGATGTTGATCTACATGTGAAAATACATAAACTATAAATCTCGTTACATAATTCAGGTATTAAAAATAACCATATGACTGCAATAAAAATGTCCCTGTGATTTAATTTGTGTCTAGAAATAGCGTCCGTTTTCTGGATTTTTCCAAAAGGACCAACTTTCAAAAATTATTTATTTTCAACCAAATCTTTTTTACGGAGTATTGAATTTTAATGACAGTTGCAAACCATTAATTAACGATCAATCACACGTCTCTTAAGTAGAAATTAGCAGATTAAAAGCAGTGGTGATTGGTGTATGTTAGTTTTACATTATTATAAAATTAACCTCGCAGTTAAGATTTTGATCTAAATAGATAAAAAAAATTATACCGACTATTTTGTTTTCTACGAAAAAAGTTTTGATAATTTTTTTGCCACTGTTTAGCTTTATATATTTTTTGTGACGTTGTCAACATTTTTTTTATATAGCACCCTATATTTTTTTAGTTAGAGAATAAATCGTTTGTTTGTTACCTTTTCAAGGCTAAACCGCTGAACCGATCTGCATAAAATTTGGCAGGTAGATAGTTTTGTATCCCAAAAAAATGATTAGATAAAAAAATACAAATTCCACGCGGACGAAGTCGCGGCTAACTAGAATGTAATATATTTGGTCCCCAATCTTCATTTAAATGTATTTAATTGTTGTGAATTTATTTTTAAAACTTTTAAACCGACAATTTTATAGATTTTCTGCCATATTATAAAGACGGTACAAAAAAAATTTCCTAGATTAGTGATTTCTTTTTTGTAATACCTACACCATAAGTAAAAACAAAAATTGAATTAGTTTTTGAAAGTTTGACAAGCTAAAACATGGTTTATTCTATGAAATTACATAAAAGTAACTACGGTTCTCTATCCTTATAAATTTTATTCAAATAAAACACAATTTTTAATACAGTCATACCCCAAAGTTACGTCACCTTAAGCTCCATATACATACTGTAACTCAAAAATGTCCACTAATCGAAGCACTGTTATTTTTTAATTCGTTAAAGAGACGTAACTACGAAGCGAGGTAGGTGATGTGCCGTAACTCGGGGTATGATTATATTTTTAGATTGAGTAGATACAAAAAAAAACTTTGGTAAAATTTAAAATAAATTTGACGATTTTTTAAAATTTATACTAAATATAACCAAAATACTTCAACAGGTACTTCAATTAAATGCAACGCAAAAAAAACTGTCTGAGATTTATTTATAAATATATTAATCATGTACTTCAGTTTTTCAGCAATTAATTCGATAGTATCAAAATATTTAAAGCACTTACGTACTTCATTTTCTTGTAAAATGAAAAAAATGTAACGCAAAAAATATTAGTTCTTAACTTTTATCTTATCATTTTGTATTGACGAAAATTACTAATATAGTAGTTTATAAGTGATTCATATATATTACTATGAATGGTATCAATGTATCATATATATCTTTCTTGGTTTCATATTCAAAGAACTTACTATTAGTTATATTTTCAATTATAATATAGATTTATTGATAAAAACTTTTCCAATAAATATGGTCCTTCGAGCCTGATTACAATCTGATTTGAAAGACCTATGTTTTTACTTTATATAATAAGAAGACAAGCTGTAGAAATTAGGTACCTTTTCATTTATAATATAGTTTTATTGATAAAACCTTTTCAAGTAATTATGGTCCTTCGAACCGGATTTTGAAAAAAAGAAAAACGTAAGGTGAGTCTTCTAGATTCTTCAGTGTTATTTCTTGTTTTTAATAAAGATTGGTTCAAGGGATTAAAAAATATATAATTTTTATCTGGAAATAATCGTATTTAAATTAAGATCTACACAAGGGTTCGTTAAGCTATGTATATTTGTACTGTAATCTGTGTTCTTTTTTTACATAATAACATTCTTATTAAACCATATACGTATGCATGTATAGTATGTTAAAGTATTTCACAACTGATAAAATTCTTTCATAATTATTAATAAGATAAATAATGCTGTTAACAATTACATCAAATGAACTGCAAACTGTTATTTATTTATTACGTAGGTAAAGTGCGTAATTTTGTACACCTTCGAAAGCTAAAAACATCCTGTTTTTGTAACCAATATATTTATAAAAAAATGCTCTACTTAAGTAAGGTATCAATTGAAATGTCTTGCCTTGAAAATGTGACTTTTCCGCTCTATCGATTTAGACGTTATTATTTATTTTATTTTAAAACTTACAAATTTGATCTCTAGATATTTCTGGAAAAATAAAAACAATACAAAAATCTTGGGCAGGGGGGGGGGGGGGCGATTTTATTTATTTATTTATTTAAATGCAAGCATAAATAGTGTTATCTGTATATGTTAAAAATGCAAAAATACATAAAATAAAATATGTTAGACAATTTGGTACTTAAGTAAAGGTGAAGATAGAAGATGAAAAATAAATATATAACATTTTTTTAAAAATAATATGACATTTTTACAAATACAACAATCGAATAATATTTATTTATTTAATTTTGGGAAGTCACTCTTTCGGTTTTTAATACTCAAAAACAATTTAACTTAAATATGACTCCCACGTAAGGTTTGATGGACATCCCCCCCCCCCCCAATCCCCAAAAGCCTTAAGTAATTAATTGACACTCCCATACATGCTTTTAATGTATTTGACTAAAAAAGATGTAACTATTAAATTAATGTCATAATTTCTGTGAGTTATAGTTCCAGAGTTCTATGTCACCAAATTGGAAACATTTTTTTATCCACTCATAAAAATGTAGAATTGGCCACGTTTACGCTTCATTTAATCTATTTCTACTAATTATTCTTACTTTACTGCAATTATATGCCCTCAAATCTAATTACCATGACATAATGTTGCAACAATCAAGGTTATTGTATTACAAATTCAATAATTACCCAATTGTTGGCACCCAAAAATTCAACAATCAAATGCAACTGCATTTGAAAACCAGGTGTTTATGATTTTCCACATGAAAAAAAATCCATAAAACTTGTAAACAACTTCAATGCCGCCTTCTAACATATTTACAACTTTATTTATTATACCACTGTTGTTATGGAGTTGATACTGTTGGACATTGTTGAAACCTTATTTTAAAAGACACATATTTGCATTTCTTCTAATTATTATCTGTCACCAAATATTTACTTTGGTACGACTAGTACAGTGTAAAAGGCGCGAAAGTTCTGCGCATGCGTTCGGTGCATTCATCTCTCTCTGATGTGTGTGATCGGAATGAACGCTCACTTTTGCTAGTCCAATAGAAAAGACTATATATAAGTGTTGTCAGACAAAAAGGACAACCCTATGTAGTTACTTTGAACAGTACGTGAATTGAATGTTATTTCTAGTCTAGTAGAACCGGACCATGTGCGATTTAACATGTGCAAAAGAATCGATGTAATTAAAAGAGGGTACTTAATCACGTACCAGGTTTAAATTATTTTAAGAATTTCATAATACATTTATTAATTAGTTCCTATATTATTATTTTTTTTTAATAAACCAAAGAAGTGAGTGATATATATTTTTAAATTAATTTTTATAAAGTTGTGAGTGATCTTTTACAAAATGTGTTTATCGTTAAACCCTTAGTTTGACATTAAAAATAACATCGCGGTAAAATAAAGTATATTCTGTTCGGTTTGTTTTATTATTATATATTATATTTGATATGAACAATACACGAAAAGAAGATCGTAGAAAAAATGGACATATTTTGGTCTGGGATCAACCTGGAATACAGGAAGAAACTCTTAAAGAAACTGGTAAAAATATTTTAATAATTTTGACAGATAAAATATTATAGAATTTAATATGTTTTAGATTATTTATATGTAAACATTCGTTTAAAATCGACTTATATATGACCTATGTTGATTTACCTCATTATCAGTTAATCTGTAATAAAAGTAGTTTAAGAGACAGGACTGTATTTAGTATAAAAATAAAATAAATGTATATTTAAAAATGTTTATAGAATGTCGAAATTTAGTTTAGTTGTAGATAATATTACCTTTATAACAGAAATATCTTCAAAAGTTGGAAATTTGAAATAGAGGGGTTGAAAATTCGAGTTTTTTTTCTAATGTGTCAAAACTGACAGTCAGAATTTAAAATTGTCATGGAGACAAAAATTTACAAATTTACATTTTGTGTACTTTAATGGTACACCTGTTGACAACCACTGCATTTGATCCTTCTTGGAAAATGCTATTTTTTATGTTCACAGAAAAAATAACTTTCTCCGTCCGTATTTTTTTTAAGAGTGAATTTTTTTGTAATCCACAATTTAAGAAATAAGTGGTATGCGTGTTTCTACGTTGTATACATTCGGTGTAAAGAACGTGTAATGTATTGTACCTAATAATCGTTTTATAATAAATAATATAATTTTTTAAATTGAGAAAAAATAGGTTGTCTACATTTGCAATACACAGACATGTAAACAACGCATAGAATTTTTTAATTTCCATTTTTTTACATACATACAAAATATCAATTTTAGATAACAATATCATAAAATGATAAAACATAATTTATGAAGAAAAAAATGGCGGCAATTCATTAACCCTAAGTTATACTGTATATAAAGTTAAATACCGCATCCGGTTATCAAATTAAAAATTTGATAATATACTTATCAAATAATTTTCAACATCTGTTAACGAATTAATTTTTATTAACCACATGTTGGGAACCGCTGGTTTATGTTTTATCTAGGAATATTACTGCTCTAGTTTGTCCCCTGCTCGTAACTGTTAATTATATTATATCTAACATAAAATTTTTATTAATGACTTAAGAATCAGGTCTTATATAATTAATTAATCGTATAGATAAATTATTTTTGGATTTTTCTTAATTAATAGTTATTAAGATAAATACATGTTATCAATTTATTTGTAGAGAATTTATAATAGTTTATGTTTTTATATTACATGTTATAGTTTTTAGATTTTTTACTTTCGTAGTTTTTTCGAATTCCGGATTTTTGTAAAATTATCCATTTTGACCTTCTCTGAATTCATTTTGACTATTTTCGCCATGATGTCTATGTGTCTGTCTGTAAACGCTGTAACTCAAAAACACAGAAAGTGAAATTTTATATTCGTAACGGGAAAAAACATTTTAACATCTAGCTTAAGTAGTTTCTTAACTCTTTAAAACATGACTTACATATATATTCCAAATTTTTTTTGTCATTTTTAGTGAAATTTCCCAAAAAAAATTCATATATGAAATATTTCACATTTTTAAAACCACTGATCCAAAAAAAAAAAAAAAATACCGAAAGAAAATTCTACAGACAGACAGACATGCAGTCAGCATGCGGAAAACCATTTTTCTCGAACACGTTTTTTCAACCAATCATAATTCTGTTTCCTTCGGAACATGGAAGTTAAATGCAAAATATCAAATGTCATAATGTTATATAATAAGATGCCATGATATGTGATATTTAATAAACATTACAAAATGTTGTGTAATTGTATATATTCTATTATATTCTCTGTAGAACTATATTAAGGCCCTTTTAGACGGTCAGTTTAGTCGAACTGTCAATTTTTTCTATGTGTAAAAATTGACAGGAGAATTGACTGGATGGCTAAACTTATTTGTTTTATTATGTCCAGTATTATAAAGGAGCTCACAAATTTGCTAGCTTGCGAGCACTCTCAAATGAGATATCAAACTTATATGGCAGTTCTCTTGGAGTTTGTTGAAGACTTTGACAAGGTAAACACCAACGGTATTAAAACATTGGTGATATTAATTTGTACGGTGAAAGATGCCAACTGTGTTACAATTAGTTAAAGTATCACTGCTTTAAATTCCATAGCTAATCAATCCATAGATACAAGTACAGAATTAATACTCCATTTGAGAATGCTTGCAAGCTAGAAAATTTTGCGAGCTCCTTTATAATACCGGACATTAGAATTCCTATGTGTAAACAATCTTGGACTGAACAGAGAATTAATAGGACTGGAAACAGAATGGATCGTATAAAAGGGCCTTTATAAGGAAATATATTTCATTCAAAGAATTAAGTGGTTTCTAGTAAAAAGTTAAAATACCTATATTTACATAAATAAATATGTTATCTTAAACTCTTGAATCCTCTATTTTCCCCAAATATAATTCAAATCAGTGCATTTTTACAATAATTATCGTGAACGAAAGAAAATTCTACATCCAGACACACAGACACACGCACAGCCGCCAATTAACTTTTCTTTAAGTTTTGAAGTTAGTACAATCAGAATCTGTCATTATCTCGCACACGATTTTTCGATGGTATTACAATACTTCCATTTCTTTCAGAACATGGAAGTATGAAAATTTAAAATTAGGTATTTAAAAAATTAATTTAAATATTATGTAAAGATTTTTACTGATTCATAATAGCCAAAACATATATAACCAATATTTTCGTCGATGTGTATTTATTTACAAGTTTTTTTTGCCAAAAACCATAGACCAAGTTGTGGCGAGTCGCCTACATACATAATTTATGATTATATATTTTACAATGACTATGGAAATATTGTTCTCAAGGTCACGCAAGTAATTGCTTATATATGTTAATGATCTTTACATGTGGATTGTCTCAGAATGAAATACATATCTTGTTAAAATCCACTTCGGAATTTCTAGACAGTTGACGTAGTTTTTCAAAAGCTATTAACATTTTTTACATTTTACCTCAGTTACCTGTACATTATTTTGAACATATATTTTTTGTTTCTGGGCTATCGTGTCTTCTAATGGAACTAGGAACTAGGAACCCTTATGGTTTCAGTCTATCCGTCTGCCTGTCTGTCTGTCTGTCTTTCGCATCCCTCCCATTCTCTTATTTATATGCCTATTAAGATGAAATTTAGTATAGGGATGTAGTTTGATAACCCAAAAACAGAAATGATGACATTTTTGAAGAAATAATTTTTTGACCCCCCCTCCAAGTGTACTCATTTTTTTTTCACTTACCCCACTCAGTGGGGTGTCTTTAGATAGATCTCCTAAAATGCAACAAAAAATGTTTTAGAACCTTTTGATTTTGAGCGTCCCCCCTCTAATTTATGAACTATTGATACAAAAAATTTGAAAAAAATCCAGAATGTGACTTTAAATTAGTACTTTCAATGAAATTATAACGAACACTGTAGCAAACATATTTTTATCTACCAATTACACCTTTTTATCTGTAACAGGGGGCGAAATATTGTAGATCGAATATTTGTACAAAATCCTACGAAAATTAACATAATTTTTTTTTGCTACTGTATTTAAGGGTTGAGGGATGGAGGGTTAAACTATTATAAATGGGGTCATCTATTGACGTTTTATTTATTGCTTTACGATTATTAGTTCCGGAGATATAAGCTTTCAAAGTATCACATATTTTCGTTGCAGTTATTAAAAATTAATTATTTGGCGAACGAAAAAAAATTTCCCTGATTATTTTTAAACCGTGTTGAAAAAATGTTTACAAATTTAAAAGGTGTGCATTTGGAGTAATAGTCGTTTTAATTTTAGAACAATTTAAATGGTTATGTAACCTTGGGCTCGGGGATTTAAAAATAGTTTTGTGTCACTGCAGGAGAAAAATGTATACATATAATAATATTGAGAACGCGACGCAATTTGAGTAAATTCAACAAAACAAAAAACTAGGTCGATTATTTAAATACATTTGGCGTAAATAAAACAAAAGACTATTGCCAATTTGATAAAATACTGTAGACGTTCGACTGTTTGAGTTAAATTGACTTTTGATTCCTCGCAATATCGAAGATACGAGAAGCTTTATGATTGATTTCAAAATTTTAAATTGATCTTTCCATTTCAGATCAAGATAAATACTTTTCGTTTCGTGTCTGTCTGTCTGTGTCTGTGTCTATTTCCTGAATCCTTGTCACACGTATAACTCATGAACCACTGAACAGATATTAATGAAACTAGGTTAGAGGGTTTAATCTGGCTTGAGGAAAAATAAAACTTTGGGCCCTTGATTGAGGGTGTTCCGGAGCAAATTTTGCTAGGGAATTTTCAGGAAATATACATCTGGGCATGTTCTAATCACTGTTTAAATTTGGCACCTCATACATTTTTCCTAATTTTACACCAGTAAAAAATTCTACGTTGCCTGGACTGTAAAGAGCTGTAATTTTAAAACGATTCTTTAAAATGATTTTAAATTTAAGTACGTTAAACTAGACTATATAACAGATATTTTAAGACCATTCTTACAGTTTCAAAGTACTATGTCGCTAAATAGAAGAATATATTGTATTATTATTGAACTGATGTAAATTCTGGTGTTAATATACACAGTAATTATTATAAATGTTGGTTTTTAACTATTCATGTGTCATCCTGATGCCCTTTGCTCTTTTATCTTCCACTGTCAGGGTCTCCGTTTCTTACAAACTAGCGTCAACAACAATAAACTTGCTATAGTGAGATTATATTATTTAATAGCCGCTATCAAAATCACGATATTTTGCTTACAAAGTCTTTAAATTGCGGTCAAAAATGTGCCTGTTACTATAACAATGTCACGTACAAAGTAGCGTAGCAAAAAAGAGGGGGGAATAGTAAATGTATACATATGTATGTACAGTCGCCTGCAGAACTCGTCTGGCACTCTAAAGGCTCAAATATTTATTGCCACAAAATTTACGTATACAATTTTCAATAGATTAGATAATAATTTAATTGTACAAATATATATGAGTACCTATTATAAACGAGTAGAGTAGTTCTTTATCTAGCAAATGAATTTCAAAATATCTGTCTTTGTTTGATACATGGAGAAATGATTTAAATATTATAATAATCAAATGGGAGGAGTCTACTAAGTTTGTGATAAACGAAAATGAATACAAACTGCAAGACCATTAATGCAGGCGACTGTACCTACCGCACTTATCGAAATAATAAATAAACAAATAATGTTTTTTGGGATTGGTTATTCTTATGAATTCATGTTATTAATAAAACAAGTACCTCTTTATTAAATCAATTTAATGTTTTTTCTTCAGTAATGGACAAAGTATAACCAGTGATGGACACTTGCTAATGATTACAAAATGATAAGTAGGTACCTACTATAACACAAAAGTTATAAAGTAAAGAATCGTAAAATTTTAATTAATAAATAGATTACATTAATAATAATTAGTTTAAATGTCCACCATTTTGACACCCACTGGCCGATTGTCATCAAATTAAGCTGTTTTACAGTTAAGTGTCTATTATGTTAATGGCAGTATGTAATCAAATACAGTCGACTCTCGATAATTTGACACTCGATAATTTGAATCCCTCAATAATTTGAAGTTTTTTTCTGGCCCCTTGAAAAACACTCGATAAATTGAAAAAAATCCAGGTATCATTGTCTCCTCTATAATTTCAAGTCTTTTGAATCACTTCTTTTTAAATAAGGACCACGTTGTACATAATTATGTGCGTAATTTTACTCAAATTCTTGTATATTTGAATTTTTTCCTAACTTCCTCTTGGTTATTTGAACTCTGGTCCCTTGAGTTTCAAATTATCGAGAGTCTACTGTATCAACAAATATTTCTAATTTAGTAAATTTAATTAAACAAGTGTCCAACACTGGGGTATTATCCAAGACTGGTGACGTTTTCTGGGGACGCCACTGTTCAAATTATGATGAATTTATAATTGAATTGCGCTTTACAGTCAAGGTTGGCTTTACTATGAAACAAATACGCGGAATTTGATATTCTTTGAGCCACATTTCACGGTTGTGTGGCTTTAATATCGTCATTTTCTGTTTAGATCTTAAGCAAGTATGTAATTTCCCATCCAATAATGAATAAAGGGAAGAGATAACTCTATTTTATGTATGTATAATACATAGGTCATATATATATCACAAATAAATTTTCGTGGAATAATCGGTACTTATATATTAATCTGCAGGCCCGGTCGCAAAAATGTTGGGGCCCGTTACTTTCGTCGTTTTTTTAATTGTATATTATATATCATAGTCCGGGGTCCTAGCCCCGCCCTCTTTTCACTAGGTCTAATAATAAAATAAAAAATACTTCTCTGAAACTTCGTGAGTGGATTCATTTTGGTGTAACCTACAACTTTTTTATCTTCGAAAATACTGAGAATTGGGGCGTTTTTGATGTGGCATGCGTCAAACATTTTTAGGGCGTAGGTCAGGTCAAAAGACCCTTGATTTTTGTAGGCCAGTATAACTATAACATTTTACTATTATTTATCTAGCAATTGTGCAAAAATCAGTAATAAGTAAGTAATTAAATTACATAACATCATGAATTTGACATGTTGAGGGTGTAAGTATCGCTAAATGCCCCAATATTTTTTGCACAATTGCTGACCTACAAAAATCAAGCTGTCAGAATCACAGAACGTATTGCCAACTTAAGAATAATAATAAAATGATATTACCCGAATAGACCAAATTGTCTGTGATATGAATTTTATGAAAATACATTGTTTGACAGTTTATTAAATAACGGTCTGATTATATCTTGAGCTATTAACAACAGACTAAATTATTACCATAGTGTTTATAAATAGAATCTAATTTACTACTCTTATTATTTTATAAAATTTACATAATTTGTTGTAAATGGAGATAATTTAAAAAGACAATATGACAGTGTTTTTCTTTTTAATCTGTTGTCACTTTGAAGGGAAAAAAGTAAATATAGATTGGTGGTGGATGGTAGCCTAACTCTAGAGGAGCTGTTCTTTTTACTTTTTTTTATTATTAAAAAATGTTTGTGATGGCATGTGACCTAACTACAGAGGAGTTTGTTATAAATTAAGCGAGTAGTTCAGAAGCCAAAGCGATTAGTTCTCTCAAAAATACTTAAATATTAATGTAGATACTTACATGAAGTATAAATTTTGTTTAAGACAAAAAATTAAATAGTTGATTTCGTATTTCTTTTTAAATAATTGTAGATTTTTCTTAATACTGGCTTACACCATGTAGTAGACTAATTTTTAGGCTTTCTAGTAGTCAAAATCCCATCAAAATCGGTTCAGTAGTTTTCGCGTCAAGTCAATTTTGATTATATATCACCTATAAAAAAATTCAAAATAGTCGGAACAGACAGACAGACAATATATTTTTTAAACAATACAAAATAAAAATTCAACAATTATCTATACATAATTTTATATAATTCCTTATGAGTCATTCCATTTATAATCATCAAATTTATTAAAATATAGAAGATGCACCATTTTTAATTTTGATGAAAGTTTAATCAGTTGTTAATATACTTATTAGATAGCAGAAACTGTACTTAGAAAAATTTTAATGGGTATAGTTCGGGGGTGGTGACCGTTTTACCCTCTTAAGATATGAAGATTTCGTTGATTTTCAACGTTTTTTCAACTCGCTATAGCATGCGTTTTAATAAAGCAATTACAACGAGCTTAACGTCATTTGAAAGACTAAAGAATCTAGTTTCAATTGATCTAGCACAATTTAAAGTTTAAATTATTTTTTTTGTAGATAGAGGCTTTTCAAATTTATTAATAAAATTGTCATTTTTTCTATTTTTCGAAATTTATTGTGGCTCTAAGGTTAAACTGAGAAAGCTATAATTATGTGTAAGTTATGTTCATTTATAGTACTCAGTACCCACAAAAAATCAGCTTGATTGATGCACATCTTTTATTAAAAAAATTTAGTTAAATATCGCAAAAATCACGAAAACACCAAAATCAGCTGTTTTCGAAGCAAAAAAAAGTTATGTGGGGGACGAGATAAAATTCTGAATTTTTTTTTACAAATGCTCTAAATAGTTATCTTTGATGGCCTTAATGATTCGTTTTGTTATTTTCATTTTTATAGCAACCAGAATTTTTTTTTAAATTTAAAAAAAATACGAAAACTTCAAAAAAGGCTATTTTTTAAACAATACAAAAATATGTTGGGCACGAGATAGAATTTTGAATTTTTTTTTATAATTGCTTTAAGTAATTAACTTTAAAGGCCAATTGGCTTTTTCTTGTTATTTTCATTTTTCTAGTCACCAGACATTTTTAAAATCCTTAAAAGTGTAAGAACTCTAAAATCATGTATTTTCGAAAATAAACAAAAAAAAAATTATGTGGGGCAAAAAATAAAATCTAGTTTTTAACAGATACCTTAATTAATTTTTTTAACGGTCAATTGGTTTTTGAAGTTATTTTAATTTTCTACCTTCTAAAAAATGTAACTGCACCTAATAATGCGATTATATGAATCGCTTTTTCTTAATATTTATTTCTTATTCCTAGGATATTTAAAAAAAACTCAGATATTGTACTAATCAATACTAAAGAGAATCTAAATTAACTAACCTTACACTTAATAATAGTATTTACTACTTCGGATTGAGTTTGATATTTTTCAACTTTTTGATCAATTTCATTTTTTCTCTTTGATAGGTAAAGGTAGTTTTTTAATTACAACAGGAGATTCATTCAAAACAGCACAAACTGTTGATTTTTCAAATACAGGGTTCAAATATTTCATCCCTGATACAGTAAATAATTAATGTTTTGGACATCACGACAATATTCATAATGAAAAGAAATATTTATAAAAAACATATAATATTAAACCTTTCACAGAAGAATAATAAGTATACTTCAAAATCAATTTAACAATTAATTTATTTGTATGCTTTAACATCATAAATATAATAATAATAATAATAATAATATAACACATAATTTTTTTTTGTTTATTTTCGAAAATACATGATTTTGGAGTTTTTACACTTTTAAGGATTTAAAAAAAGTCTGGTGACTAGAAAAATGAAAATAACAAGAAAAAGCCAATTGGCTTTTAAAGTTAATTAGTTAAAGCAATTATAAAAAAAAATTCAAAATTCTATCTCGTGTCCAACATATTTTTGTATTGTTTAAAAAATAGCCGTTTTTGAAGTTTTCGTATTTTTTTTAATTTAAAAAAAAAATTCTAGTTGCTATAAAAATGAAAATAACAAAACGAATCTATAAGGCCTTCAAAGATAACTATTTAGAGCATTTGTAAAAAAAAATTCAGAATTCTATCTCGTGCCCAACATATTTTTGTATTATGTTTCACAATAACCGTTTTTGAAGTTTTCGTATTTTTTTAAATTTAAAAAAAATTCTGGTTGCTATAAAAATGAAAATAACAAAACGAATCTATAAGGCCTTCAAAGATAACTATTTAGAGCATTTGTAAAAAAAAATTCAGAATTCTATCTCGTGCCCAACATATTTTTGTATTATGTTTCACAATAACCGTTTTTGAAGTTTTCGTATTTTTTTAAATTTAAAAAAAAATTCTGGTTGCTATAAAAATGAAAATAACAAAACGAATCTATAAGGCCTTCAAAGAGAACTATTTAGAGCATTTATAAAAAAAAATTCAGAATTCTATCTTGTGCCCAACATATTTTTGTATTGTTTAAAAAATAACCGTTTTTGAAATTTTCGTATTTTTTTAAACAAAAAAAAAAAATCTGGTTGCTATAAAAATGAAAATAACAAAACGAATCATTAAGACCTTCAAAGATAACTATTTAGAGCATTTGTAAAAAAAAATTCAGAATTCTATCTCGTGCCCAACATATTTTTGTATTATGTTTAAAAATAACCGTTTTGGAAGTTTTCGTATTTTTTTAAATTTAAAAAAAAAATTCTGGTTGCTATAAAAATGAAAATAACAAAACGAATCTATAAGGCCTTCAAAGATAACTATTTAGAGCATTTGTAAAAAAAAATTCAGAATTCTATCTCGTGTCCAACATATTTTTGTATTATGTTTAAAAATAATCGTTTTGGAAGTTTTCAATTTTTTTTAAGTTTAAAAAA
The DNA here is from genome assembly GCA_961205875.1 of Sialis fuliginosa. Taxonomy (NCBI): domain Eukaryota; kingdom Metazoa; phylum Arthropoda; class Insecta; order Megaloptera; family Sialidae; genus Sialis; species Sialis fuliginosa. The sequence goes on along the minus strand of OY540813.1, from coordinate 2,160,181 downwards.
AAATTCTGGTTGCTATAAAAATGAAAATAACAAAACGAATCTTTAAGGCCTTCAAAGATAACTATTTAGAGCATTTGTAAAAAAAAATTCAGAATTTTATCTCGTCCCCCACATAACTTTTTTTTGCTTCGAAAACAGCTGATTTTGGTGTTTTCGTGATTTTTGCGATATTTAACTAAATTTTTTTAATAAAAGATGTGCATCAATCAAGCTGATTTTTTGTGGGTACTGAGTACTATAAATGAACATAACTTACACATAATTATAGCTTTCTCAGTTTAACCTTAGAGCCACAATAAATTTCGAAAAATAGAAAAAAAGACAATTTTATTAATAAATTTGAAAAGCCTCTATCTACAAAAAAAATAATTTAAACTTTAAATTGTGCTAGATAAATTGAAACTAGATTCTTTAGTCTTTCAAATGACGTTAAGCTCGTTGTAATTGCTTTATTAGAACGCGTGCTATAGCGAGTTGAAAAAACGTTGAAAATCAACGAAATCTTCATATCTTAAGAGGGTAAAACGGTCACCACCCCCGAACTATGGCCATTAAAATTTTTCTATGTACAGTTTCTGCTATCTAATAAGTATATTAACAACTGATTAAACTTTCATCAAAATTAAAAATGGTGCAACTTCAGCACCTTGATGATTTTATATGGAATGACCCTTATACCTTATACTGTGTATTTTACTTTTTAATTTTTAAGTATTTACACATAACAAAATTTAGTACAAATTTTTTTTATCATTTGTTTATTTACAGATAACGAAAAAATGCATTTACGATTATTAAATTTCAAGGTCGTACAGTTTTTAAAATAATTTATAAACTGCTGTCATCTTTTCTAAAGATTTTATTTCGCCAAAATAATTAATAAGCAATTTCTATTAAACTTTTATCAATTTTTTTCTCTAACTATAAATAATAATAAATTGCCACTTAAGATATTATTGAATATTTGCCAGAATCTAATTAATTATAATTACTAATCACTGAAATAGTTGTATAAAAAAATTCATTCATTTAAATACATATTTTCAATGAAATCATGCAAATAATACCTGAAAATGATGTCATTTTATTCAAAATGCATGTCGTAACTCGAAAATGTCCGCTAGTCGAAGGAATATTATTTTACACATAAGGTACTGGCACTAGTCTTGGATATGACCCCAGTAATGGCTATTTTTTAATTAAATGTACTGAATTAGAAATATTTGTTGATATTTGATTACTACCATTTCTGAATATTAATCTATATACATTTAACTGTCTTACAGCTTGATTTGATGACAATCGGCCAATAGGTGTCAAAATGGTGGATATTTAAACTAATTATTAGTATAATTTATTTATTAATTATTATATTATCATAGCAACTGCTTTACATTGTTTCAAATTTGACGATTCTTTCTTTTATATCTTTTGTGTCGTAATACTTATCATTTTGTTATCATTAGCAAGTATCCATTACTGGTATTACTTTATCCATTACTGGAGAAAAAACATAAACAAAATAAAAGGCTATAATTTAAAAAATAAATTGATTAAATAAAGATCTACTTGTTTTATCAGTTACATGAGTTCATGAGAATTACAAAAAATAAACCTATAAATCCCCCCAGAAAAAACAGTATACCATGCTCTTAAAGCGGCCAAGACTGGTTCCCTATAATACTCTATTGTAGATAATAATATTCACTTACATTTTTTTAATTTGAAACCAAACAAAAAATAATTAGAAATTCATTCTTTCGCTCAGAAAATTTGGCAGAGATGAATCACAAGGGTCCTTGAAGGAAAGCGAGACCTCACTTTGCAATTATGTAATCAAATAATTTTCCACTGGACACAATTGAGCGAGGCATGGATCAGTGTCTTTTTAAGTGATTAAACGGCCGCATCTGGCCAAGAGGAAATCCTCATTGTCTGAACGAATCATATATATCTTAAACACCTTTTTTATAGTTTATACTTTATTATTATTAATGCTTTATTTATTTATAAAATTATCTTTTAAATAACATCCCGAGAAAACATTTCAGATCTGAAGTGATCTGCATTTTGAGACATCATATTTTCTTCACTGGTTTTTGATCTGTGGAGACCTACAGAGATCTACAACATAACGATTTACAAAGATCTCTGAAGATCGTTATAACTTTGTAACGTTGAAATTTCATGAGTTTTCAACATTTCAATCTTTATTACGATCTTTAGAAATCTTTGTAGATCGTTGTAGATCTTTGCAGGTCTCCACAGATCAAAAAATAAACAGTGAAAAAATATGATGTCTCAAAATGCAGATCTATCAAGATCTATTTTGATCACTTAAGATTTAAAAAAAAATGAAGAGTATTCAAAATCTTTTTTTAACAAAGTTCTGTTAATTAAACTCCCCCAAAATCGTTTTTAACCGACTTCAAAAAAGGAGGAAATTCTTATTTCGACAATATATATATTTTTATGTATGTTTGGGAATAACTCCAAAAAATATCCACCGATTTGGATGATTTTTTGTTTGTTATAAAGAATAAATTCCAGTGGTAATCTTATATAAATTTTATCAGAATCTGATTATGGATTTCAAAGATGCGCCACTCAAAAGGGAAAATTAAAAAACTTTTTAAGAAAAAAATAAAACCTAAAAATAATAAACAGTTCAATTTTACAGGATTTGAAGTTGTTACCAAGCCAATAAAAAACTTTTTAATAAAGAAAAAATTATAAAACCGACTTCAAAAACTGTTAAATTTACTTTTCAGTATTTTTAGTTTTTTTTTTGACGATTCTATTTAATTCTACAAGGATAAAAAAAATATACCGGAAAGTTTGATAAGGAGCTTATATAAATGATAATCTTACTTTTGGCAGTATTTATTCAATCAGTACTAAATACACAATATATACAGGCTGATTACAAAGTCTATTGCACTGTAAAGATTAATACAATGTTAGAAATCAGTTCAGCGAGTAAACAAATAAGTTTTTGTTATTATTTTTTTAAATAGTAAATTTTGTAACAAGTATATATATCTTGACCTCTGCACAATTTCTTCTTACCCTTGCGCGATACAAAAATAGACGTTCTGATTTGCAATGAAATATGTGGTCAAGGTCCAAGCGATTCAAGTTTAGCGCCATCTGCTTTCAGAAATTTGCGTAATAATCAAACAATATTTTGTGATTTAATGTTTATTTTTGTATTTTATTTTGTCTATAGCCAAATATATTCAACTACAGAAGAAGGGGGGGTATATCCTTAAGGAACATCCTTCCTTAAAACTTTTAGGGAATTTTATTATCTATAATTTATATTCGGTTATTTTTTCCCCAAAATTAAAAAAAAATTACCTTTATTTTTTGAACTTTTAAATAATTTTTTATTTTTTTTCATACATGAATCGACGATTCCAATACTATACAGATATTATTATTATTATAGGGAAGTTATTGTAATAGATTTGAAAATTGAAATAAAAAATTTCAATATATGTTTCAAGGTCGCTACAGTATTTTTTCCTGCACGAAATAAAAAAATTATATTTACTTCGTTGGGGTATCAGTGGAAGCGTCTCGACGTTAATATGATTTGAAAGAAATTTCATCAAATTCGGTTCAGCCGTTTTTACCAAAAAACATCTTATAGTTTTTTATAATAGAAAAAAAAAACCATAATCAGTTTTCAAGTATTGATAGTCATACCATGCTACGAAGTTGGTTGTGTGGACCTCAAGGGTCGCACTTAGTTACAGATGCCAATTCTGTAGAGACAAAACCTATCTCACGGTTTGTTTATTAAATAAAATTAATCAATATTTTGTAAAATACATTTAATTAAAATTTATATTATCTATATGTTAGAACATATTATATCTACCTAACGGATGTTAACAATAAAAAAAAAAAGAAATTAATATTTTAAAGTAGTGTTTCTAAACAGGGGGATCTACATACATACTAAAAGGGGGGGGGGGATTAGTATTACTCTTAATATATTTTGATTTATATATAACGCCAGTCTTTACGCGCGTGAAATTGATTTTTTTATGGAGATACAAAGTAGCCTATGCCATTCCTCAGGATGCAAGCTATCTCTCTGCCAAATTTAATCAAAATCGGTTAAACGGTTTAGCCGTGAAAAGGTAACAAACAAACGCATTTATAATATTAGTATGGATTTTTAAAAGAAATAAAGTTATTACGGGTGATGCTTTTTTTTATCGGGATACAAAGTAGCCTGTGTCCTTCCGCAGGATATAAACTATCTCTCTGCCAAATTTCATCACGATCGGTTAAGCGGTTTAGCCGTGAAAAGGTAACAAACAAACATACATAGTTACTTTCGCATTTTAATATTAGTGTAGATTTTTAAAAGAAATAAAATTATTACGGGTGATACCTTTTTTATCGTGATAAAAAGTAGCCTATATCCTTTCTCAGGATGCAAGCTATACCTCTGCCAAATTTCATCAAAATCGGTTAAACGGTTTAGCCGTGAAAAAGTAACAAACAAACATACAGAATTACTTTCGCATTTATATTAATATAGATTTTTAAAAGAAATAAAGTTATTACGGGTGATCGCACTTTATAAGGGGTCCTTGATAATGAAAAGGTTGGTAAACACTGTTCTAAAGTGACGAATTATTGCAATGTACATGTACCTTGTTATTGATTCTATTTTTAATTAATTTATTACATTATATCATATGACACGAAGATAAAAAAAAGTAATTTATAGCACGATTATTTGCAGATAACAATAAAAACGAATTGTATACGTACATGTACAATATTATTTCCCTGTAATAGAAAATTATGTACATCACGTTATTTTCTCAAGGTCGTTGAAACAAAATCGTATATTTGTCATCAATATTTAATCCTGAAACCCAGTGGCGCAACGAAATCTAAAAATAAAAGTTCAAGCTTTTATTTTTTAAATAAATTCTTATATATTTATATAGTAACTAAATGATTCTACGTCTTATTTTCTTGTATTTTAGTCGATATTTGGATGACGAGTTGAAGTTCTCTGCAGGAAATTTCACTAAAAAATTTAGAATTTTTGATTTCGTTAAAAGTATGTTTATTGTATAGAAAATGACGTGAAAAGTTGAATGCTTCAAACCGCAGGTCTGTATCTCAAACCGTTCTCGAGATATAGCCTCTCAAAGTTTTAGTTTTTTCAAATTTTTGGAGAAAAAAGGCCATAACTTTTGAACGCGTGGTCGGAATTGATTTTAGTTGACGGATTTGGAATCAGCGTGTCAAAATCTATATAATGACATGTATAATACCTTAAAACTCGAAAAAAAAATTTCGCGGAAAATCAAAAAAATTCAAAGGGGTATACCTTAAAAAAATGTCGATTTTTGACCAAAATTTTTTTGTCGGATTTTAAAGTATTATACATGTCAATATATAGATTTTGACACGCTGATTTCAAATCCGTCAACTAAAATCAATTCCGACCACGCATTCAAAAGTTATGGCCTTTTTTCTCAAAAAAATTGAAAAAACTAAAATTTTGAGAGGCTATATCTCGAGAACGGTTTGAGATACAGACCTGCGGTTTGAAACAAACAACTTTTCACGTCATTTTCTATACAATAAACATACTTTTAACGAAATCAAAAATTCGAAAATTTTTAGTGAAATTTCCTGCAGTGAACTTCAACTCGTTATACAAATATCGACTAAAATACAAAAAAATAAGACGTAGAATCATTTAGTTACTATATATAATAAATATATATAAAATTTATTTAAAAAGGTAAAAGCTTGAACTTAAGGTGTTTCATAACTAGTTTTTTTTGTTAATAGGAGGGGGAGGATTGACAAAATATGCTTCGTTTATTAAAAATTTCACGCCTCGCCACTGGCAAAATGTTATATATATTATTATGGACAGGACATTTGTCTGATATTTTCATAGAATACTTTTAAAATATTCTACTTTGAGAAAATACAAAAAAAATGGATTTTTTCAAAATTCTAAGTGGGTCTGCCCCCTTAACCGAAAACAGATGTATGTTATAAATTATAGATAATAATATTACCTACAATTTTAAACTTGACCATTTTTCTGTAATTCGTACTGTTTCAAAGTAATTCGAAAAATTCAAAAATTGAGCTTATTGTTAGTAAACATACGTATCCGGTTGAAAGATCTTTTCCAAAAATAGGAGGGGGGATGTAATTGACCCGATGTATTCAAATTTCTGTATGACCAGATTTTATATACAGTAATTTATTTACAAAAAAACTTGTTTAGTCAGTTTTGATTTTAAACTAGATTTGAAATGCTTGCGGTAATTTTGATCTTCATTATTTTTAAATATTTTTAATATGAGATGAAACTTTAGTATACTGAATTATAGTGCTGATTACTGGTTTTACTTTATCCATTACTGGAGAAAAAAACATAAACAAAATAAAAAGTTATAATTTAAAAAAACAAACTATAATTGCGGACTTTGGTAATTAAATTGATTAAATAAAGAGTTACTTGTTTTATTAGTAACATCAGTTAATGAGAATTACAAAAAAACAAGCCCATTAATCAAAAAAAAAACCGAAAACTTGCTGTTATAGCGGCCATAACTGGTACATTTATCTTATTTAAATTTTAATCCATTATAAATTATAATAGACAAAAAAAAATACATACGCCCCTGATGATATCAATTCATGATAAAACCATAGAACATCCGTAACAAAAAAAAAAAATATCGTTTGTGTACTCGCATATGTATTATCTATGTTTTTATTTATCCACTAATAAGTTTGTTTTACTGATTTATCGGACAACTATTTTTATTTTCTTAAATATATAAATTAAAATAATATCTTCAATATTATTAATAAAAAGCTAAAAATTATGAGTTAACTATTTTTCTTCGATGAACTCAAAAACTACCGAACGGATTTTAATGAAACTTTCACTGAAGTAATTATTGGAATAAGCCATTTATAAACACACTATCATCTATAGGAGCTGAGCAGTGGATAATAAAAGCACACGTACAAAAAGATTCAATAGTAATGTAGGCGACGTCACATTTACCAATTTCGTGTTGGCTCTCACAAAAAAAATAACACAAGTCAGAAAAAAATTCGTTCAAATGACCGCGTCGATTTAGTCGTTCTATTGACCGACGTTTCGTCGCAGATTGCAGTGGATATGTCTAAAGGTTCTTGTGAATGAATAAATCGACTCGGTTTGTAGCCAGAAGCCAAGATATTTAAAAAGTAATAGTAATAAAAATTAGAGCTCATTTCCTAAAAATAAAAAATATGAACCGAGGAAAAAACACTTTATATTAATAATTATGAAAATTTCAAATAGAATTAATTTTTCATCGCTGTTATAACGAGTTACCATTTCCTCTTACGTTGTTTCTCTTGTTATTTTATTCATGACTTCTTCCTCTATTTATAACTCTTTCCGACTTAAATTATACAACTCTAGAAATATGACTATGGAGTCTCTTATTCATATCATTAAAAAAAAATCTGCATGTAATTTGCCAACTTATTTTTATTCTAACCTAAATATTTTAAATATAAATAGAAGTTTAATTTAAACATCGTTTAAATATGAAAATATCGTAAAAAAATATTTTCTTTGTGGTGATCAAAAATGGCATTTTTTTAAATATTTGTAATTGACCAAAAAATTTTTTTTTTTAATTTTAAAATCTTGCATGAATTTTCCATAAACCAGGGCTTCCCAAATATTTTTTTTGGGTTGCAGCACACGCGTATTTGTAGCTTGTTTCTGCAGTTGTAAAAACTAATTTGTGTTGTTGAAAAATTGCAAGTAGAAATAAAATTATAAAAAAGTGTAAGTGTAGTGCAAAGGTAATTATAATTTATAAGAGAGAAATATACAAACTGTAGAGCAAGAAAGCAAAAAAAGGAGGTATTTGCAGTTAAAAAAATTTCGTAAAATAACCCCTAGCTATCTGTGTGGTATTAAATATAAATGACAACCCACTGACAGTTGTAATCAATGATTTGATATATATGAATGACCTTGACGCATACGGTTATCTTTTTCTATCAAGTTTAATATATTTAAATACTAAAATTCGGAATATAAAATATTTATTGCCACAAAATTTACGTATACAATTTTCAATAGATTACATACTAATTTAATTGCACAAATATATATGAGTACTATAAACGAAGAGTACTTCTTTATCTAGCAAATGAATTTCAAAATATCTGTCTTTGTTTGATACATGGAGAAATGATTTAAATATTATAATAATCAAATGGGAGGAGCCTACTAAGTTTGCGATAAACGAAAATGAATACAAACTGCAAGACCATTAATGCAGGCGACTGTACATTTATTACCACTGTTCTAAAATCACGAGTAAATTGATAACGAACACCTCGCAAATAGTGTTGGCTTTGCATTTTCTTTATAATTTTAAAATTATTAATTCGGTTAAATAAAACATACGAAAAAAATGTGTACATTGGTATATAAATATTTGTTATTTTCTTTTCTATCTTTTTCACATGCAAATTTATCACATTGATACAATAAAGCTAGTTTATTAGTCATATAATTATAGATAAACATGCTTGAAACAAATACATGGGTAGTAGAATTTTGGACGGCCCGACTTATTTCGTATATTAATATTTTGAAAAATAATTGGATGGAAAAATGTAAACTATTACAGCGCCTAGCATGTCCCATAAAATAACCCCGTTTCGAAATATATTTTTTATAAAAAATAACATTTAAAATGTGAAATTCTCAGTCTCCTGGCATATCACTTCTCGGAAGTGAAAGTTAGCAGACTAAATAAGTATTGTTTCTGAATGTATAAAAAAAAATTTACACTGCAGTAGTAATCTATAATATTGGTACTTTTTTATTGTATGAATTTTTTTATATTTTCTTTAAGAAATATTCTATTGAATTTTGTCCTTCGAATTTTTAATCATTCTCCTGTCAAACCAAAACACTTAAAAAATATAGAGAATTTATATTCCGATCAAATCATCGTTTGTCATAGTAATTAATTGAAATAAAATAATGAACATGTTTTAACTTAATTTGAGGTTATATCAATTAACTCAGTTAACGTTGTAAGCGAGATCGTACTTTGTCCAGTCAATTTCTCAGTATCCTGGTCATCATTTTCGTGAAAAATACTGTAGATATGAATTGTACATATGTTGTTTTGTGATAAAGGACTTTTTTTTATAAAACGTTACTGTGCCGATTTTTATGGAATATTTAAAGAATTTTCAGTCTCCTGGTAGCTCTAAAAACGAGATTAGACTTAAATAATGTAAATAAATTAGGTAAATATCATTAGAATACTGTTGTAAATGACTTCGCATGTTTCTTAACAACTTTTATTGTTTATAAAAAATTTTATTTGTTATAAACAAATAAAAACATTTTTTGACTGGCCACTTTCAGATAGTCTGAAAAATGTATTTTTTATATTTTTCCTAAAGCGAATCTTGTTGCTCACCGAGAAATACCTTAAGTGGAAAAATAGATATATTTATAGAAAAATGTAACAATGATAATTCTCCGAGATAAACTGTTCAAACATTGTTTATTGTGTTACACAAACAAGTGTGGAGATCCTGTTGAAATCTCAAAAATAATATATTCACAGATGTGTTATTAAAAAAAACAATAGAAGAGCAAACAAAATCTGGTACATTCCGGTTAATTTGATGCCGCTAGTTGTATTGTTGTTTTAGAACAAGTCCGGTTTTTTTTAATCCATAAACTTGCTGATTTCTTTGAGAATTCATTATTTTTAAATAGAATTGATAAGAATTCATACAGAAGTTCAATATATAATTGATATTTAAAAACATTGTTCTACTTAAAACTAAATCGGTTATCTATTCTAAAAAATATAGATCTATTTGTTATCATAGTTAGAAATGTTAAAACTACTTAAAACGATGTGTTATCTATACCAACTCTCAGAAAAAATTATTGAGTACGTTTACACAGCGCCGTTATTCCGGTTTTATTATAACCGATGTAGTTAAACCGTTTCAAGTGGTGCTGTTTACACATACAAGAATAAGTAACGTCAGCTGGAATTATAATTCCGATTTGAAATACGCTATAAGTTCGATGGTGTACCAACAAGAAATCTCAAAAATATTTCGTCTCTTTTACGTCCCACGAATCACGTTTCTTTTGTTTTCCATCTCTTCGTCTCAGGTGTTTTAACCATATTTTAACTGACAATGCTTTTTCAAATGTGCATTACGATGAAATCCCTATACTCCGTAGATACTTATATTTTTTGAGGTTGGCTAAATAGGTATAACTATGTCCATGCAGTTTACACGTATTTTTATTCCTGCTCTATTCCGGTTTACTTATGCTATTCCCGTAGACCAAGAGGAATAGCATAACTAAACCCGATTAGTTATGTCGGGTGTAAAGTGACGTTTACACGGACTTTTACACCCGGTTTTATTACATCGGTTATAGTTAAACCGAAATAAAAGCGCTGTGTAAACGTACTCATAGTTTGAAATTTTAAAACGATGTGTTATCCATAGAAGCAATTATTGTAGTACGAATAGAGATAATGTTTATATTTCCAAAAGAAGACATACATGATATATACATAATTCCTAATAACTTTATATAGTATAGATATTTTTTGGATATGTGGGTAGAAAGAAAAACCTACACCTGTCACAAATGAAATTAGCGATGAGTCATTTTTTAATTTAAAGCAGTGGTGCTCAAACAATTACTCAATTATATTTTATAGAAAATGTCAAAATAATTAATACAGTAGTAAAATTGTTTGTAGTTTAATTTATGAACAAAAGAAGATTTTTTATATTAAAAGTTTTGTTACTAGCTGTAGGCGTTGCTTGGGTATATGCCGGAATGTCACCAAATCGGATTTTTCTCTGATTTGCGTTACATTTTTTTTACTGCTTATCTCAGGAAAAAGTAAATTCGGTCTTCGTAAATCAAATTAGAGCTAATTTTAAAAAAATTTCTATATACGTCGATTACTATAGATCTAATTATTGTTAGATCTATGCATATAGATCTAAAACTTTAAAAAATAGATTTACGGTAGATCTAAAATTTATTTCGGCTATAACTATTTATTATATATCTGCTTAGATCTACTAGGTCTATGTAGATATAAGAAATAATAGATCGAATTCGATCTATTTTTTTTTATTTAGATTTACGTAGATTCTAAATTTTGAAAATTAATCTATCATAATTTGATATAAATTATATTTTCCGGTATGAACGTCAAAACGAGAGTAAATTAAATTGAAAACTTTCGTGAAAGTTTCATTTAAATCTGTTTAGTCTTGACTATGAAATTAGCGTTGACAAACAAACAAACTTATTTACAAACTTTTCACTTTTCCTCTTTATTATACGAGTATTAATTAAGATTAGATTAAATTTGCATCAGGAAAAAAAAACTTCCCATAATCAAGTTTAGATTTCTATCTAATTCTACAAATTGTTAAGTTTTTGTTTTGTTGTGATTTCAGGATGTTTCGGTGCGCGGCACACGGTCACGTTCATGCTGTTCCTGGGGATGGCGAACGCGTACATTATGCGGACCAACATGTCAGTCGCAATCGTCGCGATGGTCAACCACACAGCGCTTCCAAAGGACCCAGAGGTCGTGGACTACGAGTGCGGCGAGCCGGACACGAACGAGGTACCTAAAACATGCGATAAAAACGTTTTCCAACAGCGAAATCTTAAAAATTCATACATTAAGGGTGTTCGCTAGTAGCGAAAATTTTAAAAATCATACGTTAAGGTTGTTCGCCAGTAGCGAAAACTTAAAAATTCATACGTTAAGGATATTCGCCAGTAGTGAAAATTTTAAAAATCATACATTAAGGGTGTTTGCTAGTACTCGAAATAAAATTTTTGATGTGTTGAGGGTGTTCGCCAGTAGTCAAAAATTTGAAATATGTGTGTGTTAAGGGTGTTGGCCAGTAACATGTTTTTTTTTGTGGTTGTGTATAGACGGAGAACCATCAGTCGCACGACGGCGAGTTCGTGTGGGACACGACGCTGCAGGGCTATATCTTGAGCTCGTTCTTCTACGGCTACGTGGTGACGCAGATTCCGTTCGGCATCCTGGCCAAGCGGTTTGGTGCCAAGTACTTCCTGGGCGTCGGCATGCTTGTCAACTCGGTGTTCGGCTTTTTCGTGCCGATCGCGGCTGAGTGGGGTGTGCTGCACCTGTGCACTGTACGCTTTATACAGGGATTGGGAGAGGTTTGTAAAATAATCTGTTACAATACAACCACTACAGTAATTTTATTTTGTACAGAAATGAATATCTTAAAAACGGTTCGTCATATCGAAAAAAATATTAGGATATAAATTTTAGATAATAGTATCCTCTACAACTTTTATTAAAAACATTTTTTTTTACTACGCACCGTTTCGAAAATAATTTAAAAAATTAAAATTTACATGTTTGTAAGTCTCTCCGTTTTTGCTGTAGAGCGTTCACAGACCAACAGAGATGCTAATTTTCACATAAAGATCTGTGGTTTAATAATTTAAACTTTATTTTATTTTTTACGAAATTAAAATTAAAATTAATTTAATTTTCTTAGGGACCCATAGTGCCCTGCACCCATGCAATGCTTGCCAAGTGGATTCCTCCCAACGAAAGGAGTAGAATGGGGGCCTTCGTCTATGCTGGTAAGTTCAAATATTCAAAAATCGATTTAGAAAAAATAAAAAATAAAAATATCCTATTTGATGACGTATTACTCTGAAACTATAACTCTTACAAAATCCAGATTGGTCTTAAAATGTCCGTTATGTAGTCTAGTTTAACGTATTAAAATTTCAAATTATTCCAATTACTCGTTTAATTTGTACAACCATTTTAGTAAAGTACATTAAAAATATCGGTTTTTAGATAAATGAAAAATACCTTATATTTGACAACATAGAACTCGGGAACTATAAATCATAGAAACTTCTAATTGCTCTAAAATGTTCATTAGACAGTCTAGTTTAACATATTAAAATTTCAACCCATTCTAATAAACCGTTTAAAAGTTATAGCTATTTAAGTAAAATTATATTTTTTAGGTGCCCAATTTGGAACTGTGATATCTATGCCTTTATCTGGACTATTGTCCGAATATGGTTTTGCCGGGGGCTGGCCCTCGATATTCTATGTATTTGGTCTGATCGGGGCCATCTGGTCAGTCGCCTTCCTGCTGACAGTGTCTGAAGACCCAGAGCAACACAAAACAATCGATCCGGAGGAAAAGAAGTACATTCTTAGTGCGCTTTGGGGCTCTGCTGGCGCATCGGTGAGTTTTTAATATAAAATATATATCTACATGATGTTTTTATTGTTTTTGCTGCTATTTCCAGAAAAAAATAAATATATTCATAATTTAAAATGTTAAATTATATACTTTTTTAGTCACCGCCAATCCCATGGAAGTGTATTCTCATGTCTCTCCCGTTCTGGGCGATTCTGATAGCCCACATGGCACAAAACTATGGCTATGAGATGCTCATGACTGAGCTACCAACGTTTATGAAGCAGGTCTTACATTTCGATATCAAATCGGTGAGTTTTTATTTTTATATATTGTCGTTACATCAAACAAAATCATAAAACATAAATTAGGGGTTTGAGGGGAGGGGGGATTTTTTGTTTTCCTTCCTGAATATTTAAAATATCAATATTTCTCTTTGTAATTAGATTGAAAAAAAAGCATTTTAAAGATCAAAATCTCTTATTTCCAATGCTTATTACAGATTTAAGTTTCATTCATTTTTTTACTGAGTTATAGGATTTTAAAGCAATCAACAAAAAAAATGGGTAAAAAAAAATTTAAGCAAAATCTGTTAGTATCATTTGAAAGCATCAAATTTCAATTTCAAAACACTTCTTTCAGATGTAAGATTTTTTGTTTACACTAGATTAATCAATTAATTAATCAATCTTTAAATCTAATGTAGTTTGTCCTATATATTGTTCATCACAACTTAAACAATTAATTTTATAATTTTAGAACGGTGTGTTATCTTCATTGCCATATTTGGCAATGTGGATCTTCTCAATGGTCATCAGTCACGTAGCTGATTGGATGCTGTACAGCCGACATTTATCTCATACGATTGTGAGGAAAATCCTCAACGGAATCGGTAAGTCAAAAAAGTTTATAACCCTCTTTTAATTACTAATATATTAATTTTTCTCTAGGTCAATATGGCCCAGCTATAGCTCTGATAGGAGCTTCGTATACTGGCTGTAACCCAGCACTGACAGTTGCTATCCTGACCGTTGGAGTCGGTCTCAATGGAGGTATCTACTCAGGGTTCAAAGTCAATCACTTGGATATCTCGCCTCGCTTTGCAGGGATCCTGATGTCATTTACAAACTGCATGGCCAACCTTGCTGGTCTGCTTGCGCCTATTACTGCCGGCTACTTGATCGAAGGAAAGGTCAGTATTCACTTAATTAGAAACGTCTCAAGTTTGGGGACATTATACTCGGGAACTATAAATCTCAGAGAGTTCAGGTTGGTCTTAAAATGTTTGTCATGTAGTCTAGTTTTATGTATTAAAATTTGAAATCATTTGGATAAATCTTTTATTAGTTACAGCTGTTACTAAGTAAAGTACAGCAATAAAAAAACGTTTCTTGTTCGGCGACGTAGTATTCTGGAACTATAAATGATAAGAACTTCAGAATGGGCTTAAAATGTTCACTATATAGTCTTCTTTTACGTATTAAAATTTCAAATCATTATGTTGATTCATTTATTAGTTACAGCTATTTGAATAAGCTGCAACAAAATTGTTGGTATCTAGATAAAAAAAGTCTCATGTTTGGTGACATAGTACTCTGGAACTATAAATGATAGAAACTTCAGAATGGGTTTAAAATGATTGCTACATAGTCTTCTTTTACATATTAAAATTTCTAATCATTAAGTTGATTCATTTATTAGTTATAACTATTTAAGTAAAGTATATCAAAACCGCTGATATCTAGATAAACGTATACTGTTTTTGATATATGTTACTTAAAGGACTGTAATTACTAAACTATTAATCCAAATGACTTGTAATTCAAACATGTGAAACTAGACTATATAACACATATTTTCAACCCATCCTGAAATTTGTATGATTTATAATTCCAGAGTTCTATGTCCCAAAACATTAAACTTTTTTTCATATATAGATACCAGTGATTTTGATGTACTTTACTTAAATATATAGTTGTAACTTTTAAATGGATCATTGTATTGATTTTAAATTTTAATATGTAAAATAAGATTAAATAACGAACATTTTAAACCAATTCCAAAGTTTCTATGACTTATAGTTCCAGAGTTCTATGTCCCCAAACATAAGACTTTTTTTTTTATATATATTGATTTTGATCTAGCTTTCTTAAATAGCTGTAACTAATAAATAGATGATTTGAAATTTTAATATGTAAAACTAAACTATATTATGGACATTTCAAGCCCTTTTCGAAGATTTTATGATGTACCATTACAAAATGCTGAGTTTCCGAACCTATTGTTACGTTAATTTGTAATTTCTCTTTCAGCCAACGCAAGCCCAGTGGCGTAAGGTGTTCATGATCGCCGCAGGCGTGTACATCGTGTGCAGCACGTTCTACATTGCGTTCGGATCGGGAGAGAGGCAGGAGTGGGACAACCCAGAAAACGACAAGCCTAAGAAGCGGAAGTCGCTGCGGCGCGAGTCAGAGCTCAACTCTGCGCCCACGCAGGTCGTGACGACAACGCACTGACATTCCCCGCTCCGTTAATCGTGTGTTTGTTATTGAACGAAGGTTCGTGCTGTTTGGTTTTTATTATATTTGACTGAAACGTCGTGGAAATAAAGAAAGGATGCTGTATGTTTTTCTTTTAATTGATGTTTATATAAAGGAATATCTACATTAAACACATATAGATCAAATTATTGTTTAATTATATTACCAATGATACGTCAGACAGTTTAATGGGATAACTAACGTAAACGTTAAAAATAAAGTTATGCTCTTAATTTTGGGATTTAGCGCATATTCTGTATGTTTATTATAAAGAGGGAATCTTTGTGAACATTTTAAAAGGTCAGTCGTTATTATAGGATGATCAGTTCAGATTTTATTACAGTTTAAAGATTATTATGTTATAAATTAGGTTATGTTTGAAATTATTTTTCTCAAGTTACTTTCTGGTTAAGCTAATATTCTGCACCTTTATTAGAAAGAGGGAATCTTTCAAATCAAAACTTTGATTTTGTTACCAATTGTTTATTATAAATTAATAAAAACATGTTTCAAATGTAACCAATTTTTTTACGATTATTCACCAATGTTTACGTTAATTATCCCCTTAAATAAATAAAAGATGAAAATTCTTTTATCATGTTATGTATTTTCAGCTAAAATCAGTAAAAATCTGATAATCAAAAGAAAAAAGTGAAATATTATTTTTAAAATGAATAAAAATCATAAACGATATATTTATTTTTTACACAGAATGATCCAAAAGTTGATATTTATTTTTTTTAAATTTTAACTTGCGATAATTTTTTTCGACTCGTCTGACGTTAGTGTGATAGAAAGAAGTGCCTGTAACGTGATGAGATTCGCCGGTGCCTTGCAGTAAGATTATTTACAACTATTTGGATGAAGTTATACAACAATTGATTATAATATTGTTTAAATTTCAAAAAAAAGTGGGTAAAAGACTTTATGACCATACTGTATGGGTTTATTTAATTGATACACGTACTGGAGAATATTTAAAAGCTAATTAAAATTTTATAATAATAAAATTAACATAAAAATAAATATTAGCCGATATTCAAACCAAATTAATTTATTTTTGTGTATTTTTTATTTTATCTATGTTTTAATATAATATACAGTAACTAGAATCGGAGTAAGGACATAATATGATAGCTTCTGATTGGTCCGCCATTGTTTTTCAGCTTCTGATTAGTCTGCCATTGTTTTTCATCTTCGTAGTTTATATTTTTAACGAATTAGAACAAAAATATGTACGATTTTACGTAAAAAATATTATACATTTGACATAAATAATAAGAAGAAATACTAGTAATGAGAAATGTACTTACTCTGGTTCTAGTTACTGTAATATAATATATATTAGAAATGAAATATATCGATTTTAGTATTTAAAAGAGAAGTAATTATAATTTTGTTTTAGAAATTTTAGATTAAAAAATATTCTAATATATTTTGTTAGTTGCACTTTACCAATAATTGTAATAATCGGATATTTAACTTATTGCAGTTGGTAATAATGAAACGGAAAGTTTAACCAAATGTAACAATTAAAAAAGCTTTGTAAAAAAGTACGAATGTCAGTAATTTTTTTTAATATTATAAATTAGTATTTATTTTTTTGTAATGTTAAGTAAAAAATTATTGTTTTTTCGTCCAATGTGTATAATATATATAATAATTATAACTTGAGTTTAAGTTTGATTATAGTACGTAGATTTGTTTTTATCTAAATATTATATATATTAGATTTTATAGTTTGATAAAATAATGTTTTTAAAAGTACGACTATGTTATTTTGAATACATTTAAATTCCTTTTTAATGTGTTGTCTTTTATTAAAATCCCCATCTCCTAAATTTAAAAATCCATTGTTGAAATCAATTATGAATTTCAACAATCACATACCTACAAAACAACGAAAATAATTATAAACATTTTACATAACCCGTATTATGAATCCGTACAACTACCATAGATGACGCATGCGCAGTACGCACAATCACAGTGAGCCTTGATCGCTACGTCGCAATACACCATCCTTGTCCACCCACATGCGTGCGACTGAGATAAACATACGCAAAACTCCGCGGACGTATTATAAACATGCGCTCTCACCTAAAATGTATTTGAAAGCATCTCTCTGTATAAAATTGACATTTGACAGACGACAGTTGTTTGATGAGGACTTGCACAAGTCTCGTAGAGCAAACTTCTCAATAAAATCTGTATAAAAAAGTAAAAAAGCGTTTGTTATCAATACACCGGGCTATGTCGGAGTGATTTAAAGTGATTGTTGTTTAAAATTTCGGTTGAAAATGGCTGAGGAAGATAATAATACTTTAAATAACGATGATGGCAGCGATTCTAAATTCGGGTTCAAATTAAGGGGCCGAAAGGGCGCTCTTAAGAAAAAGAATGTCTATAATGTTAAGGGTCATAAATTTATGCCACGATTCTTTAAGCAGCCGACCTTCTGTTCGCACTGCAAAGACTTCATTTGGTAAGTAAAGTTTGTTTTTTATTGTTGTACAATTTTCAAGGATTTTTCCCGGTTTACACTCTAAATAAATGGTATTATTGATTTGGATACGGTCCAAAATATGCTGTTGAATGTAATTTCCATGTGTATATTTTAATTTATTTAATATTTTACGTATATAATACATGTAAAATAATTATACCCCCCTCTCCTCATTGTTTTAAATAAGGTATCATTAAGCAAAATCTAAATTTAGTATACAAGTTGTCATAACTGTGAGTGATACTAAAATAATACACATTGATTTATTAATAGTTTTAATATTAATCTTTTTTTTTTTTTAAATTACATAAACATATATTAATTACGTAAAAATACTATAAAATTATCGCATACCACATAATACCTAAAAATATTAAATAAATGTGATAAAAATATCGATAATTGCAAACAGGTTTATATTGAATTATAAAATTTATTTGAGAAAAAAAAATGGGCTCTACATGAAACGAGACAGATTTATCTAAAACTCGTCTCGGTCTCCTTTTGTTATGAAGCTCTACAATTATTATTTAAGACACATTTCCCCCACAGTAGTCACGCCTATGGATAGTTTTTTTAACTGTAATATACATACCTATGTAAATAAACCTAAAATATGAAGAATTTTTTGTATGAAAAACGAGATATTGAATGTAAAATAACAATTTTCTACAAAGACGGCGCAAAATTTATCTTTTTAAATGTAAATATTGATATTATTGATTCATACTAACACTCACAATGAACAGAATACCTTGTGTTGAACACAAGGACGTAGCTAAAAGGGTTAAATGGGGGGGGGGGGGGGGGGGGGCACGAACTTATCTAAATCTTATTCTTTAATCTTGCTTCTATCAAATTTTTTATACAGTGTAAATTAAAAATATTGACCATTTAGCCCCCCCCCCCCTCCCCCCCTCCCATTTAGATACACAAAATATTTTAATTAAAATATTAATTTTCACCTTTTTTAGAAAACCTCATATTTTTGAAAACGATCTTACAACCGAAAACGTATGTTTACTCTTGTCAATTTTTGAATTTTCGAATTATTTTTTGACAAGGTGCAAATTAGAAAAAAGTTTCAGATAAAAGTTATGGAGAATATTATTATCTATAATTTATGTCTTATTTACTTTTTTCTGTTTTAACAGTTTGCCGGAAAGTATAGCGTATAAGAAAGTCCCGTGGTATCTTTTTTTACTGTCGGTTGTTAAAAATTAAATTACTTCAAATTGGAAAGACATTAATTGGTAGTGACGCCCAATTATTCTTTCTGCCCACTTACACAGTACAGATAATATTATGTACTATCGGCTTCAGAAGTCGTCTGCCACCGTAAAGGTCAGAATCGTTTACAACAGATTCAAAAGTATTAAGACAAACATCATCTTTTTCTAGGGCGGAGCTTATATAGTTACATAATTTTAAATAAAAGCACAAATTTACGTCCATTTCATTAATTAATTTTATATCAAGTTTAACATATTTAAATACTAAAATTCGGAATATCAAAATATATTTATTGCCACAAAATTTACTTATACAATTTTCAATAGATTACATAATAAATTTAATCGCCCAAATATATATAAGTATTATAAACGAAGAGTACTTCTTTATCTAGCCAATGAGTTTCAAAATATCTTTGTTTAGTACATGGAGAAATTATTTAAATATTATAATAATCAAATGGGAGGAGCCTACTAAGTTTGTGATAAGCGAATTTCAATGAAAACTGGTCGACCACTTCTGCATTTCAATTGTCAAATTATAATAATTATTAAAGTTAACTTAATTAATAATAATTACAATAATTTATCTTCTAAGAAATTGCGAAACTTTTTAACCGCATTTAATTTTGATAAAATTGTGATAATTTTAATTTTAAATAACGAAATCTAATTTAATGTTGGTACCCACATATTTTACATAATGTATATTTTTATAAGTACTTATAAATATATTATTATGTATCTGTCTTCTTTTTGCATATTACGTAAAATATTTTTATAATAATACATATTCTAGTTTTTACTTATTTTCATTCAAAAGTATCCTATTTCTGTATGGTAGTTACAAATTGCAATATTTTATAGTTAAAATAAAAGTATTTATACCTAATACCGGTTTGGGAGATTCAAGTTATTATTTTTTAAATTTTATAATTACACGTTTCGAATTGTCAAGGTTTTTCGTAATTGTATAATATATTATGTATGTGTTCGTACACCATATTATAAATGCGAAAGTAACTCTATCTGTCTGTCTGTTTGTTATTTTTATATTTTTTCATTTTTTATACAAAAATATTTTTCTTTAGATTCATCTACACTGTTCACTCTCAGTATTACGTATAAGAAAGTCCCATAGTACCTATGGCAAACACACACACTGTTCAATCTCTGTAATACGTATAAGAAAGTCCCATGACACACTCTGTTATGAATCATTTGAATTATAATAAATTTTTTTTCTTCAAAAATTCGTTTTTACGAAAAAATGAATAGAACATAAATTATAGATATTGATATTACCTACAATTTTTAACTTGACCATTTTACTCTATTTCGCACTGTTTTAGAGTAATTTGAAAAATTCAAAAATCGACGTAGGTAAACATTCGTATCCGGTTGAAAGATCGTTTTCAAAAAGTAGGACGTTTTCTTCCCAGACAAAAATTAATCTTAAATATAAAATTTCATCTTTCTACGATTTGTCGTATTTGATTTACAGCGCTTACAGACCGACAGACAGACATCATGGCGAAAATAGTCAGAATGGATTAAGGGAAGGTCAAAATGGATAATTCCATCAAAATCAGGATTTCGAAAAAAATCGGCTTCAGTATACTTACTTATACTATATGTATATTTCATATACATGGTATAAGAAAGTAAAAATATCGTGGAAAAATTTACGGGTATATTTTGTGATAAATTGTTCACCCATGTTAATAATACATCATTCATTAGTTAAGTGAAGCATGTGGAAAATAAAGTGCTATTTATTAATAAATTGATTAAAAAACATGTAACCATAAGTGCGTCTCCTACATATTTCTAATGAAATTGTAATTTTTTAATTAATCGCATAAAAATGGGTTAGGCAGAACCGTACACCGGGCAATAAAGATTTTGTTAAGTATAACATATACCTTACTATAGCGCATTGGACCCGGTGTTACCCGGGGATACAAATATAATCTGTAATAAACCTATTAAACATTGTCCGATATATTTTTGCATATCTATCTTGTGATTTTTGTGCAATAAGTTTTTTATTAGAAAAGTAAATAATATAAACCAGTGGCGAAGCGTCCATGGAAGCAGGGGAAGCAGTGCTTCCCTTTCTTTATGAGTAAATTAATACAAATCTGTGTTTTCAGTTAATAAATAATTTAAAAATATTATAATATTCATCTTTATGTAAATATTAATTTACACGTTCAATTATAAAACTATAATATCTCTATGTCTTATTTTCTTGTATTTTAGTCGATATTTGTATGACGAGTTGAAGGAAATTTCACTAAAAAATTTAGAATTTTTGATTTCGTTAAAAGTATGTTTATTGTATAGAAAATGACGTGAAAAGTTGTTTGTTTCAAACCGCAGGTCTGTATCTCAAACCGTTCTCGAGATATAGCCTCTCAAAGTTTTAGTTTTTTCAAATTTTTGGAGAAAAAAGGCCATAACTTTTGAACGCGTGGTCGGAATTGATTTTAGTTGACGGATTTGAAATCAGCGTGTCAAAATCTATATAATGACATATATAATATCTTAAAACTCGAAAAAAAAAAATTCGCGAAAAATCGAAAAAATTCAAAGGGGTATACCTTAAAAAAATGTCGATTTTTGACGAAATTTTTTTGTCGGATATTAAAGTATTATACATGTCATTATATAGATTTTGACACGCTGATTTCAAATCCGTCAACTAAAATCAATTCCGACCACGCGTTCAAAAGTTATGGCCTTTTTTCTCCAAAAATTTGAAAAAACTGAAACTTTGAGAGGCTATATCTCGAGAACGGTTTGAGATACAGACCTGCGGTTTGAAACAAACAACTTTTCACGTCATTTTCTATACAATAAACATACAAAAATTCGAAATTTTTTAGTGAAATTTCCTGCAGTGAACTTCAACTCGTCATACAAATATCGACTAAAATACAAGAAAATAAGACGTAGAGGTATTATAGTTATTTAAAATAAATAAAACATCAATTTATCTGATAGAAATTTGCAAAATTATGAACGGATATTCCGGAAAAATAACCTTTTTGCTACCAAAAATATTAAATAAATATTAATAAAAAATAGTTTTAAATCAATTCCCATGTGGTTGCTACAAAATGATGAGGTGGATTGCTGCATTTACAAACAGCACATACAAGATTTACTTAACACAATTTTAAATATTTTTTTTGATATTAGGTTACATTACGAAGCTACGAAAAAGGATGAACAAGATATTAAAATTGAGTCAAAAAGTTCGGAACTTATATTATTTAGAAATCAATAATTGATTGATTTGTTTTTTTTTTAACCTCTTTATTTATATCTATGAATATTTTTAATGTTCGGGGCCAAGAATGAAATAGTTACACTCCTGTTTAAGAAAAGGACATGTATATTCCAAACCTGTTTCTATCTCTTTCTTTTGACACGGCTCTGTTTTCGAATCAGATGCGTGGTCCATTTACAAGTATTTTTGTAAAACAAAATTAATATAGCAACGACCATTATAAGTTTTGAAAATAGAATTTATATACAGTTATTTTATTATGTGACAAGCATTTGTTAATTTGTCAGAGCAACACGTACAGTAATTTTATTTCTGAGCGTAAATTAGAAAAGCAAATTTAGTTTCGCAGAAGTTTTTGTTGTTACACTGTTGAAAACATATATCATCCGACACGAAAATAACTTTATTATTAGCAAAATAAAAATAAATATAGCATATACTTATACAAATATTGGTCATGTTACATGATTTTCTTAAATTCATTCATAAAAGTATATCTTGCATGTATAGAAATAATTATGTTGGTGTAATAATGTTGGGTTGTAAATTTAGTTATTCGGAAAACGATTGTGATTTTTATTTAAGGATAAATATGCAAAGTATTTGGTAAAAATAACTTCAAACTAGTTTGTTAAGTAGCTATAAAGAGTGGCCACTTTTTATGTAGATGATATAAGTACCTGCACATTATGCTATTTTTATTTACCTATTAAAAATATATTTAAGTAGAAAACATACTAAATATTATCAACTGGATTTTTCAGAACGATGTCGAAAACCACCTAAAAATTATAATTATTATCTCATTAGGGGCCATCCATAAATTACGTCACACGAATTTCATGATTTTTGACCCCACTCCCGTCCTTGTCACAGCTGGTCACATTTGTGTGACCCCCCCCCCCCTACCTAGTGTGACGTCATATATTTTGCAATTTTACACCTTAAAATTATTAAATTAAAACAGAAGTTCCGAAATACATGAATTATTTGTATTGAAAAGTTGTAGAGCTTTAAAACGTCTACAAATAAGCTAGTATATTATATTTTGAAATGTGATGTCACGAAATTTAGGACCCCTTGTCACACAATGTCACACTTCGTCAACCCCCTCCCTCCACTTAACGTGTGACGTAATTTATGGATGACCCCTTATATGTGATTAAAACAATTTTTTCTCTGACTTGCGTCACATTTTTTCTGTACTGCTTATTCACGAGGATATCGTTTTTTATTGGCATTCATTAGTGTGTGCGAAATTGGTAAATGCGACGTCGCCTTTGTTACATATAAAAGATAATTTTTAATATATGAAAAATTTCAATGGTATTTGTCAGAAATAAAATTCACCTTTGTATTATAAATATTAGTTTTCTAATGTCCTAATGTCAAAAACAGAATACACATTATATTATATTAATATAGTATTTAAAATTCAAATTTTGAGGGTGGTTTTCACCCCTTCAATAACTGTTTAGGCAAGTAAAAATAATAAATGTCACTTAGGTTCAATTGAACTACAAATGTACCAAGTCTTATCAAAATTAGTGAGATAATACTCGCAACGTTCACTTTTTAGACGATAAAAATATTTCCAAAACCCCTAATCCGATTAGCACCAAAATATATACAGTCTGGAGTAGGTAGGTACTCATTGACAATGAGACAAACATTTTCCCTAAAAACAATTCAATTCAGTGCAGTTTTACAGTACTAAAATTCTACATCCAGACACACGCACAGCCGCCATGCGGAATACAACTTTTCTTTACGTTTTGAAGGTAGTAGATACAATTAGAATCTGGTTTTATCACGGACACAAATTTTCGAAGTAAAAATAAAATACACTTTTTTTGATTTTCGATAGAAAAGTTTAAGAAACACTTTTCTGCTGCTGTTAAATTTAGGTGGCTATTTTTAAGCCACACTATATTTATTTCAAGTTCAAACCGTTTAGAGTTTATTAACCATACCCACCATGTTCTATCTTGCGCTTTAACAGTGACCTACAAGTGAAAGTATCAAACCTACATGTTTTAATAAACATATCCGTCGACATATTTACTACATACGACAACATTCTGATAGATTCATTGTTTTCATATTTATATAAATAATGCATCATTACTTTATAGACAGCTGTATATTAATTAATTAAACATTAATTTATTTATATATAAAAAAAAGTTGTAATGCCTCACCCACATAAGCGCACGGTTGAAGTGAAACTTCTTTGCTTTTCATGTGAATTAAATAAAGAAAGTAAGGTATTGGTACCAGTTATGGCCGCTATAAGAGCAAGATTTACTGTTTTTTGATTGACGGGCTTCTTTTTTGTAATTCTCATGAACTCATGTTACTAATAAAACAAGTAATTCTTTATTTAATCAGTTTAATTACCAAAGTCCGCAAATATAGTTTTTTTTATTTTGTTTATGTTTTTTTTTCTCCAGTAATGGATAAAGTAAAATCAGTAAAGAGCACGCAGTGATGGACACTTGCTAATGATAAGTACTACGACATAAAAGATATAAAAGAAAGAATCTTCTTTGAAACAATGTAAAGCAATTGCTATGATAATATAATAATTAATAAATAAATTATACTAATAATTAGTTTAAATGTCCACCATTTTGACACCTATTGGCCGATTGTCATTAAATCACGCTGTAAGACAGTTAAATGCATATAGATTAACATTCAGAAATGGTAGTAATCAAATATCAACAAATTTTTTTAATTCAGTACATTTAATTAAAAAATAACCATTACTGGGGTCATATCCAAGACTGGTGCCAGTACCTTAAACAGCCGTTTTGCTGCAGGGTAGACAAGATAATTTGGGCACGCTGAATCCAAAAATGACCAGCGTTTTGCTTAATCAGCTTTTGTTTTTGCGATATTGCAAAAAAACGTTTTTTTTCGATATACAAACATTCAAATTCGTATATATTTTTTAAAATCAAATACTTCAACCAAATATCATTCGTAATGTAGCTATGGGTCCCTAATTTAAATAAAAATCCTTGAATTATACACATTCATAAAGCTATTCTCTTCGAAAATCATGTTTTAAACGAAGAAAAATCTATTTTTTTTAGCAATTTTCAAAATTCAAAGTGCTGTTACACAAACAATTTTTGTCATATTTTAATGCAATTTACTAAATTTGTATCTTTATCTACCTTCTTTATTGTGTTAAAATTTTAACGTAATCGAATAAAAATTGGCGAAATGGTGTAAAAATTAGTAGTTACGGTCATTTCTGCCCGTCCCCCTTAACGATGCCATTGAGAAAAATTATGAATATAACTTTAATTAAAAATTAATTGTATATACCTATTTTAACAAAAATTCGTTAATATGCGAACTAAAAGTTTGCTCAGTTTCAATAATGAAAATGGCGCTCTGTTGTAATTATTTTTTTTGTTTACCGTTGCTCATATTGAACTAATAAACATTAACTGATATTAAAAAGGGAAAATACATATATATTTCAAAAACTTTTGATGATTTTAAATGAACTTTCATAATTATAAAAATAAACTATTTCTATATAAAAAAGGATTGAAATAGAAACTTGAATTTTTTACAGGACTGTGGGGATCTGGACCTTAGTATTTGATATTAATTTCAACTTGATACCTCTAGCCGTTCCTGAGAAAGAAGGTCTTGACGGATAGATAGACAGACAACTCTAAAAAAATTCTAAGACCGAAAAAAAGTGCAATAAACCCTTTACACTTTTAAATACGAAATGTGTTGCTGTTTTTTTTTTTTGGTCTAAACACAGCATAAGAAGCATCAGTTAGTTAATTAGGCCTTTGAATAAATACATAAGATCACAAATTAAACTTTGATAGTTCTAAAAGTAAACATTTTATTCTCAAGCGTTCAAATATTGAAAGAAAAATATTTGCGTTTGATTGCAATGACGTATGAGTCAAGAAAAATCATTTGAATTCATAAATAAATCATTATAGTTACCGGTTATCGTTTATAAATTCTTTCCAGACGCACAAGATGGTTTTTTTTCTATAACTGCATTATTTACACAAATTAATACTAATCCAGAATGTCTCAATAAAGTACTTAATAATCATAAGGCAACAGAAAAATAAAACAAGACGTAGGTTCGACCCTTGAGGTCCACACAACCAACTTTTTAACGTGGTATGACTATAAATACTTGAATACTGATTATTTATTGTTTCTATATAGTTTATGTGAATATTTTTTCTTAATAAGGTCTTGGATATGACCCCAGTAATAGTTTTTTTTTAAATTAAATGTACTGAATTAGAAATATTTGTTGATATTTGAGCAGTATCATTTCTGATTATTAATCTATATACATTTAACTGTCTTACAGCGTGATTTGATGACAATCGGCCAATAGGTGTCAAAATTGTGGACATTTAAACTAATTATTAGTATAATTTATTTATTAATTATTATATTATCATAGCAATTGCTTTACATTGTTTCAAATTTGACGATTCTTTCTTTTATATCTTTTGTGTCGTAGTTTTTAAAAAAAAAACAATATTTGCGGACTTTGGTAATTAAATTGATTCAATAAAGAGTTACTTGTTTTATTAGTAACATGAGTTCATGAGAATTACAAAAAAAATCCCGTCAATCACAAAAACACTAAACTTTGCTCTTATAGCGGCCATAACTGGTGCCAATACTTTATGTATATAAAAAAAATTGTCAGAAATAAAACCTTATGAATTATTATTAGTTTTCTGTTATCCCTAATGTCAATAACTATTTAAATTTAATTGCGTTTATTTCCAAGACAACATGAATTCGTATTTAAAATTCAAATTTTGAGGGTGGGTTTCACCCCTTCAATGGCTGTTTAGACACGTATAAAAAAAGACTTAAAAAACACAACGTTGTTCCATTTACGCATTATTTTCATGGAACCAATTAACTGCGTAAATGAAGGGAGTCGTATATTTGAACTTTAAGAAGAATTTCTTATAAATAATCCCAGATTTTATTTAATTGAGAAAATATGAATAAATCTTGATTTACTGTATTTAAAATAAAATAAAAACTGGATAAGTCAACATTTGTTTTACGTTAATGACAATTTTCCAATTCTTGCGTGTTTTCCGCTACTATGGTGTTTACTTTATGTCAATATTAACAACCAATTAACTTGTACTGTGTGAATACTTCTGTGTAATCATTTATTAATTTTAACAAGATAGAAATCAATTTATAGAAGGACATTGACGTATAAACGTAACCGGAAAAATCAAGTTTTTTAAAATAGTTTTTCGTTTTTTTTTCTTAGGGGTTATCAATAAATTATGTCACACGTTGGGGGGGGGGAGGGGGTCTACAAAGTGTGACAAGGGGGGGGAGTCATAAGCTTCGTGACGTCATATGAATTTTATATGAATTCTTAGAGCAAAAATTTGAGGAAATGTTTAAACGTGATTAGGAAAATTTCATGTAATTGAAAATGAAAAAATATTTATTTTGTTTTTTTTTTTTCGTTGATTTTGAATACCTACTTATTGTTTCGATACGTGTGTTACGTCACAACAGGGGAGGGGAAGGTCACACGAATGTAACAACCTGTGACAAGGCCTGGAGGGAGGGTAAAAAAAACATGAAATTTGTACAAGTACCTCTTTATTGAATCAATTTAATTACCAAAGTTGTAAATATAGATTGCTTTTTTAAATTATGACCTTTTATTTTGTTTATGTTTTTTTTCTCCAGTAATGGACAAAGTAAAACCAATGATGGACACTAGCTAATAGTTACAAAATGATAAGTACTACATTCAAAAGTTATTAAATAAATAATAGCAAATTTTGAAATAATGCAAAGCAGATGATATGATAATATAATAATTAATAAATAGATTACACTAATAATTAGTTTAAATATCCACCATTTTGACACCTATTGGCCGATTGTCATCAAATCAGACAGTTAAATGTATATAGATTAATATTCAAAATTAAGCTGTTTTAATAGATTATAATTCAGTAATGTCAGTTCCTAATCAAATATTTCTAATTTAGTACCTACATTTAATTAAACAAGTGTCCAATACTGGGGTATTATCCAAGATTGGTGCCAGTACCTTAAACATTTATTTTTTTAAATATCTCTAGACATGTATTTTTAGTATATGTTGTAAAAATATTAGACTTGTCATTGTTGAAAAGCAAAATAAAAGTAGGTGGTTCTAATATTTAAAAATAGGTAACTTTGAAAGCTATCTGAAGATTTTTATCGCTAGAACGATTATGAAAAACACAGAATTTAATGCCCTTCGTATTGCTTCCTCGCAATATCGAAGATACGAGAAACTTTGTGATCGTTTTAAAATGAGACAAAAAAATTGTTCTCCGATTTCAAAATTTTAAATTGATCCTTCCGTTTCAGGTCAAGACAAATACTTTTCTTTCCGTGTCTGTCTGTCTGTCTGTCGAGTGAATCCTTGTCACACGCATAACTCATGAACCACTGAACCGATATTAATGAAACTTGGTTGGATGGTCTAGCTTGAGGACGGTCCAATTTCAAAATCGTGTGCAAGGGGGAGGGGTAACATCCCAAAATATTTATTTGTTCAGATATCTCAAGTTACGTGAAAATTTTATAAAATATTTTTTGTAGAGAATTAAATTTCCTATAATATGTTTGTTGTAAAATATTCCCTTACAAAGATTTATCTCAATTATCTTTAAAAAATCGTTTAAAAAATAATACAAAAATTGACACGAGTAAACATCCGTTTCCGGGTAAAAATCGTTTTCAAAAAGTAATTCTAAATATACAATTTCCCAGAATTACAGCTTATACAGACAGGCAAACAGATACAATTTATTAAGAACGTCAAAATTTAGATTCGAAACAATATAAAATAACTTCGGAAGGAAATTCGAAAATTAATAATTTTAAATAACTGTAGATTAATAAAATAAATTTGAATAATTAACCAATGGAATTGTGTGAACTTTGGTGCCAGTATTTACATTATTCGCACGCCGAACCCTTCGCCCCCCCCCCACGCAAATACCCTCTACCCCGCCCACCGCATCTAGCAGTTCAAATATCGGATGCAATGTCAGCGAAAATTCTCTCCATAGTTATAGTCATTAATAATGTCCCAAATAGTATGTGGGAGGTAAAATGACTGTGATAGTGTTATAGGTGTTGTTCAGAAGCAAAAACGACTAAATCCACCTCAGAATTTCTCTCTAATAATCGTAATTATTGGTGTACCGAAATGCCGGCCGGAATTCTCGTCTAACGTTACTACTATTATATTTTAAATATAAAATATCGGTATGGAGAACCATACATGACTTCCATGTTCTTTCTATCTTTTTGTATAATTTTTAAATATAAATTAAAATTTTTTATTTTTATTTATATAACCCAGGCCCGAATTTTGAAATTTGCCGCCCCTAGGCAGTTACAAAAATTGCCCCCCCCCCCCTCTCGAAACTAACAGTTTAAGTCATAGATGTCAAAATATAAAACTCAGGATCTTTTTTTTTGGTTACATCAGTTTCAAATTTTATAAATTTTTATAAAGTTACATTAGGAAACATAAAAACTAAAAACTGAAGACCTTTTTTTTTTTAGTCATGCTTGAGTTACATGTATAGAGAAATTATTGCTTATGTGTTGAAATTTTTACGTCTCGATTTTCGGATGGCAAACTCATCGATAATGGAATCAAAATCAAATTCAATTCCCACGAATATAACAAGTTTTCAAAGTTTCCACCAAAATTTGACGCCCTTCAATTCTTGCCGCCCTAGGCAGTTGCCTACTCTGCCTGCATGGTAAATCCGGGCCTGATATAACCTACTTCTATGAATATAAAAAAAATATTTTGGAACTTACACTGAATCGTCTATGGACAGGACATTTGTCTGAAATTTTCAGAGAATACTTTTGAAATATTCTACTTTGAGAAAATGCAAAAAAATGGATTTTTTCAAAATTCTAACTGGGTCTGCCCCCTTTAACACTAGAAAGACGGGAAAATCTACCTACCTACAAAGACGGCGACCGGTCAAATGACTACAAATTTAGTAAATATCTTTTTTTATGAGTGGCGAAAAAAATGTAAAGTAAAGAAATAAAACAAGATCTAATGTATGATTAATTTTAATATTCACACACAATTTTTACATTTCATCTTCGGGTATATTTTGCAAAATAGAAAGTATTTCGTTATCTCGAAGCCCTCGAGACATTTCTTCACAAATTACTCACAATAATATCGATCCACAATTACAGGCGGTCGAAACTATACTGACCCTTCTTTGACTGATAAAATAAAAGCAATTCATATACTACAATTCATTATTGTTGTACCCTCTCAAAAACAATTAAAAACATTTATCAGATCATAACCGTCAAAAGACCGCCGCCGTCTTTGTCGGTATATCAATATTTTAAACAATAAAGAAAAGACATGTGAATTATTTTGATACATAGTATCATTTAACTACTAGTATTAATAAAAGTCACAAAGTCTCAGTACGGTAAGTCAAATAGTTTTTGAATTATTCAATATTGAAATTGAAATTACCGTCAAATCACTGCTCCCGTCTTTCTAGTTAGTGTTAAGCAAATTGGTGCAACTAGGATCTGGTGGTCCCCTTGTATACGTTTGAGTACCGCTAATATCAAGTATAAGTCAGTCAGTGGTTAGGTTAGGTATTATTGACCGCGCTGTGTGCTGCTGCACATTTGCATTGCCCCCGTGTACCCCCCCCCCCCCTCTTCGCACAAACCCTCGACGTACGTAGGGTAATTAGCTCGTGTAATTACTTCAACCGTCTTGGATATTTGTGCCATAAAAAATAGTCTTTTGCTTAGCGAACTATAATTCACACAAACTTGAGTTTGCTCTTATAATGTGCGTTATATAGTTTATAGTTTAGGTTATTAAAACTTTCATATTATTTAGATCAGAGGTTTTCAACCTATGGTCCGCGGTGGATCCTTTAAGGTTTCTAATTGTACATTGTCGTGCTAAATCTAAATGATGTATTTCTATCGGAAGGGTGTCCGCATGATTTGTTATAAATTTTTTGAGGGTCCACCATGGTAAAAATTATAGATGTAAAGTTAATAAAAATTAAAATTAAAAAATATTTTTTCTTTTTACAATTATTATTTTGCAAGCAATACATTGTATAGTAGGAAAATTAGGGTTTTGAGGTTGAGGGGAGGGGGGAGGGTCGAACAATTGATTGCAAAAAAGGTTTCAGAAATTGGAAAAGGATACATTCTGTCCTATTTTCAAAAATTGAGTTCAAAAATGATCGAATACTTAAATAAATTAAATATATGTAAATTTAGTATTTTTGGGTGATGAGACCAAGTAGTTTTTGATCTTTATAAATAATAAATATGCAGATTTTTTTAAATTTCATTTATTAATTCTTTCAACTAACTTTTTTCCAGACCATATTTATTTTAATTAAAAACACTTTTTTTAGTTCTAAATTACTTAATAAATTTTTATCAAATTGTTATATCACTTAAATTAAATAAACCACAAGAAAACGTCACTCGATGCGTGTTTCGACCACACTAGAAGTCCTCATCAGGAGCCTAACAGTTCCAGTAGTAAATTGTGATAGATATAACAAGATTAAAATAAGAAATAATATTTTTTAAGACTAAACCTTCGATTTTTTTAAATACATTAGGGTATCCACTTTCTGGAAAGTCAGGGAAGCCTAAAGTGGTTAGGAAAAGTTAGGGAATTTTATTAAAATTCTGAAAAGTCAGGGAATTTATAAATTTTTTTTTTGAAAGTCAGGGAATTTATTATAAATTCTGGGAAGTCAGTGAAGAAAAAAAAAGTGTATAAATTTAAGTTGACGAGCAAAAAAAAGTCTTCACATTTTTTTTGCATATTCTAGGGGCCCCTCAATCACTTCTTGCCCCCGAGTGGTGAGGGAATTTTATTTTCAAAAAACTTACTGAAGAACAGAATTAAAAAAACTGAGAGCCATTATGTTCGCAAATAATAAAAAAAAATATTTTTTAAATTACCAGAAAAAATATTGTAGTGGCAGCATTGATTGGGCGTCCACGATTAAGATCAAAATGTCCACTAGATACTATACATACGTTTACATAAAATTTCATTTGTTTCAGCCGGAAAAAAAAACTGAAAATTGAATATTCCATTAAACATTATCGAAAGCGATGTTGTAACTGTACATCCCCCCCCCCCCACCCCTACACAGAGTACACACAATTCAATATTTCCCGGGGTGAATATTAGGACTAATTACATCGCTGATTACCGTGCTGTACAAACATTATTTAACCGTGCCAATTCGGGTTTACATGTCACGTGACATTACAGTGCTAAATGCTTACAATATATTATATTTGATCATTCAGCTGGAATTTGCTGTATATGAATTTCCGTTTTTTAATCAATACTAATTATTCTGGTCAACATAATTTTTGTGGTTGATAAGTAACACTACTTAAGTGCCATTCGCCGATATTCTTGAAATTTTGCACACTCGTAGTACATTAAAAAAGATTAAACACACGTGTTTTAAGGTTAGAAAACGCATTTGAAAGTTTAACACCGTTCAGCACAATGCTAACCTAACGCTACTCATGAGTGCCATTCGTCGATATTCTTGAAACTTTGCACTCACGTAGTATATCGAAAAACATTAAATACACGTGTTTTTTTTTATTTTGGCTAACAAGACGTTTTAAGGCTAGAAAACGCATTCGAAAGTTTAACACCGTTCAGCACAATGCTAACCTAACGCTACTCATGAGTGCCATTCGCCGATATTCTTGAAACTTTGCATTCACGTAGTACATCGAAAAATATTAAATACACGTGTTTTTTTATTTTGACTAACAAAGCGTTTGAAGGTTATAAAACGCATTCGAAAGTTTAACGTCATTCAGCATAATGCTAACCTAACGCTACTCATGAGTGCCATTCGTCGATATTCTTGAAATTTTGCACTCACGTAGTACATCGAAAAACATTAAACACGTGTTCTTTTTTATTTTGGCTAACAAGGACGTTTTAAGGTTAGAAAACGCATTCGAAAATTTAACACGATTTAACAAAATGCTACCCTAACGCTACTCATGAGTGCTATTCGCTGATATTCTAAAAATTTTACATACACGTAGTATATTGAAAAACATTAAATACGTATTTTTTTATTTTGGCTAACAAGGCGTTTTAAGGTTAGAAAACGCATTCGAAAATTTAACACAATGCTAACCTAACGTTACTCATGAGTGCTATTCACTGATTTGAAATTTTCACACACGTAGTATGAGTACATTGAAAAGCATTAAACACGTGTTTTTTATTTTGGTTAACAAGGTGTTTTAAGGTTAGAAAACGCATTCGAAAATTTAACACAATGCTAACCTAACGTTACTCATGAGTGCTATTCACTGATTTGAAATTTTCACACACGTAGTATGAGTACATTGAAAAGCATTAAACACGTGTTTTTTATTTTGGTTAACAAGGTGTTTTAAGGTTAGAAAACGCATTCGAAAATTTAACACAATGCTAACCTAACGTTACTCATGAGTGCTATTCACTGATTTGAAATTTTCACACACGTAGTATGAGTACATTGAAAAGCATTAAACACGTGTTTTTTTATTTTGGTTAACAAGGCGTTTTAAGGTTAGAAAACGTAAGTTTAACATCATTTAGCACAATGCTAACCTAACGCTACTCATGAGTGTCATTCTCTTAAAGCTTTTACGACATTTCTCTATCATAATTTCATAATCTGCGTGTTTTTGAGAACGCTAATGACGATTTTTACATTAGTTTAACGAGATTCAGAATAGCAAATACAAAATGGTGAACAAAATCGTAGAAGTTTCAAAAACTTTATTTAAAATTTATTAAATACATGATTACGATTTTATAAAATAGAGTTAGCTTTTGCTTTAGAGTTAAAAAACCTAAGAACCTAGAATTAATGTAGGCCAGCGTGTTTTTCTTTTAAATTCTATTACTTGTTCAAAGCTGTGAAAAATCAGTTTGATTTATTGATGTGAATGCGATTCTATTGACATTTTAACCCTAGAATGTCAATTTATGCATGTGCTCTTAATTGTGTCATATTAATAAACAAATTGATTTTAAATTTTAACGTTTATTTGACCCTTAAGCGTCCAATTGATACATTTTTAATCGAATTCAAAGAAGGAGGTTCTTAATTCGACTATGTATATTTTTTATGTATGTTCGGGGTAACTCCGACAAATTTGAACAGATTTGGATGATTTTTTGTTTGTTTGAAAGAATATATTCCCGAGGGGGTCCCATATAAATTTCATCAGAATCTGATCAAGGACTTCGAAGATACGTCACTCAAAAGGGAAAAACAAAAAACTTTTTAAGAAAAAAATTAAACTGTTTTTAATTATTTTATACTTTTCAGTGTTGTTAGGGTATTTTTGAATCGGTTTTATTTTATTTTTTCTT
This sequence comes from Sialis fuliginosa, assembly GCA_961205875.1. NCBI lineage: Eukaryota > Metazoa > Arthropoda > Insecta > Megaloptera > Sialidae > Sialis > Sialis fuliginosa. The sequence goes on along the minus strand of OY540813.1, from coordinate 2,124,768 downwards.
GAGAATTTATCAAGAAAAATACTGTTTAGAATAAACTATAATTTTCTGGTCAATATTCATACCACGGACAGTAGTAACTCTACCTATAAAAAATTTACTTTTCAAACACAACAATAATATAATTTAACGACAATTCTTATGCAACGTCTTTCTGTCTGTCTGTCTGTTCGTAAATGCGCTTATCACTCGAGAACCACTTATCTGATTTACGTGTTTTTTTTTTAATTCAAAGATATGTTCTTTGACCAGGTTTTAGTATATATTTTGTTACGTTAGGTAACATAAGGAATAAGCAGTGACGATAATAGTAAATCAAGTCGGAAAAAAGTTTACCGCTAGCGCGTTTTTGCAATACGTTGCCTAAACCGTTCAATATTGAAAAAAATAATATAGTAAAGGCATGATGCCAGTAACAAAGTATCACTGAAATTATGAATTTTAAATAATAAAATAGGTTAAAAAGATTCTAAAAAATGTATTTATTTTTATATTAAAAGCGACATTAATATGATTTTTGTTAAAATAAAAACACAAAATACAGCAATCCGCCATGTTTGATAAAACACCAGTCAGAGTGGATGACGTCATGGCTAAGTAAACATCATTTTTGTTTCATTAATATCTGCACTGTTTATAAATTATTTTGTGGTTTTAAATTATCAATTTGCTCAGTTTTGTGTTACCAAAACTAAAACCGAGAAACGTTAGCGATGGAACAAGGATTTATTATTGTTGACAAGGAGTCTTTACATAGGCGTGACGTCACAAATGCGCCATTAGTTTTAAAAGAGTCAATTTTTGTGATTAAACCTTTATTTTCAGCAGAAATAAGTATTTTTTTGGAAATAGGAGACACGTAAGATCATCATAGAATAGTTTTTAAAAATTAGGCATCATGTCTATTGTGTAGAATCAAAATATCCAAAATAAATTCCGCGATACCATATATCTAACTTATATTTAGGCGAGCGAAGTTAGTATTTGATAAAAACAAACACATGTTTTTGTATCTGATTGACACTACCGCAAGGTATTGATTGTACAGTTATAAAAATACGTACACAAAAGTGAATATATTGATTTCGTGTTATAATCGCTTCCTGGTTCACAAAAATATTGGCCGCCAGATCGTTTAAAGAAAATAAATAAATCCTCAGCTGCATCGAGACAGTTTTCGGTTTGGGAAAAGAGATTTTCGTCCTTTTCTTCAACCCCCATACGCTCTCTGAAAATCTTTCATTACAAAAGGGTCTTTTCTCCATCAACGGATTTTACCGTTTACTCATCCTTTATCTTTATCTTTCAACGATTTTTTTATGAACCAGTGGTCGATAAACAGTAGAGGTTTTAGTGACCGAGGCATTTGCCTAGAGCAGTGGTCTTCAAAAGTTTTACTTTCTCGTAATATCGAAGATACGAGAAGCTATGTGATTGTTTTATATTGAGACAAACAAACAAATGTTTGAGGTTTTCTTTGAACGTATTTTATAAGAAAAGGTATTGTAGTCAAAGTAATCGACTGAAAAATAAATAAAAAATGAGGAAAGTACAGTTGCTTCCTCACAATATCGAAGATACGAGAAGCTTTGTGATCGTTTTATATTGAGACAAAAAAAATGTTCTCCGATTTCAAAATTTTAAATTGATCTTTCCGTTTAACGTCAAGACAAACACTTTTCGTTCCGTGTCTGTCTGTCTGTCCGTCTGTTTGTGTGTGTGTGTGTGTCTGTTCCCTGAATCCTTGTCACACGCATAACTCATGAACCACTGAACCGATATTATTGAAACTTGGTCGGATGGTTGGGTCTGGCTTGAGGACGGTCCCATTTCAAAATAATAGAAATCATGCGTAAGGGGGAGGGGTGACATCCTAAAATATTTATTGTTTCAAGAACGACACATGTTACGTGAAAATTTTATGGAATATTTTTTTAGGGTTTCGTTTTTTTTTGAGGTACGGAAAAATACTGTAGATATTTTTGTATAGAATGTACTACATGCATGTACGATGTACCTACATAAACATTTTAGAAACCACAGGTTTATGGTTACAGAATAAATATCGTTTATTTTTCGTATAATGTCTTGCAGATCGCGGATTACTCAAACAAGAGATTATTTCTTAATAATAAAAGAACAAGTAGGCTCTGTCTGTTTAAACTTTAAACTGTATTGCTTTGTTTATTTTCCACTGGAGCCCGTTTCTAATGATTTACATTCGGTCGGTTATACATATAATATCCGAACAAACGTTTTTATGATATGTATTATACAGTATATATGTACATATATAAAACCTCGAATAATAATTAGAAAACTAAATACATTATTAATTAGTTTGTGAAATTAAATACACTACTGAGTTTGTCAACCCTTTTTGTATACATTGGACTCGGTGATACCCGAGCGATATTAATTTAATCTGTAATAAAACTATAAAACATTATTTGAACTTTGAACACATCGCTAATTTTTTTTTCCCGACTTTTCTCAAAATATCCACAAATTATATACATACCTAAATCTTCCTCGTGAAAAACTCTATCTTTTAGTGAAAACCGGAATAAAATCTGTTCAGTAGTTATTGAGAAAATCGTGCAGAAATTAAGGTTGAGTAATGGCAGTAATCAAATATTAACAAATATTCATAACTAGCGCATTTGACCCGGTGTTACTCTGGTTAATTAATTAATATATACACATCATAGTAACCTAAAATATTCCATATACCCACCCAACATGCCCACCCAACACACAGTTCACTGCGAATTGTTTTTTTTTTCGGATAAAATATACACCTAAATCTAATATATCCATTAGTGAAAACCGGAATGAAATCTGTTCAGTAGTTATTGAGAAAATCGTGTAAAATTATATTTTAAACTCCCAGGAAACACCAGGTCCCGTCTTTGAATTTGTATGAAAATCAAAAAATAAAAATCTTTTGATGTTCAATTTTAGATTTTAATAAAATATTAATAGCTACGAAAATGCACAGAAAAATTATTTCCCTATACAAACATTCATTATTATATACAGGGTGGCGCAACGAAATGGTCGCGTTTTTGGTCAGTTAAAATAGGATTTTGAAAAAACGCTCGAACACGTCGATTTTGCTTTCAAGGGGAACATCTTTTGCAATAAAATTTTTGCCAGAATCTTTCCAACCCTCTGCGCTATGAGCACAACCCTTAAAATTTTAAATAGCATGATAGGGCAAGTGATACCTCATTTGAAAGGTTTTTTCATTCTAAACAAAGTGCTTTTGTTTTTTTCAAATCTGTTTAATTTTAGTCAATTTATTTACATTTTTAATTCCATGAATGCATTTATTTTCTGATCAACAAAAAACATTCAGAACTAAAACTCAAAACAAAGGAGGCTTATTTTCTTATAATTCAGATAATTCACAAAAATTTACTAACATCCAAAACTTTAATTAATTCAATAAATGTTCAAATTGAGCTCCGCTAGCTTTCATACAAAAATACAAGTTATGCTCAAAATTATTTCTCACTTGTTGAAACGTTTGGGGAGTTAGTTGGCGACATTCCTCGATAATAAGCCTACTTTGTTTTGTTGATCAGAAAATAAATGCATTCATGGAATTAAAAATGTAAATAACTTGACTAAAATTAAACAGATTTGAAAAAAACAAAAAGCACCTTGTTCAGAATGAAAAAACCTTTCAAATGAGGTATCACTTGCCCTATCATGCTATTTAAAATTTTAAGGGTTGTGCTCATAGCGCAGAGGGTTGAAAAGATTCTTGCAAAATCGACGTGTCCGAGCGTTTTTTCAAAATATTATTTTAACTGACCAAAAACGCGACCGTTTCGTTTTCATTGCGCCACCCTGTATAGAGATATAGAAGATTCAATTATACGTGTGTCCAAAACTGGTGCATTATCCAAGACTTTATACTCTACGTAAAATTCAATGCAACACTGAAATTAACTTTATAAATTAGCTACTCCGCAAAATGATTTATTAATTCTTATTAATAAAACAATTGACGGAAGTTCTCTATGCGAAAATCGTCGAGTCTGCGTTTTCCGACAAAAAAAATCAAGGTCGGCTGTGCACAGACAAAACACTATTGACGATGACGTCATCGATCTGAGGACTTCTCGTTCGTGATCTAGTCGACCTAGATTCACGAAATTTCGCTGAATTCATGAAAACTTTGAGGTTTCGTTAAATCGGTGTATTTGATTAAAGAGCTTTTCCTCTATGGCACATGTCTGTTTAAATACGTGGTGAATACTTTATAAATGCTACGTGTGCTGTGAAAATTCAAACAAAAGAAAATGAGAATGAAATGCAACATTTTCTTTTGTTTATACTTGACGTCGGGTATCGGAATCTCATCAAACCTGTTTATGTAACTACTGATAAATTTAACGAAATTTCATAAATAGATAAGGTACTGGCACCAGTCTTGGACATGACCCCAGTATTGGTAATTTTTAAATTAAATGTACTGAATTAGAAATATGTGTTGATATTTGATTACTACCATTTCTGAATATTAATCTATATACATTTAACTGTCTTACAGCGTGATTTGATGACATGAGGCCAATAGGTGTCAAAATGGTGGATATTTAAACTAATTATTAGTGTAATTTATTTATTAATTATTATATTATCATAGCAACTGCTTTACATTGTTTCAAAATTGACGATTCTTTCTTTTATATCTTTTGTGTCGTAGTACTTATCATTTTGTAATCATTAACAAGTGTCCATCACCGCGTGCTCATTACTGGTTTTATCTTTGCATTTCTGGAGAAAAAACATTGTAATCAAATCTTTTTTTTATTTAAGAGGGTAGACCCAGTTGGCTCTTTTCTAGGATTTTTTTTTGGCCACGCATTAAAATAATTAATAACAAATGTTTTTCCACATTAAAGATATATATTTACAGAAAATATTGTAATTTTTTTATGGCAAAATATTAAAAAATAAGTAGGATACAACAAATTTGGGAGGGGTCCAAAAAAATGAGTGTTTTGCCGTGATTACTGCTGCTCGTCACTAGTTCATCTGAAATAAAAAAAACAAAAGGGATCATTAGTTAATGACATGATGTTCCGAATGAACGAAGGAATTTGAAAAATTTTAAATTTTCAGAAAATGGCAGATATTGAATCGACTAAAATTTCACTCGCATTTTCGGCTATAAAAAAAATAATAATCGTCCAAAAAAAATCCTTCGTCCATCCTGAGGACAATTATGTATAGAATAAGTGAGAAAAATTTCAAACCGATCGGCAAAGCCGCTCTCAAGTTACAGTGATCAACGACTTCGAAAACATGGTTTCGAGAAAAACGCGTTTAAAGTTTTGAGTACGATTTGCATGCAGATAAAAAATTTATTTTGGAACTTACACTGAATCGTCTATGGACATGACATTTGTCTAAAATTTTCAGAGAATACTTTTGAAATATTCTACTTTGAGATAGAAAAAATTGATTTTTTCAAAATTCTAATTGGCTATAATTTAAAAAACAAACTATATTTGGTGACTTTGGTAATTAAATTGATTAAATAAAGAGTTACTTGTTTTATTAGTAACATGAGTTCATGAGAATTACAAAAAACAAGCCCATTAATCCAAAAAAACCAAAGAAGTTCCAGAACTGCTTCGAACCACCATTTTAAGTGAAGGCTTACCATTTTCCCGATCAGAAAACACATTATTCATCATTCATTTTCCAATATTAACAAGTTAAGTTAAGCGTAAGTGTAGGCGGCCTTGTATTATACAACAAAACAGGGCGATGAAAAAGAAATATGTAAATACAAAAAGCATTTTCCTTTTTATCCATTATTTACCGGTTCACTGAACCCGGGATTTTAGGTTTTGTTATTCTCTTTGCCGTTAGTGTAGCAGTGGCGTTACCAAAAGGGGAGGGGGTGGGCTAGCCCTTCCGCATTGTCTTAACCAGATTATTATAACGTATAATGTATATGTTAAAAAAATTGTCAATTGTCCCCCATTAAAAATATCCCTTCTATAAATCATGGGTACGCCACTGTAGCGAAGGCGTCGAAATTTGCGGTAAATTGGTGGGAAGAAGATATACATTATGATAGATAATGATAAGTTCTTTAAAATATGCCAAATAGGGTAAAGTTATCTTATTGTTAATTTACTTTAAAAACCATGTTTTTAATTTGATAAGGTACTGGTACCAGTTATGGCCGCTATATGAGCAAGGTTTACTGTTTTTTGTGATTGATGGGCTTCTTTTTTGTAATTGTCATGAACTCATATTACTAATAAAATAAGTAACTCTTTATTTAATCTATTTAATTACCAAAGCCCGAATTTTTTTTTTTTTTAATTATAGCCTTTTGTTTATGTTTTTTTCTTCAGTAATGGATATAGTAAAACCAGTAAAGAGCACGTAGTAATGGACACTTGCTAATGATAAGTACTACGACACAAAAGATATAAAAGAAAGAATCGTCAATTTTGAAACAATGTAAAGCAGTTGCTATGATAATATAATAATTAATTAATAAATTATACTAATAATTAGTTTAAATGTCCACCATTTTGACACCTATTGGCCGATTGTCATCAAATCACGTTGTAAAACAGTGAAATGCATATATAAATATATTAATATTCAGAAATCAGTACATTTAGTTTAAAAATAGCCATTACCGGGGTCATATCCAAGATTGGTGCCAGTACCTTATATATTTTAACAAAAAAAAAATAATCCTTAAAAAGTTTTTTTTGTACGAGAAATTGAGGCGCCTATGATGGCAGCAAGGGTTGTTGGCAGATTGCCAAACTGGATTCAATCAAACGCGCAATTTATTATTAGCGAGATGGGCCCGTTTCTGTCGATACATTATCTCATTATGTGTCCATCGTACACAAAAATGACCATTTTTCGTTTGACGCGTCCGGCGTTAATAGAAATCAAAAAGTGATATGTTTTTATCGAAACGCGAAATATATTTTGTCAAATTTATAATCGATCTATAATTAATTTTAACATGTTTTTAAATGGTTTTTAAACAGAAGAATTAGAAGTGTTGTATATCTAGTAGCCTTTGGATAAATATAACGACGTGATTGGTGCATTTTGGAAGGGTGACATCCTAAAATATTTATTTTTTCAAGGTATCTCGAGAACGATACATGTTACGTTAAAATTTTATAGGATCTTTTTTGTAGAGCATTCAATTTCTTATAATATAAGTCTACAACATTTGTTGTAAAATATTCCCTTAGAAAGATTTATATCAATTTTGATTTTTAAAATCGTGTTTTGTTTTTTTAAATTGATATATTAAATGTCATTTTGACGTTTGAATAAATTTAAATTTAGATTGAAATTGTCAATTGTTGTTATACCAATACTTTATCACCGTATAAAGAATTAAGTTCATCGATACACTCTTGTCTTGATAATCCACGTCGAAAGTTATGAAAAATAATCGCACGAAAATGTTCACTAGTTAATCCCATTCTTTGCCGAGATGACTTTTTCAAGAAAAACTGTAAACAACACAAATCGCGCTCAATTTACAAAATGTTCTGAAGAAGGTTATATTGTCTAGTTTCCAATGAAAACGACAGATGGCACCTGGCAACACTCAATGTTACCAAAGCTAGAAATATAAATAGCAACCCTCGTACTGTATTATTTATTATTTAAAATTAAATTAAATACCAGTATTTTCTATAGACTATTATATTTCGTTACTACACATATACGGGTATTGAAAGCTCTAGTAGGGAGGTTATACATAGGTACCTACTACAATAGAACCTTTCTCTGCATTTCCAATGAAAAGCCTATTTGTAAATCATCGTACATAGTTGATAGAATTAAAATCACCGCGATCGCGTTGAACGTTTTATATGCATATTTGAATATCCTAAAACGATCCACACCGTTTTTTTATTGCTCGTCGATCGACGCGAGAATTACTAAAAGGTTTTTCTCGAGAGTTTTGTGTGTGCGACGCTTTTCCATTTTGTGTATTTTATTTTTTATTGCTACTAGCATTATTTAGTTACATGTGACAGTTTAATAGATATGTAGGCTTTTCAAATATTGATATTTGAAATATGATAATATACAGGTTTGTTCAGAATTAAAGACATTATGAACTTTTTACGTAAATATCAATTATCGTAAACGGGAATTTTTAGACATTTATTTGTTTGTTTTTTCTTCTTTATGATTTCAAAGTTATGACGTCGTGAAATTTGTGCTTATAAATATAATAATTACCCGCGACTTCGTTCGCGTGGAATTTAGGTTAGTGAAAATAACACCATCAAGTTAGGTTAGGTAAATAACACAGATAGGTAATACAGATTTCTGTTATGATATAGACCAGTGGTTCATAAACTAGTGGGCCGCAGCTCCCTAGGGAGCCGTGGCCTTCCCACAAGGGGGTCGCGAAGAGCTGCAAATATAACAAATAAATATATTATTGTTAAATACTATATATATTATGAATTGTACATCAGTGGCGAAGCGTCCATGGAAGCAGGGGAAGCAGTGCTTCCCTTACTTTATGGGTAAATTAATACAAATCTGTGTTTACAGTTAATAAATAATTTAAAAATATTATTAGAATATTCATCTTTATGCGCAACTCAAACATTTTAACCAAAAGTCAAAAATAACATTTAATATTAATTTACACGTTCAGTTATAAAACTATAATACCTCTACGTCTTATTTTCTTGTATTTTAGTCGATATTTGTATGACGAGTTGAAGTTCATTGCAGGAAATTTCACAAATTTTTTTTTAATTTTTGATTTCGTTAAAAGTATGTTTATTGTATAGAAAATGACGTGAAAAGTTGTTTGTTTCAAACCGCAGGTCTGTATCTCAAACCGTTCTCGAGATATAGCCTCTCAAAGTTTCAGTTTTTTCAAATTTTTGGAGAAAAAAGGCCATAACTTTTGAACGCGTGGTCGGAATTGATTTTAGTTGACGGATTTGGAATCAGCGTGTCAAAATCTATATAATGATATGTACAATACTTTAAAACTCGGGAAAAAAAATTTCGCGAAAAATCGAAAAAATTCAAAGGGGTATACCTTAAAAAAATGTCGATTTTTGACCAAAATTTTTTTGTCGGATTTTGAAGTATTATACATGTCATTATATAGATTTTGACACGCTGATTTCAAATCCGTCAACTAAAATCAAATCCGACCACACGTTCAAAAGTTATGGCCTTTTTTCTCCAAAAATTTGAAAAAACTAAAACTTTCAGAGGCTATATCTCGAGAATGGTTTGAGATACAGACCTGCGGTTTGAAACAAACAACTTTTCACCTAATTTTCTATACAATAAACATACTTTTAACGAAATCAAAAATTCTAAATTTTTTAGTGATATTTCCTGCAGTGAACTTCAACTCGTCATACAAATATCGACTAAAATACAAGAGAATAAGACGTAGAATCATTTAGTTACTATATAAATATATAAGAATTTATTTAAAAAAGTAAAAGCTTGAACTTAATGTGTTTCATAACCATTAGTTGTGTTTTTAAAGTCTTTCATCCTTTTTTCCATCCTTTTTTCCAAACTTTTTTAACCGTGTAAAAGTGAATCTGCGTAAATTGGAACCGCATAAATGTACGCTCACAATGCTAAAAATTGACATTATTTTGACGATAACTTTGTTCACAAATGGTGAATCATTTCAGGATTTTGAATGTAGCTTCTTACAAACCTTTTTTACCTATTTACAAAATTAGAACTTATTCTTGATTTTTTTTCCGAGAAAAACCCTAAAACCAGGTACTTATACATAAAAGCATTTCCAGTATCTGAACTTTGACTTAATAATCTGAACAAACATGTATATAAACATATATATATATATATATACATATCCAACGATATATGTACATTTCATACATTATACTACATGTAAATATATTTGCTTACTCGCAAAACTAACCCGAAATTTGTATATGCTCGCGTATGTGTATGTGTGTGTGTGGGGGGGGGAGGGGGGGGGGGGTGTAAGGGAGACCCTCCCACGGAGATTTAGTCGACGTTCATGCGTACAGCGAAAGGTCAATGTTGGTGCACGCACAGACACACGGACGCACGGAAAACGCCGCATTTACCCGTTTCTTTGTATGTATGTCATTATGCTATTTGTCCTCCGGCTTCACGCGCGTTGACATTTCAGATTGGCAGCCACGGTGATGTTGGTGGTGCAAAAAAAAAATCAAAAAGAAAGAAAGAAACCGCCGCCTGGATTGTCATATTTTATATTATATACATATTTTAAATGTAAATAAAAATGCGGCGCGGGTTTTTTTTCTGTTGAAATAGAATAAGGTACTGGCACCAGTCTTGGATGTGACCACAGTAATGGTAATTTTTAAATTAAATGTACTCAATTAGAAATATTTGATTACTACCATTTCTGAATATTAATCTATAGACATTTAACTGTCTTACAGCGTGATTTGATGACAATCGGCTAATAGGTGTCAAAATGGTGGACATTTAAACTAATTATTAGTATAATTTATTTATTAATTATTATATTATCATAGCAACTGCTTTACATTGTTTCAAATTTGACGATTATTTCTTTTATATCTTTTTTGTCGTAGTACTTATCATCATTAGCAAGTGTCCATCACTGCGTGCTCATTACTGGAGAAAAAACATGAACAAAATAAAAGGCTATAATTTAAAAAACAAACTATATTTGCAGACTTTGGTAATTAAATTGATTAAATAAAGAGTTACTTGTTTTATTAGTAAAATGAGTTGATGAGAATTACAAAAAATAAGCCCGTCAATCACAAAAACAGTAAATCTTGTTCTTACAGCAATTTTTAACATTTTAATTTGAATTCGTGTAAATGAAGTACAGTCGATTTTCGTTATAGCGACATTCTATGAACCACAGGTTTTATGTCGTTATAACCGAAGTCAGGCAAAAAATTAAAAACTAACTATGGGTGATTTTTGTATCACATTAAAAAACATCCAGGGCTAAGGAAATTTTAAAAAAACATCTGCCAAGTTAATGCACAGTGCTTCCTCGTGTTAAAAAAAACAAATGACGAGTTTTTAAAGCAAATTGAGATAAATCTTTGTAAGGAAATATTTCACTACAAACGTTGTAGACATATATTATAAGAAATTGAATGCTCTACAAAAAAGATTCTATAAAATTTTCATGTAACATATGTTGTTCTGGAGATATCTTAAAAAAATACAATTTTGATGATTTTAAAATAGGACCATCCTCAAGCCAGACCCAACCATCCAACCAAGTTTCATTAATATCGGTTCAATGATTCAGACAGACAGACAGACACGGAACGAAAAATGTTTATTTTAACCTGAAATAGAAACATCAATTTTTTTGCCTCATTCTAAAACGATCACAAAGCTTCTTGTATCTTCGATATTGCGAGGAAGTAAAAAGAACATTTAAAAAAAGTCAGGGAAGCCTAAAGTGGTCAGGGAAAGTCAGGGAATTTATTAAAAATTTTTGAAAAGTCAGGTAATTTTATAATTTTTTTTTGAAAGTCAGGAAAAAAAGTGTATAAATTTAAGTTGAAGAGCAAAAAAAGTAACAAGTGTAAAATTTTCAAGTTATGACCAAAAAAAAAAGTTTTTCAAATTTTATTTCTGCACATTCTTGCCCCCGGGGGCCTTCCAAGTCAGGGAATTTTATTTCCAAAAACCAGTGAACACCCTGGACTCTGTATAAAGTATTGAAAACAAATACACATTTCATGTTTAGAATTTTAATATCTACATTTTTCAAATATATATGTATCTACTGTAACTTACCTACTATACAATTCAATTTAAAAATTCATACAGAATCACTGTTTCCGCTCTCATAAAAAACACATTATTGAAAACAAATCAATATGAATGTCTTCAAAAAGATTTTCAGCGAAACAAGAAAGAAAAATCCTCCCTAAAATAATACAAAAATGATTATCTATAACATAAAACTTAAGTTACTTTATATAACATGTTTTGAATTGAGAAACTGTTCCACAAAAGAAAAGCAATTTAAATAAAAGATATGTTTGCAAGCACATTGTCTTTACAACAAAACAACAGAAGGAGAGTCGTTTGTTGTTTCTAGAATTACTTTACTATATTTAAATAATAAAAGATTTGTTCTAAAAGATGGGCGCATAATGACAGTACTGGAATAAAAGGAAAAACTTTTATAAGTCGTGTAGAAAAAAAACTCAATGTCTACATAATAATATATAAAACATACGAGGGAAGGGCTACATTAAATTGCAAAAATATGCATTTTACTTCCATATTCTGAAAGAAATGTAAGTATTTTAATACCGTTAAAAATTTATGTGCAGATTCTGATTGTACTACCTTCAAAATGTAAAGAAAAGTTGTTTTCCGTGTGGGTGTAGAATTGTCTTTCGTTCACGATAACTACTGTAAAAATACACCGAATTGAATTATTTTTGTATAAAATATTTGTCTCAGTGAGTACTCCAGACTCTGGATGAGATTTATTTTCCGCCCTCCCCCTAAAAAAAAGTTCAAAAATCACCGAAAGAGTCAATAAAAATTGATAAATTAACAAATAAGTTGAATAGTTAATATCTCAGCTTGGCGCGATCCTACAGACTCCAACTTTTTTTAAATATAGCTTACATCATTAATTTTAAGACAATTTGTATTTCAAAAACAAAACATTCAATCATTACGAACTTTTTATCACATATCAGAATAATAACCCTTTACTGTTTGGTAGTTTTTCATCAAAATTTGTCGAAGCGTTTAGTCATAAAATAAAGAAAACTGCCCTTAGGCGGCTATTACACTATCAAAGAAATATGATAAAATTTCTTTGATCAAAGAAATATGACAGTGTAATAAAGTCAACTTGTATAATATTTACCTTTATAATATTTATATGATCATAGTTAATGACAGTCTCTTATATTTGATCAAAGTTTTTTGACGTTATAAACAAAATGGCGACTACCAAGTTATCACTGACAGTTACAGTTACATAATTATTAATATATGAATATCAACAAAATCCAGTATTATATGATAATCTTCTTATTGATTATAAAAATCACAATACACGGTTGTAAATTCAAACCTCGATCGCGTCAATTGACGAACATCCACGCACTGATATTTAAAATGCACCAAAAAAGAAGAAAATATCCCTAGATAATATTGAGAAAATATTATCAAATATTTTATGTAGTGTAATAGAACAAAATCTCATATTTTATCAAAGAAATATGATCAAATCTTTATCAAAGATCTTTGACATATTTCTTTGATAGTGTAATAGCCGCCTTATACGTACTAATACAACAGTAGACGGCTTTGGGTATAGACTTGATCACAAATTTTCTGTAGCAATGCAATTATTTTCGATATTTTACCATGGTATTATGAGCGTAACTTTTTGATAGTATTGTAGCTCGAGAACTACCTAAACTTGGAATTGATAATGGGAGTATTATTAATGAAATAAGTAACTTGAAATCTGAACAAGAAGAAGTTATGTCCAGATACATTAAAAACTTTGCACAAGTTGGGACAACAAGTGTCAACATTTGTGTTAAGAGATGTCTACAGATATGCTGTGTGTAACTTGGAAACAAGCGACGACAACAACAAGGAACTTTGTGTTCTCATAACTTGTTTTAATCACGCCAAAGAAACATTTCAGCTGGTAATACTGAAGTACCATTTATACAATTTTATTACGGCTATTCTTTCCTACTATATGAAGAATGGCAGTCGCAAAAAATGGGTATTGGCAGTGGCGTACCAAGTGGGAGTAAAGGGGACATTTACCCTAGGTGATAAAAAAGTGTAGATTGGTGACAGCAAATTTGAAGGAGCAACCAAAAAAAGGTGATAAAAATTAAGGGTCTTCAATTTTCATATTTAGCTTATAGTGCAAGTGGGGGGGGGGGGTACTTCGGTCTCAAGCCAAAACAGAAGCAAAATAAGCAACCGAAAATCGCCAAACCGAAATAATCTTGAAGAAAGGTCGACGTTTGCATGTAGTAAAACAGTTTTCAAACTTTAACTTAATTTTTATCGAAATCACGTTTTTAAAAACTGCGGATAACGTATTTGGCCATTTTTCATCCGATCGACTTGAAATTTTAACTGTAACTTCTTAGATAGATTTTACATCGAAATACACACGATTGTTTAGTAATTACGGTTTTTATAAACAATTTAAGGACGTTTTTTTCATCGAAAACGCGATTTTTTGTTCAAAGTGATAGAAAACTTGCAAAAATCGATATTTTTTTAATAATCTGGTGTAAATAACGAGACATTTTTTTCTTGTTCTGGATGTTGATGGAGCACATAACAAAAAAGATGCAGCAACGCTAAAGTCACATTTTTGGTTTTATATTGCATTAAAAGTAAATTTTTGTCTGTTTTAAGACATGTACAATGTACAATAAACCTTCCAAATTTCATTTGATTGCTTTTTTATTATTCTAAAAAAAATCCTAAAAAAGTCTTAACCCCTCAATCACTTAAAATATAAATTTTATAGTGTCTCCAGTGGCGTAGATAAATAAAAAAACATTAAGAATAATCGTCATTTAACAATTGCAAAAAAAACCCTACTTTAATATCGGACTTTCATCAGAATTTAACGAACAGTGAAAAAATACGAAAATTGCCAATAATGCGACAACAACACACGAGTATACAAGCTAATACACTCTGCACATGAATCATCTCTGGACCAGCAGGCTCTGTTGTTACATTTGTCTCCCACAAATGGATGTGTGTTGCTCAACAGCCATCATGTCGGGCAACTTATCAATTCATTATTTCTCATACGAGAACAGGAATATAGTTTCAAATGGGTGTCCACGATGGTAATTTATTGCCGGTATTATAAAGCACCTAGTTAGCTTACAAGCACTTTCAACGGGGTATTAATTATGTGATGTTATCTATGGATTGGTTTAGAATTTAGATGAGTGATATTTCAAAGCAAGGTTAGTAAATGACAAGGTTGCCTCATAACTTTTTGACCAATCAGCGGCTGCGTGCGATGACGTCACCCTGAGGAACCTTCAAACGTTGTTTCGTAAATTAAGTTGTTTTCAAATTATTTTGAATTTTTGGATATTTGTATTTAAAAAAAGTTAATATTATTGTTTATTACAGAAGCACAAATTATTACATATAATATTTCTTCATAAAAATTTAAAAATGATGTCAGAAATCAATGCTTAAAGAAAATACATTTGTTGGTTACACATAAAAAAACACTTGTTTAAAACTATAATTTATAATAATAAAATAATAAAAATTTAGATTTAAAACTCAGTACACTATCAATATCAAATGAAAATATTTAAAAACAACTTACAATAAATCAGCTTAACTAAAATAAAGAGTAAATATAGTTTGACAGCCATTTATAATGTCAAAGAGATCCTCACGATGACGCGTTCTCCCCTCTCATGCCACTCCCCGCCAGAGTTATGAGGCAACCTTGTCATTTACTAACCTTGATTTCAAAGGTTTTTCGATCGTTTGAGCCTTAGATTAGGAAAGACTATGGATACATAACATCCAATGCTAGTCCGTATATGAAAGCGTTACCAAAATTTAAAAAAAAAAAAATTCTGGCTAAATGAGAAAGCAAAGGCCATAAAAAAAAGTTAAATTTTTCGTAGCTTATAAAAGTAAGTAAAAGTATTACTAAAATATGTTTTATCTACAAAAGCACCCTTCTATTCGACAATAATAATGTTCATAATTAAATTTAAGGGGGCGGAAGTCGTTTTTAAATTACATATTTCAATTTGTTTTATATTTATTTATAGCGTGACCTTTATTTACTCAATATTCATTTCATCTCGCGTTTCGCAATCTCGAGAACAATCAGTTAATTAGACGACCCCCCCCCCCCCCTTCATAAAAAGCACGATGTTTTTATACAAACGCGTTGCTTTCTTTTGTCCTGTAATCCTCAGTGCAGATAATCGGATAATAAAGAGATCCCAGCGAGAAAAGAGTCCAAAAAGTTTTATATTTTACCCCCCTCCCCTCTTGTTATGGTCGTTTGTAAGGTTTACTTGTTTTTATGTAATTTTAGAACATGTTTTTTATTTTTATTTTTTTCTAAAGAAAAACTGTAATAGAGCAGTGCAACAAGGGCAAAAATATTACTTTTTTAACAGACTTTTTTTGTTTGTTTGAAAGAGTATACTCCCGAGTTGGTCCCATATAAATTTTATCCGAATCTGACCATGGACTTCAAAGATACGTAACCTAGAAAGAAAAAATAAAAAACACTTTTTACCGAGTTCAAAAAAACTCTTAAAATACTAAAAATACTGTTAATTATGTATATAATATTTAAACTTATCATTTTTTTATGTCAGTGTTATTTAATTTATCATAATTTTAATTATTATATACTTTTCAGAATTAAAAAAAAAATTTATATTTTTTAACATAAGAATTCGTCAGGTTAGTTTTTTGCAATTTTATTATCTTTACTTAAACGGCTCTATTTATCAAACTATTCATCGAAAAGATTTGAAATTTAAATACGTAAAACTAGACTATATTTGAAACATTCTAAGACCATTCTGATGTTTGTGCAATTTATAGTTCCCGAGTTCTATGTCACTAAACAAATTATTTGGCAAAACAATATGTAGATAATATTTTAGATATTCATATAATATTAATAAGAGAGGGTAGGCGTCACATTTCAAGTTAAACCCAGCTTTGAAGGTCCCATTCAGTGGCGTTATCAATTTTGAAGGGGTCAAGGGGGCCTGACCCCCCCATTTTTGTAACCAACAAGGGACAAAATTTGTATACCAAATAATACATATGTAAAAAATATATATGTTATTTTTTATAAAAAATTCCCCCCCTTCTTAAAAATCCTGGTCACGCCACTGGTCCCATTGTTCCTATAGTTTAGTGATTCCACACTTGTGTCTGTCTTAATTGCTTTTTCAGATATGTTTTCTTTAAGGTGGCGCGCGTAACTTTTTTGTTATATTAAATATCTGGACTAGAATGTTAAACCACTCTGTTTTTGTTATCTGTTAATATAGTAGACGTAGGGCGGGCGTGTGTCTCAAGTAAAGGTTGGAATTCACTAAACAAACAGTTTTGTTCATACAAGTTGCGTTTTTTGTGATATATTATGACCACTGCACATTAAAATTGATGTCTTCGTTTGAAATATATTATGGACTACAGTGGCGTGGCGTGGGGGGGGAGGGGGTATATCATGCCCCGGGCGCCACTCGCAGAGGGGCACCAAATGGTCTTCAAGACGACGATATTCTATACAGTGTATTCCAAGTTGATTGAGACATAGGAAATTTAACATGGAGATAATTAGAAATGTTGTAGTAACCTTTGGTCAAATTTAACGATGTGTGATTGGTGCATTTTGAAATGCCGCCTCGAAACTAACTGATAAATTTTAAATTAATCAACAGTATTTTGTTCTCAACTTTAATTTCATTAATTTAAGCATCCTAGATAAAATTATAATATTATTTTTTGGCAGATATAAATTTGAATTCAAAATACTAATTACAATTTTACTAAATTATGTGGCTGCATTTCAAAATGCACCAATCACACATCGTTAAATTTGAGGTTACTACAACATTTCTAATTGTCCCCATGTTAAATTTCCTATGTCTTAATCAACTTGGAATACACTGTATATTATATTACTTTATGTTTCTCGAGGGGGCCAAAAAGGTACCGTGCCCCGGGCGCAAATTATGCTCACTGCGCCACTGATGGACTAGCACATTAGACCCGGTGTTACCCGGAGATATGAATTTAATCCATATCCATATTAATATTATAAATGCGAAAGTGTGTCTGTTTGTTACCTTTTCACACCTAAACCGCTTAACCGATTTTGATTAAATTTGGCATGGAGATAGCTTGCATCCTGAGGAAGGACATATAAGTTACTTTATATTCCGAAAATTATTTCCAGAAAAATTTATTAGATAAAAAATTTTATGTATACAGTCGCCTGCAGAACTCGTCTGCAACCCTAAAGGCATCAATCGCTTACAACAGATTCCAAATTTAAATTCATCGGTTATATCTTTCTATACAAATATTTTTCTGACAAAATTTTTTTTGTTTTAAATAAATTAAATAATGAGTATGGTTGGTTATTTAAGAAACAGCCTGTATTATGAAATACAACTTGTAGATTTTCTTTATTTATTTGGACACAAAATGAACCATGACAACTGTCAAATGTTTCCATTTCCGGACAAAACTATTTTTGTTTCAAATAAACCAAATAATGAGTATGGTTGGGTACTTAAGGAACAGCCTGTATTATGAAATACAACTTGTAGATTTTCTTTATTTATTTGGACACAAAATGAACCGTGACAGCTGTCAAATGTTTCCATTTCCGGACAAAACTATTTTTGTTTCAAATAAACCAAATAATGAGTATGGTTGGGTACTTGAGGAACAGCCTGTATTATGAAATACAATTTGTAGATTTTCTTTATTTATTTGGACACAAAATGAACCGTGACAGCTGTCAAATGTTTTAATTTCCGGACAAAACTATTTTTGTTTCAAATAAACCAAATAATGAGTATGGTTGGTTATTTAAGAAACAGCCTGTATTATGAATTACAACTTGTAGATTTTCTTTATTTATTTGGACACAAAATGAACCGTGACAGCTGTCAAATGTCTCAATTGTCGGGCGGGACATTCGTATATACGGCTTAAAATCAAATTAGTCGTCCAGTGTAGGAAATTGAACGCCCGTTGCTTCGCTCTGTGATCGCGTTAGCGATGATTCCAGTGAGCTAGATGGAAAAACAAATCATTAATTGGGGTAATTAAATCTTGTATATGTAAATCAAACGGAGTCGTTGTTATTAAGTTATACATTTACACAGTAAATAATATACAACCATTTTGAAATATCGTTTTAATTAGTTAGTTACATTGGCGCACCCAGAAAAAAAATCGGGGGTGGGGGGTTATTTTTGGTAATTTTTTTTATGTGTATCACAATTGTTAAATTAAATAGTGTATATTGACAAATACGGGGAGGTCTACCCCTCCCCCCCCCCAATTTTTTTTAGAAAATATTTGTTACAATTTGGCGTCCGATTAACAATGTCTGTCTGTCCGTCTGTCAGCCTTCTAGCTACCGAACTATTTGACCTATATATCTGAGATTTGGCGTAATTATAGTAAATTGTGGATCAATAATATACCTGATTTATAAAAATAAAATTTTAATTTTTTGACACTTTTTAAGGGGGACAAAAGGGTTACTTACCAAAAAAAAAATTTTTTTATTCAAACGAGTGGGGTATCAAATGAAAACTGAAAATCTAAACAATTTAAATATGTAAATGTTTTGTTATTATTAAGATTTCTTTAGAAAATTTTTATTTGCATAAAAATTTGAAATAAAGTTAATAATAAAATAATGTATTCGTATAACATTACCAGTTTCAAGTCTCCAAAGCAATGTAGAGAATATGTAAACAATGTCCATAGCAGCCCATGTACCTAATATGAAATTCAAAATATTTTATAAGTATAAATATGTGTACTTATACAGGATGATTTTAAAAATAATGGACAGCCTTTGGAGGATGGTAAAGACAACAGAAACAGAATTTTTTGGTGTGGTACCTCATTACAAAAAAATTTTTTAGCCCATTTAAAATTTGGAGAAGATCTGAATTATTTTTGGGGAAAATGTTTGTCTTATTGAGTACTCCAGACCTATTGATTTTGGTGCTAATCGGATCAGGGGTTTTGGAAATATTCGAAATTTTGTAACTTTTTTCGTCTAAAAAGTGAACATTGCGAGTATTATCTCACTAATTTTGACAAGATTTGGTACATTTGCAGTTCAATTGAATCTAAGGGACATTTATTATTTGTACTTGTCCAAACAGCCAATAAAGGGGTGAAAAACACACTTAAAATTTGAATTTTAAATACTAATTAATACGTCATTAATTCATGTTGCCTTGGAAACAAATGCAACTAAATTCAGATTGTCAAATTAGTTGTTCTACGAATATGTATTATGTTTTTGACATTAACATTTATGTTTATATACAAATGGCAGTAACTGCTGTAACCGTCGTAAGTATATCTGTTTTTTATCTATTACGAAATTTATATTCATAGTAGTAGATTATATTCATATGTAATTCAAAAAAATTTTATTTAAAAAGATAGAAAAAACATGGAAGTCATGTATGGTTCTCCATACCGATATTTCCATATACTAAAACGTTGTATATATTTGTACATTATATTTTGAATCACCATTTATATATGATATGTTTATATAAAATATGTTAAAACCCGCGAACATTTTTGCTTTGTTTGTATATATTTTGTCTACAAATTGTGAATTATTCACATTTCAGTTTACATATGCGAGCTAAATATGTTGAACGCTTTATAAAAATGCCTCTCACTACTTCAAAAAGAGTTTTCAAGTCTTTAACATTGTTTACAAAAAACACTAGAGTTATACATGATAACAAAAACCGTGAAAAAACTTCATATAGAATGCATACATGTAGATATAGTGACAAAACTTATACAGTTGAATGCACAATAAATACAACTGGAGTCGATTCTAGAGGTTAACTCGACAGTAATTATAAACAATCTAAATTAAAACATGGAATGAATTTTTCCCATTTATCATAATATAGTTTATATAGGGTGTCGAATTTAAATATGTTATTAATCAGATTTTAGTTAATAATTAATGCAATCTTGGCTTTGATTACATTTTTAGTTTATGTAAAAATATTAGGGTTCTGTACCACAAAAAAATGGAACACAAAGATTTGATCATATTTCTTGATTGTTTTATTACACTACATAAAATATTTGATAATATTTTCTCAATATTATCTAGGGATATTTTCTTCTTTTTTGGTGCATTTTGAACATCAGTGTGTGGATGTTCGTCTATTGACGCGATCGAGGTTTGAATTTACAACCGTGTATTGTGGTTTTTATAATAAATAAGAAGATTATCATATAATACTGGATTTTGTTGATATTCGTATATTAATAATTATGTAACTGTAACTGTCAGTGATAACTTAATAGTCGCCATTTTATTTTTGACGTCAAAAAACTTTGATCAAATATAAGAGACTGTCATTAACTATGATCATAGAAATATTATGAAGG
The DNA here is from genome assembly GCA_961205875.1 of Sialis fuliginosa. NCBI lineage: Eukaryota > Metazoa > Arthropoda > Insecta > Megaloptera > Sialidae > Sialis > Sialis fuliginosa. The sequence continues at coordinate 2,103,510 of OY540813.1, read as the reverse complement.
TAAATATTATAAAAGTTGACTTATTACACTGTCATATTTCTTTGATCAAAGAAATTTTATCATATTTCTTTGATAGTGTAATAGCCGCCTTACTCCTTAAGAAAAATTCAATTTTCAATGAAGTAGGCTAATCTCTTGACTTGATTATAAGGGAGAGAATCGATCATTCCAGATAAAAGGTGGATATGATACTGTTACCCAAATAAAGTATGAACGAGAGGGGTTTGGGGGGAAGGGGGGGGGGGTGTTGACGCTGGGCGTCACGACGCGGGCGTTTGTACAACACCTCCCAATATTGTTGTATCTCTTTAGATAATTTGCTATACGAATCAGACAGACCTACGTTGTTTGTTTATTTACCCGTATTTGAATAATTTGATTGAGTATGGTATATATTAATACTAGCTGGGCCCACGCGGCTTCGCTCGCGTAGACTACGGAATTATTGTTTAGGATTTTTGAAAAATATAGTTTAATTAATTAAGTACAAACACGATTAGTTATTATTGTAATAATAATTTATCAATACCTAAATTACCTAACAAAAACGAATCAGAAGAAAAAAGTACAAATAATTTGTGTTCTGTTTAAATTTAAATGTTAATTATTGAAAACAAAATTAACTCAAACGTCAGCCGAGGGACTCCGAATATCTACCGAACGTAAGCGAATCCAGTCTGATGTACATCGCTTCGATGCGGCACGACACCATACATTTAAAATGTTACCTTTATAAATATATTTTAAGATATTTTCTAAACTATACGACCAAATTGGATGCTGTAAATGGCAAACTATATCTACATTAAGTACTTATGACGATGAAATCATTTATTTCGATAAGGATTAATGTTTTGCAGGTCATAAGTCCATGTAAACAAAACCCAAATATTTTATGTTTTTTTTGTAACATAAAAGCAGTCATTGTGGCTTAAATATAAAAGTTAGACATATCGTGTCGCTGACTTAATTGTAGAACTTTTGATTCTACACAATTCTTTAATACATTATTTTGTTCTATATTGAACGGTTTAGGCAGCGTATTACAAAACAGCGCGCCGACGGCAAAATTTTTTCCGACTTGATTTACTATTATCGTCACTGCTTTGTTGTTATGTTACCTAACGTAAAAAATATAGCCTATAACCTGGCCAGAGAACGTACCTATGAATTAAAAAAATAAACTCGTAAATCGGATATGTGGTTCTCGAGTGATAAGGTAACTAACGGACAGACAGACAGACAGACAGACAGAGAGACGTTGAGCTTTATATATATTAAGGATAAAGACACTTCTACTACACGACCTGTATTAGATGGGACAATGTTTGATTAAATGATTTACTAATAGTTAACCTCAAAATATCTGTCTGTTCGTTTGTGCCCTTATCACTCGAGAACCACTTATCCGATTTACGTTAATTTAATTCATAGGTACGTTCTCTGACCAGGTTATAGGCTATATTTTGTTACGTTAGGTAACATAACAACTAAGCAGTGACGATAATAGTAAATCAAGTCGGAAAAAAATTTGCCTTTTGCATTACGCTGCCTAAACCGTTCAATATTGAACAAAATAATGAAGTAAATAATTGTATAGAATCAAAAGATCTACAATAAAGTCAGCGACACCATATGTCTAACTTTTATATTTAAGCCACAATGACTGCTTTTATGTTACAAAGAAAATTTAAAATATTTGGGTTTTGTTTACGTGGACTTATTACCTGCAAAACATTAATCCTTATAGAAATAAATGATTTCATCGTCATAAGTACTTAATCTAGATATAATTTGCCCTTTACAGCATCCAATTTAATCGAATAGCTTAGAAAATATCTTGAAATATACATACGGGAACATATTATTCGCGCGGCCAGAGCCCGTGTCGCGGCGTGCGGTAAGGAGGGAGCTTAACGTGTAGCCGCGGGGCAGAGGGAATGATCACAGGCCGGTATTCTTCTTATGGCACCTCCCCCCCCTTACACAGGATTTTGATGATCTTGAAATGGGACCATCCCCTCTGCACTATACAAACTCCGCCCCAGAAAAATATAACCGATGAATATTTTCGATCTGACCTTTAGGACGGCAGACCACTTTTGAATCTGATAGTACGTTGTGAATAAAATTAATTGTAACGTAATATTGAGTTAGTCGCATTGGCTTGTGATGTTTGACAAATTCGTGGGTGACTCACGCAAGTTTATTGGCATTGCTAGCACAAATTGAATCGACACCACCCCGCACAAGTTGTAGAACACGTCTGACGCCTTAAAGCTCTAACAGTTCCATCAGTTTGTGACAAGTAATTTACAATAATTTCATTATCGTCACCTCTGACTCCAGCTGCGTTTATTAATTCACCTGAAGAATTTATCACCCATCAGTTTCAATTATTATTCGTACGTGCATGCGTGTGTATTTGCCAATAATATCTGTTAGTGGCACCAGTCTTGGAAAGGACCCCAGTAATGGCAAATTTTTAATTAAATGTGTTGATATTTGATAACTACCATTTCTGAATATTAATCTATATAGGGTCAACTGGGGTAAAAGTGAAACAAAATACAAATCTTTCATGTTTTTTGACAGTTAACGATACAAATTCATACTTTAATTTGTTCTACTAGATGCGCTTATGAATAACCATTTTAAATACTTACGATACAACAGGGATTTTAAAAATGAAAAAAGTGTGTTTCATTTTTAACCTCTAATTTGGGAAAAAGTGAAACAGGCCTCTAATGGAAAATATTTCTCGAAAAATTAAAATAAAAGCTACAAAGGCAACTTTTATTTATATTCTTTGTGGCATATCAATCTGAAATTGTAACTTTAATTAATATCTGAGCTATACAGAAAGTTATGTACAAATAATTAAAATTTAATTCACACGTTTTGACATCGACTAACAGGGAAATCTGTAGGGGTGACATATCACTTATTAGGCGATTCATATTTTCAGGTCGCTTTAACAAACCTTTAATGATGATGTCAGTTTTATAATTCTCCTATAAACAATTTAGTTTTTTAGTTGCAAGCTTGTTTCACTTTTACTTTTTTTTTTACCCCACTCGACCCTACATTTAACTGTCATACAGCGTGATTTGATGACAATCGGCCAATAGGTGTCAAAATGATGGACATTTAAACTAATTATTAGTATAATTTATTTATTAATTATTATATTATCATAGCAATTGCTTTACATTGTTTTAAATTTGATGATTTTTTTTTATATCTTTTGTGTCGTAGTACTTATCATTAGCAAGTGTCCATCACTGCGTGCTCATTACTGGTTTTACTTTTGCCATTACTGGAGAAAAAACATGAACAAAATAAAATAATTTTATTTTTATTCCTAAACAACGAAAAAAACCCATCAAATATCATTTAGAAGAATTATAGAATTACTTTTTTATATTTAACGAGATTTTTATTTACAAAGAGATTCGTACTTTTCGGCCTTGAATATAAAAAAACATAATTCGTAGAAAAATTTCCCGTTACCTTGAATTTTGTTCCACATACTAATTGTTCTAACTATAATATATATTTATATAATAAAAGGCCATGAATTTGAGTTAAATAGCACAAAAATATATAACACTACATGAACTTATACTTTTTTAAATATTAATATTTTTTAGTGATATTTTTAGGGTTACGTAGAAAACTAGGAATCCTTATAGTTTCGCTCTGTCTGTCTGTCTATATCAGAGCACCCCCTTCTCTCATTTATATACCAATTAAAATGAATCTATGGACGTAGATTGATAACCCAAAAATATAAATTTAAAAAAAAAACAATCTTTTGAACCTATTTCAAAAAAAATTTTCACTTAAATTTTCCTAAAATGCAATAAAAAAATGTATAAGACCTTTTGATTTTAACACTTCAGTCACGATATATTTGTTTTCAAAGTCGTTGTCAGAGTGCCCCCCCCCCCTCTTTATTAATTAATTAATTAATTAAAATCAAAAACAATTAGCTCTAAAGGCCTCTGTACACCATCCAATCTGCAGGGCCGATTTGTCGGGAGGTAGAGTGGGGGTGTTGCAGATTGGGTGTTGTATAGAGGCCTTAACATATATACTAAACTAGCTGGGCCCACGCGGCTTCGCTCGCGTAGACTACGGAATTATTGTTTAGGATTTTTGAAAAATATAGTTTAATTAATTAAGTACAAACACGATTAGTTATTATTGTAATAATAATTTATCAATACCTAAATTACCTAACAAAAACGAATCAGAAGAAAAAAGTACAAATAATTTGTGTTCTGTTTAAATTTAAATGTTAATTATTGAAAACAAAATTAACTCAAACGTCAGCCGAGGGACTCCGAATATCTACCGAACGTAAGCGAATCCAGTCTGATGTACTCGCTTCGATGCGGCACGACACCATACATTTAAAATGTTACCTTTATAAATATATTTTAAGATATTTTCTAAACTATACGACCAAATTGGATGCTGTAAATGGCAAACTATATCTACATTAAGTACTTATGACGATGAAATCATTTATTTCGATAAGGATTAATGTTTTGCAGGTCATAAGTCCATGTAAACAAAACCCAAATATTTTATGTTTTTTTTGTAACATAAAAGCAGTCATTGTGGCTTAAATATAAAAGTTAGACATATCGTGTCGCTGACTTAATTGTAGAACTTTTGATTCTACACAATTCTTTAATACATTATTTTGTTCTATATTGAACGGTTTAGGCAGCGTATTACAAAACAGCGCGCCGACGGCAAAATTTTTTCCGACTTGATTTACTATTATCGTCACTGCTTTGTTGTTATGTTATCTAACCTAAAAAAATATAGCCTATAACCTGGCCAGAGAGCGTACCTATGAATTAAAAAAAAAAACACGTCAATCGGATAAGTGGTTCTCGAGTGATAAGGTAACTAACGGACAGACAGACAGACAGACAGACAGACAGACAGACAGAGAGACGTTGAGCTTTATATATATTAAGGATGATATATGTATTACGTTTAATTAATATCAGTATTTCTTTCAAAGGACGCGTTTAATGTTTCCCATTAAAAAGATTTTTATATACATAAAAACATCGCAAATGTTGGAATAAATTATATCATTAAAATATATATAATTTTACTTTTTCTCGTTTGAAATTAAACAATTAAAATTTATGTTCCAATAAACGATTTTATTACATACCTAAATCAATCAAATGGTTTTAAATTTGTGAGATACTGTACATCAGAAATCTTTTTATAGCATAAAGAACTTTAAAAGCAGGAAGAAGGCCAAGAACAGGTTGTTACGTTCTATGTTTTTAAAGTTAATTTATGTCTGGCAGAACTTTTGCTTAGTTTCATCAATCTGGAACCCGCTTCCCAAAAATGTTTTTTCCAAATGATCTTCATTTGTATGCTGAATAACTCTCTACGTTAAATAATCCTTATTATGTTCTTTATTTCCTTGTTTTTACTTTGGCTGGAATATATGATGATGTTGTTTTCTTCTTTTTATTTAACCCTAGTCGCGATACACATTTAAGGTGAAGGCACCAGTTATGGCCACTATAAGAGCAAGTTTACGGTTTTTTTTATTAATGGACTTGTTTTTTTGTAATTCTCATGAACTCATGTTACTAATAAAACAAGTAACTCTTTATTTAATCAATTAAATTACCAAAGTCCGCAAATATAGTTTGTTTTTTAATTTATAGCCTTTTATTTTGTTCGTGTTTTTTTCTCCTAATGATTACAAAATGATAAGTACTACGACACAAAAAATATAAGACATTTATTGATTTACGAACGAATTTCGATCGTTCATATTTTTAATTCCAGTGTTTTGAGCTTTAGAAAAAATTCAGACTAGATAGTTTTTTTCATACAATAGTTCTTTAGGGTGTTACGAAGATATCCTGAAGTTTCTCTCCCTCCAACAAGATCGGTGAACAAACAGAAATCAGTATTTCGCTGATTTCTTGAGTTTTTCAGTGAAAAAGTTATTCTTGTTTCTTCTCCACCTTAGAGGAGGTGACACCGATCTCGTTGGAGAGGGGAAAACTTCAAGATTTCTTGTTGACACTCTCATAACATTTATATGAAAAAAATATCTAGTCTGATTTTTTTCAAGCGCTTGCTTAGCTTATAAATTTGAAAATTACTGAAAAAAAATTAAATATCAGTATCCAGGTTTTAAAAACATGCCGTAATACCGGTATTAGAATTTTCTAAAATGATAGAGTACATCGGTTCTTGAGAACATCGGATGTCGATGCCTGATTTTGACCTATTTTATATTACAGAACTCCTACAAAACATGATACCCTTATAACTCAGAACCTACTAAAACAAATTTCTATCCAAAATGGTAGAATACATCGATTCCTGAGACCATCGGATGTCGAAACACAAAACATGATACCCTAAACTTACAAGTATCACTACTTAAGTGTCATTCGCCGATATTCTTGAAACTTTGCACTCACGTAGTACATCGAAAAACATTAAACACGTGTTTTTTTATTTTGTCTAACAAGACGTTTTAAGGTTAGAAAACGCATTCGAGAGTTTAACGTCATTTAGCACCAAGGTTAGTAAAGTAATAGGTTGCCTCATAACTCTGGCGGGGAGTGGCATGAGAGGGGAGAACGCGTCATCGTGAGGAACTCTTTGACATTATAAATGGCTGTCAAACTATATTTACTCTTTATTTTAGTTAAGCTGATTTATTGTAAGTTGTTTTTAAATATTTTCATTTGATATTGATAGTGCCCTGAGTTTTAAATCTAAATTTTTATTATTTTATTATTATAAATTATAGTTTTAAACAAGTGTTTTTTTATGTGTAACCAAGAAATGTATTTTCTTTAAGCATTGATTTCTGACATCATTTTAAAGTTTTTATGAAGAAATATTATATGTAATAATTTGTGCTTCTGTAATAAACAATAATATTTACTTTTTTTAAATACAAATATCCAAAAATTCGAAATAATTTGAAAAAAAACTTAATATATGAAACAACGTTTAAAGGTTCCTCAGGGTGACGTCATCACACGCAGCCGCTGATTGGTCAAAAAGTTATGAGGCAACCTATACATATACTAACCTTGATTTAGCACAATGCTAACCTAACGCTACTCATGAGTGTCATTCTCTTACAGCTTTTACGACATTTCTTTATAATAATAAAACAGAACTCCTACAAAACATGATACCCTAATAACTCAAAACCTACTAACACAAATTCCTTTCGAAAACGGTAGAGTACGTCGGTTCCTGAGAATCCAGATTTTAAAAGTACATATCCCCGTGTATCCGTCCCTGACCTCTGGCACAACATAACAGACCTCCTACAAAACATGATACCCTAATAATCCTCGCGCTAATTTCGCATTTCGCACACATACATAATGCAAGTCCTGGGCACGCTGCACAATACGGCACGGCGGGGGTGTGCGCGCGGGTGGGTGTGTATGAGGTATCGACCGCGCCGCTCTGCAGCCCGTGTGCTCCATGCACAGCCTCCGCCGCTCGATGCTGCTGCCTGTTGAATGTTCTACTCTGTGCGACAAAAAAAAAAACTCTTTATTATTATATCAATGTTGCTGTTATGCTTACAATCAGTCGGTAATGTAGTTCGCGTGTATTGACTCATTAGAGATATGTATGTTTAGAAAAAAAAGATCATATTGACCTGACCTAACAAGAATTCCCGGTATTATTAAAAAAAAAAAAAAAAAACAATAGCAAAACTATTGCACATTGTTTGAAAAATATAGTCAGAGTATAAACAATACAAAAAATCAATCAGAATTGTGCTTCCTATTGATAACCCAGGAAAAATTCATAACTGCAATTTTCTTTAAATATTAAAAAAAAACGACTCTGTCGGAATGCACAGTCGAGGGATTGGCGTGAATACGTAGCAGTGGGGTTAAATAAAACTCAGACTAGTATTGTATAATATAGATTTGTACGAACATAAAAAGAATTAATTAATTAATACGAAATTAACTTTTTTTTTTATTCAATTTAAAAAAACTAATAAAAAAATTAAAAAAAAACGTTAATAGCCCAGGAAATAAAGGAAAAAGTACAAGGAAAATGTATGAGGTGCCAAATTTAAACAGTGATTAGAACATGTCCAGATTTTTATTTCCTGAAAACTCCCTATAGCAAAGTTTGCTCCGGAACAAGAGCCCAATGTTTAATTTTACAAGGATTTTGTAAACACTCTGTATCTAATGAACGGAATGTTCAATCAACCCCGTCTTTCGCATTTTAAACAGATAATTAAATTTTCTACAACCTTTTTTATTATTATTTTAACCAAAAATAATTGTATATCTTTCAAAATGGCGGTCAAACTAAATTTTGAGTTCGACAGCCTTTTTGACATTTTATGACCAAGAATAAGTCGTACAGAATATATTCTTATATACTGTAATTATTTTTCAATTCAAATAATTCATATTTACAAGCGCAATCGTGGACATACAAAAAATTTTTTTTTTATGAAATTAAACTTATCACTCATTAAAACTAGTTAAATGTTTCAATTTTACTTTTACCTCATAGATCTAATCGAGATCTATAATTTGAGACCAAAATCCGCTTGGTAGCTGCTCTGAGTGTCGAGATATACTGATTTTAAATTTACACTAGCGCGCAAAACTGATATCTGCGCGTTACATCAAGTTTCGGAAATACCCACCCAGTATATTCACGTCAAACAAAAAGGTTTTAAAAAGTAAATTTTGATTTACTTGTTGATTTTGGTATACATAATAGATAGAATGTCAATTAAGTATCTGATTTTAATTGAAATTGAAACCTATTTCAACTTGTGGTCAATCTCCATGACGACGAACTGGTTTTAGTTAAAACAATATCATGGCGAAAGGCAATTTTCAGTAACGATGCAGAACAAAGAATTGTATCAATCTGATATTTAGATATTACAGTAAAAAAAACATTAGCAATAATGGAAAATATATTGCTGAAATGATTGAATATTATTTTTTGTCGATTTATTATTTAGTTTAAATTTTAAATACGAATTCACTTTATTAGTATTTAAAAAAATCTTTCAGAATTTATGTTATATCTATATACCGGGTGTTCCAGACCACAATTATATTTTTTTTTTCTTTTTTAATAAAATTTATAATTTTCTTAACAAAAGTTGTTAATTTAAATATATTTTTTAAGATAAAGTACTAATTGATATACCATTCCATTTAAAATTTTTGAATTATCCCCAATTGAAGTTTTGAATTTTTGACATGTGGCGTATGACACTTTAAATTATCCAAATCTCAAATAATCATACATCATTAGAAAGTTCGTTATTTCTACTTTCAAAACAAATTTTAAAAATAAAATTTCATTAATATTTAACGAAACTAGAGCAATTTTAGTAAAACCTTAAAATTTAGGATCAAGTCGCCATATTTTCTAAACAATTGTTTTTTTAGTGTTTTTTAAGTCGATTTTATTTTTTTCATAAAAAGGTAAATGAGAGCCAGTATATACCCTTTTCGTCACTCCTCCTTCTTTAATAATACCGATAGAACAAAACAATCACAATAATTACCCACTTGAAAATGTATTTGAAATGCTTACCCCCCATAATGTAATTACAGAGATCCACCCATGCCATTTTCATTAGGTTTCGTCTCATGATCGTTGCTGCAGATATTTATTTAAATACGGCAGCTGCGCCAGTAATTGAATTCTCAATATTGTGATTGTGTGTGCGCTTTTTCACATTTTGCACGAACGCCGATATTGGAAAACATATTGTTTTCATCTTATATTGTGTTTTTATTGAAATTTATTGATGGAATTCTCCTATACCTACCTATGTATACATGAATATCTATGTATATATGTTTATACAGAATGTTGACCGAGTCTGTGACGTAAATAAGAACGGAGAGGCGTTCAGAACTAAAAATGATTTAACTACAAAAAAATACAGAATGCCCCAACTTCTAATATCATATAACCAATTTAGTTTTTTGTTTGTCTGTACTTTCAAACGGGGTATAAAACTTATATGACAGAACTCTTGGAGTTTTTGACAAATAGTTTCATGCATAACAAGACAAACGTGTCTGTCTGTCTGTCCCCTAAATCATTGACAGACGTATGTATATGTATAACAAATTTCATAACTGCATCACAATAGGTTCTTACGTAAATAAAAACGGAGAGGCGTTCAGAACTAAAAATGATTTAACTACAAAAAAATACAGAATGCCTCAATTTCTAATATCATATAACCAATTTAGTTTTTTGTCTGTTTGTATAACTTGCGAGCACTTTCAAACGGGGTATCAAACTTATATGGAGTTTTTGACAAATAGTTGCATGCATAACAAGACAAACACTTTATTTCCGTGTCTGTTTGTCTGTCCCGTGAATCATTGACAGACGTATGTTTTTTTTAAATGTAGCTTACACTATTATCTTTAAGAGGATCATGCACTTAAAGACCCTCGCGACTTCCTTCCCTTTTTAAAAACAAATTAAAACTCATAAGCTAACAAAGAAGTATATTGAATAGTTAATATCTCAGCTTGGTGCGATCCTACAGACTCCAATTTTGTTTTTTAAATGCAGCTTACACTGTTATCTTTAAGAGTATCACGCACCCAAAAACCCTCGCGACTTCCTTCCCTTTTTAAAAACAAATTAAAACTCATAAACTAACAAAGAAGTACATATATTGAATAGTTAATATCTCAGCTTGGCGCGATCCTACTGACTCCAATTTTTTAAGTTTAGGTGAATCATGTGTTGTGAGCATGTTGGGTGGGCATGTTGGCCAAGCATGTCGGGTGGGCATAATTATGTACTTTATGTTTAATTAAATTAATATCCCCGGGTAACACCGGGTCCAATGCGCTAATAATTTATAAAACCGACTTAACATAAACTAGGTGAGGTTACGTTAGGTTAGGTTACGTGTTTTTAAATAAAAGAAAAAGTACAACCGCCCCCATGAGATAAACAAATAGAATTTAGTCTGAATCGATGGGGTCAATTTGGTTTATTTATTCAAAGTTTTGTCTCACCCGGGACTCTTCTAAATAAAATACACTCCGCCAACTTGGCTGGAATTCAAAATACTAGCAAGTGTGTGGAAATTTGTTCTCAAACTTTTAACGACAGGGACGGGGGGGGGGGGGGGGGGGGCAGATTACGTGTCACTTGTTCGTGGAATGTTATTGAAAATTCACACGCATACAAGTTTCGGCAAAAACTTGTTAATGAATAAAGTTAATTACATTAGAACACCCGCTTGTAACGGCGGTGTCTATGAACCCATATCGATTACTATTGTTTTATTTATACAAGTCTTGAGGCTTCCGCGGTGATCTTGGAATGGTACTTGGCTTCTGGGTACAAACTTGTTAATGAATAAGGTTAATTACATTAGAACACCCGCTTGTAACGGCGGTGTCTATGAACCCATATCGATTACTATTGTTTTATTTATACAAGTCTTGAGCCTTCCGCGGTGATCTTGATATGGTACTTGGCTTCTGGGTACAAACTTGTTAATGAATAAGGTTAATTACATTAGAACACCCGCTTGTAACGGCGGTGTCTATGAACCCATATCGATTACTATTGTTTTATTTATACAAGTCTTGAGGCTTCCGCGGTGATCTTGATATGGATCTTGGCTTCTCTGGGTATAAGCAGCGTCGATTTGGTCGTGTTATCGATCAACGTTTCGTCACACATTGCAGTGGATATTTTAGTTTTTCTTTTAGAAGAGCCCTGAAGATGTCACTGCAATATGTGACAAAACGTTGGCCGTTATCATAACTATATTGTTTTATTTATTTGCTATTAGCTGATACCCGCGGCTTCGCTCGCGTGGATTTCGAAACTAATACGTGACATTTTTTATTGATTATACAAAATCGTAAATATCACGGCTCTTATGCGAGATAGGGGATTGTTTTCCTCCCTGAAACCCCAACGCCTGTGGTATTTTTCTCGCCGCATCGAATGAAACTAATTACAACCCTCCATATGTGACTGGGGGTGAAATAAAATAAAAAATTTGTTTAATTTTTTCGGATCGAGTGAAACTAATTTCAACCCTCCATACGTAAACAGGGCATTAAATATAAAATTATTTTTGTTTTATTTTTTTTATTCATTATACAAAATCGTAAATAACTCGGCTCCAATGCAAGATAGGGGATTGTTTTTCCCCCTGGGACCCCCTTCTGCTTTAAAATATCGAACAATTTAACACCTAGCTGATAGCATTCGCTGGAAGCTAGGGTATTAAGGTATTAACCAAGACTGGACTAAATTTTTTTTTTATTTTAATTTTTCGTGTTGTGTTTGGGAACCACTGGTTTACACAACCCACGTTATTAAGCTTTTAGCTTTTGCTGCGTAAAGTTGTGGTTGAGACTCTACATAACAATAAAAGCTCGGAATATTCCTTATTTATAAAATAAAAAGCCGTCATCATGTTTGATTCCATTTAGCCCGCGGTAAGATTAATGTAAGCTAACCACCTCTCTAATGGAGCTTCCTAAGTACAACTCAAATCGATAACTTTCATCTAACGTATACTGTGTAGCGATGTTGCCTATACAATAACACAGAGGTGGCTTTAGTATGTACTATAATAGGCATGATGCCAGTAACAAAGTATCACTGAAATAATGATTTTAAATAATGAAATAGGTTGAAAAGATTCTAAAAAATGTATTAATTACGAGTCATTTGGATGATTTTAACAAAAGTTATTAATTTTTAAACTATTTCTTTTGAGCCCTCTGGAAGAGGTAATTTTTAGCCAAATTTAGTATATGTGGCCACAATCGATTCGTCTGAGTGTCCTGAACATATATCAACCATAAAAATATACCATCGTTGCTTTAGATTTTGTGATAAATTGAAAAAACGGTTGGAAATGGGATTTTCACCCTTACGCCCCATTTTTAAGGATGTTGCACCACTTTTCGCTGGTCTGGGTTATTTTTTTTCGAATTCTCCGGTTCAAAATCTATAAGACTCAATCATAAAATTGCTTGCCTCCTAAATTTCATGTCGAAATGCTTCTTTTACTGGACTAATTTATTTTTATATTAAAAGCGAGATTAATATAATTTTTGTTAAACTAAAAACACAAAATACAGCAATCCGCCATGTTAGATGGAACACCAATCAGAGTGAATGACGTCACGCCTAAGTAAATATCATTTTTGTTTCATTAATACCTGCACTGTTTATTAATTATTTTGTGGTTTTAAATTATCAATTTGCTCAGTTTTGTGTTACCAAAACTAAAACCGAGAAACGTTAGCGATGGAACAAGGATTTATTATTATTGTTTGTAAAAAAGTCCCACTTCAAAAATAATAAAATTTTCTTTAAAAAACAAAGAAGTTATTTTCAAGTACATGAAAAAGACAATGAAAGATTAAAGCAATATTTTCTGACCGTCTGTCGTAAATATTAAGTTAAAAAAATGAAAGCGACATAACCAGATTCGTTTTATACAATTTTTGAGCGAGAGAGCGTCACTTTCTTACCCCTAAAATAAAAAATAAGGCGTTCCTTCTTGAACTAACTTAATTTCTGTCGAGTTATTTACAAAATCGAGTTTTATTTAATTTGGCGTGAAGAAATATGGAATATATTTTTTCTTTAAGAAACTACCCCGCGGCTACGCAAGGGCAAAAACCTCCCGTTGTTACGAACAATATTTTTTTTCGAAATAATGTTGTTTTATTTGTAAACTCTGGAGTTTGTTCCAATAGAGAGTTAAAATATATGCGTTGGTAAAGTTTTTTTTTTTTAACTCAAACAAAACTTTCTCTGTTGCTGTAATTAATTTTCTGGTTGTTTTGGTTCCGATTGTAGAGTTCATCGTTTACAAAATTGAGATAAATACATCAGTTGCCAACGTGACCAAGTTCACTACTTTTCACTTTTTACTTCTGCGCAATATCGAAGATACGAGAAGCTTTGTGATCGTTTTAGAATGAGACAAAAAAAATGTTCTCCGATTTCAAAATTTTAAATTTATCTTTTCGTTTCACGTCAAGGCAAACACTTTTCGTTCCGTGTCCGTGTGTCCGTCTGTCCCCTGAATCCTTGTCACACGCATAACTTATGAACCACTGAACCGATATTATTGAAACTTGGTCGGATGGTTGGGTCTGGCTTAAGGGTGGTTCCATTTCAAAATCGTGTGTAAGGGGGAGGGGTGACACCCCAAAATATTTATTTTTTCAAGATATCTCAAGAACGACACATGTTACGTGAAAATTTTATAGAATATCTACAACATTTGTTGTAAAATATTCCCTTACAAAGATTTATCTCAATTTATTTTAAAAATTCGTGTTTTGTTTTTTTAAATTGATATATTAACTGTCATTTTGACGTTTGCATAAATTTAGATTTAGATTGAAATTGTTTTAGATAAAAATAACCGAGTATATTATTATCATTTATGATTTAGCCACAAATATTTTTTTTACATAATTAATTAGAACCACCCACGAAGAAAGTCCCCCTATGGCAAACACGCACACTGTTCAATCTCTGTAATACGTATAAGAAAGTCCCATGACACTCATGGCATTTGAAAATCTCTTAATACAAAATTCAATGCAAAAATCAAAGCCATACTTTCGAATCATCCTGTATTTGAATAATGTTCGTTACTTTTAATTCATCCGGTATGATAAACCTATAATAAACATTACATACTGACTAATATATAATATAAATGTATGTATGTTTGTACGGGGTTTCTCAGAGTGGTAATTCAGTTAGCTATGTGACCTGCTGAAGCCAACAATGGCCGATAATGGGATTTTCTGTTCGCCAACGGGGGATTACGAACTGCACATCTAATACTGTCTATGATTATTTCTCACCTAAATAACTTACTAATAAGGAATAACTCCTTCTATTATCATTGATATGAATTTGATAATTTTATTTACTGACTTCAAAAAAGGAGAAGGGTATAACTCCAATAAATATGAACCGATTTTGATGTTTTTTTGTTTGTTTGGAAGAATATACTCCAGAGGTGGTCCTATGTAAATTTTATCAGAATCTGACCATGAATTTGGAAGATACGTCACTCAGAAAGGAAAAATAAAAATAAACATTATAAGAAAAAAATAAATAAAAACGCTGATATGTATATAATTATTATTAAATGTAAATTTTTTTCGTCGGTGCCAAATAAAAAAATTTTTTTTTGGAAATAAAAAAATAAAACCGACTTCAAAAACTGTTAAATTGAATTATTCTATACTTTTGAGTTTCTTTAGGTTTTTTTTTTATATTTTTTATTTTTATTTTATTCATTAATAAATATGTATTTAAACTTTTAATCGCGTTTTTCTCGGCACACTTTTTTCAAACTTGTCCAAGCGAAAACTTTAACATTAATAGTCTGATTTTTATTTTTGTTAGTGGAAATTTTCGTAATTATTTTTAAATAACATTTTTTAAAGTCCCTTGAATGTAAAAAATTATCAAGAAAGTAATTTTTTTTCAAGAGCCACTATATTGTTAAAAATCAGTCAAAAAATCGAGTACGCTTGACAATAGCTACATTCATACAGAAAAAAAAAAAAATTGGATTTTTTTTAATATGAGATTTTGATTGAACCATACAGAAACGATTTTTTAAAGACCACCTTATTGTATTTTATAACCTGGTAATTTGATGATATTTTTCAATACAAACATATCCTTCCTTAAATCCTAACACAAGATGTGGTGATCAAATCAGATCTTGATAGATCTGCATTTTGAGACAAACTCATATTTTTTCACTCGTTTTTGATCTGTGGATACCTGCAAAGATCTACAACGATCTCTAAAGATTGTTGTAGATCGTGATAGAGATTCAAAAGATCAATATAAATATAATTTTGTCTCAAAATGCAGATCTATCAAGATTTGATTTCATTACTTCTGATCTAAAAATTTTTCCATATTTTTTTTAAATCGCAAAAATCCATATTTCCCTGAATTCAACTTTTTTATAATTCATATTCCATTCATGTCCATCAAGCTTCACTGTATTTTACCATATTAATATTTCCCTTCGAATCTTATCGTATCAATATCGGAAAACCAATTTGTATCAATTGAAAAGACAGGGTTTCAGGAAATTTTCTAAACATCAGATTACCAATAATAATTGTAAACGGTTGATTCCTACGTTGAAAGAGTGCCGGGGGGGGGGGGGGGGAGTCACATCCCGGAACACGCCCCGCTCATCCGGGAACCGCTTCCTTCCGGTGAAAACTCCGGGAGCGGCGGGATTTGGAATGGTAATTAGTTATAACGTGTGTGGAACTTATGTTTCAAAAATATTTTTTTAAACAGTTTTTTTTTTATACTTTTCACTCAAATTGTCAAATTTGATTACTTTAAATATGAATTAATTTTATAATTACTTCGTAAAATATCGAATGAAAATTTTATTTGTTTGTTTATGTTTTAATATACATTTTTTTTTTTCAAATGGAGGTTGTAGGGAATTTTATAACGAACAACTTTTATTTGAAACTTTTTTTTGTATAATACTTATTTAGACCGGTATTTAAGAAAAATCAGAAAATCTGAAGAATTGGTTTACTCATGACGCAGATAACCAAAATCAGATAAAACTTAGAATATTATTGTAAATCAATTTTGTAACAAATCCTGTGAGTAGCAAAACTGTACCTTAAAATAACCTGTTTTAGCCTCCACAGCCTGGACTATACTACAAAATAATCACGCGAACTATCCTATTTCTAATAATCCTTGCTCTCAAATAATTTATCCTGAAATCACTCATTGCTAAACTTTTGTTTATACTAAGTTTTTGACATTAAAAAAAAAATTCGCCCAGGGCGCAAAATTTAGAAATACGTCCCTGGTTAACAGTAAAACAGATTGTTCCATTTACGCGTTGTTTTCATGGAACCAATTAACCGCGTAAATGGAGTTATTACTGTATTTATTTCACATGTGTAACTACATTAACATTTTAACAAATTCAATATTGATAGTACTTGAACAAATGTTATTATATTACATATAGTAGATAAATAATCAATTTATTTGAATATTATATTATATTAACATTATATTGTTTGTTACAGGGGTTTCGGCAAGCAGGGCTACCAATGTCAAGGTAATACATTTGTGCTGTTTATTCCCAGTAGTGTGTTGGCACCCTTGGGCAACGTGTTTAAATATTCATAAAACCATCCTGAATAAATAATTTTAATGTAGAATATCTTCGGTCTCCGTCTATGTTTATTTACTTATTGTACGTGCGCTTGTGTTTTAAATGAAAATGGTGAATAAACAGTCGAGTTTTGTATTTTGTAGAAGGAAGGAAAGTCTTTTTTCGGGAAAAAAGTATCAGGGTTACATAAAAATTAGTATTACTTAGAGTTCCTCCAGTAAGAGTTATCACATTGTCGCCATTTTCAGCCAAGCAGACTTATTAAAAATTTATTTATAATTACACCGTGACAATTATATTTGATACCAATATTGGGTTATTTTAGCAACCCATTCTTTACCAAAAAACAATTAAAAGTACTTAAAACTTTGAGAGGTCATATCTCGAGAACGGTTTGAGATACAGACCTGCGGTTTGAAAATTTCAACTTTTCGCGTAATTTTCTATATAATAACAATATAAAAACATACTTTTAACGAAATCTAAAACCCAAAAAAAATTTGTCAAATTTCATTGTTCAAATTAAAATTTTTCATAGAAATATCAATTTAAAGATAAGAAAATAAGAAGTAGTTTCATGACTTACCGTAGAAACACTAATTTTCATTATTTTCTATGAAATTTTACATTTAAATCATATTTATTTAAATATATTTGAAAATTGCTTACAACGATCATTCAATCAAACCAGTTTCATTATAAATTATGCGTGTGACAAGGATTCAGGTGATAGACAGACAGACACGGAAAGCAAAGTGTTTGTCTTGACCTGAAACGGAAAGATCAAGTTAACATTTTGAAATCAGAGAACAATTTTTTTTCTGATTCAGAAAGCAATATTAAAATGAAGTTAATCGTTTTTGGTCCAGAACAACCCATAACATTCAGATTATTTAAATTTTATGATTTCAAACATGGGTGATTCTGAAAACAAATCTCTTCACAATAATTCCGGATGTTTCCGGTGCTTAATCTCCGAAATGAATCATCTTGTACTGTATTGTATTTATACATTTACACATAGGGTGATTATAAAGTAAGCAACATATATCAGAATATAAGATTTACTTCATTTTAAAATATTTCACATATTTTTTTATTTTCGACATAATAATTATAAAAGCGGGGTTCTACGTAAAAAAGCACGTTGGTTTTTATTGGTCACGTTCACGATTGACCAAAAACAGTGAACAACGAGCTTTGATTGGTTGATTCATGGAATTTCTGGTGGAATCTACCAGAAATTTAAAGAATGCCATTTTTTAAGCGAGTAAGGAAGTGAGACAGAAGTAACCATAAAGAGATAGAAACTAGTGTTCTGGCAGAAACGTTCAACATGAAGTGAACATATAAGTTCTTTGGTTAGCCTGGTCACTAGTTTCTATCTCTTTATAGTTACTTCTTTCTCACTTTTACATGCTTAAAAAATGACATTCTTTTAATTTCTGGTACATTCCACCAGAAGTTCCATGAATCAACCAATCAAAGCTCGTTGTTCCGTTTTTTGGTCAGACGTGAACGCTCCCAATGTTGCTTATCTTTTTTATCCATTAGATTAGTATAATATAGTATTCTTAAGCAATAAAAACTATTGTTATATGTAAATTATTTCAGTTCAAGTATCGAAGAATAAAACAAAATTACAATATACAAGCTTTTGTTGTGGGAATCCTATTTCCTAAATCAGAAGCTCTCAAACTTTTATAGCGTTCATATAAAAACTATATTTAAAAAAATTTAATAATCCATACTAATATGCGAAAGTAACTCTGTCTTTCTGTTTGTTACCTTTTCACAGCAAAACCGCTGAACCGATCTTAATGAAATTTTGCAGGGAGATTGCTTGCATACTAAGGAAGGGCATAGGCTACTTTGTATCCCGAAAAAAATCAATTAGATTTAAAAAAATACAAATTTCACGCGGACGAAGTCGCGGTTAACAACTAGTTTAAAATAAATAAAAATATCTGCCTTGGGAACCACGGGACTTTCTTATACGTAATCCTAACAACATTCTTATTTTATTAAAACATTTCTGACAAACTAATAAGATAGAATAAAATGAATGGGACATAAACTATAGATAAAATTATATCAAATGAATTTTTGGAACAAAAAAATTAATCTTAAATATAAAATTTCATCCGTCTATGATTTGTCGTATCTGAGTTACAGCGCTCACAGACCGACAGACAGACACATATACCATAATGGCGAAAATAGTCAGAATGGATTAAGGGAAGGCCAAAATGGATAATTCCATCAAAATCCGGATTTCGAAAAAAATCGGCTTTACTATACTTATTTATATTTCATATACAAGGTATAAAAAAGTAAAGATTTTCGAGATCATTCAGCTAATTTTCTGGAAGGATAGGCCTTAATTTTCGTATGAAAAAGTCACTTTTCAACCAAATACGTAAAAAAATAAAAATGAATAATTAGTGCATGCAGAAACGGATATGAGCCTTTTAAGGGGGACACCGACCCCTCAGGTTAAGTACCTCTGCCTTTTATTGTAATTGAAAGCATCCCGATGAATGAACGGATTCAAATAAAATGTTAGTGAATTGGGAAAAGCGTCGCAATTTGAATAGAGATGATATTTTCATATGAGATTCAATTTTATTTTCAATACAATTTGTTAGCAAACGTTTTAATCGAAAACGAAAACATACCGTTCGTGGAGTTAACACATGTTTTGTTGTGATATTAGTACATACAGTATGGTCGTAATTAGGGTGTCCACTTTCTGGAAAGTCAGGGAAGCCTAAAGTGGTCAGGGAAAGTTAGGGAATTTCTTTAAACATTTTTTTTAGTTCTAAATTATTTACTATATTTATCTCAAATTGGTTCGCCCCCCCCCCCCCCCCACCCTAAAGCCGGTACTGCCTAAGAGTGCACCAACTATACATTTAAAACTATATGTGTCCCGTAAATTTGTACCCATAAAATAATAGTCCAAAAATTTATAACTGTTTAAATTATCCGTAGTTTTACCTGCAACATGGTACTTTACTTAAGGGACATGCTATGTATGTATGTTATTGTATATCCTAGTTTCCAAGGACCAAACAATAAAGAAAATAAGGGTTAATAATAAAATAATTAGAAATAATAAGTAATTAAAATATACCATGTGTTTAATTTAAATCAGAGGTTCTCAACCCTATACCCGCATACACTATGGCACCACTTTAAATAAGATTTTAAAACGAAATTACAAAATCTGATATTTTTTGATTCTGTTTAAAATTCTATTTATATGAAGAAAAATACTATAAATTTGCGGTATTTTATAATATACTCTTGGTTATAAAAATATTGGGAACCCCTGATTTAATTTATAGAAAATATAATATATTTTTATTGGTAAATTTGAATCTAATATTTTTTTGATTCTGTTGAAAATTCTATTCATATGAAAAAAATATATAAATCGGTATTTTATAGTATGCTCTTGGGTACAAAAATGTTGGGAACCCCTGATTTAAATTATAAGAAAAATATTATATAATTTTATGATTTATTAACTAATAAATTTATGTCGTTTTTTTGTTACAGTTTGCAGTTTTGTAGTACATAAAAGATGTCACGAATATGTCACATTTACATGTCCAGGGGCGGACAAAGGGGCCGATTCAGACGTAAGTACACCCCTGCAAAATATACACCATATAAATGTCTATATGTACCTAATATACCGTATATATGTTATTACTTTATAGGTATAAAATTAATTAGGTGTAATATTAAAAATAAATAAATATAAATGTTTTTTTAATTTTTGTTTTTCATCGCAAGAATATAATTTTAAGGTATATTTAAGGGCTTAAAAATTTATATGGGTACTAACTCTATACCTCGATGATTTTCTTCAAATTTTGATTTTTTGTTTATGTTACGAATTTTTATTTTTTAAATTTAAACTATCAAAATTTGAAGAAGAAAAAAAGAGTTAAGTACCTTTTGAAAATATAATGCCCTTATTTAAAGTTAAGTGACTCAACTTGAGTCAGAGCTTAGCACGAGACTGGCTTACATTACGAATAAAATATTAAATTACAGTAATTTTTCCCATTTTTTGGAAGATTTGGAGCAATTTCAATTACGTTGTTTTCATAGAACTAATTAACTACGTAAATGGAAGTATTGCTGTACTGAAAACTGTAAAAAGTTTAAACAGTCTCATGGCGAGCTTTAATTTTTCTGCTTTCACGAAAAAAAAAATCAATGTTTTGAATATTAAATTTTTAATACGATCATTTTTTTGTTTTATTTTTTCGCATTTTCATTTTTTGTAAAAAAAAATCAACATTTTATTTTTGTATGTACGTAAAAATATTTATTCGAAAAAAAGTAGGGTAAATGCACTAAATTATTGAGCACTTATTTTTATAATTATAGTTATGTGTATATGCAAAATATATCATAAAAAAAAACGTTTTGTGTGTGATCAAAGTAATAAGTAACGTAACGTCGGTATAAAACGTTGCGTTAAGACGCTCGTTCTTCATGCCATTTAGCGCGCATGGAGTTAAATATTGAATGCATGCTACTGCTAGATATTTTATATTTTTTTTATTTCTCCTCGAAGAAATGGTCATTTTTCACTTTCGCAGATATATTAATCTTTTTATCTGTTGTGTATTGATAAAATATTAAAACTTATTACGAAAGTTATCCATCCGTCTTCTACACACGTCATTTGTAGTGTAGAAAATATAATAATAGGTTTTGTTCTTCAAATCAATGAATATCCACGCAAGCGTCTGTTTAAACAAGTGGACGCCACATTATATCAGTGAAAGTCTCATAAAAATCGGTTCAGTAGTTCAGTAATTTTTCTTATTTATGTGTTTTATGTTACTGCTTAGTAGCGTGTAAGTATCTAGCATAAATTTATACAAGAGGTTAGAATTTTTATCAGTGAAAGTCTCGTAAAAATCGGTTTAGTAGTTTTCAAATTACCGATAAAAATATTTTGAAAACTATCAAAATTGATTTTATTACCGGTAAAACGATACGTATAATAAAGTATTTAAAAATGTTTAATTGTAAAGTATATGTCCATCTTCCACACACGCTTTTAGTTACGTGTGTTTTATAGAAATGAATAAAAGGGGAAAACACATACTAACGAAATATTTTAACATGAGGTCTTATGGAAAAATGCAGGGACCTAAAAAAAAAATTCAGCTGTAATTATTAACTTCCAATTTCTGAAAATACTAAAATCCCCCCCCCCCCTCATTTTAAGAATGTCTGTTGACATACATTGTTAAATTCTACATAGTAGAAAATAATTATACTCAAATATGTTAGAATATGGTATGCATTTATATACAAATATAATTAACATTAAAATTTCAATTAAACCTCTATGTAATTTGTAATAATCAAATCTTGAAATTAAATCTGTATTAACTGTGTGGGCGTATCAACCCTCCCGCGGAATGACTGGGGTTCGAACCGAATACCGAAGCCATTTTCATAATTACATTGTTTTAAAAACAATAAATTTATTTGCTTATTACATTTCTTAAAGCTTTTGTCGAAATTCTCTGAAGAAATATTCATTTCATGATTTAACATTTTTGATCTCACCCCATCCCCACCCCACCCCCTCCCACTCGCTAAAACTGGTTTTCTAATTAACCTATATATATATATATTTGTTTATTTAATTCAGTGGTACGTAAACTTTTCATGCCCCTCCCCCTCCTTTTATTTAAAATACAAATTCAGAGTTGAGGATATACTGAATATAATTTTGAAATATCTGACGAAAATTGGATCTAAAATATAAAATATTTAAGGCAACAATCAAATAGGTACTGGCACCAGTCTTGGATCATACGCCAGTGTTGGACACTTGTTTAATTTAATGTATTATACCCCCCCCCCCCCCGTTTCACGAGCGTAAGAAAATTTTATAAAAAAACTTACAATCTTTACAAATTTAAAAATTAAAAAAAAATTCATATATTTATATAATGTCATTATTTATATAAAATATAAATAATTTTTTCGAGGTGCCTAGGGCCCCTGAGGCTTCACGCACTCGGCCCAAATGGCCCTTCTATCTGGGCCTGGGTATCTCTCTTGTTTTAAATATAAATCTGATTTTTTTTCAGTTTAAAGAGGTTTGGGAATTTGAGAACATGTAAGTCCCTAAAGAATAAGATAAAAATGTTTTATAATAAGCTGTAATGTTTTAAAATTCATAATTAATTATGTATAAAATAGTAGGTTCAAAGAAAAACAAGAGAGGTATAATAGAAAGAGAGTGTATTGTTTTATGTATTATAATAGACTCTCTCACTTCTTCATTATATTTTGTAGAAGAGTCTTTTTATAATTGAATACCGTATTTTTTTAATACATTTACATTCAACTTTATTTCTTGGAAGATGGAAGATTTGTTATTATGTTTCCGAAAAGAAAAAAATGTTTATTTTTATTAAAAAAATCCGAATTTTTCTACGTAAAATTCAATAGAATATTAAAATTAAAATAACTTATTTTTATTTTTTACTTTTAAATATATAGATCTTGAAATTGGTAAATTTATATTTATTAGATATTGTGTACTAACTCAACTAAATGATTCTACGTCTTATTTTCTTGTATTTTAGTCGATATTTGTATGACGAGTTGAAGTTCACCGCAGGAAATTTCTCTAAAAAATTTCGAATTTTTGATTTCGTTAAAAGTATGTTTATTGTATAGAAAATGACGTGAAAAGTTGTTTGTTTCAAACCGCAGGTCTCTATCTCAAACCGATCTCGAGATATAGCCTCTCAAAGTTTTAGTTTTTTCAAATTTTTTTAGAAAAAAGGCCATAACTTTTGAACGCGTGGTCGGAATTGATTTTAGTTGACGGATTTGAAATCAGCGTTTCAAAATCTATATTTTGGCATGTATAATACTTTAAAATTCGACAAAAAAAATTTCGTCAAAAATCGACATTTTTTTAAGGTATACCCCTTTGAATTTTTTCGATTTTTCGCGAAATTTTTTTTTCCGAGTTTTAAGGTATTATACATGTCATTATATAGATTTTGACACGCTGATTCCAAATCCGTCAACTAAAATCAATTCCGACCACGCGTTCAAAAGTTATGGCCTTTTTTCTCAAAAAATTTGAAAAAACTAAAACTTTGAGAGGCTATATCTCAAGAACGGTTTGAGATACAGACCTGCGGTTTGAAACAAACAACTTTTCACGTCATTTTCTATACAATAAACATACTTTTAACGAAATCAAAAATTCTAAATTTTTTAATGAAATTTCCGGCAGTGAACTTCAACTCGTCATACAAATATCGACTAAAATACAAGAAAATTAGACGTAGAGGTATTATAGTTTTATAATTGAACGTGTAAATTAATATTAAATGTTATTTTTGACTTTTGGTTAAAATGTTTGGGTTGCGCATAAAGATGAATATTCTAATAATATTTTTAATTTATTTTTAAATTATATTCTTAGAAAAAGAGATAGATATATTCCAAACTACACTGCATCTATCTCTCACTTTTTGAACAGATGTTACACCATTGTGTTAATACTGAATGCACTGTCCATTCTCTATGTCTATGGTATTCCTCATATGACCAAGAATGAAATAGTTACACACCTGTTTAGTAAAAGGACAAGTATATTCCAAACCTGTTTCTATCTCTTTCTTTTGACACGGCTCTGTTTTCGAGTCAGATGCGTGGTCCATTCTCTATGTCTATGGATACAATAAATTCTGAATCAATATGAATCTAATTTGAAAACCTAAAAATATTCAGCGAAAGTATAGTAAACATATTCACAGCTACCTCTGATATTTTCATCATATTCCAAGGCCCCGTCACCGCAACCCCTCCCCCCTCCCACCTTCCCCCAAACACTCATCTTCACGTCAACACTTGACCTTTGATTTTTTTTCTTCATCCTGCTTGCCTGATCAGCATCATATAAATAATTTATTTGGAAGTTTATCGTTTATTGTTTGTACTACATTGTTCGTGTTTGAAAATGAATTATAGGTTTTTTAAAAGATTGTTCTACCTCCCCCCCCCCCTTTCTCCCTCCCAACCACCCCCTCATCGTTGCTTCTGTTGGGTTTTTGGATAGATAATGAGAATTTGTAGAAGATTGGGGATATAAGAATAAATAACGATATTGGATTTAGAATTTATAGGGGATGAAGAAATTAAGTTATTTTTCACGTTTATATTACCCATAAAATTTAATGCTGATAAGTACTAAGCAATATTTTAAGAGGAAATGGGAGTACTATCAAAATATGAAACTTGGCTCATTAGCGTTCTAATGCAATAAACAAAATATTAAATTGATTTACCGAGCATTTTAGGGAATAAGGTACTGGCCCCAGTTATGGCCGCTATAAGAGCAAAATTTACTTTTTTGTAATTCTCATGAACTCATGTTACTAATATAATAGAACAAGAACTCTTTATTTAATCAATTTTATTCCCAAAGTCCGCAAATATTCTTTGTTTTTGTTATTTTGTTTATGTTTTTTCTCCAGTAATGGATAAAGTAAAACCAGTAATGAGCACGCAGTGATGAATACTTGCTAATGATTACAAAATGATAAGTACTACGATACAAAGAATTGTCAAATTAGAAACAATGTAAAGCAGTTGCTATGATAATATAATAATTAATAAATAAATTATACTAATAATTAGTTTAAATGTCCACTATTTTGACATCTATTGTCATCAAATCACGCTGTAAGACAGTTAAATGTATATAGATTAATATTCAGAAATGGTAGTAATCAAATATCAATAAATATTTCTAATTCAGTACATTTAATTTAAAAAACAAACATTACTGGGGTCATATCCAAGACTGGTGCCAGTACCTTATCATGTTCTAAATGATTTTGAACCTGTTTTATAACAGTATTTATACTAAAGCTACAAATTTATTACTGTCCGTGTTTTATATTTGATCAATAAATAAAAAAAATAAAATAATATCACCGGTAAAGTTGAAACTTTGTAAAAGCCTGTATGAACAACGGTTGGTAAGTTTTTATTGAATTTTTAATTGGCATATTGAGAGCGTTTAGCAAGCCACACAAATGACTGAAAATAATAATTAGTACGTCTGTCCTTTAGAATGTATTAATTAATAAAGTTATCAAAATCTGATTTACAAAAGTAGCCACAAGTAAATAATAATTAATTAATTATCAATTTAATTCACATAAATGAAATTGGAACCCAATGTGACTTAAGTATGTTAGAGTCACTCGTAGTAAGAGTTATGACAACCCAAATCGTCTTCTGATTGATTCTAGTAACCAAATCTCACTCATTTTATTTTCAATTTTTATTTTATTTTTTATGCTAGTTAAAAACAATATGTAAAATGGCAACGCTGTCTTAACTCTTATTGGAGTTACTACATTACGTTAACTATCGAATCCAGACACATACCGTAACTCAAAAATATCCGTTAGTCGAAGGAATGGTATTTTCTAGAATTATAAATCGTAGAAACTTCAGAACGAATATTTATTTCGAAAAGATACATTTTTCAGACAAAAGTTACTTAGTTTGGAGAAGGTAATATCATATTTTTTTTGTATTTGTGGGTGTTGCGAGTTATGTCATTTAAAATAAATTAATTAATAAACAAATTGCAAAAAAACTAATTTTTGATTTAAAAAAAAATTTTTTTAAAGAGTTATATTTTAAAATACCATAAAATTACCTTTAATAAATAAAAAATATTATTTCCCCCTGAAAATTAAGTAATGTTTGAAATATTTTTATTTCGAAATTAAAATTCGTAACTTTTTATTTTGCTGTTTCCAGTAAGTCGATTTTTTTTATTTTGTAATTTATATTTAAGAATCCTTCCTATAATACAATAATAATAATAACAAATTCCCCTATCTTTATTTAAATCTCACTCAACCTCAAATATCATGAATTTCCCGAAATCACTCGAGTGTACGCCACTGTGTTATATAAATCAATGCAAATAAGTATAATATTAATCCCATTGTTATAAGTTTTAAGCGTGTACATAACCATAGAGCCCACCTGGCGTGAAATGTTTAATGTAGAAGTGAATCTTACATGGAACTTTATCAGGCGTGAAATTTAACACCCCCTCCACCCCTTCCCCTTGCCGCCTTCACCTCCCCTTTCCCGCATACAAACATACATGTGATGTTAAAATCAATAACATATGTGTAATTTACATTATTTTGTTTACAAATAAAAAGCTCAAAAGTTACTGCATTATTATTATATATTATTGAAGTCTACAAGAGACAACTATTATGTATAAATAAATCTCTATGCCAGTGGTTCCCAAAGTTATTTTGTCGTGGAATTATTTATATTTTTAATAGACTTCAAAAAAGGAGGTTTTAATTCGACAGTATATATTATATATATGTATAACTCCGATTTGGACGATTTTTTGTTTGTTTGAAAGAGTAGACTTCCGAGGTGGTCCCATATAAATTTTATCAATATTTGACTATGAATTTTAAAGATATGCCACTCAAAAGGGAAAAATAAAAAAATAAAATCGACTTAAAAAAAAAACTTAAAATACCTAGTCAATGCCAAGCCGATAAAAACTTTTTAAGAAAACTGACCTCAAAAACTGTTAAATTTAATTATTATATACTTTTCAGTATTTTTCGAGTTTTTTTGTAGTCGATTTTACTTTTTTCTTAATTTTTTTTTTTTATAAATTTGTTAGTTTTAATTTAACATAAACTACTGAACCGATTTTGATGGTACTTTCACTCTTAGGAAGTTTAAAACTCTAGATAAGTATAGGCTTAAAGATAATTGATATTGAAATTAGGGCAGGCTCGTATTAAGGGAATTTTATAATTGATATTTTATTTTCTAATGAAATTGATTTTTTATATGGAAAACCCCATTTTGGGGTAGTTCTTCTTCTTCAACACGCGTCGTATATTGCAAACGAACTCGTAAATTTTAATTATAATTTAAAAAAATGGCTAGAACAATAATTTAATTATTTATAAATATTTTATCAATAACAACAGAAAAAGTAAAAATATTCGATTTTTTTTAACGTCAATAAAAAGTATTCTTAGCATTCATCTATAAAATATATCTACAGAGTGTTTATAAAATAATTTTATAACATGATTTTATACTCATCCTGTATATTTTGATTATATATGGTGGCTTTAATCGTATAAGTTACTACAATAGGAAATTGTACAGTGTACACAAATAATTTGGTAATGTATTCATTATCATTATTAGTGTTTTGTGAGATTAGATTCAAAGCACACTAGATGACAAAGTTAATACCAACTGAAGAGTTTGGACATCCCTATTTCATTATCTAGATTGAAAATACTTGTTCGTTACATTTGGCTAAAGTTTAGTCAGGCTGGAACAATAGATTTTATGTAAATATATGTATATTATATGCGTAGATCCTTGCATAATTTATAAATATTATCCTTACATTCATATTAATAAGGAAATAATATTTGATAGTTCAGTTGCCAGAATAATTAACATATTTTTTGTAATTTTTTAACCAACAATTCGACAATATATATTTTTTTTGTATATTCGGGCATAACTCCGACAAATATGTACCGATTTTTATTTGAAAGAGTATATTCCCTAGATGGTCCCATATAAATTTTATCAAAATCTGATCATGAACTTCAAAATGAAAAAATGAAAAACTTTTTGAGAAAGAAATAATATCGACTTCAAAAAACCCTACAAAAACTGCCATCATATATACAGGGTGTCCCAGCTTCATAATAATATATAACCATAGTTTTTCTCTTCATCAGAGTGTAATTAAATACAATTTTTAAGTTAGTAAAAAAACTTTTTAGAAGGAAAAAAAAAACTAAACCGACTTCAAAAACTGTTAAAATAAAGTATTAATATAATTTTATTATTATTAGATATTCCATTTAATTGCCTAAGCCTTAAACATCGATTTTTTGTGTTCCAGAAAATGTAATATAATATATACACCCTATTTTTTAAAGCCATCATATATACAGGAAGTTCCAGCTTCATAATAAAAGTGTAATTAAAAAAAAAAAAAAAACAATTTATCCTGTAACCGGCCCTGTTAAATGCCCTAAAAATATTCATATACCTCATCAAATTTTTGGTCCTTCGAAGCTGAGACAAAACCGTGTTATTTATATTTCGACAATTGTCATTTGTTTATAAACAAAAAAGCATCCTTGAATGTGTTTTTATTAGAATAGATGAATGCTAGTAGGTGGCATGATAAAAATGAGAAAGAAAGAGAGAGAGAAAGGCAGTTTTGGTGTGAGAAAACATTACGTATTATTGGAAAATGGCATGTACGGTTTGAATAAATGAATACTATATTATTATAGGGCGCTATTGTAAATAATTTAGTGGAAATATGTTTGGGAATAGAAGTTTTATTTGGTTATGTAATAAAATTGATTTTTCAATGATTTTACTTACATAATGGATGCAAATAGCTGATCAAATAATTAATATGATGTGTCGTCGAAGCTTTTTAAGTTGGCATAAGCTTGGGAAATTAAGGATGGATGAAATGCTATAGGTACAAAGAATTGGGCCAGTTCTAGAAGGATATGAAAAAAAATATTTTCATTCATAAAAATTGTGTATCTATAATTGATATGGGTACTTTTTTGTTTTTTATATGTCCAGTATTATAGGAATAATTTTCTCTTGAGAAAAATCTAAGTTAACACTATCTGGGAGGTGTCAAATCAACATTATTTTTTGTGTTTTAGAGTAGTAGAAACTAAATTAACAGCTGTCAAATTAACTGGTAAATATCTGATAGAAATGTTTAAAATTTTCTGGTATAAATACGCCCAAAAAAACAAATGATTTAGGACTGGTTCAAAACTGATCTAGAATCCTGACAAATAAGAAGTCGCTGCAGCGCTTCATATTTTCCAGGTTTTAATGGGATGTATGCTTACGCTAGAGAAATAAATTAACGAATTGATGAAACAGATGATTTAGAACTGGTTGAAAACTGATCTAAAGTCCTGGCAAATAAGAAGTCGCTGCAGCGCTTCATATTTTCCAGGCCTTAATGGGATGTATGCTTACTAGAGAAATAAATTGCCGAATTGATGAAACAGATGATTTAGAACTGATCTAAAATCCTGGCAAATAAGAAGTCGCTGCAGCGCTTCATATTTTCCAGCCCTTAATGGGATGTATGCTTACGCTAGAGAAATAAATTAACGAATTGATGAAACAGATGATTAAGAACTGATCTAAAATCCTGGCAAATAAGAAGTCGCTGCAGCGCTTCATATTTTCCAGGCCTTAATGGGATGTATGCTTACTAGAGAAATAAATTGCCGAATTGATGAAACAGATGATTTAGAACTGATCTAAAATCCTGGCAAATAAGAAGTCGCTGCAGCGCTTCATATTTTCCAGCCCTTAATGGGGTAGGTATATGCTTTTGTTAGAGAAAGAAATTGACAAATTGAGTGAGTGAGAGATAGAATTGAGTCATTGTTGTATAATAAGAGCGAGTGAGAGGTGTGTACTGTTGGGCAATGCTAATGGTGGTGATGGTATGGGACACATGGCAGGACACGCGGACAAAGCATCAGTTCAAGCTCCATACGTACGGGTCTCCCACGTTCTGCGATCACTGCGGTTCGCTGCTCTACGGCGTCATCAAGCAGGGCATGAAGTGCTCAGGTACCGTACCCCCCCCCCCCCCCCCCCGCGAGACCGCTTCCGGTTTGGTTAACAACATCCTAAAGTGCGAGTGGCGTAACTTGGGTATTGTAGTTATTATCCTTTAGTTTGGAAAGCTGGCAAAAAGTTTCTTGTCGACACGGATTATTTATAGTGGTACTAAAACAACTGCAATTACAAATAATTTTTAAAAAAGATGGGTAGATGAGGCCAATTTTTCGTACGTTAAAAGAAATGTCATGTATAAAACATCTGCCAAGTAAATGTACAGTGCTTCCTCGTGCTAAATTCACTAAAACCTATAGTGTTCAGATAAATTGCCTGGCATTGGTTAACCATTTAATTTTTATACAAATTTTACTAAAAAATCTTAGTTCGAATTTTTTCTTAAAACGCACCTGAATATTTTTTCATATATTTTTAATTTTTTGACAATTTCAATCTAAATCTAAATTTATGCAAATGTCAAAATGACATTTAAAACGTCAAAGTGACATTTAAAACGCCAAAGTGACATTTAAAACGTCAAAATGACACTTAATATATCCAATCAAATATCAATTTAGAAAAACAAAACACGAATTTTTAAAATTAATTTAGATAAATCTTTGTAAGGGAATATTTTACAACAAACGTAGTTGACCCATATTATAGGAAATTTAATTCTCTACAAAAAATATTCTATAAAATTTTCTCGTAACATGTGTCGTTCTTGAGATATCTTGAAAAAATAAATATTTTGGGGTGTCACACGATTTTGATGATTTTGAAATGGGACCGTCCTCAAACCAAACCCAACCATCCGACCAAGTTTCAATAATATCGGTTCAGTGGTTCATGAGTTATGCGTGTGACAAGGATTCAGGGGACAGACGGACGGACACACGGACAGACAGACAGACACGGAACGAAAAGTGTTTGTCTTGACGTGAAACGGATAAATAAATTTAAAATTTTGAAATTGGAGAACTTTTTTTTTGTCTCAATCTGAAACGATCACATAGCTTCTCGTATCTTCGATATTGCGAGGAAGCAAAAATATATAAAAGTCAAAAAAAGCTCATTTCTTCTTACCCTTTTTTGAACTTCATACGAATAATTGAGTATACCTAGCGTAACTTTCATTCTTGATTTGTAACGCACTTATGGGACACTTTATATAAATGTAACTATTTTTAAAATATGCGGTTTGTCTAACCTGACAACTTTTGTATTTAAAGTTTTCTTCCATTTGTTATTATCATAAATTAAATATTGAATTTTGACACAGTCTTGGGACACCCTGTACATGATACTTCGTTTTAACTCATGAGTGATAGGTGAAAAAAAATCTACCCACTTTATTTATTCTAAAATGTATTCACCACTTTCGAATCTTAAATCTAAGGGCAGACAAAATTTGAAATAAAATACGAAATAAAATATTCTTTTTAATAATTTTTAACCTGACCATTTTTCTCTGTTTATAAAATCATTCGAAAAATTCAAAAATCGACATCAGTAAACATCCGTATCCGGTTGAAAAATCGTTTTCAAAAATAAGAAATTTTCTTCCAAAAATTAATCTTAAATATAAAATTTCACCCTTCTACGATTTGTCGTATTTGAATTAGAGACAGACAGACACACAGACATCATGGTGAAAATAGTCATAATGGATTAAGGGAAGGTCAAAATGGATAATTCCATCAAAATCCGGAATTCGAAAAAAATTGACTTAACAATACTGTATATTTCATATACATAATAGGTATAAGAAAGTCAAAATTTTAAATTTTAAATTTTTATTTAAAAAAACTTTGTTTTAAAGTGTGTTCTAGATAGTCTGTTATGTTCTACCTATATACTTTCTTAATCTAAGGTCAACTACCATTTGCCATGTCGTGTGGACGCAGATTTAGATTGATTTCTTTCCTCGGAAGTCGTTTTTTGTTTTTATACCAAACAATAAATCTACCATGCTTACTCGATATTTTGCTTGATGTAAAAACAAAAAACGGCCTAATGTTCTGTTGGGCGTAAAACGAAGTCAATTTTTTAAAAGCAGTCTTTTTGTTTCGATTTGAGATAAATCAACTAATGTCAGTTTGAAATATAGAATTTTTTTTTAATAAATAATACATGTTCCCCACAGTTACGCCACTGCCATTAATCCAAGATTTTCGCATTATTATTCACAAGGTTATGCTGTATCACGATTTGTATATTTTGTGTTGCACTTTACAGTGGCGTTACCAGAGAGGGGTCGAAGGAGCCAACTACCCACCCCCCTAAAAAAATCTGGTTACACCACTGGCACTTTAACACATATCTAACAAAAAATGCTTCAATAGCTTTAATTTAAAATGAATTAAGAAAAAAAATGTTTCGTAGTAATTTTGATAAATGAAATATTGAAAAAATGAGTTCATTTGTTCTGATCATTAATTCGAACAATTCACGTTTTCGTATATTTTTAATTTTTTGACAATTTCAATCTAAATCTAAATTTATGCAAACGTCAAAATGACATTTAATATATCCAAGCAAATATCAATTTAGAAAAACAAAACACGAATTTTAAAAATAAATTGAGATAAGGGAATATTTTACAACAAACGTTGTAGACCCATATTATAAGAAATTTAATACTCTACAAAAAATATTCTATAAAATTTTTACGTAACATGTGTCGTTCTTGAGATATCTTGAAAAAATAAATATTTTGGGATGTTACCCCTCCCCCTTACACTAGATTTTGATGATTTTGAAATGGGACCGTCCTCAAGTCAAACCCAACCATCCGACCAAGTTTCAATAATATCAGCTTAGTGGTTAATGAGTTATGCGTGTGACAAGAATTCAGGGGACAGACAGACAGGGTATGAAAAGTGTTTGTCTTGACGTGAAACGGAGATCAATTTAAAATTTTGAAATCGGAGAACATTTTTTTTGTCTCAATCTGAAACGAT
Source organism: Sialis fuliginosa (assembly GCA_961205875.1). Taxonomy (NCBI): domain Eukaryota; kingdom Metazoa; phylum Arthropoda; class Insecta; order Megaloptera; family Sialidae; genus Sialis; species Sialis fuliginosa. The sequence goes on along the minus strand of OY540813.1, from coordinate 2,069,550 downwards.
CACAAAGCTTCTCGTATCTTCGATATTGCGAGGAAGTAAAATATTTTTGAAAAAAATAAATTTTCGTTTTCAAAAATAGATTAAATTTTTTTTTTAATTAAAATACAATTATTATTTAATCAGTTAACTCAATTATTTTAATCAAGTCAAATTTTCGTTGAATTTCGTACATTAATTTTCAACAAAATGAAAACTAATAGATTTAGTTATCAGATTATCAGAGTGATTGATTTGTTAAATATCGGATATTAATCAATCAAATAATGTTTACTGCAAATTCCCAATTTATTTTGGTTAATCTTGTTTCGGTTAAAGTTTGTCAATGAATATTTATTCCAAATTCTATTCAATTATGATTGAAAACCAAAAAATAGATTGATTGAAAATTCGCTAAATATCACTTAATTGATTATGATTTTTAATCTTCAAACGTGAATTCAAAAAATTATGAAAATTTGGGAATAGTTAAAGGATGGTTGAGGTGAGGGGCATAATTTTTTTTACTGCCGTAATTCACTTTTAAGGGGTGATATCACCCCTTAAATTATTTTACTATTTTTTTATTATTCTCAAACGATAAAAGTTATTTATTTATTTTTTTGTTAAGACTAAAACATTTTAATTGTAAGACTGACAATGCTTTTATAGCTGAAATATCTGAAAGAAAAATATTTTGTCCTTTTGTCCAATTCATAATTAATATAATTATTGATACATCTTATATTAGATTTTTATTGATACATTTTAGTTTCTTTAAGAAAATATACAAAGGGGTACAGCATATTCGTTTTCCTCAAATCATTTTTTACTACCTGATATAAGGCAAAAGTCAGAATTGTTGAACTTAACGTAAATTGGCGTAAATATTATTTATTTAACCATTTTTATATAAATGAAAAAAAAGTTATTCTTTAATATTTATGCCAAAATTACTTGAAGTCCTATTATTTTTACTTAAGCCTGTACTTAGGGTGTATCAAAAAAAAATCTTGTTACGAAATACGTTAGTTTTTGACTTAAAATAAATCTTCACAGTTCAATTTTTAGAAGTGCCGCAATGGGGGGTCCCGTTTCCCATTTAAATAACATGGGAAAATATTATTTATATTTAAATTTTTACAAAAATCAACATTTTAACGTCAATTTTTTATAAATATCAATTAAATAGCAATATATTACCCTACTACTGAGCTGTCGGGAAAAAATGCCCAAGCCGATAATTAGCATTATTAATTAACATAATTTTATTATCTTATAATCATCATAAATCAGTAATACCAACTTAAATACTAAAGAATAATTTTTCCGTGTTATTTAAATGGAAAACAAGACTCTCCTTGTGGAACCTCTTAAAATTGAACTACAGGGTAATCCTTTAATGCGGGGGGGGGGGATTATTTTGGGTCATAAACTACCTTATTTTGTAACGAGAGTGAGGGAAAAATTTTCGATTTTTTTACACACCCTACTGTATATATTTATATAAGGTAACCAGAAAATGCTTTTAAATATTTTTGTATTACAATTTTTGTTTGACAGTTATGTTATATTGTCTATGGATTTTTACGCATTAAACCGGTTTCAAATTCATAGATAAAATAATACAATTGAGGGTAGTATCTCGTACAGACGCGACTACGATTCGATCGAAACAAAAATCACTGAGCGATTAGTTTTTTTAAAGCAACTAACTTTTAAAAAAGGTTGAGAGTGTTCAGACATCTATTGTACAACTAATTGTAAATGCGAAACCAAAAACCTGTTTTATCGATTATCATACAGAAATCTGTATTATTTACCTAACCTAACTTCGTGGTGTTATTTTCACTAACCTAAATTCCACGCGAACGAAGTCGCAGGTAACAGCAAGTTTTTTATAATTACAAAACTTTCAATTATATGTGATTTTTAAATGAATGAATCGTAGTCGAAAAAGACTTACTTTTATTTCAAGTAAAATATAGTAAACCAATTTTCTCTGGTTGCCTTTAATCCCGAATCTTATTTGCCCGACCTTTACTAAAAAATATAATTTAACAACAGGTGTGTTTTTATTTTTTGTCTCTCTTGTTTGTCGTTCACAGATGCTGTCTTTGCAGTTTTTATATCTTTTATCAGCTCAAGATCTTTCTGTTTGGTTATATTTAACAGTGTGTGTGGCTGTTCGCTTTTGTTATATATGTCGTAACTGTGTAAGGTACATTACTATTATAATAAGTACAATAGTTGGCATTGCTAGATGAAACAAAAGCCTATCTTCTATTTGATGAATTAGGATTCGTGGAAATCCATTTGGTACGCGAGAGTTAAGGCTCGTTTACATGGAGATTGTAGACAATTTACTTGCTTATTTATTTTGGAACATGTCAGTGACGGGGAGGGACTTTTTCATGGGGGTATTTGGCATATAACATACATTATATACTCTCTAAAAATGAATTAACAATAAATCAGTAATTCATAGTAACTAAGGTACATTAATATTATAATAAATACAATAGTTGGCATTGCTAGATGAAACAAAAGCCTATCTTCTATTTGATAAATTAGGATTCGTAGAAATCCATTTGGTACGCGAGAGTTAAGGTTCGTTTACATGGAGATTCTAGGTAATTTACTGGATTCATTATTTTGAAACATGTCAGTGACGGGGAGGGATTTTTTTATGGGGTATTTGGCATATAACATACATATTATACTTTCTAAAACTTAATTAACGAATTAATTCATAGTGAATACTCACTAATTGAAATAGTTAAAGCTATACGACTATAAATATGTTGACGAAAAAACAGAGAATACAGTACAACAGCGTTTCTCAACCTTTTATTATTTGCAACCCAATTTTCAATCACAAAAAGAAAATGTAAATAAAAAAAATATACCACTTAGATTTTTCTAGGAAAATTTTTAGAAATAGTTTTTTTTCTATATGGTCGCATTCAAAGGGTTAAAATATACTCTCTTAAGGGAAGGTCCTGCTATAAAACGCAAATTTTGAGAAATTTTTCACGAATTGTTTTGTTTTAAAAACAAATTAAAAATTTGACGAACTTTCCAGAATATTTTAATCAAGCAAGCTATGTTTTGCTTCATGTAAACCAGCCATTAATTTTAGATGAAACAATAGAATTTTCGACACATTAGATTCGTTGTAATTCTATTTTTAGTCATAAAACAATTGCCTATCTTGAAGTTCGTGAATCGATAGTGTATTTAATAATTTAGAAGAACGTGGAATATTGATAAATTATACGGAAATAACCAAAAAGCTTGGGTGGTAAAGGAATTGCGACATAAAAGACGGAGCTTAATTTTAAAGAGGGTTTTTATTAACTGTAATAAAATGGCGGGTGATGTTGTAAATAAATGGCTTTCTTTATTATTACGTTTACGAGATAAGCATGATGTTTAGGAATTTTATTGACTAATTAATAAAGCTATTTGCAGAAATGAAATTTTGTTAGTGATATTTTTTTTTTTTTGAGGTTAAGAAAATTTTGTTTTCTATAAATTTTAAAATCTTACTGTCGTCAATTCTATGAATTAATTAATTTCAATAAAATTTTAAAAAAATTAAATCCCCCCCCCTCGTCAAAAAAATAATGTTTTGATTTTTCTCTACTATTTGTTTAACACCCCATGTTTTTAAATTACTACAATATATCATTACTCTTTTCAACTATAAATAATTCTATTTTTGATACACCCCCCCCCCCCTCCCCTCAGTAAATTGTATATTTGGGTGAACATTTTAACATCCAATCAAAAACATGTTTTATATTAAATTGTCCAAATATAATTACGCATACGTTTATAATTATTACAATCAACTATGAACGTCCACACTGGCGTAACCTGAATGGGGGTAAAGGGGTAAAATTACATTATTTATTATAAAAATAATATATAAAAAAAAACTACACTTAATTTTCTTACTCGTAAGAATTTGAGGGAAATTTACTCACCCTTCCCCCCCCCCCCCAAAAAAAATCTTACCAATATTTTGTCGCATATTTCCAGTGTAATAGAGAAGAAACGTTGGCAAAATATACGTATATATGAAAATGTATACTATTCATAACTCATAACTATCCCACCCCCCCCCCCCCAAAAAAAAAAAAAATACGCACGTGTGTGTTCATTTTTTATATGAATAATTGTTAGGTTATGTTTTATAGGTTAATGAGGTTAAAAAATATTTTGAACGAACGTAAATTTTGGGTTGGCTTTATCTGTACAATACGAAATAATTGTAATATTGATTTTCAATGTGTACAATGTTCTTTCATTAAATGCAAAATTCTGTTACAATTTACAAAATAAGTTTAATCAGTTAATTACTCGGCTATACAATATTGACGATCTTTCGGTCGGATGTGGGGGGTAGGGGAGTAATTAGATGATAATTAATTAAAATTTTAATAATATATGCGTAGTACATATTAACCCTTAACTTGTATCGTAAACTAAAAATATACACCCTAACCACAATAAAAAAATGTCATTTGACACATGTTTCGACTTCACATGAAGTCCTCATCAGGAGCCTAACAGTTTCAGACTGATACAGTCTTGGTCAAACCTTAGTTTTTAACATCCCCTCCCCTCCCAATGATATCAGTTAAGGGTTAATGGTAGAATTTGATCTGAAGTAGCGGGAGGCAAATTTAGCTAATTTTTTATTCATTTGGACGATTTTTTTTGTTTGTTAAAATACAATTTTGATTAAAGGGTTGAAATTTAGAAAATTGACCCACAAATAAATTATAATGGTATATTTATATTTTTATACCCCTCTTTACCCTTATAATTTATTCATAACTGAATGACTGATTGAAATAGAAAACCGATTTTCCATAAAGATCGCTAAGCCACAAAATATTTTATAATAATCGCTTTCACAAGCTTCTCATTGGCACAAATTCACTGGCATTGCACATCTCATGAAGTACACCAGTGGTTCTCAAACGAAACTACAAAATATTACCGGGTTTCTCTTTTAAATGTATGGATAAAAAAAATTTCAAATTTTTAAGAAATTATTTCTTGCTTCAAACTGTTTTTCAATAAAATTTGAGCAAAGTTAAAAAAAACATTTAACAATGGAACACCCTGTATATTAATAGAAATATATAACACAGTTAAAGTTTGAGAAACGCTGGTGTGAATTAAAAAAAATGTTGCATGTTTCGTATATTTGATATTTAATATAATTAAAATTTTATAACAAAAAGCATATCAAATGACAATAAAAGATTTTATAAACTTTTCCCCCCCTATTATATTTCTAAAGTTTGATCATTAAATATGAAAACAGTGCACACATTTTACAATAATAATATTTATTGTTGATAAACTTTTGTAAAATGATTTTGCACCATTTTTTTCGTCTTTGTTACACAAAGTTTATTTGCAAACAATTTCTCTTGTTCAGACATTTGTATATATGTTATGTAAGTATGTAGGGTGAACTGGGGTAAAAGTGAAACAAAATACAAATCTTTAATGTTTTTTGGCAGTTAACGATACAAATTCATACTTTAATTTTTTCTACTAGATGCGCTTATGAATAACCATTTTAAATACTTACGTCATTTGAACTGTACGATACAACACGGACTTTAAAAATGAAAAAAGTGTGTTTCATTTTTAACCTCTAATTTGGGAAAAAGTGAAACAGGCATCTAATGAAAAATATTTCTCGAAAAATTAAAAGAAAACTACAAAGGCAACTTTGATTTATCTTCTTTGTGGCATATCAATGTGAAATTGTAACTTTAATTAATATCTGAGCTATACAGAAAGTTATGTGCAAAGAATTAAAATTTAATTCACACGTTTTGACATCGACTAACAGGGAAATCTGTAGGGGTGACACATCACTTATTAGGCGATTCATATTTTCAGGTCGCTTTAACAAATGTCAGTTTTTATAATTCTCCTATAAACAAATTAGTTTTTTAGTTGCAAGCTTGTTTCACTTTTATCCCATTTTTGTCGTGTTTCATATTTACCCCACTCGACCCTATATAAATTTGGTACGACCTAACTCACCTAACGTTATTTAGGAACGTTTCTGAATCTGAATAATTATGTTTTTTGTTATAACTGTAATATTAAAAGTTATCATTTTGTGTTTTTATTTTGGTTATTTTTTTTTTCTAACGTATTTGTTCATTTTTACATAATTTTGTTTTATGTAAATAATTTAAAATGATTAAAACATTGTTTAATTTGTGATTTTAAATAAAAATAAATAATTGGAAAGCAAAATAATAATGAAATCGACATCGATAAAATTTTAAGGTATATACATAGGTAATGTTTGGTAAAAAATAACATGTTTAGAATAGTATGCGTTATGTGTAAATATAGGAAATACCCCATTCCCACACCCCCATAAAATATCCTTAAAATTAAAAAATATAAAAATCGAAATGAAAATTAAAAAATATTTACATTTCGATATACAGTAGAATCTTGATAAACTGTATTGATAAAAATAAGGGGAGATTCACCCCCCCCCCCTCTCCCCGTCACGCACTAGAAAATTTAAAAATATATAAATCGAAATGAAAATTAAAATTAAAAATGTATACATTTCGATGTACAGTAGAATTTCGATAAACTGTATTGGTAAAAATAGGGGGGGGGGTCAATATCAAGATTTTACTGTGTGAATTTTAAATTACAAAAATAAGCCCAAATTAGATGAAAATAAAAAAAAAACCTCCTTTTAATACATAAAATAAAAAACATTCGTTTTTGTTTAATGATTTATTAAATAATTAATATAGATCTTGGCTTCTGGGTGTAAACCGCGTCAATTTGATCGCAATCACATAATGCAGTGGACATCTATACCAAATTGACACGGCTTACACCCAGAAGCCAAGATCTATATCCAGATCACCGATTAAGCTTCAAAACTTTTTATTAATGAATAATTTAATACTATAATTATATATAATTATAGCTATTAAATTTTGTTGTATTGATATTTTTTTTTAATTCCTGTTTATTTAATGAAATAATTTAATTATACTGTATAATAAAATCAAGTATTTGATAATAAATTGATTATATTTATAATAATTATAATAATAATAACAATAGAAACCCAATACTGGCAATTATGAATTTAGAAGTCCAATAGAACAAATGAACTGTTGAAAATCCAATAAATGTGTTATGTAAAGTAACAAAAAATTATATAGAGATAAATTATATATTAATTTAAAATAAACTGTTTATTCTCTGATGTATAAAATAATTGTAACTAAATTCTACGTTTTAATATTTTAATATGTAATAACATTTTGCAAAATATTATTATTGATTTTTATATTCGTTGTAAAAATGCGCAGTATTCCTTAAATTATTTTTCATATATAAAACGTTATCCCCCCCCCCCCCCCCTCTCAAATATTTTTTTTATTCAAAGAGTATAAAACCAAAAAAAAAATTTGAAAAACTAATTAATTTATCTATAAAACAATTCATTCAGTGGCCCACCCAAGGGGGGTTTAGGGGTTAATCAAATTAACAATTGTGATACATAAATAAAATTGTCAAGTGCGTGTTGGGCACGCACTTGATAGGGTTCAGTAGTCATTCTCACTACGATTTATAAAAAAGAATTATTCCAAAAAAAAATTTGCTACAGTGTTCGTTATAATTTTCATTGAAAGTACTAATTAAAAGCTACATTCTGGAATTTTTTCAAATTTTTTGAATTGATGGTTTAAAAATTAGGGGGGACAGTTTTTAAAAAACAACTTTTACTTTCAGGACTACCAACTCTGTTTTAATAAAAAAAATAAGAATTCCAAGTCGAAACTCCGTTTAAGGCATTTGTTTACAAAATAGCTTTTTTAAATACTAAGCATCTGTTTAAAACAATTTTCCTCCCCCCCCCCCCACTTGTACAAATGAAAAAAATTATAAAGTTTTTCGTTGCAAAAAAATTCTTTTTAAAAATACAAAATTTTGAAATAAAATAAAATATTATTTTATTTGTAATTTACGTCTAATTTATGAATGCCCTTTTTTCTACCAAACAATATTTTTATCTGTGATATAAATTTATCTATAAATCAAAATTTGTGGTTTTAAAGTAATTATATGCAAGCTAAAATTATAAGTTTAATTTGGACATGCATATGTATATTAAAGTTCTCTTTGAACAGGTTTCGCCTACCACACTTTAGTGTAACACTATCTAGAATAATTTTAGTTCCAAAGCGTGAGCGCGGTCTGGTGATATTAAATATCTAATGAAAGTTGGCGGACGTGTTACTATCACAACTAAAGGTCGACACGAGTTTGTCAGATGCTAAAAAAATATGTAGGATTGATTTTAAACTTAAATCGCTGTAACTCCTAAACGGTTAATCGGATTAATTTGAAATTTGTATACGTTAAAAAAGATTACATAACGAACATTTTAAGACCATTCGGAAATTTGTATAATTTATAGTTTCAGAGTTCTATGTCGCCAAACAGCTTACTTTTTTTTTATCTAAAACAGTTATCACTAAATTTAAGTTGTTTTTCTTATTAAAGCGCTGTAACTTTTAAACGGTTAATCGGATTAATTTGATATTTGTATACGTTAAACTAGATTACATAACAAACATTTTAAGACCATTCTGAAATTTGTACGGTTTATAGTTCAAAAGTTCTATGTCGACAAATAAGATACTTATTTTTTATCTAAAATATTTCTCACTATATTGAAGTTCTTCTTTACTTAACATGATGTAACTCCTAAACGGTTAATCGGATTAATTTGAAATTTGTATACGTTAAACTAGATTCCATAACGAACATTTTAAAACCAATCTGTAGTTTGTACGATTTATAGTTCAAAAGTTCTATGTCTCCAAATAATTTTTTTTATCTAAAACAGTTCTTACTACAGTTGCCAGTATTCGGTTTTATGTACCCCTTTCAAAATAAGTTAAACAAAAGCGAGTGTTGAGTTAGAGAAAGAGACGCTAGAGTGACCGTGTTGTGTGCCCCTGATGTAGGCAGAGTTCTCCAAACACAAATGGGAAACGTGGACTTACCTGACGCCAACGTTTTGCGACCATTGCGGGTCTATGCTGCACGGCCTAGCGCACCAGGGACTCAAATGCACAGGTACACGCCGACGTCACAGCCCAAAATGCCCACCCAACAACCTTAACCTAACTCTACCTTAAGCATATTGTCCTAAAAACTATTTCGCAAAAAAAAAAAATTTCAAAAAAGTTCAATTGTCAATAAATAATTCTCTTTTATCACGTGATCTATTTAAAGTACTAACTTTTTTGGTTAAATTTATAAAATTAAATAACAGTTATTCTCAAAAATCGTATTTAAAAAAAATGTAATAGTAGGAACGTTAAAATATAAATAATAACAACTTAATTGTGTGAACGTCAGAATTTATTGAAGAGAAAGGTAAATGCAAGCTTTCGATTCACAGAATCATCGTCAGATTGTGAATCGAAAGTTTGCATTTATTTTTATTTTCAATAAATTCTGACGTTTACACAATTCGGTTTCTATCATTTATTTTTTATATATGTACATTCAGAGACAGCCTTTGAAAAAGTAGAAACTACCCTAAAATTTTGCTGAAAAGTAAAACTGAGAAAAGTCAAGAATATTTTTTGTCACCCTAATTTTTGTTAAAATACATTTTTATATTTTTCCCTTTTGTAGTATTGCGAGCTCAATTATTGGAGGTATAAAAAAATTCCCCCACTTAATTAAAATCGGCTTAATAAAAATTCCAGTTGCTTGAATTTTTTTACAAAATTATAAATTGACTAACAATAAACTTTTTGTTAAAATACACTTTTATATTTTACATTTTCGTAGTATTGCAAGCTCAACTATTGAAGATATAAAAAATCCCCCCCCCCCCTTAATTAAAATCGGCTTAATAAAAATTCCAGTTTCTTGAATTTTCTTATAAAATTATAATTTGACTTAAAATAAACTTTTTTTTGTAATTTTTGTCAAAATACACTTCTTTTTCACATTGCGAGCTCTATTGAAGATATGAAAAAATTCTCGGTTTTAATTTTGGGTCTGTTTAAAACCCTTAATTACCACATCCTCAGTTTACCCAGAATCCTTTCCGATATCTCTACATACTCTACGTTTCGTAATCTATAGTAGATTCATAGCATGGTGGGCAAAAAGAAACAGTATTAGAAAATGTACAGTGGATTCTGTAAAAAAAATTATTCATTAAAATTAAATTTATAATTACGATTATTTTTATTATATTTAAACCAGTGAGGGGTAAAAGGGTTTATGCCCCCCTCCCCCCGGAATTGGTTCTTTTTAGTTGTCTTTAACATAAAATAAAATATAATTTTTTTCACAACCATTTTTAATATGGTTCAAAATTTATTTACTAACTTTCTTTATGATCTTAAATGAATCATGTTATTAATACTAAATTATTTTCTTTTTTTTTTAATTAAGTGCTCTTTTTTATAATAAGAATACCTAATTAAGAAGTTATTAAAAAGCCTAATTTACATAAAAAATTGTTTTTAATTATCGTTCCCATTTTAATTCATTATTTATATGTTTTAATTAACAAAATACAATTTATTTAACACAAAACATAAGAGTCCTATTTAATTAATTAATGTACAGGCTGACCCAAAAGTTTATTTACATATATCGAAAATAGTTTTTATTTTATTTTTTTACTTCTAATCGATTATAATTACAATATAAATAAAATATCGCCACTTATACCCGGTTTCACGAACGATAAGTATCTATAGTTTATTACAAATTGGATTTGATCTATCATATATCTGTTGTTCGTGAAACTGGGCATTTGGGTTAAATAAAAAAAGCGGAATCCACTGTTTCATATATGATAAGAAAAAAATTACACTAAAAAACAAATTTACTGGATTTGATAAGTATCATACGAATTAAATTTAAAAAAAATTAAGTTTTTAGTATATCCAGAATTTAGACAGTAAATATTTTTATATCATTTACAAAAAATAAATACCACTAATATACAGGCTGTCCCAGTTTTAAAGGAACTGGATGGGCAATTTTTTTGGGTTAAAAAAGGGCAAAAATGATACCTATAAAAAAGCCCCGTTTTTTCGAAATTGGAACATTCCTATTAAAAAATATATGTATTTATCCACGTTCCACACAAACCATGTGTTGTGTGTGAAATATAACAAAAAAGTATCGTTACTAATCCTTTTTTTTTTAATTTAAACTTTTTTATAATAAAATATAATTTATGATAATATGCATTTTTTTTAATTTGAAAATTTTACCAAACATATTATGATAGCATTACCTAATAGATAATAAAATATAAATAAACAAAATACATAGTTAGGGCTGCTATTATGTTGATAACAAGTTATTTTGATATTTATAAAATAATAAATGATATAATATAATATTAAACAAAAATTTCATAATAATGTATGATATAAGAATGTTTAAAAATGCTTTCAAAATAAATTCAGTATTTTTTGTTAACAAACCATATTAACCATGTACAGATGTGTAATAGATAATTTTATTAACATTTTTATTTTTTTATTTTTTTTCTTCAATGTGGTTGTATTGTTGATAACAATTTTTTTGTATGTAAATAATAATTAAGTATGTGTATTTTGTTGTATGTTTTTTTTACAGCAAACAATAAATCATGCCTTTAATAAAATATAAGGATCTCGAAGAATGCGCCCAAAAAAATTAAAATTGATTAAGTATTTTAGTTATTTTAAAAATTAATATGAACAATTTTACAGATAATAAAATTTCCTATAAGAAATGTACTTCTGGTAATGTCTAAAATTAATAGTTCTTGAGTGAGTCAATTAAAACTACAGACTAAAATGCTGTTTTTTGAAAATATCGGTGAAATACTATAAAATATAGTATCAGAATTAATAAAAATTTCCCAAAAAGGCAGTATTGGGAAGCTACTCATGACTTCAAAACCATTTTTTTTACTTTAAATTGTAATTATAAAGGGCTATGCCAAAAAAATTTTAAAAAAATTTGAGAGTCTGTTTTTTATATTAAATGTTTCATAAGCTGTTTATCTAAGAATACAATAACAAAGTCTATTTTAAAGATAATTTTATTCTCTATAAATTCAATCTCTTGATATTAAGTCATAATTGCAACCATTTGTCTGCTAACTTTAAAAAAAAAAAATGATATCTTTAATAAAATTAAAATAAATTTGTAACCTCATATTTTTGATATTTTACTAAGGGCATTAATTGCAACAATCAAAGTGGATATTAATTCCTTTAAAAAATCTAATTTAACCGGACTATTAACACCAAATATATTAAAAACAACAAAACCATCTCAATCTGTGCTAATAAACAACAGAAATAATTGCTTTGGGTTTTGAATGGGTTAATTTTTAATTCCCAAAAGTATTTTCTTATACCACAATCAACAAAGACCGAAGACAATTACACAAAAGCGAAAGAAAATTACAAATAAAATTCAGATTGAAAGTAAAGTTAACTTGTTGGTTTAACCCTTATGTTAATGGATACATGTTTATACGTTCCTTAATGGCTACCTTCATATGATTTGTACGTATAATATTTACGTTATAAAAATTATAAAGAAAATTCAGATTGAAAGTAAAATTAACTGGTTGGTTTAACCCTTATGTTAATAGATACATGTTTATACGTTCCTTAATATTAATGATTTTACGTTATAAATCTTTTTCGTGTTGTGTTTAATGTTATTGTTGTCAAATTTAATGTTATTGTTAGTGACCAATTTTTTATTTTACAACAATCATTTTAAAAACAATGAAAATATGTAAATAGAAATCAAATGTTATTTACGTAAGTGTAAAATTTTCGATCTTACAAACGGTTGTTTTTATTATGGCAAAGTAGGATTGAAATTTTATTATTATTGTTCAATAATCCTCAAAAATACGGTTTATCCGTTCAATTTTGAAAGTAAATAATATAATATATATTTTTAAATAGATAAATTTCTTAATTATATTTTTTTCTGTTCTCGTGACTGAAGGGTTAAAATAAAATTTTTTGTTGCACTCAATGGGGTAAATAAAAAAAATAAGTACAGGGGGTCCAAAAAAATGTTTAATTTCTGTTTTTGAACCATCAATCTACGTCCGTATACCAAATTTCATTTTAATAGGTACATAAATAAATATTATCCATTAACCAACGTTCGTTTAAATCTATCCCCAAAAATCTGTTATTCCCAAATATTTTTTAAACTTTTTTTTTTAAGAAATACCATTAGAATAAATGTACCTTAGCATTCTTGGATGCCCATTAAATCAAAAAAATAATTACATAAACTCGTCGAATGAAATCGAAAAAAGTACACGAGTACACCTATCTATTAACATAAGGGTTAAAACGCTCTCGCGTTGTCGCAACAGGTCAAACAAGAAACAAACGGGGTAATAAAAGTCTAAAGCACTATTAAATACCCCCACTAGGCCTATAATCCAAGGGATGTTCGCCATATTACAAGGGGGATCACGAAAAGGTCTTCAGATTGTATTAAACACATTTCAACACAACTGCTAATAACTCGCAGTTAACTAACTTGTTAATTATAATTGGTTAACTTTGTACAAGGATTTCTAGAATACGGTAACACTTCAATAAATTTTTTCATATAAATTTATTTTCAAAAAAAAATATTATAACTAGATGGCGCTGGAATTAATATGACAACCAGTAACTATGCTTAGATTCGTATAACTGAGGCCTTAAAGAACTTTAAAATGCAAGGGGCTATATTTTTTAAATCGCGAAAAGGCTCTACAAAAGAAAAAAAATGTTTTTTAAAATCAATTTTTTTTTTCTATCATCTTTAGGCCTTTTTGCATAAAAAAGGTCCTTACACTCATAACTGTAACTCTACTCCTTTATTTTTTATAAATTTGTAAGAGTAATGATTTCTCCTTGCGGAAATTGAATTAAGTTTAACATTTTAAAAAACATTTATGTTCCGACAGAAAAGGGCTTACATAAAATTCACTTACTATATAAATACAGTAATCTCTCCATTTTCGCGGTTGAAAAAATTTGGAAAAAAGGGGGGGGGGGGGGGACTTAAAAAACACAATTTCTACTACTCCATTTACGCGGTGTTTTCATGGAACCAAATAGCCGTGTAAATGGAGAGATTACTGTATTTATTAATTATTCGTAAAATAAATAAAAATTATTATAATTTAAAAAGTATATTATCAACAATACAACCGATTTTTTTTTAATTTTAATTTTCATTACTTTTACTTTATTACTAACTGTTGTAAAATATTTCACCGATTAAAATATGTACAAGAAAATTGCTTTCCTAATGAAAACTCTAAACGAAAATTTGGTAAACTAACCAGATAAATAATTGTCGAACTAAGAATATGATTGTTCAAAAATTTCATTTTTAATGTTCTGTTTGTTCAATTATAATTTTAGTTATATATTTTATTATTGTAACCCTTTATGTACCCTCCCCACTTGAATATTTTGACTTAAAAATTATAAATTTTGATAAATGTTTCCCCCTAATATTAAAGAGTTTTTCCTTTTTATAATTTATTTTTTTATTTTCAGTTAAATGATTTTTTTTGTCAATTATAATATTAAAAAAAAAAAACTACTGGTATTTTGGAATACATTAATGTATTTTTTAATATATTTAAATCACCTCCTCCCCCCAAAAAATACTGCTTTTTTTAAAAAATAATATAACTGACAAATAAAATTATTTTTTTTTGTTTTTCAGTATGATTGTGAATGTGATATTATACTATACTATACTTTCTTTCCACTCTAACTAATTTACAACTTCCAAGTTAGCCATTTAAGTTTTACATAACAATAGTTGAACCTCTCCTAACTTCACCTTGTATGCATAGGACCCTTGACTAGCTTCATATCTAACTTCTCTACTGTTAGTTATAACATATATCTTCAAATGTAATTTATTTTCTATAAATATCACTTCAATTTTTATAACATCGAGGGTGCACTGTATAATATTGTATATATTGTATACACCTAGATAAAAATTGAAGTGATATTTAATCTTGATCTATGATTTTTACACAGCACTCTACACAAAATTTCAAAAATATTTATTTAATTTTAAATATGTTGAAATTATAAAAAGAAGATGGGTAAAAGAGGCCTGTTTTTCGCCTAAATGTTTTCGATATACATAATGGTTTTTTCGCATTTTTACCCTTTTTTGAACTTCATACGAAAAATTGAGTAATTAACGTAACGTGAACCAAACAAAATTTGTATTATTATTAAAAAATATTCTATAAACTTTCATCCCAGAATTAGTTTATTTTAGTTCACAGTGGGCTTCTATATAATATAAAATAAAACAGTTAAAAAAAGGTAAAAATTTATTAATAACATAAATCTTGTATATTCTAAATAATATTATCGAAAATATTTTTTTCAGGCCTTATCTACCCACTTCCTTTATACTCTCAACAAATGCATGTAATATATATATCCCAAAAAATATCTGCAATATTTCTTTGGGTAGAGAATTAACACAATTTATTTTTCATATAAAATCAACGTGGGCCTTGACTAACTCCAACGATACGCAATTGTTCTATGGGTATATTTTTGTGTTGGACACACAAAATATCGCCTTCACCATGGCCTTCTTGGATCTATCTTGGTTTTTCTCTACATACCAACGATTTGCCAACGCCTGCTTTGATTCAACCACCTGAAAATGCATTCCATGGATGACTTCGATCTATATTGTGAATAAATTCTCACCGTGGCTTGCTTTGATCTGTCTATTCACACACAAAATATCGTCTTCGCCATGGCCTTCTCGGATCTGTGTTGGTTGATCTACTCATACCAACGCCTGCTTTGATTCAACCATCTCAAAATGCATTCCATGGATGACTTCGATCTATGTTGGGAATAAATACTCACCGTGGCTTGCTTTGATCTGTATATTCCAATCAACACCTGTTCGTGGGTCTATTTTATGAAATTTAAACTGTGTGTGTTCGTGTGCGTGTACGTATGTGCGGGGTACGGTGGTACAGCGTGCGACATGAACGTGCACAAGCGGTGCGAGGAGAGCGTGCCCAATCTTTGCGGTTGTGACCACACCGAGAGGCGTGGAAGAATTCAACTGGCGATCACCTGTATCGGGAATAAGCTCACTGTGCAAGGTAAGGACAAAAATATCTACATTTTGGGTACTAGAAATTTATTTTGCCCCCCCCCCCCTCCTCTCAATCTACCTCGGTAACTTCTATATCAGTGGTGAAGCGTCCATGGAAGCAGAGGAAGCAGTGCTTCCCTTACTTTATCGGCAAATTAATACAAAACTGTGTTTTCAGTTAATAAATAATTTAAAAATATTATTAGAATAATCGTCTTTATGCGCAACTCAAACATTTTAACCAAAAATAACATTTAATATTAATTTACACGCTCAGTTATAAAACTATAATACCTCTACTTCTTATTTTCTTGTATTTTAGTCGATATTTGTATGACGAGTTGAAGTTCACTGCAGGAAATTTCACTAAAAAATTTCGAATTTTTTATTTCATTAAAAGTATGTTTATTGTATAGAAAATGACGTGAAAAGTTGTTTGTTTCAAACCGCAGATCTGTATCTCAAACCGTTCTCGAGATATAGCCTCTCAAAGTTTTAGTTTTTTCAAATTTTTGGAGAAAAAAGGCCATAACTTTTGAACGCGTGGTCGGAATTGATTTTAGTTGACGGATTTGAAATCAGCATGTCAAAATCTATATAATGACATGTATAATACCTTAAAACTCGGAAATAAAAATTTCGCGAAAAATCGAAAAAATTCAAAGGGGTATACCTTAAAAAAATGTCGATTTTTGACCAAAATTTTTTTGTTAGATTTTAAAGTATTATACATGTCATTATATAGATTTTGACACGTTGATTTCAAATCCGTCAACTAAAATCAATTCCGACCACGCGTTCAAAAGTTATGGCCTTTTTTCTCCAAAAATTTGAAAAAACTAAAACTTTGAGAGGCTATATCTCGAGAACGGTTTGAGATACAGACCTGCGGTTTGAAACAAATAACTTTTCACGTCATTTTCTATACAATAAACATACTTTTAACGAAATCAAAAATTATAAATTTTTTAGTGAAATTTCCTGCACTGAACTTCAACTCGTCATACAAATATCGACTAAAATACAAGAAAATAAGACATAGAATCATTTAGTTACTATATAAATATATAAAAATTTATTTTAAAAAGTAAAAGCTTGAATTTACTGTATTTCATAGTTTTTTTTATTAATAGGAAGGTAAGGATTGACAAAATATGCTTCCCTTATTAAAAATTTCACGCCACGTACAGTAAAATAAACTTCACGATACCATAACTGTTCTATTTAAGCGAGCGAAGCCGCGAGCACAGATAGTCCTGTATATAAGAATTAACCTGAAAGTTCTGGAACATTCAGGATAAAGGATAAAGTTATATAAATCAATGAACAATTAGTTGATTCTTTTGCGAAAGCGTGTGCAAGATCGGATCTATAAATAGCAGGCGTTCCACTGGGTTAGTTTGCTCTCTTTATTCAGCCAATTATCAGTGTGTAACGGCAATGTATTGCTACGCCTATTTTATTTATTATCCATCTATGTGAAGGGCCATGATTTAGATCGATTTATTAGTAAATTATCATACTACTGGAAAAACGGAGAAACTGAGGTTTCTTAGTCACTTAAACTTAAAATATACACCTTAACCACAATAACAGTTCCAGACTCAGTCTGTTAGGCTCCTGATGAGGACTTCTTGTGAAGTCGAAACACGTGTCGTGTGACATTGTTTTATTGTGGTTAAAGTGTATATTTTTTAGTTTAAGTGAGTAAATTATCATGCTAATTTAAGGCAGATTTTTACTTCCATGTTCCGAAGGAAATGGAAGTATTGTAATACCGTCGAAGTCCGAGATAAGAGCAAATTTTGATTGTACTACCTTCAAAACTTAAAGAAAAGTGAATTTAACAACAGGATAGAAAAATACTTTCCAAGTTTTTAATTTTCCTTTCCCCTCAGTGGCGCCTAAAAAGTGAACGTTGCGAGTATTATCACACTAAGACTTGGTACATTTGTAGTTCAATTTATTATTTTTACGTGCCTAAACAGCTATTGAAGGGGTAAAAACCACCCTCAAAATTTGAATTTTAAATACTAATTAAAATACGTCACTAATTCATGTTGCCTTGGAAACAAATGCAACTAAATTTAAACTGTCAAATTAGTTATTCTACGAATGTGTATTATGTTTTTGACATTAGGTCATTAGAAAATTAATATTTATAATACAAAGGTGAGTTTTATTTCTGACAAAGCTCATTGAAATTTCAAATATATTAAAAATTATTTAGAAATATATTTTTTCGGTTGGTGGGAAGCAGAAACGAAATTCTGAAAGCTTAATTTCTGTAAATACATATATAAAATCATGTTGTATTTATAAAAGTAGTTTTTTTTTTCTAAAAAAAAGATTCTATTAATAACCATTTTACTGAAAAATATTACCTTTTTTGCCAATTATAAATTTTTCAATAGAAAAAGTTCGTTTTAAATTTATTTATAAATTTTTAAAAATAGTTGGTTTATAAAAAGCGACCGTAAAAATATCTTTATGTATCTCCAGACCAATTATATTTGCAAAGATCATTTTAAATAAAAAAATAATGATGTAAAAAAAATACATAAAATATTTACTTTTGTATACAGCTATTGAAAATTGTTATGGTTTCCCCGTACAGAATTTTTAATTAAAGAAATCTCTCCCAGGTGTCTATTGTTACCTCTAGAAAAAAAAACTGAATGAAAAACATATTTTTTTTACACTTTTATGATTGAAAATGCAAACATGTGATATTTGTTAGAAACCAATTTTAATGTCTTCTTTAATAGAGAAGTTGTTGGGAAAATGAATACACCTAAATTAGAAAACTCAATTTAAATTTTATATACTAGATGGAAAAAAAACTACATAGTACTTTGGAATTGTATATTATAGAAACTTCAAAATAAAACTTGATGAATTTTTATTTCGGAAAGTAAGTCGTTTACAGAAAAACTTTTCAGATGAAAGTTACTCGGGTTGGAGGGGGTAATATCATGATATTTTTTATTTTTGGATTTTTTTTTAATTCGAAATATTCTGCTAACAATAAGCCGATTTTTCCGAATTCGAGATTTTGAAAGAAATATCCATTTTGACTATTTTCGCCATGATGTATGTCTGTCTGTCTGTCTGGGGATCTAATGACATGTTTTATTTAATCCTTAATATTTATAAAGTTCAACGTCTTTCTGTCTGTCCGTCCGTTAGTGCGTCCCCCCTCAGTGCCAGATAAAGTGAGCGCGGGGCCTGTAGCAAAGGGGGGAGAAGACTTCCAGGGCGGAAATCGATAGTGCCCCCCCCCCCCCACCCAAAAAAAAGTCAATAAGATTTATTTTTTGTACATTAGGCGAGTGTTACCCCCTGTGAATTTTTTTTATGACCAAAAAAAGTAAATTGACTCAATTTATTAGACATTTTACCCCTTGGAAACCTTAAATAACCAAAAAAGGAGATAAATATGCTTTATTTTATTAACAACTTAGACGGATGTCACCCTGGGCGTTTAATGTGGGCAAATTTAGAAAAATCGATTAAAAAAATCAAAGATCAGAATTTTAAATATCGGTATGGAGAACCATACATGACTTCCATGTTCTTTCTATCTTTTTAAATAATCTTTAAATATACATTTTTTTTAAATATTTTATTTATATAACCTACTACTATGAATATACATATCGTTAAAAAAACATATACACTTACAACGGTTACAGCTCTTTTTGCCATTTGTATATAAATATTAGTTTTCTAATGTCAAAAACATAATTCACATTCGTAGAAAAACTAATTTGTCAATTTGAATTTAGTTGCATTTGTTTCCAAGGCAACATGAATTAATGACATATTAGTATTTAAAATTCAAATTTTAAGTGTGTTTTTCACCCCTTTAATGGCTGTTTAGGCACGTACAAATAATAAATGTCCCTTAGATTCAATTGAACTGCAAATGTACCAAATCTTATCAAAATTAGTGAGATAATACTCGCAATATTCACTTTTTAGACGAAAAAAGTTACAAAATTTCGAATATTTCCAAAACCCCTAATCCGATTAGCACCAAAATCAATAGGTCTGGAGTACTCACTGAGACAAACATTTTCCCCAAAAATAATTCAGATCGGTGCATTTTTACACTAGTTATCGTGAACGAAAGAAAATTCTACATCCGCACAGACACACAGACACACAGACACACGCACAGCCGCCATGCGGAAATTAACTTTTCTTTAAGTTTTGAAGTTAGTACAATCAGAATTTGTCATTTTCTCGGACACGATTTTTCGATGGTATTACAATACTTCCATTTCTTTCAGAACATGGAAGTAAAAATCGATTTTTCGAAATTGAAAACCCTAAAATTAAATTATTAATTACAGTAGATTTGGACACCCCGTATCATTCATTAGACGGTAGATAGTAAATCCAATAAGATATATTTTTTCTAAAAGCCGCGGGGCCCGTAGCATTTGCTAGTTCTGTTACATGGTTAATTCGGCACTGCCCCCCCCCCCTCTAAAAGTTAGAATTGGGTAGCGCACGTATGTAACAGCTAACCTACCGTATTTTGTTGTGCATAAATATTATAGAGATTCCCATGATGGCGAACCGTCCGTTTAAGCCGCCATTTTATGGACTGCGTATAAAAAGTTGATTAAATTGAAGAAACTACGTGTTTCGGCTTCTACAACCCTTTGCGTTGCTAAGCGGAACTATAAACGCCCGTAAACAAGGGTAGTTTACACAAAACACCACCCTTATAATAACAATAGGGCCGTCTTAAGATATTTTAGTGCCCTGCAAAATTCAACTTTTTATACTTCACGTCAATAATTTTTAAAAACTATTTTATGATGATCTTACGTGTCTCTTATTTCAAAAAAAAAATGCTTATTTCTGCAGAAAATAAAGGTTTAATCACAATAATTGACTCTTTTAAAACTAATTTTGAATTTGACGCCAAAACGCTTGCAGGTGTCATGGCGCATTTTTGACGTCACGCCTATGTAAACACTCCTTGTCAACTATAATAAATCCTTGTTCCTTCGCTAATGTTTCTCGGTTTTACTTTTGGCAACACAAAAGTGAGCAAATTGATAATTTAAAACCACAAAATAATTTATAAACAGTGCAAATATTAATGAAACAAAAATGGCGTTTACGTAGCCGTGACGTCATTCATTCTGATTGGTGTTTTATCAAACATGGCGGATTGCTGTATTTTGCGTTTTTATTTTAACAAAAATCATATTAATCTCGCTATTAATATAAAAATAAATACATTTTTTAGAATCTTTTTAACTTATTTCATTATTTAAAATCATAATTTCAGTGATACTGTGTTACAGGCAATAGGCATCATGCCTATTGGGCAACCAAAGCTAAATTTCAAATTTTTACGTCGAATAGTTTCTGAGAAAATAACTTGTAAAGTTTTTTTTTCTGAGTGCGCCCCTGGATAAATGCATTACAATCTGGATCTGGAAATATTTAAGAAGCACTATAACAAATCGTGGAATGAATAACTAAAAGTTTTCCAATATTTTATCGGAGTCTGGAGTACATATATTTTAATTTGTAGATGTATGTATTATATAATTCACATACGCGAAGTCATTAAAGTGGAAAGAAAAGTGATTTCCCGGCATTGATCTATTCCATTGTACCATTTGATTTATCGTCTTTACGTTCGCCAATAATTGCGAGATGGATTCGAACGCGGTACTCTTATATGAAATATTGCTTTTATCATATACCATATTGTTTTTATCTATGTTACATATAAGCGACTGTCTATATGTCAAATCCATACTAATATTATAAATGCGAAGTGTCTATCTGTCTGTCTGTTACCTTTTCATGGCTTATTCGCTGAACTGATCTTGTAATTTTTGAGTAAACTTTTTTTTTATCTTTAAATTTTTTGTCGATCAGTTAAGCAAAAAATATAGCTAAATATAAACAATATTAATTTGTTAAAAAAAACGATTATTTGATAGCTGCTAACTAACAAATACTTATTCAGCAACCCAGAAAACCTTTAATAAGATACTAACTAATCAACTTATTTGTTGATTTATCAATTTTAATTTGTTCATAATAGGGGAAGGAGGTCTCGACGGTCTTAGGGCATTTGATAGTCTTAAAGTTAATGATGTAAGCTATATTTAAAAAAAAAATTGAGTCTGTAAGATCGCGCCAAGCTATGAATTATTCAACTTATTTGTTAATTTATCAATTTTAATTGACATTTTCGGTGATTTTTTAAGGGGGAGAGAGGGCGGAAAAATAAATCTCATACATTTATTATAACTGCTTTAAAATATCGAGCAATTTCATTTGAACACCTAGTAGATAGCGTTAGCTGGAAGCTAATTTGCATTTGCACTCAAGTATATTCTTTATAACAAGGTATTTTTATTTTTTTATCACGAAAAGAAGGCATTGTACTGTAAATATTGGATAACTATCTTCAGACCATATTTTCATTTATCATCTGTATCAGTTTTACGAATCAGAACGGTTGTTTCTCAAAGATATTAATGACTTGCCGCGAATTTCACAACACTTTTGTAATTAATATAATCTTAACAGCAGCGGCTTACATCAAAAGCGTTCAATTTTAACAACAGGATAAAAAATACTTTTCAAGTTTTTAATTTTCCTTCCTCTCAGTGGCGCAGCCAGAAAAAAATAAGGGGGGGGGATTTTTTTGTAAGTAATTATATAAGGTACTGGCACCAGAAAAATAAAACACCGTGGGTTCGACCCTTGAGGTTCACACAACCAACTTTTCAACATGATATGACTATAAATATTTGAATACTGATTATTTATTGTTACCATGTGAATATTTTTTCTTGATAAGGTACTGGCACCAGTCTTGGATATGACCCCAGTAATGGCTATTTTTTTAATTAAATGTACTGAATTAGAAATATTTGTTGATATTTGGGGGGAATTCTTTATAAAAATAACCCTTAAAAAACCTTGGGCGCGCCACTACTTCCTTTCGTAAATTTCAATTTAGATTTAAGAAAATGTTCATCGATTGACGCTACAATTATATTATTATTATAACCACTGTCGTTAGCAATTTTTACAATTTTTCAAAGAGTGCTTTGAAACCTCTTCGATGCTGACTTCATTGTTTTTTAAGCACATACTATTATGTGATTATCTGTCAACTTTGACAGATAACATTTTCCTTTTAACAATCAATTCAGTTCTGTATTTTATGAAAATTATATAAAATATCTGCCATGAGAGCCACGGAACTTTCTTATACGAAAACATGTTTCTGACAAACTAATAAAAGATAAAATAAAATGAATAGGACATAAACTATAGATAATATTGTTCTCTACTCGCTCTCTCTTTTTGAACACACATGATTTCCCCTCTCGCTGTTTGTTTATTTCCCCTCACGTCGTTCAACAGCATAGCAATACTTCTAGCACCACCAAGCGTCAAAAATAAATAGTTTTGGGTTTCTGTCGAACGTAGAGAATTCGCGTTCAATTGCAGTGTTTTTATTTGGAAATTTTTGTTGTAAAAGCGGGTTAGGTTACGTTAGGTACTGTGCTATAGATGTGCACATAAATTATGTGTCTATGTTGCCGTTAAGGCAGGTAAAATATTGGTTGAATTTCGACTAGTTTAGTTGAATAAGAATATTTATTTCGTACCACACTTTGGAAACCACTGCTTTACATTATCAACCAATAACTCTTATGTCCGGTATTATATCTAGGATCTAGCAAAATTCGCTAGCTTGCAAGCACTTTCAAATGAGGTTTATAACCTATCTGACAGTTCTCCTTTAATTTAATGAAACGTTTGACAATTTTCGCGCACGCGTGGTATGTAAACACCAATGGTATTAAAACAGTGGCAATATTATGAAAATTATTTTGTACGGTCAGAGTTAAAATATGTTAAAAAATCACTGCTCTAAATTTCATAGCTAATCCATAGATACTATCACCCCATTTGAAAGTGCTTGCTAGCTAACAAACTTGCTAGCTCCGGTCCTGGCATACCCTAATAAATAATTTAAAAACATACTTGTTACGTTTACCCCTAAAGCATAGCTGTAACCTTTCTCAAGTCATAAATAGCTATATAGCTATATCAAACTATCTATATTTACGATATACTATGATGTTGTGGAGCCTTGACCGGAGTCGCTCCGGAGTAGAGATGACGCATAGTGACGTCACAGTCACGGCGTCTGTTCCGGCTACAGCCAGCCTCAGCTACTAGCGCCGCAGCCGCTTCATCGATTGCTCCCACACTTTCCATATAACTGTTGTTGTGCAGGACCGAACTTACAAATAATTCATATTTATTATTAAATACCCCGGACCTCGTGTTATATTGTTTTTTTTTAATCTTTCAGGATAATACAATTTTTAAGTCTTCTGCGGTGATATGAATATGGATCTTGACTTCTGGGTGTAAGCAGTAGCGTTCCGAGGGGGGGGGGGGGGGGGGCAAAGGGGGCATATGCCCCAGGCGGCAAATTTGAGGTAGCAACAAAAAAAAAGGTCATCAAAAATTATTATAAAGGCGCAAAATTGTGAATTACTAGCGGCAAATTCGAAAAAAGGTCTTCAATTTTCATATTTAGCACATAGTGCAAGGGAAGGGGGGCGGCAAATTTGCCATCTGCCCCGGGCGGCAAAAACCTACGGTACGACACTGGGTGTAAGCTACGTCAATTTGATTGTGCTATCGGCCAAAGTTTCGTCACACATCTTCAGGGCTCTTCTAAAAAACCGATAACACGACTAAATTGACGCGGCTTACACCCAGAAGTCAAGATCTACCTTCAAGATGAAATGCTAAAAAAAAATTCATAAATTTTTTAAGCCTCTACGGATCAAAATTAAGTTTTTTTTACTAAATATAATTAATGGATTTTGTATATCAAATTTTTCTCTTTAATTTGATTTTTTTTGTATTGCTGTACGACCATTTTTGACTCAATTATTCGCAAATGAAGCAAAAATATTATACTCCACTTTTAAATTATATTTGAAATTGTTCATAACAGGGAAAAAAATATTATAAAAGAGTAGAGAACGTTATTTTCTATAATTTATATCCCATTAATTTCTTTATATCTTACGTCAATAAGCCAGAAAGATATATTTTATATAAATAAGTATTACGTATAAGAAAGTCTCATAGCACCAATAGTAGATTTTTACTATAAATATGTATTTTTATCTATAAATTTTATGGGTAAATTGTAAAAAAAATAATCGATACTAATATTACAATTTATTATCTTTTCCCGGCGAAACCGCTGAACCGATCTTGATGAAATTTGGAAGGATGATAGCTTGCATCCTGAGGAATGAGATAGGCTACTTTGTACCTCGAAAAATTGATTAGATAAAAAAAATAAGTTATTTACAATACAGAGGTAAAATCGCCTACAATGTCACTCTGAATTTAATTCATAAATATATTTTGGAAACATATGGTTGAACATTTTAATATACCTATATTTTGAATAATATATAGCCCTGTTGAATTTTGCTTGTTGCACATGTCACATATCAGACATTTTTCTTATGAAAAAAATATATTGTTTACCCTACGCTGAAAGTTATATGCTTTGTCTCAGCAATTTCTTTACAATTCGAATTTATAAGGTATTACTTTATTGTGATGTATGAATTTAAAATATTTAAATAAATAAACACTTAATTAATACAGGGACACCCGCAGAATTTTTTATTGGGGGAAGTACATTAATTAATACACTTACTGACAGGTACTGAAAAAAAATTTTGAATGCGTAAGTAACTCTGTCTGTCCGTCTGTTTGTAACCTTTTCACGGCTAAACCGATCTTGATTTCCCAAAAATAATTAATTAAACAAGTTACGGTTTTTATATAAACAAAATATTAAAATGAAAAATTTAGCATAACGCCCTTGTATATAAGTCAAGAATCTTTACAAAATAAATACAGTTATATTTTTTTTTTAATAATTTACAAAATTATTAATTCTAACATTCATTGAAATGAAAAAAAAGTTAAATTAAACTTTTCAAGCATAATTTAAATACAATCGCCTGCCCTGATCACCCCAGGGCAACCTCCTATTCCATCGTGTAATCCCAGCCAGGTGAGGGATGTTACATATTTGGTTTTAAATTTAAGACTAAAAGGAGAAAAAATTAAATACAATCTTGCAAACTTTTTTTTTAATTTTATTACTAACTGTTACCCACGTGTATTTTTTTTATCTAATAATTTTTCGGGATACAAAGTAGCCTATGCCCTTCCTCAGGATGCAAGCTATCTCCCTGCCAAATTTCATCAAGATCGGTTCAGCCGTTTAACCATGGAAAGGTAACAAACAGATAGACAGATAGAGTTACTTTCGCATTTACATATAATATTATTTGGGATATCGAGGTTCTACTATATTAAATATTATTAATATCAAAATCCCATACCAAAAATTTTTCACAAAAAATTAATTAATTGCTTACTGAAGAAAAAAATATATAACATATAATATAAAAATAACTACCTAAATAATTTTAGCAACATTCGGTTGACATTTTCCATTAGTGACACCACTTTCCATCTCATTTCCTCAGAATTAAGCAAATCTGAATATATTTTCGAGTGACATTTTCTTTCAATGTTCCATTTTATATTCAACTAAAAATGTAATTCGTTTTCAATATTTCTTACGACTCAAAGTGACAGAAATACCGTTAAGTTATTTGTTATTCATATTAAATTTGTTTTTGTAAAAATGAAAATTATTTGTTTTTCTCATTTGGATTTGTGATGATTATAATAAGATTACTTTTGAGCAGTGGTAGTAAATATTTTTCAAAAAAAAGACAGACAAGTGCAAGTAGGACTTGCGCCCTGACTGTTCCGTACCGTTATATAAAACTTAATTATATTATTATTTATAGAATATAGTTACATAAACAATGTACTCAATTCCCTTTTACATGGATGCTGTATGAAAAAAAATTAAGTTTGTCGCGTAATAATTCCAGATAAAATTATAAATTAATCATTTTCGGATTTTTTCCTTCACTTGTGACGAATTCACAAACTATATATTTGTCTGAATACGTGCCTGCACTTGGTTCTTAAAAATGCAATCGGTTTGAGGTGCCGAGAAGCCCTGAAAGTTGTCTTAATTCTGATTTTTTCGATGACCACAGAGAGAAATGACCTCTATAATAATCTCAACATTTTTTGGACAAATTCACGGGGCATATATTTGTCTGAATACGTTCCTGCACTCGGTTCTTAAAAATGCAATCGGTTTGAGGTGCCGAGAAGCCCTGAAAGTTGCCTTAATTCTATTTTTTTCGATGACCACAGAGAGAAAATACTTCTATAGTAATCTCAACATTTTTTGGACAAATTCACGGGGCATATATTTGTGTGAATACGTGCCTGCACTTGGTTCTTAAAAATGCAATCGGTTTGAGGTGCTGATGAGACCTGAAAGTTGTCTTAATTCTATTTTTTTCGATGACCACAAAGAGAAAATACTTCTATAGTAATCTCAACATTTTTTGGACAAATTCACGGGGCATATATTTGTGTGAATACGTGCCTGAAATGGTTGGGTGGGGGGTATTACTTTCTCGGAGCCCTGAAAGTAGTTTAATTCTCATTTTTTCGACAACCACCAAGAGAAAAGACCTCTATAGTAATCTCAACATTTTTTGGACAAATTCACGGGGCATATATTTGTGTAAATACGTGCCTGCACTTGGTTCTTAAACATGCAATCGGTTTGAGGTGCCGAGAAGGCCTGAATGCGAGTTAATCGCACCTCTATCAGAGCGTCCGGATCTTGCAAACGGTTGTACATTGTGTCGGTACCATTCAAAAGCTGGCTCTTTGAGATACGCGTGCCTTTACAGTACAACACAGGGAATGCGAGATAATTACAGTAATTAGGGTATGTATGTAGGTATAATGGGTATTAAATTATTATTAGAATATTTCAGATGATATATAAGTAATATTCAAAACTGTGATTGTTGGAAAATAATAATAAAGATTGAATTATTTAACTTCTTTCTAATACTTTTTACGCGGCGATTGATATTAATAATTTTAATTAAACATCTGCCAAGTAAATGCACAGTGCTTCCTCGTGCTAAATTCACCAAAAGTTTTGGACAATTTAAATAAATAAATTAATTTTTATACAATTTTACTAAAAAATATTAGTTCAAAATTTTTTTCTCAAGACACATTTTTTCGTATATTTTTAATTTTTTGACAAATTTAAAACGTCAAAATGACATTTAATAAAAAAATAAAACACGAATTTTAAAAATAAATTGAGATAAATCTTTGTAAGAGAACATTTTACAACAAACGTTGTAGACCCCATATTATAGGAAATTTAATGCTCTACAAAATATATTCTATAAAATTTTCACGTAACATGTGTCGTTCTTGAGATATCTTGAAAAAATAAATATTTCGGGGTGTCACCCCACCCTCTTACACACGATTTTGATGATTTTAAAATGGGACCGTCCTCAAGCCATATCGATTCAGTGGTTCATGAGTTATGCGTGTGACAAAGATTCAGGAGACAGACAGACACACGGACGGACGGACACACAGAAAGACAGACACGGAACGAAAAGTGTTTGCCTTGAAGTGAAACGGATAAATCAATTTAAAATTTTGAAATCGGAGAACATTTTTTTTGTCTCAATATGAAACGATCACATAGCTTCTCGTATCTTCGATATTGCGAGGAAAATTTTTTTCGCATCGTCTTTTCTATAAAAACGCGATTAAAAGTTTTAAGTGTACTTATTTATTTATTAAAAAATTTTTTTTACTTTCTATAACTTCGTAGGTTTTTAATATTTTGACATTTTTGATTGTATATACTTCAAGAAAATATTTTTTTTACCCATCACATTGTTAAGAGGAGTGCTTTTTACAAAAAGTGTTCCGTTCCCTTATATAAAACTTAATTATTGACAATAGTTATAATGCTAATCGCATTTAAATTTTGAGTACAGCCCTGTATCAGGTAATATAATGTTTTTAATCCTAAAATGCTAAAACTATTTGTTTTCCACAACACACCAGCAGAATGTTTACTTTAAAGAAAAGCTACTCGAGCGAAACAGGGGTTTTAAGTGGGCGGAAATTTTTCCAAACATCGCCTGAAATTTTCACACAAGTTTGTTACAGCTGAGAACAAAAACGGTAAGGGGGTACATATTTTTTGTCGCGTCTTTTGTAGATAATACGTGTTTGAAATCTAATTTGGAGGATTTTATTATTGTCTATGTTCAACGCCAAGATTAATGATTATTTCTTGTTATTTTCTCGACGTAAACATAACGGATTATCTGTGCTTCGTTTTATTTTAACAATGTACAGTATAACTTCCGGTTTCCACATATCCATACTTATATTTTAAATGCGAAAGTGTGTCTGTCTGTTACCTTTTCACGGTTAAACCGCTGAACCGATCTTGATGAAATTTGGCAGTGAGATAGCTTGCATCCCGAGGACGGACATAGGCTACTTCGTTTCTCGAAAATTCAAACTCACATATGAAGGGTTGTGATTGGTTTGATTCGATCCGGCGGAGGTTTTAGGGTGAAAAACAACCCTCTAACTCGCATAGGAGTCGATACTTATATTATAAATGAATTTTTCTCACTGGGATTATCTTTATTTAGGCATAAGAAACAACGTCTGAAAAATCCATTGCGAAATCGTGTGCACAAAAAAAGTTATTCTAGGTCAAAGGTCGCGAAAATCGGGTTTTTACAAATATCTCGTAAACTATTGGTTTTACGGCAATTTTAGTTATTATAAAATTTGTTCTTTAGCTAATTTTACATACAAAAAGTCCTGTACACAATTTCCGTAGGACCTATAGTTCTCGAGATATACGGCTGAGAAAAGTTAAGCGTTGTGATACATTCGATTCGTTCCACCATCTTTACAATACAATGCAAGGCACGTTTTGTTTTATATCGGTTCAGATAGTCAGTAAAAGTCAGTATTTTTAAATTTCTGTGTCAGTAAAATCAGTATTTTTGAAAACTGAACTTTTTTCGACCCCTGGTATGCCTTTGACATCATAATTAAACAAAAATGTATAGGGCATGTACAACGATATACAGTATACATATCACAAACATTGTCAATTACCAAAGGCCCAAATTCAATTGTTGAAATTAGAAGAATTAAATACAAATGACATAATCGATGGTCCTTTTCGGGGGTAATTTTACAACCCTTGTATTTCAATTAACATAAATATAATTTTCTGGCCGATTACAGCTTCGTTACACAAACAGCGGAGAACGGAAACAATTTGCTAAAATAATCAGATGTGATGTTACAATTATCTTTGAGAGATCTCTACGCAGCATCTCTCGCACAGAGAATGCTTGCAAGGCAAGGACCGGCTGCAGATAATAATGAGCTATTTACAATTAGTTAAAGACAGTTCTTATTTTTATTGTCTCTCCTTTTTGGCATTCTTTTCGTATACATAATCAACCATTTTATCTTATACTAGCTGGGCCCACGCGGCTTCGCTCGCGTGGACTACGGAATTATTGTTTAGGATTTAAAAAATATATAGTTGAATTAATTACAAACACGATTAAAGCGAATCAGAACAAAAAGTACAAATAATTTTTGTTCTATTTAAATTATTTAAAAGTTAATTATTGAAAACAAAATAAACAATTGACAATCAAAAGAATACCGGCCTGTTTCCTCTGCCCTGCGTCTAGTTGGCACGCTCTCTCCTTGCCGCACGCCGCGACACGGGTCGCCATCGCGCAAATAATATGTTCCCGTATGTATATTTCAAGATATTTTCTAAACTAAACGACCAAATTGGATGCTGTAAAGGGCAAATTATATCTAAGTTAAGTACTTATGATGATGAAATAATTTATTTCGATAAGGATTAATGTTTTGCAGGTCATAAGTCCACGTAAACAGAACCCAAATATTTTTTATTTTCTTTGTAACATAAAAGCAGTCATTGTGGCTTAAATATAAAAGCTAGACATATGATGTCACGGATTTTCTTTTAGAAACAGCACGTCTGAGATTTCAAGGAACATATTGGTGCAGGTTTCACTAAAATCGGTTCAGTATTTTTTTAGATTACTTCGGTCAAACGCACAATTATTATTTTACAAATTTTATTTATTTTTATTTTGATTCGCATATCCGGGGCCATAGAGAACAATGCCCCCCTCAAATTTTAAAATTAAAAAAAAAACTATACTGATGTCAAAATAAAACCTGATTTTGATAAATAATATTATGGGAACCAAAATAGATTTGTGGGTTAAAAATGGGCCCATAAAACTGCTGGAGATTAATAACCTCACTGTTTCTTTACTTTTTGTATCTCTCATGTGAATTTGTTATGCAAGAGCATATTTTAAATAAAACTAACGAATAGTGAAGTTTACTACACAGAGTGTTTTGTAGTTTTATAAAGCACATAAACATCTACGACACACCCCCAGCCCCTCTGAAAGTCAGTTAAATTTACAGAAGAATAACAAGAAGAATAAAAGTGCTATGCGGTATATTATCTGAAATTTTTATTCTATACTAGCGCATTGGACATAACAGTAACCATGCCCACCCAACATGCTCACAACACACGGTTCACTGCGAATTGTCTTTCCGGCTTCATGAAATTTACACAAAATATCCACAAATTATACACCTAAACTTAACCTATCCATTAGTGAAAACCGGAATAAAATCTATTCAGTAATTATTGAAAAAATCGCATAAAATTAAATTTTCAAACTCCAAAGGAAACAACAGGTATTGTCTTAGAATTTGTATGAAAATTAAAAATAAATAAATAGGTTACCTTTCTTGGAAGTGAAATATTTCTTTATGTTTCAATTTTCAATTAATATATGGAACAAAACACGACTTGATAAAGATTGTTTTAATCTTTTGATGTTAAATCTTAAGTTTTCATAAAATATTATTAGCCACGATACTGCACAGAAAAATTTGTGAAAACCGCATTGAAATCGGTTCAGTAATTCCCGAGTCTATAAGCCTCATACAAACGAACATTCATTTTTATATATATAGAGATTTAATACATTTAAATAAAAAAGTGGGGTATTGTCCAAGATTGGTGCATATAATATTAACATATTATGTTTTTGATTTACAGTTCGTCAAGGCCGCAATCTGATTCCAATGGACCCCAATGGTTCCAGCGACCCTTACGTGAAGTTGAAACTCATCCCCGATTCTGATAATGTCAAAAAGAAAACGAAAACAATCCGAGCGAATTTGAACCCAGTATGGAACGAAACTTTAGCTTTGTAAGTATAATTCTTTTAGAAATATTTAGAATATCATTTAAGCCAATATAAAAATTGTTAAAAATTAATTAATAGGGTCAACTGGGACAAAAGTGAAACAAAATACATATCTTTCGTGTTTTTTGACAGTTAACGATACAAATTCATACTTTAATTTTTTCTACTAGATGCGCTTATGAATAACCATTACGTCATTTGGACTGTACGATACAACACGGACTTTAAAATTCAAAAAAGTGTGTTTCATTTTTAACCTCTAATTTGGGAAAAAGTGAAACAGGCCTCTAATGGAAAATATTTCTCGAAAAATTAAAAGAAAAGCTACAAAGGCAACTTTTTTTTTGTACCCCATTTTTTTGGTGTTTCATATTTACCCCGCTCGACGAAGGGCTATATATGCAATAGTAACTGTATTAAAAATTCTTATTCTCTTGTATTTTAGTCGATATTTGTATGACGAGTTGAAGTTCACTGCAGGAAATATCACTAAAAAATTTAGAATTTTTGATTCAGTTAAAAGTATGTTTATTGTATAGAAAATGACGTGAAAAGTTGTTTGTTTCAAACCGCAGGTCTGTATCTCAAACCGTTCTCGAGATATAGCCTCTCAAAGTTTTAGTTTTTTCAAATTTTTGGAGAAAAAAGGCCATAACTTTTGAACGCGTGGTCGGAATTGATTTTAGTTGACGGATTTGAAATCAGCGTGTCAAAATCTATATAATGACATGTATAATACTTTAAAATCAGACAAAAAAATTTTGGTCAAAAATCGACATTTTTTTAAGGTATACCCCTTTGAATTTTTTCGATTTTTCGCGAAATTTTTTTTTCCGAGTTTTAAGGTATTATACATGTCATTATATAGATTTTGATACGCTGATTCCAAATCCGTCAACTAAAATCAATTCCGACCACGCGTTCAAAAGTTATGGCCTTTTTTCTCCAAAAATTTGAAAAAACTAAAACTTTGAGAGGCTATATCTCGAGAACGATTTGAGATACATACCTGCGGTTTGAAACAAACAACTTTTCACGTTATTTTCTATACAATAAACATACTTTTAACGAAATCAAAAATTCTAAAAATTTTAGTGAAATTTCCTGCAGTGAACTTCAAC
Source organism: Sialis fuliginosa (assembly GCA_961205875.1). NCBI lineage: Eukaryota > Metazoa > Arthropoda > Insecta > Megaloptera > Sialidae > Sialis > Sialis fuliginosa. The sequence continues at coordinate 2,035,835 of OY540813.1, read as the reverse complement.
TCGTCATACAAATATCGATAAAAATACAAGAAAATAAGACGTAGAGGTATTATAGTATGATACAACACGGACTTCAGAAATGAAAAAAGTGTGTTTCATTTTTAACCTCTAATTTGGGAAAAAATGAAACAGGCCTCTAATGGAAAATATTTCTCGAAAAATTAAAAGAAAAGCTACAAAGGCAACTTTGATTTATCTTCTTTGTGGCATATCAATGTGAAATTATAACTTTAATTAATATCTGAGCTATACTTAAAGTTATGTGCAAAGAATTAAAATTTAATTCACACGTTTTGACATGGACTAACAAGAAAATCTGTAGGGGTGACACGTCACTTATTATGCGATTCATATTTTCAGGTCGCTTTAACAAATATCAGTTTTTATAATTCTCCTATAAACAAATTAGTTTTTTAGTTGCAAGCTTGTTTCACTTTTACCCCATTTTTTCGTGTTTCTGTGTTTTTAAGGGACCTATAACTATTTCAAAAATTGTCAAATGTAAATGTCAAATTAATCACAAAATATATAAAAGTAATTTTAGACAGAAGTTAATAGCTTAGGCATTAGGAACATTCAAAAAATAAAATTATTCTGAAAGGATCCTTTACGAGTGTCCATTTATTAAATCACGTCATTGTAATTGAAGAAAGAAGAAACGAGAGCGTTTTAAACTATTTCTTATTGCATAATATTTCATTCACCTACCTCTGATCATATTTTACGTGCTCAATATATTTTTTTCGATCACTGAGCTTTCTAGGAAGTAAATATGCACATAAATTCTGGAGATGACAATGTAGGATACGTTAGATCCCGGATATTTACGACAAATGCATTTGGCGTTGATATTTTTATATTTTTAGTACGATATCTACAAAATCTACATAAGTACTACATAACTAAAAATTTATTTTAAGTATAAAAATAAAAATATTTAAAAAAATAAAACTGACTTTAAAATAAAAACCTAAAAAGTATAAGGTAAAGGTACCAGTTATGGCCGCTATAAGAGCAAGTTTTCGGTTTTTTTGGATTAATGGGCTTGTTTTTTGTAATTCTCATGAACTCATGTTACTAATAAAACAAGTAACTCTTTATTTAATCAATTTAATTACCAAAGTTCGCAAATATAGTTTGTTTTTTAAATTATAGCCTTTTTTCTCGAGTAATAGATAAAGTAAAACCAGTAATAAGCACGCAGTGATGGACACTTGCTAATGATAAGTACTACGACACAAAAGATATAAAAGAAAGAATCGTCAAATTTGAAACAATGTAAAGCAGTTGCTATGATAATATAATAATAAATAAATAAATTATACTAATAATTAGTTTAAATGTCCACCATTTTGACACCTATTGGCCGATTGTCATCAAATCACGCTGTAAGACAGTTAAATGTATATAGATCAATATTCAGAAATGGTAGCAATCAAATATCAACACATATTTCTAATTCAGTACATTTAGTTAAAAATTTGCCATTACTGGGGTCATTTCCAAGATTGGTGCCACTACCTTACTTAATAATTAAATTTAACAGTTTTTCAAGTCGATTTTCTTTTTTTATAAAGTTTTTTATAAGTTTTTTATAAGTTTGGCACCGACTTATAAAAAATTGACCCTTTTATTTTTGAAATACAATTTGTATTTGTAATTTAGAATTTGTTTATTTTCAAAAATTCTGAAAATTAGGGCGTTTTTGATATGACATGCCAATTTAACGTTAGTTATAGGAAATTTACGAATAACCCTTTATTTTTTACTTGAATTACAAGATTTTATAATTCAAACATCGGAAAATATATTGACCTACAAAAATATTGGGGCATTTAGCGAGACCTACACCCTCAACATGTCAAATTCATGATGTTATGTAATTTATAAATAACCGGCTGATTTTAGTAAAATAGTACAATCTCATGGTTATACTGGCCTACAAAAATCTAGGGTCTTTTGCCCTGACCTATGCCCTAAACATGCCACATCAAAAACGCCCCAATTCTCAGAATTTTCGAAGATAAAAAAGTTGTAGGTTACGCCAAAATTAATCCACTCACGAAGTTTCAGAGGAGTATTTTTTATTTAGTTAATAAAAGCGTATAATTACTTTATAATCATCCTATACATATCTCATATAGCACACTTGATTTTTACGACAAGTAGAGAATTAATGAAGCTGATCCTAAACTGATTAATGTAACAAAATCTAGCTAGGATACCTTGTCGCAAGGAATTACATAGACCCTAGTTAATTATAAAATATGTTGGGGAGGGGTCCGTAGGCGCCACGCCATCCGTAATTAACGTGTTAATAATTAAATACCGATGCACTCTATGTGCTTTGATTCTTCTTGTTCTTATCCGGTGTAGTGTACTCACAAACAAGGAAGGGTGGGATGAAAGAGGTAGTTAGTCCCCTACTTAACAGAAAATTAAGATTATAAATGATAAATGGACGCTTTAAGAGCAAGATATACTGTTTTTGATGGGTTCTTTTTAGGGTTCCGAAAAAACTTTGTCGTTTGTACTTTTCAGTCAAAGTAAAATATCTCGTAAACTATATAAGCTAGAAACTTGAATTTTTTACTGAATATGTAAAATAATGCCCTGTAATAAAATATGTACAAATTTTTTGAAAACAAAACCAGTGAAATTTGACTATTTTTCTTATTTTTTCTAAATCAAAAATGGCGTCTGCAGGGAGCTTTAAAGCACATAAAAATACATAAAATATTGTATAACAAGACATGTTGGGTATCAAAATGTAGATCTCAATCAATAGAATTCGATTCTATTTTTTATTTTTTTTCTTACTCAAAGCAGTAATATATTTTTTTTCTACTCCCCGACCCCTTTTAACTCGGTAACTACTGGCTCAAAAAATCTGGAAAAAAATTAATAACGAGGCTTTGGTGAGACTACCAACGACAAATACTAAAATCAACAATATCATTTTAAATTTCTGAATAATAGGGAGGGGTGTCATATGCATTTGGCATATCAAAATGTAGATCTCAATTAGTAGAATATGACCCTATTTTTATATTTAACAGTTATCAAATATTAACAAATATTTCTAATTTAGTACATTAATTTAAACAACTGTCCAACATTGGGGTATTATCCAAGACTGGTGTTATGCATTTGGCGTAGATAGCTTTTTGCGATGGGGGGGGGGATATTATTTAATATTTAATCTCATATTTTTGGTTCAGAGACCCTCAATACGTGTAATTCCGTTAAAATCTCGAGTTCGATTTTTTTCATGATTACTATACTTTATTATACAGTACATTTCATGTATGTATAATAAAAAATATAAAAAAAACATTTAAAAAAATGGATTTGCCTTTTTAAAACCGACTAAAAAACTGAAAATAAAATCCTATTAGACTCTTTTCGTACTAACTATTGCATTTTAAAAAAAAGTTGATTTTGTTCATACTAGAAGAGTTTAAAAAAATGTCTTTATTTATTATTATATATATATTTTTTATTATTATAAATTCTTTTTCGTAGACTCATGGGGGGAATTGATCCCCTTAATCCCCCCCCCCCTATCTACGCCACTGTCTATATTGTATATTGATTGTTCTTGGTTTCGAACTGAATCGATTTAATATTTCAAATTTTGTAAACTTTGAACACCACTGGTGTAGATCTTCCTCAGCAAGGTTATGTAATCCATTAATCATATTAGTTTGCGTGAGGTTACGACCCCCCCCCCTCTCACCCCTCCCCTCCCGACCCCTCTCATCCACACGGTTGTGTTACGTAATAGCACTTATTCTAATTGCGTTTTCGTACCGATTTCCCTCAAGTCTGTTACCCTGTTACTCCCTCCGCTACACCACCCCTCACGATTGTTTTCGTGCATATTCAAACTTCCCGGCATTCCTGTGAGTACCATGACCGTATGATGGGGGTGGGGAAAGGGGGGTAGATTGTGAAATAGATTAGATTTGGTTCGAAATATGTTGTAAATCGAAACACGTAGTTTTTTTGTCGTAATATGCTTTTTAATTTTGGAGGAAATTATACGTCGTAAAAAAATGTATTATTGATTTTACAAGTCTTGAGACTTCCGCGGTGATCTCTTGATATGGATCTTGGCTTCTAGGTTTAAGACGCGTCAGTTTCAGTGGACATCTTCAGAGTTCTTCGTTGGTCGATAATACGACCAAACCGACGCGGTTTACACCCAGAAGCCAAGCTCCAGTATATTGATTTTAAACGTTTTTATTTAAGGGGGCAAACCCAGTTGGGATTTTTTTTTGGCCACGCATTAAAATAATTAATAACAAATGTTTTTCCACATGAAAGATATGTATTTACAGAAAATATTGTAATTTTTTTATGGCAAAATATTAAAAAATAAGTGGGATACAGCAAATTTGGGAAGGGTCCAAAAAAAAGTGTTTTGCCGTGATCACTGCTGCTCGTCACTAGATCATCTGAAATTAAAAAAAAACAAAAGGGATCATTAGCAAATGACATAATGCTCCGGATGGACGATGGGATTTGAAAAATTTTGAATTTTCACAAAATGGCGGATATTAAAAGTCAAAGTTCTTTATTTGGCTATAAAAAAAATAATTAGTTACACCTGTAAAAAAAGTTCCCAAACATTGACAATTTTTTTACTCATTAAACTGGTGCGAAACTTGAGTACAAACTAAGTATGTATATGACTTACAGCGAGCTTAAACCAGAAGACAAAGACAGACGGCTGCTAATCGAAGTGTGGGACTGGGACAGAACGTCGCGCAATGACTTCATGGGATCTCTTTCTTTCGGGATTTCGGAATTGATTAAATCTCCGGCGGATGGTTGGTTCAAGCTACTTACTCAAGAGGAAGGCGAATTCTACAATGTACCTGTGCCCGAGGAAGGAGCCGATCTTGCGCAGATCAAAACACAGATGCGGGTAAGTGGTGACAGTATATTTTATAATATTATAATAGAATTATTTCAAAAATGACAGTCATAAATATTTGTGTGGAGGCCCTGGGTAGCCAAATAAGAGGTATCCCTTAATACAATAAATCAATAAGTCTTACTTACCAAAGAGAATAGATTTTAGTTATAATTATTTAAAGTTTTTCAATGTTTTTTAAATTATTTAAATATTTTGTATTCTGCTATCCTGATACTATGAATAATTTTCATACAAGTTAAATGGAAAAAAATTTAATTAATGGTCAAGTTTTGGTCAAATTGGTCATTGGCTGGTTGCTGGATTTTCTTTAATTTTCATATTCTAGTATTTCTGTTATCCTGATAAAAAAATTAAATTTTAAAATTTTGCCCTGCTTTCAATTTTGATGAAAATTTGTAAAGTTTAAAATTAAAAGCACATGATTACCTCTATATTCTCATGCATTCTTAATAGCCAGGTTAAACTTCAAATAATTTGTAGCGAATCCTGGTATTTTAGAAAACGCGTTAGACTCAAGCAATACTCTAAATAGACAATCATAGACCCATAATAATACACTCCATCTCTTTTTTATAAAGACTCGATTTTCGAATCAGAAGCACAGTCTATACCTGTTACAGTTTTCAGCTTATGTTCTCCTGATACATAAATAATCAATTTTTGAAAAGTATTTCGTTGGTCAGCAATAGGAATTTTACTTTTTAATTTTTTAAGAATTGGTCAGCTAAAATTATGTAAAATTAAAAAAAAATCAAAACATTTTTTTTAATAATTAACTAGCACCTCATTAAAAGAATTTCATAATCTAATAGGTCATAATTGGTCAGCAAAAGGGATTTTTTTAATTTCAAGATCATACAGAAAATATTAACACCCCCAATTAAGCTATGAGGTGCTAAAATCATTGATCTATTATTCAAAATCTAATAAATCTTGTTAGCTATCGCGATATACAGATTAGATAGGTTCTATAAAAACGATGCCTTAAAAAGAATCAAGTACCTCCGAATCATGTTCTCCTGATACTCATAATCAATTTTGCTAACATTTTGGCCACTCTTTTCTAATCGGTTTTTATAATTTTAAAGAAAACATCTATTTCAAAGAAAGTCGCTTTAGCAGCTGATAAAGATGTACCTCACAACATGAGCAAGAAAGACGTTATTCGTGCAACAGATTTCAACTTCCTGATGGTACTAGGAAAAGGATCTTTCGGAAAGGTAACTTAACTAATTAAACAAAGAAAACTATATTCGATTTTCTTAATTATTGGAATTTTTCAGGTCATGCTAGCAGAACGTAAGGGTACAGACGAACTGTACGCTATAAAAATACTTAAGAAGGATATTATAATACAAGATGATGATGTCGAGTGTACAATGGTAGAGAAAAGGGTACTTGCATTGTCCAATAAACCACCATTTTTAGTTCAACTTCATTCCTGCTTCCAAACAATGGTAAGAATTAAATTTGCAGTGTTTTTTGATCTAGTTGGCAGTCAGTGGCGACGCTAAAGGTGGCGACGCTAAAGGTGGCGACACCCGACACCCCTCCCTAAAGAAGTCAGTTGGTTTTGTACTTTACACATTAAGCAAGTGTCCCCCCCTTATGAACATTAAACGACCTTAAAAATCAGTGGGTTCTATTTATTATTTTAAAAAATGTGTAATTTTGAATAACGCGGTCAAAAAAAATCGTACGGTGATGAAAAAAAAGCATTTTCAAGATAAAAGAACAAGCTTTCGAACGCTTACATTAAATTTCTCGTTAAAAAATGTTTGCACCCCATATACGCTTTCAAAGTTAATAAAAAAATATGGGATAATTTTTCAAACTCTTTTAACCCTTGGCAAAGAGCGGCAGAGGATGATAAAAATTTCCGAGCTTGTGATTAAAAAATTAAAGAGTACACGCTTTCGTGGAGATATAACTGTTTTAATTTTTTTTTTTGCTTTTTTTTTAATTATCTCTTATTTTATTTAATTATTTCAGGACCGTCTATATTTTGTGATGGAATACGTAAACGGAGGTGATTTAATGTTCCAAATTCAACAGTGCGGGAAGTTCAAAGAACCTGTAGCAGTGTATGTTGAATATAACAAATCTACAGTTGAGATAAAATAAGAAAATATCTAAAAATGAATACTTTTAGGTTTTATGCGTCTGAAATTGCGATCGGACTGTTTTATTTACACGCGAGGGGCATTGTTTACCGAGATTTAAAATTAGATAATGTTTTGTTAGATCAAGACGGACACATCAAAATTGCCGATTTTGGAATGTGCAAGGAAGGAATACTCGGTGATAAAACTACGAAAACATTCTGTGGTACTCCTGACTATATCGCACCAGAAGTAAGCAAACTTTATTTCAGTTTAAGTGACAAAACTGGCAGCTACGAATTCTTTAGCAAATTACATCAAATATCGTTTCCAGGGATTTTTGGAGTCTTCAAACCCCAATGGGTTAAAGATAAGGGTTAGGGTGAAATTTGAAACTCTACAAATAATTATTTTTAACATTAAAAATTTTCAACTTCAAATTCTACTAAAAAAATTAAAAAACAAAAAAAACTTGAAAAAAAATAATTTAGATAATTTTTTTCAATAGAAAGTGGTTATTTTGATACTTTAAAGACACCATTTTAAGTCCGCCATATTGAATTTCGTTATTCTAATATCAGATTCGGATTCAGCATCCTCAAAAATGCTAGGATACTAAATTTTATCCAAATTCTTTAAAAATTGTCAAAGTTATTCAAAAATTTACGAATACAGATAGTCCTCGACTTACGACTATTCACACTTACGACCAAATTTATTTTCTCCAATTTATTCCTCATTATACATTAATCCTCAAACACAAATCACAAAATAAATCAAATTCAACAATTGAATTAAATAACAACAATCAAAAATTATTTGTCAACAATAGAACTTTTTGAAAAAAAAAACAAACGTGTTTTTATTTGTATTTATTTGCAGGACATTTCTTTGCATAGATGCCCAAAAATACATCATTTATATGTGTATATAGGAAATACAATTCATTTCAGTATTGTATTTAGCACGTTAAGCCGCGTTTACACTATGTAGCAAAACCTGCTATATAACAAATGTTATATAACTTTTGCTATAAGTACGAAAACGGAAAAATGTCAAATGTTACATGTAGCAGTTTTTGGTGCTACATATAGCAAAATCTGCTACATATAGCAAGATTTATGTTTTCCATCCAGAGTAGGTAAAGATCAAAGAAAAATAAGCTACATGTAACTTTTGCTATATGTAGCATGTATTACAAGTAGTTTTGGTTCTTTAGCATCTGCTACATGTAGCAGTTTCTATCATTCGAGTTCAAGCGGTGATATTTATATGTCTTATGTGTCTATGTCTACAACGGTTTTTTCATTTTTAATAAAACTTTCATAATGGAAAAGTCATGCAAAGTCATCTGCATTTAAGTCTTTCAGCAAATCACTTCCACTGTATTTTTCTTTAGCTAATAATAACGGCCGAACCCAAAACCTACGTTTCCTTCTATGACATGCCAAAAATATCGTAAAAGCTGCCGCTAGCATTAAGTATTTCTTCCTCGACATCTTCAATCAGACTGGATGTTATATAACTTTTGCTACATGTAACACGGTATCATTTGAGTACAATTTGAAAAATATAGCAAATGTTTTATAACATTTGCTATATGTAGCACTGCTACATATAGCAAATGTTATATAGCAGATTTTACTACATAGTGTAAATGCGGCTTTACGGTTTATATTTCTGATTGTACTTGAATTGGGTTTTATTATTTTTGAAGTGAATAATTTATTTATTTATGAATCTTGACTTACGACCGATGTGTCTGTATGATCCTTTGCCAGTTTTGTCGCGACTTTTTTATGTAATAAAATGCCAGTTTATGAAATGGAAGTGATGTTTTTTTTTTGTCGTTAGATTATTTTATACCAACCATACGGAAAGTCAGTCGATTGGTGGGCCTACGGAGTGCTACTGTACGAAATGTTAGTCGGACAGCCTCCATTCGATGGAGAAGATGAAGAAGAACTGTTTGCTGCTATAACCGATCATAATGTTAGCTATCCAAAGAGCCTGTCTAAAGAAGCTAAAGAAGTTTGTAAAGGGGTAAGTTTAATAAATTATATGATATGTGATTTCAATAAGAGATTTTTAACAATGATTTATTTAGCTATTGACGAAAAATCCCAACAAAAGATTAGGCTGTGGAGCTCGTGGCGAGGAAGACGTCAGAGGCCATGCTTTCTTCCGAAGAATCGATTGGGAACGAATCGAAAACCGTGAAGTCCAACCACCTTTCAAACCGAAAATTGTATGTTACGTTTTAATTTCTGAACCCCTTATCTCGGAAATGAAAAAAGATATTGAAAAGATAAAACTTAAATTAATGAAAATGTCATTTACGTAAAATCTTTCCAAAAATAGCATAGATCAAACTTTAAAGAATGGGTGTGACTGTCAGGATGCACATTCGAGGAATTGACGTGAATACGTTCCAAATCTAAAGTGGCATTGTTTGTGGCAATGGGGTTAAATAAAACTCTGACTTATGATGTGCTTTCGCCGCTGATTTCGCATTTTGGCGTGCTCTGTATCTCCTGAGCGCGTTCCCGGCCGTCATCTACACGTCGTACGAAAAACTTGTTTATACGAAAGCTGTTGGGAATAGAGTCCTCTACAATTTCATTTAAATGTGCCACTTATTTTCAATAAAAAAGGTCCAAAAGTTTAAGAAACTGCACCACTATCCTAATTTTTCACACTTTTTGCTTATTATTAGCAATAAATAATGTTTTTTCAAAAATATTGACTGTATAAAGATTGTAGAGAATTTAATTCTCTACAAATTTGTTACTTACCTTTTTATCGAGAAACGCAAAATACGCGTGCAAATCGACAAAAACACAAAATCTAAGATGGCGTTATTCAATGGTTTTGTATTGTGTCAATTTTTTTTTTTTTAATAAAATATCTATAGATAATATGTATCAGATATATATCATTTAAAAGCTATTTAAATTCTCTACAGTTTAAAACCAAAATCGTTCAAATATCTCTTTTCATTTTCAAGATACGAAGTTTTAAAACCGACCGATTTTTTTGACGATTTTTTTCCATCTCTAGAAACATCGTAAAGATGTAAGCAATTTCGACAAACAGTTCACTTCCGAGAAGACCGACCTGACACCAACCGATAAACTATTCATGATGAACTTAGATCAAACAGAATTCATGGGTTTCTCGTTCCTCAATCCCGAATTTGTCCAGCACGTTTAAATTACTGACAACATAACACCATGACAAGATAATGATATTATGTATGGCGTAGAAGCACGTAGAGTATATTTGTCAGTGACGACAGAGTGCCTACCTTATATAAAACCGATGGGGAAAGAAAACACTTCTGTCTCAGGACACTAAAATAACAATAGATAACATTTTTATTATTTTCAATGTAACTCTCCACAAAACGTACCAAACTAGCGCTAGTAGATCTTTTATTTACCTTGTATATTATAATCGGTAATACATATTGAAGATTTTGTGTGCTTAACTTTAATCACAACAAACATAACCTAAAAACGTGATTAAATCGCGTTCTAACATAACCTAAATCAATTCAAAATACTGTTATTGAAATTGCAATAACATGTACAAGTTATGTTCTCCTGATCTTAAATACGAAAACTATTAAAAATTTTAGAAATTGCGGTATAATTTTTGATGATTCTATAAAAACATGTTCTCCTGATACTTAATCAATTTTACAAACATCGGTTTTTATAATTAAAAAAAACTGGTGTCCCTTACAACTGTCATGATCATTTAATCAGAGCTCTCTAGACTTTCTAGTTCTATGTTTCGAAGAAACATAACCTAAAATATGTCATTAATTGAGGTTATGTATTAATTTTATGTTCTAAATCAACCATACTTAATTTGAGGTTATGTTGAATGAAGATAAGTGCACAAAATCGTTGATACTTAACCAAACTATTGCAAACACCATACAATCCTTATATTGAATCGACCAAACAGTTATTTCACTTCACGTTTTTTAGATTACATTTATTTTAAATCGTTTATATATTAAATATTAGGAACCATACTTTCATATAATAGTACAGTGGATTTTATTAAAATATATAATATAATAATAAATATTGTTATTGTCTGATATTACTTTATCAAAATAATCATGTTCGGAAAGGTAGAAAAAAGAGCTAATGTCAAAAAAGCAGTATTATAAATTTTAACTGTTTGTAGTGTAATTAATAATACATATCAATGAGCTGGAAATAAAGACATTTAGGTACCTTCCTTCGAACATGAACTAAATGGATTTTTTAAAAACAGTTTGTCTACTGAAAGCTTAAATTATGAAGTTAAAATTCCAGTGGACAAATCAAAATGAAATTTATTATTTGTTATTTAATTTAATTTATTAGATCTTTTATACCGGGTGCTCCATTTTAATTTCCCCAAGTCATATATCTGAAAATAAGCAAGATGGTGCAAAATGTTTTGGATAAAAAAAGGGGGACATTTATTATTGCTATGGGTTTTTATAATTTATGGGGATTTAATGGGGTAACATTTTTTTTTCAAACAAAACCTGTATTTTCTATTGCAGAATAATAAGTAATTTATGAGAAAAAAAATGTGCAATTTTTAACAAAAAAATTTTTTTTTAGAAAATATCATTTTTACGATATAAAATAATTTTTTACTCAAAAACTAAAACTTTTAAAATAAAATCGCAAAAGGCAAAAAGTGCTTGGATTTAGACAAGGATTGTTAAAAATTTGTTAGAAATAAAAAAAATGCTACAACTTTTTTCTGAAACATTTGTTACCATTTTGTTTACTTTTCGAGATATTGGCCTAGGAAAATTAAAATGGAGCACCCGGTATATAATACAGTATAAAATACTCTCTAAAAAAAATGTGCACATTTTTAAATAGTATGCACCAAAATTTATTTCAAAAATGACACTCGATTTTTTTTAACGTTTCTTGGATTCTAAATACAAACTTCTTTGATATCGATCGATGTTTCGTCACATATTACAGCAGACGAATTCATCAGAAACTAAGAAACGATTAAATAAAAAATTAGAATATTTATAATTAACATATCAATTAATAATTTCTACATAATTCTGTACAAATCGACTCTCTTTTTCATTAGTTTGTTTGTTCGTTAATAAAACAGATAGCAATACGTTTAAATGTTATCTTTAGAGAAAAATATATTCAACGATACTCGGGATTGAAAAATAAAAAAACAGTCCCGCATTTTCCCAAGTTAGAGTGAAATGTAAATTACTTTAGTAATAATAATGATAATATTAACGATAATAATTAAAGAAAGCAACAACTTCGTTGGTAGATAGACATTTTAGCAGAGCACGTAAATAGATGACTCGTTTATTTATAAAATCATGCATGCTCGTTCTCGTTCTCGACACGAAATACTCTCGGAAATAAAAATATATTTATAGTAAATAAATATATATCCGACATTTTGATTTCTTTTCAACTCGATTTTTCTCTCTGCATTATTTTAAATAAAATATTTAGGCTAGAATCCTGTCAACCCCCTCCCCCCCCCCTCCCCATGTTGATAGCTTTTAGGATGATAAAAAACATTTTTTTCAATTTGTCAACAATTGAAAAAAGAAATCAACACGTCGAATATAATAATTATATACATCGTCAGTCGAATTATGACTGCCAACGTATATAGTAGTCAAGCTATGAGAATTTAAGATCACATATCTGCATAGATTCAATGGGTAGACGTATGTGTGCCAACTAACTCCTTCAAATCTGTATTTCCCCCTCTACCTCTTGCAGAAATTATCACATTCAATCAAATTGCGACAGTGCGCTGAAACCCCCATTTATGTCACTACTAAAATTCATATTCATCATTTAGAGGTGGTATTTTTATAGATATCTGTATTTCCCCTTCTACCCCATGCAGAAAGTATCACTTTCAATCAAATTGCGACAGTGCGCTGAATCCCCCATTCATGTCACTACTAAAATGCATTTTTATCACTTATAGGTGGTATTTTTAGAGACATTTGTATTTCCCCCTCAACTCCTTGCAGAAAGTATCCTTTTAATTCAAATTGATACAGTGCGCTGAAACCCCCATTTATGTCACTACTATCATTTAGAGATGGTATTTTTAGAGATATCTGTATTTTCCCCTCTACCCCGTGCAGAAAGTATCAAATTCAATCAAATTGTTACAGTGCGCTGAAACCCCCATTCGTGTCACTACTAAAACTCATTTTCATCATTTAGGGGTGATATTTTTAGAGATATTTATATTTTCCCCTCTGCCTCTTGCAGAAAGTATCAAATTCAATCAAATTGCTACAGTGCGCTTAAACCCCCCTTACATCACTACTAAAACTCATGTTCATCATTTAGGGGTGTTTTTTTTAGAAACATCTCTATAATCTCTATTTCCCTCTCTATCCCTTGCAATAGTGCTCTGAAACCCTCCTTATATCACTACTAAAATCCATCTTCATCATTTAGGGATAGTTTTTTAGAGATATAAGTATTGTACATTATATTAAGGTTACTTCAAAAATACCAAAACTTTAGTAGTATAGTTGATAAATCTATAAAAAATAATAGATAATATTGTAAGATGTAAAAAAAAATGATAGTGACGTAATACGAAATGATATTTGGATAGTTCTTGGCTTCTGGGTGTAGGAAACAAAGGATTTATACAGGGTGTACTAGCTTTGAAAGATCAGGTATTTTTATTTCGAAGCTTTTGTTTAAGCTCTTCGTTTTAAAGAAAATAGCCTGGTTCTTCGAAGCTAGAGCAGCCTGTATATTGCTGACGTAATATTTGGAAAGAATCAGAATATTATGGTTTTATCTTTGTAATAGTTATGCGCATAAAAAAATGTTATATAACCATATATTTTAATACTTACTGAACATATTTAGTGATGTTGCTATTTGAAAGATACTTCAATACAAGACGTATATATTTTTATAACTATCTCTCTTCGAACATATATACAGGGTTAATAAAAAAAAATTAATAAATAAACCGAAAAATGTATTTATACTTTGATTGATCGGTTGTGTATTTTTTAAACATCCTGTATATGTGTATATGTTCATAGACGAAACAGTAGTTTTTCTACGCTGTAAAACTAATTTCAGCTAGTTGTCTTTTTGCTATATATCTTTTTTGTGATTACCGCATTTATATATATTATAAAATTATATATATATAACTTAAATAATAAAATCGCTAGTTATATATTTGATATTATATGTTGTGACATTTTAAATTTAATAAACATAAGTAAACTAAAAAAAACTTCATAAATATTGACCATTTTTAAATAAATAAAATTAATATAAAAGAAACTAAATTCAATACATCAATTATTTTACGCACTATTTTTCATAAATAAGACTTCTAGAAAAGATATGGACATTGTCCAAAAAACTCCAAACTTTGTGTGTAATTAAATAAATAAATAAATAAAATAAAAATCACGTTTATACTTCGTTAATAAGAGGCTTCCAAGAGTGTAAAATAAAATAAGTAAAAACCTAGCTGGCCTAAATTACTGTATATATATATAATATCTTATCTAGTCTTATGTATATATAATAAATACAAAATACAGAGGCGTAACTATCTCGGTATACAAGGGGCTCAAAAAAGGGCTCAAATTAAATAATCATTTATCTCTGATTCCATTAAAAATGACATTTGATTGAAAAAAAACAACTGCTAGACTAGTAAATTCAAAATAAAAACCTGTTTTACCGACAATTATAACAGAAATCTGTATTATCGACACGAGTGAACTTGGCCGATATTAGATCTATACACACCTAACCTAACCTAACTCAATGCTATGGTTAATAAATGTTTTTTTTTTTCTAATTTACGATTAAAAATATTAATTAAATGACATTTTATTGTTCTAAGAAGCCCATGTGAGATTTTATATTGGGCCCCAATTTTCCCTAGTTACGCCACTTTATACAATATTTGAAAAGTTATATACAAAATCTTTATTTAAAGATTGTAAAAATAATTTTTAAATATTGTATATGAAATGTACCCACAAACTTAAGTTTGCATATATATATTGTGTCCATAATACTTTTTTGATGACACACGAATATAAAAAAAATAATCGCGTAAATCAGAGAAGTAAGGACACACGTTTGAATTATTATTTTGTGATTTTAAAAAAGAAATTAATAAAGCGTTTGCTTTCTAAAATATGCAATGTTTAACAGTATAACGTAAGTTAATAATGTAAATATGCACTGAAACAGTATAATTTTTAGAATAATGCTTGAATCGTAAGCTAAACGTGAAATGATAAATTGTAAATAAAGTATTTATGCCATATTTTACTTTAAAGGTTTTCAAATATATGCTTATATTTTAGCGTTTAATTGTAAAATGGAACATAGAAATATGTATCTACGTTGATTTTCTTGTTGACAGTTTAAATATGTTCCTATAATGATAGAAATTAAATTTCATTGCTGTACAAGAATTTCTCAAGCCCGAATATTATCTTAATCGTAGTATAATTATAATATATTTACAAACAATCATCAAATAGGTAGTCTAGAGTTGTGCAATATGAAATTTTTTTTAGTTGGTATTAAAATTTTATGCAACAATCATTTTTCAAATTGATAACCTATAAAAAGACGTAGATTTCCAAAATGGCCGTGAACTATTAAAAATTTCATTGTTGCAAATAATTCATCATGAGTGATTTCCACAAACTAAATGGTTCATTTATAAAAAAATTATAAGAAACAATCAATTAAATAAAATAGAAACTTAATTTCTTCTGACCGACGGTAATGTTTGTAAAATGAAGTATAATAATGGACCAATCACTATAAAATGGAGCTATTAATTCTTATACCTTCCGAAAATTAAGTTATTATATAGTATTTCAAGATTAACATTTTTCTTTATGGCACTTAAAATTGTGAGTTTGAATTTTCTGTCATTTCCGAAGTTACAAATGAATATATCAACAGTCGTGATTGATAAAAATTTAAAATTTTTAAGGATATCAATTTTAGAACAAAAGGTACTTGTCTATTACATCTGTTTGAAAAAAATTAAATCACTAGAAACATAAAATAACTAGTTCTACAGATAGGCAAGTGTCGTGACATCAGTGCCAATGTGAGTAAAGTTTGTACTATTAATTCTATAGCTAAAACGGCTAAAACTAATAGTACACACTTTACTCACGACACTTGCCTATCTGTAGAACTGGTTATTTTATGTTCCTAGTGATTTTAGTTTTTTCAAACCGCCGAGAATATAATAGACAAGTACCGAACAAAATAATTGTTCTATTAAAAGAATCCTATTGTACGAATTAGATTTTTGTAATTTATTGATTGCGATTGTTGATGGTATGTCATTATCGAGAATATTATGAATAAATATATATTTAAAATATTCACTTACCCACCATGACAATCTATAAGTATAGTTACATTCTAATGCATGTCGTTAAATCTACTTTTAAATAATCGTGTAATTGTATAGACATTAAGGTAACTAAATTATAAATCAGATAATTATCACTAATCACTACTCAGAATTTTGAACATATACGTATAACAATTTAATTTCTGCCTAATAATTATTATAGACAGTATAATATATAGATTATTAGTCACTTTTTAGTTAAAATAAATAAAAACTTGCACTTTATTCAACTGTCATTAATTGTTGCTAATAATTCACGTTTAACAACAATGAAATTTTAAAATAATTTTTTGAATGAAGTTGATTGGTTACATCTAACTTCTAACCAATCAAAATATTTTTATTATAATTTTTGTAACAATTAAAAAAAAAGTTAAATTATCCGTTACATTTTAAGTTATTTAGTATGTATATTGATAATAATACTGCAATAATTAATTTTGAAATAATAATTCTAGCTCATTTCTGTGGTTTTATATTATAATTGTTTCTTTGTATTTTTTAGATTTCGTAGTTCATGAATTTCTATACTTATATACATATATAATATATACATATAAAATATATTTATATACATTCCAGACTGTATCTAAAAACCAAGTACGCCATGAAGTATATAACATAACGTGGAAGTTTTGAGGTTATGTTGGTAACAATGGTGGAATTGGAATTTGTTAAAATAACAACCTATTCTTATATTAGCTTTAGCTGCAATTATTGTATTCATTAAAAACTTTTTTCCGGTGTTTTTGCACACGCGCATGTTTGAATCAGTTGATTGTTATAAATTTTTCTAAATATATAGAGTTGATTATTATTTCTATGTGAAGATTCTTATGTATTTGGTGCCAAAATAAGTATTCGTTCTATTCCTCATGTTGTCATTTTTATTTGGTTATACAGAGTCTCAAACAGAACGTAATAATTTTTAGGTTATGTTCTGTTTTTATTTTAAATTTCTTAGACAATCATGTTTATTATAATATAATTTTCTAAGAAATTTTAAATAAAAAAACGTTTCAAATATAATCTTGACTATATCTTTAATGACAAGAATATTAAATTGAATTAAAATTGTAGAAAATGTGATTTTGATTCATGTTTCTTAATATAAGATGTGTTTATAATATTATTATGTAATTTTAATTAACTATAATTAGTGAACTCATAAATTTATTAATGTAATATTAAAGAGAAGTTAATATTGTTCACAAATGTATGTAATATTCTATATATTATATACCTTATTACTTCTACTTTCACATGAAAACTATAATAAATATTTCTTGAAAAATATTATGCAATTATTTATTTATTTATTTACTACATTCATTGCAATGGATTTATTAAATAAATTGGTAAGAAAAGGTTTTTTTGTTATTTTTCCAGGTTGTACAATCGTTATATATGCAATAATGAACAATTTAAATTTCAAATTGATAACCAATTAAAAGACGTAGATTTCCAATATGGTGGGTCTACGACCAATCAAAATAATTCTGTGGTGTTTTTGGGAACTACAGTCGACGTTCCATATTGTAAAATCCACATTTCTCGAAAAGCTCGTTTATAACTGTCATTCATGTCGCGAAAATTTTATGATTCATCGAAGAAAAACTAGTAGGTGTTTTATATTTTTGAAGGTTAGTAAAGTTACATATTTTTTCTATATAATTTGACATTACATTTTTCTAATAATCTATCGATTAAAATAAAATAAAATTCAATATATTTTATTGTATAAAATCAACAAACAACGTTAAAATAATTTATTAAACAATCCTTAACCGTTTCATCTCTTTAAACAGCAAATCTCCAATAAAAGCCGGCGATCTGCTGACTATAACATTAGCACTCTCAAATGCTGCAATCTTATCACTGGCTTTACCCTTCCCACCTGATATAATAGCCCCTGCGTGACCCATCCTCCTTCCTGGCGGCGCAGAAGTCCCCGCAACAAAAGCAACAATTGGTTTAGCGCACCTACCAACATTATTACACTTGAGATATTCTGCCGCTTCTTCTTCAGCACTCCCTCCTATCTCCCCAATCATAATAATGCCTTTAGTTTCATCATCTTTCAAGAAAACTTCAAGACAATCAATAAAATTAGTTCCATTGAAAGGATCGCCTCCGATACCAATACAAAGGGTCTGCCCAAGTCCTACACCCGTTGTTTGATGCACTGCTTCGTACGTTAGAGTCCCTGAACGTGAAACGATACCGATAACGCCCTTTTTATGTATTTTTCCAGGCATTATTCCAATCTTACATTTTTCTGAAGCGATTATTCCCGGACAGTTGGGGCCAACTAATCGCGATTTACCTTGACTGAGCAGGACGTTCTTTATCTTAACCATATCATGTTGAGGTATACCCTCTGTTATACACACAATTAATGGTATTTCAGCTTCAACGGCTTCACAAATAGCTGACGCAGCGAAAGGTGGAGGAACGTAAATAACAGTCGCGTGAGGTTTCAAAGCTTCGTTTGCTTCTTTAACTGTATTGAAAACGGGAAGTTCCAGATGCTTTTGACCACCTTTCTTTGGAGTAACTCCTCCTACGACTTTTGTTCCATACTTTATCGCTTCTGATGAATGAAAAGTTCCTTCTTTTCCTGTGAATCCTTGACAGATTACTTTAGTTTCGTTTGTAAGTTGGAGATTTGGACGTGTGGCTTCGTACGTCGAGCTACATTTCGATGTGATGAATTTTAAAACATTAAATGATTTTCTGAATATATTCATTATTGGTTTTTATTTCACTTAATTTTATATACAAATGTTTCTGACAGATATAAACGTTTATAGCGTTGCTTAGCAACGATTTCTATTAATTAATTAATTAAATAACTAAGAAGTTGGCGCTTGATCTTGTAGAGATTTAACTTCAGTGTTTAAAGGAATAGCTCCAGTATCTTGCAGTAGTTGTTTCTTGGAATCAAAATACGTCTTAAACCATTCAATATGAGACTTCTTCTCGCTAACAGTCAAATAATGGTTTCTCGATAAACCTACGCAGACTAGTTCCATAAAATGTCTAACAGGTCCTTTTTTCGGACACCACGGCTCTAAATGTTGCTCTAGGAATATGTGTTCAGAGAAACAAACGTTTTGTTCTTCTTCCAATCCTAAAATAAATATAGTTTACTAGCGTTAAAAATTAGTAAAATAAATTATGTATTACCTTGTTCGTTATCGATGGGAAATTTCCATAATTTTCCTTGTTCTGTCCATAAAATCATTTGTTGGAAATGATTTCCAGGTGGGTGCGTTACCGCTAGACGTAATTCAGTACTTTGTAAATGCTTCCAAGTCTTTAATTCGATGGTTTCTTTTTCAGCAGGAGTCGACTTGAATATTTTTAATGGTTCGCTTCCAAATATGTCAATTCGTTGAGGATCTCTGTAAAAAAAATTGCATTTAGTTAAACCGTCGCTTTTTTAGAACTTACGGTTTATAACTCTTACATAGTTTGTGGTCGTTTATACTTCATTGTAAATTTATTTCTAGGTCCTCGTTGGTGCTCCGTTTCCCTTAATACTTGTTGCACTTGATGTGCTCTGGAAGTTTCCTTCTTTCTTTCTGTTTGGTGATCTACTTTCATATTTGTTATCAAATCGCTGTAAATATAAATGAGTTTATTACATAACCCTATCTTTACATATTAAAATCTTACTTTAAATTATAGCCAGAACTTTCTTTCTTGGATGTATTGAGAAGCTTTGAAATCAGTTCCGATTCAGTTTGTTTGACGTCTCTGCCAATATGTTCAGCGACGATTTTTGCTGCGTCTATAATTTTTTTCTCTGAAAAAAATTTATTAACGTACTTTTTGAAGAAAATATTTATAATTACGTACCTATTTGTTCTGATTCTATACTTTCAATATTTTTTTCTTCTTGGATTTTTGGTTTCTTTTGACTTCTATGAGGCTGAGCGAATTTTTTACCTTCTGATTTTAAAGGTTGTTTTTCTTCCTGAAATTTATAAAATGATTTATTACGTATACATTTAAATATATACCAAAGATGCATACTTTTATAATTCTTTCCAATAATGTATTTAATTTTTCAGCAGCTTGCTCCGATTTCAATTTCTTCTTCTCTTTTAACTCTTGATCGTTTAAATCTTTTGTATTTCCAGTACAATATTTAGAAAATTGATAAAGGTTTTTTGTAAGTACTTGTATTTTTACCCTCCTAAAATATTTTTTATTAATATGTATATTGAAACATAACCTATAGAATTATTATAAAATTATTCTTTACCTATTAATTATATTAAATGCCATGTTTTCTCTTTTTATTATAATATATTGACACTATGTTAATTGTAAGTGCAATGATAATTGCCCTATTGGTTTTTATTTCACACAATTTTGTTGATAATTAGAAATTATAAATTTCTAGCTTTTTGACATATAACATAACCTAACATTCGCAGATGTCCTTTAAGCGGCATTTTTAAATTTTGCATTATGTACTGAATACCTAATGTCCTAATTCCGAATATATATCTTATATAATTTGATTAATAATTAAATTTATGTCGTAAATAACAGCTCTTTCATGTTTTCAATTGTTTATGTCATTTTATTTAAAAAAAAAGTTTGTATAGGTATCATAAAAATAATATATTCAGCAAGTATAAATTTTTAAAATAAAATTATTTTTTATGTACCAGATTAATTGTTTGCTTTATTGTAAGTACCTATTTTATAACTTTACTAATATATTTTTTAAGTTTAATATTTAATTTTATTGATTTCCCATAGATATACCAATTTCCCATATCCTAATCATTTTATTTTATATCATATCAAATTCGTTTAAAACGGATTCACGTTACGTAAAGTTTATGAAGGACACATTCTAATTTAATAGATATGTTACATAAAAATAATATTGAACCCTTTACTGGCAATAAACATATAATAAGAGTTGCTAAAGCTGTTTCAATTGAAGCTTTATGGTACCATAACATAAGATCGACAATTTTATGTACAGGTATCAAAAAATTAATTTCACTATGCTAATTCATAATCATTTTATAATAAAAAGTTATCATAACTGCACATCTATTGAAAATTTCAATTCGATATTAAGTTTACAATATAATGAAGTTGGCCGCAAATGCAGTACGTTTTGTTAGCAACAATGTAAAAAATTCAAATTTGATTGTTGCAATAATTTTAATTTCAAATATGTTTAACAATGACTTTTATCGTTAAAATTTCGCAGGATTGTTAATATCAGTGTCGTTTATGTTGGTAACAGTGTTTGTTTATGGAATTTTCCCTGAATTAAGAAACCTTAACGGGAAGTCAATATTCTGCCATGTTTCAAGCCTAACTGTAGCCTATATTTTACTGGCTGCTGTTCAATTTAGTGAAGATGTATCGATGCCCATTTGTCATATTCTTGGTATTTATAATACCGATACTAATATATAAATTTGTACTTATTTGTTATTTATGAACAATATAAATAAGTATTTTTTTGTTTGAACGTTCTATTATAGGCAATATAAATATAAAATGACCAATTTTAAAGGTAAAATGTCTTCAAAATTTTTATCCAACTTTCCTACGCTAGTGAAGCGCGGTTTCAGGGGAGGGGGGTCATTGAGAGCACCCCCCCCCCCACCCAATATATATTTTTAAATTGTTTTTAAATTTAATATTAAGTTTGTCGTTTGAGATAATTCATATTTTAATTATTATTTTATTTTCCCCAGCTTTTTTAATTCAGTTTTACCTCCTTATAAGTTTTTTTTGGATTAACATCATGTGCTTTGACTTGTGGTATACGTTCAGGTAACATCTATTCATCAAATAAGACGCGACTTGCACCCAGAGTTTTTATTTTTAATTTTTTTTAGCGGACGGCGAGGAAAGTTAGACTCAATCCTGAAAAAAGAGCAGGACAAAAAACTGTTTAAGTACCGCTGCATGTACGCGTTTGGGGTACCCGCTTTGATTGTTGGAATGACCGTGGTGATGCAATATTACCCCAACCCACCCCCTAATTATATCGTCCCGGGGTTTGGTGATAAAAAATGCTGGTTTGGAGGTAATTTTGGAGTTATTTTTTTCAAAATTGTACAAGTTATAGTCCTCACAAAGTGGGGGACTTATAGGGCCCTTATCTGGAGCCCAGGATTAAAAGAGAGGACCCATACGGCGAGTCTTCAATGTTACCCTCCCCCCCCTCCCCTCCCCCCTTACGAGAATTTGTTAATTTAACAATTATGATAGATAAAAAAGTAAAAATTCAAACTAATATATTTTAAATGCTGTATATTTGTTTATTACCTTTTAACGGCTAAACCGCTTAACCGATCTTAATGAAATTTGGCAGGAAGATGGCTTGCATCCTGAGGAAGAACATAGGCTACTTTATATTCCGATAAAAATTGGGTATGTGACATTTGTACGCATTAAAGGATATACTTTTTTGGCATAAACATCTAGCGAAACTAAAAATCTGTTTTATCGACTATCATAACAGAAATCTGTATTCCACGCGAACGAAGTCGCGAGTAACAGCTAATTGTATATAATTACGAAAAAAAATTAGCCCCCCCTCCCTCTGCTACAAGTTGAGGTCCTATTTTTGAGTTTTTTTTACCAATGTTCATATATGAATTATTGTTCAATCTTTTGTACATAGATTGTTTTAACGCTGTGGCTATATAGACGCCCGTTCAGCTCTCTTCTCTCAACTAATCTCTAAAAAATAATTATTTGCAGATAAAGTTAGCGGTCTTGTATATTTCTATGGGCTTATCACTGTTATTCTAATCGTCGATGTGCTGTTTTTTGCACTTACTTTATTTAATATTCTCAGAGAAATGAACACTGTTGGGGAAGTGATTGGCATAAATAAAAATACAAAAGTCAATAGGTAAATTAATGTTTTTTATGTAAATACAGTAGGGCATCTTTTTTACGCGGATTTGATACTACGCGGTGTGATTTTTAATACAAAAAAATTCATAAAAGAATCAACGGTACATGTTATTAAACAAAACAAAAAAGAATATTGAATAATTAGGTCAGGCGCGTATTAAGAATAATTTATAATTGATATTTTCTAAAAAAAAATACATAAAAAAATCAACGGTAGATTTTATTAAACAAAACAAAAAAATTTATTGAATAATTAGGTCAGGCGCGTATTAAGAATAATTTATAATTGATATTTTCTAAAAAAAAATACATAAAAAAATCAACGGTAGATTTTATTAAACAAAACAAAAAAGTATATTGAATAATTAGGTCAGGCGCGTATTAAAAATAATTTACAATTGATATTTTCTAAAAAAAATACATAAAAAAAATCAATGGTAGACATAGCTAAACAAAAAATGTATATATATCAGGCACGTATTAAGAAAAAAATACAGATTTGTGGTTTTTTTTAGAAATTATGGAACATATTTTTAATTTTACAATGTAAGTAATATCTTTTTTTGTGCGATTTTTGATATGCGGTTTTCTATGGAACGTATCTACCGCGTAAAAAGAGACCCTACGTATATAATTTTTCCATGAAAGCGATCGGTTAATTTGATTACTTCTTTTTAGGTTTCTTTTGTCTTTGAAATTGTTTTTCATGATGGAAATAAACTGGATTGCAGAGGTATTATCTTTTCTCACGAAAGATTCGAGCTGGGCCTCTTTTATATTTGATCTGATAAACAGTCTTCAAGGGATTTTCATTTTTTTGATTTTCGTCTGTAGACCTAAGCCCCTTAGTTTGTTGAAAGTAAGTTAAATAATGAAAAATGATCCATTTTTTAAATTGTGTAAAAAATATTATTAATTAATTAATTCTAGGAGAAATTTGGAAAATTGACGAAAAAATGATAATTTATTAATATTTTATTATATTATTTATACAAAAATATATTCATATTTTAATGAATTAAGCTGTTAAATTGTTTTTCAGAATTTACTACAATTTTTATCGAGATGTTATATACCATGGGCAGTAGCGTAACTATCAGGGTGGGGAGGGGGGTAAGGGAACCTGACCTCGCAGATTTTTGTAACCATCGAGGGGTCAGCCACCATAAAAATCTCCCCCCCCCCCCATAAAAAACTGATTGATGTTATATACTATGGGCAGTAGCGTAACTATCAAGGCGATGAGAGGGGTAAGGGGGCCTAACCTCGCAGATGTTTATAAAAAATACTGGGCCCCAAAAATATCTTAATCAGGCCCTGCTATCTAGCAATAATCTTTTCAAAAGTAGATTATATAAAATAAGTAAAAAGCAATTTAAAATTCTAATATCCAGTCTCGATTTACACGAATTTCATTTACACGATAATTTTGTGGAACCAAACTAGTTTGCACATCAATGAGGCATACTGTAGGTACTTAACTACTTGTACCAATATGTTTTTACCGAGTAAAAACCCCCTTTCCCACGAAGTTAACTCATCTAATTAATTTTCACGGTAATGAACAATTTGCATTGTTATCTTTTTTATGTAGCTTTTAAATTTATTGAACACATATCATTACTCAGAATTTAAAACATGGTAAGTAATGGAAAAATAAAACTTAAAATACGTATTTAAAAAAAAAATTGAGGGGGGGGCGAAAAAATCATCAAACTGGTCTTGTCTAAACCAAAAATCAAGGAAAAATATCGTATTAATACAAAAATATTTATGGTGGGTTTAAAAAAATTGTATTTGATGTAAGTTGGAGGGAAGGGGTAAAAATCGTTTAAGCCAAAAATCAAGGAAAATATTTTTAAAATTTTATGTACGAATGCTTTTTTTAAATACCAGGTATTTTTAAATAAAAATAAAAAAAAATCAAATACAAAAATATTTATGGAGTTTTAAATAATTTGTATTCGATGTGTTTTTTTGTTGGAGGTGATTATGAGAGAAGGGGGGAGGGGTAAAAATCGTTTAAGCCAAAAATCAAGGAAAATATTTTTTAAATTTTATATACGAAAGATTTTTTAAATATCCGGTATTTTTAAATAAAAATTAAATACAAAAAATCAAAAAAAGATTAAAAATAAAAAATAAAAAATCAAGGAAAATATTTTAAAAATTTTATATACGACAGCATTTTTTTAAATATTCGGTATTTTTAATTTTGACTTTTGCTGTTTATATATACGGCCCTGAATGGATTACAAAAGTAAATAGAATTGATATAATATGTTTTTAAGGTGAGATGGCAAGGTCATTTGTAAGTATTTCGTTACTGTTTTTTTTGTAATCAACAACCAAAAAACATTATGTTAAATCTATTATTACTATATCTTTTAAATTTCACAATTTTTTTTAAATTTTTGATATAATAAAATATCAAATTTATTATATTTTTAAGCATATTTTTTTTTTTTTTTTTAATTTAAATTATTGGCCATCGGGCGTAGCCCCTCAGCCAGACTTGAACTGTAGTGTTATATATTATATATATATATTTTTTCTTGTGTTTATTTTTATTTTTATTTCTGTTGTTATTTTTAAAATTTTTTTCCTATTTTTGTTTGTTTATTTCTATTCTGTTTGCTTACTACTTAATTAGTATAGACATCACTTGGGATTTTTGGATTGATGGATGAGGAGTTTGCTACCGGACCTGTCGGAAAAGCATATTTTACTTTTATATGAAAAATATATTATGTATGGTACACTTCCGGGTTTAAACAATCAGAATGACAGCTAAAAACCGGATATCTGTAAATTCTAAATTGATTCACCTGTTTCAGGGATGGTAAAAATTATTAGTTTAAAAAAAAAACATTAGTTTAAAAAAAAACACATTAGTTCTTTTAATTTTTACAATTGTTTAAATGTTAATTATATCTTGGTTTATAAGTAGCAATTTATTAATTTTGGTATTTCAAATAAATATGTTTTGTACATTTTTTACATTCCTGTATACAAAAATTGTAATGTCATGATTAACAATAATAATATTATTATTAAACATGTGAAATTAGTAATAATTAATGAAATTAATAATCAACAACAAATTTGCGGTTGAAAAAAGGAAGTGCGTTTACATTAGTAATAATATTGTTCTAATTAATTAAAGATTGTTTTGATAATAACCAGTATGTAAAGCATGGTTATAAACTCATTACCAACAAAATAAACGCAGAAATTTTTTTTTTGAGAATTATATTGAATAAATTTTGATACCCCACATACCTAGGTATCAAAAAAAAGCTTTAGCCTATAGCTTAGGTCTATTGCAATACGCTGCCTAAACCGAAAAATGAAAATAACAACTATTTTTCCAATCTCTATTGATAACTAATCGTGTTTGTACTTAATTCAATTAAATTTTTCAAAAATCCTAAACAATAATTCCGTAGTCCACGCGAGCGAAGCCGCGGGAACAGTTAGTAATAATATAAAAACAACTTCTAGCAGTTAAAGTTTAAATTTAAACGATTGTTGTCAACAATCATTTAAAAATCTAACCTAAAATCAATTTGAAGTAAGAATGTAATACTTATATAGTCAAAAACACAGGTAAAATATTTTAAATATCTTCCCCGATACGATCATTTGAACTGATAATATAAAAACGACTTCTAGCAGTTAAAGTTTAAATTTAAACGATTGTTGTCAAGAATCATTTAAAAATCTAACCTAAAATCAATTTGAAGTAAGAATGTAATACTTATATATCAAAAACACAGGTAAAATATTTTAAATATCTTCCCCGATACGATCATTTGAACTGATAATATAAAAACGACTTCTAGCAGTTAAAGTTTAAATTTAAACGATTGTTGTCAACAATCATTTAAAAATCGATTTAAAGTAAGAATATGGTACTTATATAGTCAAAAACACAGGTAAAATATTTTAAATATCTTCCCCGATACGATCATTTGAACCGTCACTGAAAAATGACATGGGTTATATTAAAAAAGAACAACAAATCATAATATTATACACATACTCATCTACACATGTATCACACACACACATACACTCAAATAAACTCGCTTTGGAGGGATTTCCGTAAAAGAGAAAGAGTAATAAAAATTCAACAAGTTGTTTAATAATGATTCAGTACTAAACTTGTAATAGACACGAGCACACGAAGTTGAGTGGTTGCATAAAATTAAAACCAGCCTTCGTCAAATACATTTATCACCGTTGAACATTCATTGCAACAATGAGGTTATGTTATATCGGTTTTATTCTAACTCTGTATTTAGTCTATGGTGTGAAGTGTCAAGATTTAATTGAAAACAATGCAACAATAGAAGATAATATAGTAAACCTTTCAAATCGGTTCGCCGATTTTGCGGTTATTTTACCCCCAAATAGTGAAAAATCAAGGAAAGATAAAGTTTGTGTTGTTTCCGAAGAAGAGCATATACATTTATGTGATTGTATTAATTACCAATGTGTCAGGAAATGCTGCGAAAGTAATGAAGTCTATGTAGAATTTAACAACACTCAAAGATGTGAAAGAAAAACTATAGATTTTCAATTAAAGATATTCAATGGTACTAAAGAATTCGTGGACCACAATAGGAATTTTCATTTTATATCGAATAATAAGTGTAGGAAGAGGCCTCTTCCAGAGAAAGAGCCATTTTTCTTGCAGCCTGATGGAAAATTGTTCACAGAACATAAATTATATGAATTGCATGATTATTGCATTGACATTACGACGTTTAAAGATGGGAGGTCTCCAATTGTGGAGCCCTTGGTTTGCTTTAATGAGACGATGGAAGATGAAGGGGAGGGAATATATGTAAAGAAGATACTTCTGAGTGCAGGTAGGTTATATTTAATTAATTAATTAATTTAATTAATTGACAGTCAAACTACTGCCAAAAATTATTTTTGGCCTGATCTAAATTCGACATAGTGTAAATGATTGATTTGTTTTGATTTTGTGCTATTATAAAAACATCTGCCAAGTAAATGCACAGTGCTTCCTCTCGCTAAATTCACCAAAGGTAGTTACTTATTGAACAATTTAAATAAAGACCGTTAATTTAAGTTCAAAATTTTTCTTAAAACACACTTGATTATTTTTTCGTATATTTTTAATTTTTTGACAATTTAAATCTAAATTTATGCAAACGTCAAAATGACATTTAATATGTCCAAGCAAATATCAATTTAGAAAAACAAATCACGAATTTTTAAAATAAATTGAGATAAATCTTTGTAAGGGAATATCTTACAACAAACGTTGTAGACCCATATTATAGGAAATTTAATGCTCTACTAAAAATATTCTATAAAATGTTCACGTAACATGTGTCGTTCTTGAGATATCTTGAAAAAATAAATATTTTGGGATGTCACCCTTCCCACTTACACACGATTTTGATGATTTTGAAATGGGGCCATCCTAAAGCCAGACCCAACCATCCGATCAAGTTTCAACAATATCGGTTCAGTGGTTCATGAGTTATGCGTGTGACAACGACTCAGGGGACAGACGGACGGACGGACAGACAGACAGACTCGGAACGAAAAGTGTTTGTCTTGACGTGAAACGGAAAGATCAATTTAAAATTTTGAAATCGGAGAACATTTTTTTTGTCTCAATCTGAAACGATCACAAAGCTTCTCGTATCTTCGATATTGCGAGGAAGCAAAATATTTTTTCACATTTTCATGTTAAGTTTTTCGAAAACTGTACCTAGCTAGAATTTTTTTATAAAAAATTAGAGCTTATATTGCAAAAAATATTTTTTTTTAAATCAACAAAAATTTTAAAAATAAACTAATTTTAACTAGAGCTTATTTTCCGCTGATTACACTAGAAAATAAGTTACATCCTTTTAAAAAAAAATGAAAACCATAATGCGTTCCCCACATTGTTGACTATTGTGTGTTTTTTTTTTGCCGCGGAAACTAATTAATATTCTATATCTCGAAAACTTGAAAAAGTCGATTTGGAACTCTGTTAGGAATCAATTCGTCGAATTATTTTAAAAAAATGCTGTTCCCCACCTTTACCTATTACCAAAAGGATCGCTCAGAAAAATCTGAAAAAATTATGAACATTGAGAATTGGTATTATTGTTCAAACAGATATTGTAATAATTTAAGAATTATAGTGCCAATTTGAATCAGACTAAACTAAAACCATACCAAATAAAAAAAAAGACAAATTCAGCCCCACACTTAAATTATTGAGAATTATGAAAAACGTTTAAGGACAAAAGTTGTTCCTTACATCGTGATAAATACTTTTTATTGAAAAACCTTTTCTCTAAAACGAATGGCTCAAAGGAAAAGTGGAAAAAACAAAAAATGTTTATATAACTTTTACTCTTCAAAATATTAAAGCAAAAAAAAAATAAAAATAAAATATTTTTAAAAATCTGAAATCATTTTCCTAGTTCTATCAGATCAAAATAAACATTTTTTGTTCTTTACACTTTTTCTCTAAAGTTAATGGTTTCCGAGTAAAAAATCACGAAAATTTTGTTAAAAAAAATGAAATCACACTAAAAATTATTTAAGATGAAAGCTGCTTGTTTTTTCCATAAAATATAAAAAAAAGGTTTCTATTGAAGACGTCCAGCAAATAAAAAATAGTAACGCCATTTTGGTTCCCCCTAAAAACCAAACAACTTTTATTTTAAATATTTTTTGATTTAATTGATAGATTAAAATGGGGCATCAATACATTTCAAAATGTTATATGACCTTCTTCTCAAAAAAGTTAGTGACCCCTGGTTATAATCAATATAACCATGAATCCTTTTGCACAAACATAAATTACACTTATCAAACATGAAGTTCGCATTTTCCTAGTAACAATTGGTATTCTAGTAATGGAATGTTAACATTTCTCAATAACTAAGTGATGGGGTAATTCGGCCCTCATATGTTTCGCCGGTAAATCACGTGGGCCGCATACGTACAGTTATTTATGTGTATTGTGAAGGCCATAATTGCTGGGTTAATTGTTTGATAAAACATTTAGCAAAAAGGTTACACAAGGTTATGTTATAGGTTTCAGGTGATATCGAATGGATTTATTGCTACTAATTATATTATAAACATGCACCAACGTGTTCTTGTAATCACAGAATGAATACATATCATCACGCTATCGCTCAAAAGAGCTGAGCAAGTCCAAAAAATTAATATAATGGATTTATTGCTACTAATTATATTATAAACATGCACCAACGTGTTCCTTGTAATCTCAGAATGAATACATATCATCACGCTATCGCTCAAAAGAGCTGAGCAAGTCCAAAAAATTAATATAATGGATTTATTGCTACTAATTATATTATAAACATGCACTAACGTGTTCTTTGTAATCTCAGAATGAATATACATCATCACGCTATCGCTCAAAAGAGCTGAGCAAGTCCAAAAAATTAATATAATAGATTTATTGCTACTAATTATATTATAAACATGCACTAACGTATTCCTTGTAATCTCAGAATGAATATACATATCACGCTATCGCTCAAAAGAGCTGAGCAAGTCCAAAAAATTAATATAATAGATTTATTGCTACTAATTATATTATAAACATGCACTAACGTATTCCTTGTAATCTCAGAATGAATATACATATCACGCTATCGCTCAAAAGAGCTGAGCAAGTCCAAAAAATTAATATATTGGATTTATTGCTACTAATTATATTATAAACATGCACTAACGTGTTCCTTGTAATCTCAGAATGAATATACATTATCACGCTATCGCTCAAAAGAGCTGAGCAAGTCCAAAAAATTAATATAATGGATTTATTGCTACTAATTATATTATAAACATGCACTAACGTGTTCCTTGTAATCTCAGAATGAATATACATATCACGCTATCGCTCAAAAGAGCTGAGCAAGTCCAAAAAATTAATATAATTCGTATTCTGGTCTTAACTGTAACAGATACATAAAAATTATATATGAAAATTTTGTAGAGCTGGATTAGTTCTATATAAAAGTCTTCGAAACCGTATCTCTAATTTTAATATTTTAGACGCTGCAGACTTTTTTATATAAAATGTAGAATCTGGACAAAAAGCAGACTTCCAAAAGGTAGACACCGACAAAAGGCAGATTCCCAAAAGACAGACATAGATTAAACGCAGACTCCCAAAAGGCAGACAAAAAATTAATATCTTTGACGAGGGGAGGGGGGTTATACAGTATGCCCCCCGCCCGCAAAAATAATATTGTATTATTTAATTTACTTTAACGATATTAGGCATGTGAGTCATGTGCCCCCCCCCCATTTTTTTTGTAAATTTTAATTTGCTTTTATTAAATTTAGAAAAAATATTGAGAGGGGCACATGACCCACATGCCTCCCCCTCCTCCAAAGAAATTATAACGATAAAATAAATTAAATAACACATTTTTTTTTTGAGTGGGGGATGTATTGCATAAACCCCCCGCATTTTCAAAGATATTATTTATATAAATTTTTTTAGGGATTCTATTTTTTATCGTAGACTGCTATAGTACTATATAAAATGAATAAAACATGATAAATTCTTAATCTATGAGTCACAAATATAATTATAATCATAGTTAATTATCATTGTATATAATTAGTGATCTACCCCCCTTCCCCCTATTTCATTCATCATATTCACACTATCGTCGAACTTTTTAAAGTAATTAAAACTTAGTTGGTTTTTTTTTTCATTTACGTCAAACCGTTTTTATAAATATTGCAATGTTTACCTTATTATTTTCCTATAAATTTCATATTTGATAATGAAGGTAATAAAATATCATATTTACTAATATATTTTGTTTTATCATAAAAACAGCGTATCTTAACATTTTTTCCTTCGTGTCCTAAATAAATTTAACTAAAAATTTATATTTTTACTATTTTCTTGTATCAATTTTAAAATAAGAAGTTCCAATTGTTGAAATGTTAATATAAACTTTTTACTACTAAACTGAAAAAGAGGGGGGGGGATGATAAAGTGATGTGGTCTAAAAATATGTTCATTTATTTTTAAATACAGAATTATTATTTTATGCAAAACAAATAAAAAAATTTTGAATAATTAAAAACCACCCAATTTGATCGATATGGTGGTCCCCTACTACAAAAAAATGCTCCAGTTATACCTGTAAAGCGAGCCTAAAAATGAGCAATGTTATATTCAAAATCGGGTTATTTTTAATTTTTTGTTAAATATATTTAACTCGTCTCAAATTACCTCAAAAAACTCTGTCTGTCTATCTGTTTAAAACCTTTTCACGGTAAAACCGCTTAACCGATCTTGATTAAATTTGGTAGAGAGATAGCTTACATCCTAAGGAAGAATATAGACTAATTTGTAGTAGTTTATTTATATTTATTTTTTATAAGAATTATTTCCACATAATATAATTGTCATATTGTGTAAGAAATATGTACAAAATTAGACGCATTGGATATATATAATATACCTATGTTTATTTCTAATTATAAGTTAAGATGACTATTAATTGAAAGGCCAACAGCATTTTTTTCCTTTTGAATTGTTTAAATAATTATTAGGTATCGTATATTGTTATTTTACACTTATACCTATTTAATAACATTTTCATGCTAGAATTTTTAATACGTAAACAACTAGTCATCTTTATTGTGGGTATTTTTAAACAATTTAATAATAAAATAATTGTATACATTTCATAGGTAATTAACTTTCATATGCAGAACATTCGATTTTATATACATACTCATGACCGTACCCAGTGTGGGGGGGGGGCTTGCCCATCATAGCTTGTACTCAAAAAGTAACGAGTAAATCAGTATATTGGCTAAACAAGGGTATTTCTAGACAAAACGATGTAAATTTGATATTTTTATTTAAGGTACTAGCACCAGTCTTGGATATGACCCCAGTAATGGCTATTTTTTAATTAAATGTACTGAATTAGAAATATTTGTTGATATTTGATTGCTCCCATTTCTGAATATTAATCTATATACATTTAACTGTCTTACAGCGTGATTTGATATTTCAAATTTGACGATTCTTCTTTTATATCTTTTGTGTCGTAGTACTTATCATTTTGTAATCATTAGCAAGTGCCCATTACTGGTTTTACTTTATCCATTACTGGAGAAAAAACATAAACAAAATAAAAGACTATAATTTAAAAAAAACAATATTTGCGGACTTTGGTAATTAAATTGATTAAATAAAGAGTTACTTGTTTTATTAGTAACATGAGTTCATGAGAATTACAAAAAATAATCCCGTCAATCACAAAAACAGTAAACCTTGCTCTTATAGCGGCCATAACTGGTGCGAGTACTTTATTTTATCTTATAGACCAATCGAATTAGATCGATTTTTTATCTAAATAAAAAAAAATGGAATTAATGTAATAATACTATGCCTCTTACTGAGAAAATAGTGTACAGACAGATGTGTGTTAAATTCTTATATTTAAATGTACAGTCGCCTGCATTAATGGTCTTGCAGTTTGTATTCATTTTCGTTTATCACAAACTTAGTAGGCTCCTCTCATTTGTGCAATTATAATATTTAAATCATTTCTCCATGTATCAAAGACAGATATTTTGAAATTCATTTGCTAGATAAAGAACTACTCTTCGTTTATAATAGGTACTCATATATATTTGTGCAATTAAATTATTATGTAATTTATTGAAAATTGTATACGTAAATTTTGTGGCAATAAATATTTGATATTCCGAATTTTAGTATTTAAATATATTAAACATGATAGAAAAAGATAACCAATCATGTTTGTCTTTAAATTTGGAATCTGTTGTAAGCGATTCTAGCCTTTAGGGTGCCGGACGAGTTCTGCAGGTGACTGTACATTTTCGTTTAAAAATTTTATATGTGCCCCTCTTCTGAAAATGTTTGATGACCTCTGAGCTACAGAATAAATATTAGTACACAATATAAACATAACCGGTCTCTCATACTTACAAGATTTATTGAAGTTTAAACAAGATGAAAATAGCTTGGGTAATAAAAAAAAACTGAAAAAGTATTCATAACGAATTCTCTGAAACAAATACCTGTCTATAATATACATATAGTTCTTCGTATTAGCAAATTGGAAATATAATTTAAAAAATTATGTATATAGTTATCTAAATCAGATGCAATGAATTGTTAACAATACAAAATATGAACAAAAAATATTGGATTTAAGAGTCATCGGGATTCCCAGAAGACGGAAGATTTTTTGTTTTTGAAGTTCCTTATGCCCATACAAATATGTATTATGCCATAAAATTAAAGAAATACACTAAACTCCAAAATTAAGGGATCACTAATTTTTTTCAAAATTTTTTAGGTATTTTTAAATGGCTGCAACTCCGCGAAAAATGGTCGTAAAACAGTTTTAAAAATACAGTTTTAAATCTTAAACGTTCTAGTTTTCGAATCAGGTACTGGATGTGACCCCAGTAACAGTTATTCTTTAATTAAATGTACTAAATTAGAAATTTTTGTTGATATTTGATTACTACCATTTCTGAATATTAATCTATATACATTTAACTGTCTTACAGCGTGATTTGTAGACAATCGGCCAATCGGTGTCAAAATGGTCGACATTTAAACTAATTATTAGTATAATTTATTAATTAATTATTATATTATCATAGCAACTGCTTTACATTGTTTCAAATTTGACGATTCTTTCTTTTATATCTTTTTTGTCGTAGTATTTATCATTCTGTAATCATTAGCAAGTGTCCATCACTGCGTGCTCATTACTGATTTTACTTTATACATTACTAGAGAAAAAACTTAAACAAAATAAAAGGCTATAATTTAAAAAACAAACTAATTTGCGGATTTCGGTAATTAAATTGATTAAATAAAGAGTTACTTGTTTTATTAGTAACATGAGTTGATGAGAATTACAAAAAATAAGCCCGTCAATCACAAAAACAGTAAACCTTGCTCTTATAGCGGCCATAACTTATTTATTTATTTTACTACGAATAGTAATTTACAAAGAAAGATCAAATGTACTACAAATAAATAAAATAGGAAATATATTCGAAATGTTTAGAATTTAACCATTTCAAATAACAATGAAAAATCTTACAAAGAAATGACAAATATCATGAAAATAAATACTAGAAAATAAGTAGAAAACATAATACCCATATTTTAATTTTAATTAAACCATTAATAAATCTAAAGAAGTATGTGGGATATTTGTATATTTATCTATTATTAAATTATTGGGTGAGAAGAGAATAGAGTATCAACAATACTCAACATTTGGGCGCTTGTCTGAAGGAATTTTCAGTAACAGTTCAGCATTTTCACTCGGAACATTGGAAAAGTATAGATTAATTTATTAAAAATTAAATTATTTTTTATCATAGAGGAAACAGCTGGAAAAAGTTTCTGTGATATCGTTTTTAAATGGAATAAAAATTGTGTTATTAAATTTATGATACGTTAGTTTAAAAAAAATTTGATCGGATTTAAAAATTTATATTTTATAAATTATTAATTGTTATGTCAACAAATCGGTAATTTTTAAATTAAATAAAAATTGTGTTATTAAATTTGTGATATACGTTAGTTTAAAAAAATGTGATCGGATTTAAAAATTTATAAATTATTAGTTGTTTTACTCTAAGTGGATGTCAAAATGTCGACAAATCGGTTGTTTTAAATATTACTAACAATAATTTATATTTGTTTGTAATTTTTCTCCGACTTGCGACACTTTTTTCTTTATGAAACGATGGTGAAAGTTTCTTCCAAATCGGTTCAGTACTTTGTGAGATAACCGTTATATAAGTTTATATAGGTGATTTTTAAAATTTTAAATTTTTATGTGTTCCACATTAACTTTAAAAATTTGAGTTGAAACAACAAATAATTTTTTTTAACTCAGCCATTTTGTTAATTTTTTTTCTGATATTAACGTTAACAAAATAAAAATGTCTAGTGTCTACAAAGAACATAAAATAACCAATTATTAACAGTGGAAACTTCATGACGAAAAAAATGAGTAAAAAAATATACATACCTACGCAAAAATGACAGTTCTATCATATTTATTCTTAACCCTTTACCTGGCGGTGGCTGTACACCTGCAGTCACCGCCAAAAATTCACCACCAATACCCTTGCAAGTTATCGAATTCCATCGACTTAAAAATTATACAAAAATACCCGAACAAAAGCGTCCTAACTGAAAATGGTGACGTGTATACACGTCATGAATACTTCTTATACCATAATACATCTTCTAATGAATACACTGCAAAAGGGTGCATTTGCTTGAAGAAAACATGCATAAGAAAATGCTGTCCTGTAGAATTTTCTTTCGAAAATGGAACGTGCACTATTGATAAAAATAATACTGAAATTTCACCCAATTTTTTTATCGGGGATAAATTTTTTAACTCGAGTGAAATTGATTTTGAAGTGATTTGGCCGAATAGTTGTAAAAGTGGACTGTATGTGCTTCTTCCGGAAGAAAGTGAGATAGATTTGAGCTATCTTCAAGTGAATGGAAGTGTTTTTCTTCCTATGTATAATAAAATGTATTCTATAGATGAATATTGCCTTGATCGATTTAAGGCATTGGACAGTGAAAATATTTATACTGCGATATGTTTTGACGATGAAGAATTTGGGAAGATCAGTAAAGCTCTGCATTTTTATACAATAGGTATTTTTCGGTGTATCCATGGGCGTTCATAGAGAGGGGCAAGTTTAAAAAAATTAAATAAAA
The DNA here is from genome assembly GCA_961205875.1 of Sialis fuliginosa. Taxonomy (NCBI): domain Eukaryota; kingdom Metazoa; phylum Arthropoda; class Insecta; order Megaloptera; family Sialidae; genus Sialis; species Sialis fuliginosa. The sequence continues at coordinate 1,998,598 of OY540813.1, read as the reverse complement.
TTGTATTGGTGTAATAGTCGGGTTTAGTAGCTTTACCCTCCCTTGAAAATTTTTCTAGGGACGCCCATGGGTATGTATGTACATATGTAAAGTAGTACCAACTTTAAGAAAAAATATAAAAAAAATGTGGCAGAATTATTTAAATAAATAAAAACTTAGTTTGTTTAACGAATTTTTTTAACGGTTTTTAAAATTCTCTACCATTTAATGAAATCAACGTGTCTGTCTGTCTGTCACACTCTTCTAGCTACTGAATTGTTTGGCTTAGAAAGTATAATTATAGTAAATAGTGGACCAATAATTAAATAGACCTGAATTATCAAAATAAAATTTTGAGTTTTTGCTGCTTTTTGAGGGGGGGGGAGGGAGTATGGGTTACCAAATACGAGTAGAGTATCAAATGACAACTGGCAATTCATTGAATTTAAATATGCAAACGTTTTTTTTATAATAAAAAATTTCGTTTAACAAATTTTCAAAAAAATCGAAAAAATATTTTTGTCCCCATATCTCCGAAAATAATTACGAGAAAAATCTGAAAAAAATAGGGAATATGTAAAATGGTACAGAGATCAAAATAAAATAATCAGCACTCGCATTTAAAAAAAAAATTCAAACAATTTTTAAAATTTATGTTATGTTTTTAAAATTATTTTTTCAGAACCACTTATTGTTTTTATTATATCTAGGTATGATTCTATCGGTCCCGTTTCTGCTAGCGACGTTTCTGGTGTACGCACTGATACCGGAACTGCGTAACCTGCACGGGAAGTCGCTCATGTGTCACGTTGCAAGTCTTATGTTCGCGTACGTGTTTCTAGCCTCGGCCCAGCTCGACACCGTCATGTCTGACCCCGTTTGTGACTTTACAGGTAAGCATTACAGTGACTTAAGCCTGAAGGGGGAATAAATAAAAATACCACCTGTTTGACGACATAGTACTCTGCAACCAGGCCCGGATTTAGAAATTTGCCGCCCCTAGGCAGTTGCGAAAATTGCCGCCCCCCCCCTCCTCGAAACTAGCAGTGTAAGTCATAGATGTCAAAATATAAAACTCTTTTTTTTTTGTTGCGTCAGTTTCAAATTTTATAAATTTTTATAAAGTTACATTAGGAAACATAAAAACTGAAGACCTTTTTTTGTCATGCTTAAGTTACATGTATAGAGAAATTATTGCTTATAGGTTTAAATTTTTACGTCTCGATTTTCGGATGGCAAACTCATCGATAATGGAATCAAAATCAAATTCAATTCCCACGAATATAACAAGTTTTCAAAGTTTTCACCAAAATTTGCCGCCCTTCAATTCTTGCCGCCCTAGGCAGCTGCCTACTCTGCCTGCATGGTAAATCCGGGCCTGTATGCAACTATTAACTACCTACAGAAATACATAGTCTTGAAACGTTCGTTATGTATATGGGCAAATCCACAGAACGTGGCCGCATTAGCTTTAAATTAAAACACTCAAATGCTTCTTCAAAATGGAACATTGAACGCACACTCTTCTATGTCGTCTCAAAATCTTCGTAACAAAGAGAAGAATAATTGGTCTCAATTTCAGGAGTGTGCTTCGGATGTTCCAAAAGTTACAGCAAATAAACCAAATAAAAAACGCTGAAATTGCCGTTCGCTGGATAAAACAATCGCGCATATGAAATGTAAGAGGTGTGCGCCTTTGAAACTCCGGGAAAAGGTTCATGTCCAGTAAAAATTTCAGATTCATTGGTTTGAATCTGAGAAAATTGCGGTGGTATGAATTTTTCTTTTTTTTAAAGTTCCATTCTGAAAACGTAAAAATAACCGATTTTTCAATGCAAATTGTGCTGCAGTTTTTATATGAATCAAGCAATCGACTTGTAACTTCATGTTTACATCCACAATAAAGTATACTTTGAGTTCGTGTACTTATGGGTGGGTAATATACATTCCCACACGCGCACTATTGCCGTTCCCCCAAAGCGGCCACGTTCTGTGGATTTGCCCATATATACAAGTCTTCCGCGGTGATCTTGGTATGAATCTTGGCTTCTGGGTGTAAGCCACATCGATTCGGTCGTATTATCGGCCAACGTTTAGTCACACATTGCAAATCAACGCGACTTACACCCAGAAGCCAATTCATTCACGAACGGACAGACAGACAGACACGGAACGAAAAGTGTTTGTCTTGACGTGAAACGGAAAGATCAATTTAAAATTTTGAAATCGGAGAACATTTTTTTTTGTCTCAATCTGAAACGATCACAAAGCGTCTCGTATCTTCGATATTGCGAGGAAGCAATATATATTATCGAATTGAAAGTCGATTAATAACTACAGGCCCACTTGCCCCTCCCTAATTACACCACTGCAAACAAACTGCTAATTTTTTATAATAGCTTCTAAATAATCGAATAGAGGTGTAATTATTAGGTATATTGTTACCAAAAAAAAAACAATATGCAATTTTAATAACAAAAATCTATTAGTGTTATTAAATTATATATAACTAGGTCATAGCCATATACCCACTGAATATTTCTGTATAATTAAATAACTAAAATTAATTCAAATAATCTACTGTAAACAGTTTCTCCCATTTTGCAATTTGTGCCAAAGTGCCTTAGTGCTTTTACAAACCTACGTTTTATTTAATTTAACTTTTGCCGGATATTTGTTTATATTAATAATGAGTACATAACAAATATTACGTTGGAATAATACATTTGATTATTTTTTTAATCATTATAAATAAATATTTAAAGTGAAATTTTTCTTTTTGATTTTCATTCAATTTCTATAGTTTTCAGCCAATTATTATATAATCCCTCCATTTACGCAGTTAATTGGTTCCATTTTAGTAAAAAACATCTACCAAGTAAATGCACAGTGCTTCCTCGTGCTAAATTCACCAAAGGTAGTTAATTATTGAATAATTTAAATAAAAACCGATAGTGTTTAGGTAAATTGCCTGGAATTGGTTAACTATTTAATTTTTATACAATTTTACTAAAAAATATAGGTTCGAAATTTTTCTTAAAACAAAATAAATTGAGATAAATCTTTGTAAGGGAATATTTTACAACAAACGTAGTAGACCCATATTATAGGATATTAAATGCTCTACAAAAAATATTCTATAAAATTTTCACGTAACATGTGTCGTTCTTGAGATATCTTGAAAAAATAAATATTTTGAGATGTCACCCCTCCCCCTTACACACGATTTTGATGATTTTGAAATGTGACCGTCCTCAAGCCAGACCTAACCACCCGACCAAGTTTCAACAATATCGGTTCGGTGGTTCATGAGTTATACGTGTGAGAAGGACACTAATTTTAAAAAAATACATTTTTTTTTAATTTTCACTTTCAGCATTTATGATTCAATTCTTCTTCTTGGTTTCCTTCTTCTGGCTGAACGTCATGTGTTTTGACATATGGTGGACTTTCAGGTAATTAATTTATTTATTTGTTTTCCAAAAAAAGAAAAAAGGGAAATTTTTATGGCTTTTGACTTTTTTTGGTTATCAGAATAACGGTTTTCATGATTCATATGCAAACAACTTTTCACAAAAAAACTTTCTTTTTAATTAATACGGAAAAATGAAGTAGGAAAATCCAAAGATTTATTATTATTTATAGATAAATATAAATATATAAGTTATTGCAGTTTTTATTCAAATTAGAAATCATTGCACAATCTTTTTGAATATAAATAGAAGAATTTATAATATGCCTTTTTATACCTAATAGAAATTAGAAATTTCGGGTGTCATTGAACTTTAATATAATTTCAAACCTATTATATCTATTTCCGGGTGTATATGAGCAAAAAAATGACCATTGGCCATGTTATAAAATATTTATTCATTCGAAATTGTATATAACATAATAAAACTCAGAAATAAACAAAAATGTTAATATTTACTTTATTTTTTGGAATGCGAAGATACCACTAGATTACGCCGTAAAATTATTTTTAGATTTTAATTTGATTATTAACTGTATTTGCTTTTATATTTTCAAAAGGTTACATAATTTATTTACCTATAAATTCGATTGCAAAAACAAATACCTAATAAAGGCCAAAAAACCGGTTCTGATAAAAAATACATGTTTAAAATATCAAAGTACATCTCCAAACAATAGCATTTATATTCATCTTGCATATTTATGCCATGTATGTGAAAAAAACTAACAAATAAAAGCAAAATGAGTTGTAGTATCAAACAGGAGCGTAGTTTATAGCATTATTTTAGGAGTCAATTTTTTTTTTCAATATTGACTCAAAAATTCTAGCTACGCTACTGGTATTTATATTTTTTACGAATCTTAGAAAAATCTTTACAAATCATTAATGATTAATGATACTTTCACAATACGTTAAGAATAAAATTAAAACAATAATACAACTTTCATAAATAAAAAGGTAGAAATTCAAAAAAACGATTGGTAAATGTATGCTTCAAAAAGTGATTTGAAAATGATTGTTGTATAAATTGACATTTAATAAACGTTACTAACTTCACAATTTGAAACCGCTGTAAAATGTTTGCAACTGAACGCATAAATGAGCATCCCAAAAGAACGCATTGCATTTGAAAATGATTGTTGCAAAAATTGACGTTAATAATCCTACCCGTTACTGATTTCACAATTTGAAGCGTCGTTGCAAAATGTTTGCAACTGAACGCATTCATGAGTATCGCAAAAAAACGTATTAAATTTGAAAATGATTGTTGTACAAATTTTAAAACGTCGTCGCAACTGAACGCATACTTTATGAGCATAGCAAAAGAACGCAGTGAATTTGAAAATGATTGTTGCAAAATTTGATTGTTTTTTGTTTTTTTTTTAGTGGATTTCGTGGATTCAAAGGCTCTAAACAAGAAACAGAACATAAGAAATTCTTCATCTACTGTCTATACGCATGGGGTTTACCCTTATTGATTTTAAGTGTGACAATTTTCATGCAATACTATCCTCATATTCCTTATCAACTTGAACGTCCAGGTTTCGGAGAAGTGAATTGTTGGTTCCATGGTAAGATAATTACGTAAAAAAAAGAAAACATTAAATAATCTATACATAATTATTTTTTTACAGATACAACAAGTATTCTTATATACTTTTACGGCCCACTTGTCACAATAACTGCATGTAATATAGTTTTGTTCGCCATAACCGCTTTTAAAATCATAAAAATTAAAAGTGATACGAACGTATTGTACCAAGGGAATAATCGAAGACATGATAAGTATGAACACGATAAGCAAAGGTATGTTTTTAGTGAAAATACTGTATGTTATAATGACTTATATAAATTTTTTTTAGATATAACTTATACTTGAAATTATTTATCGTAATGGGAGTAAATTGGGCTTTTGAAGTACTATCCTTCTTCGTACAAGGTTCAGATTGGATTTGGATTATTTCGGACCTTTTAAATACACTTCAGGGCGTCTTGATATTTATTATTTTCGTCTGCAAAAGAAATGTGTGGAAACTTCTACAAAAACGGTAAGAATTAAACAATTGCTTAGAGATTTAAAATATTTTCTAATTTTGATTGTTCCCATCTTAAAAAAAAAAAAAAAAAACGAGAATCGCAATAAATTATTTCTTCCAGTTGCTGCAAACCATTTTTACCATGCGGGGTTCATGCATCGATACCAATTTCTACATCGTCCAGTTAATATAAACCAGTGTCTCCAGTAAATACAAAATTTATTTATGCTTTTTCAGGTAGTTTATAACACAATAGATCGGTGATAAATTGTATATAGATCAAACTTAACAATAATTTAATGATTTAAAAATGTATTTTCTAAATTTTTAATTTTCAGTAGTTTTTAACTCGTCTCGGTGAAGCTCTAATAGCAACCGTCTTTGACCCTTCTCTAGAAACACCACTGTATTATATCAATGCTAAAAATAAAGTAGAGTAAAAATGTATTTCCTAAATTTCCGTCTACAATTTCAATTTTCAGTAATTTTTAACTTGTCTCGGTGAAGCTCTAATGTCAACCCTCTTTCACCCTTCTCTAGAAACACCACTGTATTATATCAATGCTTAAAAAAAGTAGAGTAAAAATGTATTTCCTTTTCTGTCTATACAATTTCAATTTTCAGTAGTTTTTAACTTGTCTCAGTGAAGTTCTAATGTCAACTCTCTTTGACCCTTCTCTAGAAACACCACTGTATTATATCAATGCTTAAAATAAAGTAGAGTACTCAATAGTAATTACTCCTTTTACTCCACTATATTGTGGTTTCATTTCAACCCTCTTTTTCCCTCCTCAAGGAACACCACTGACTTATTACAACATTTTTATAAAAGGAAATACATTTCAAAAAGCATATTCTAAATTTTCTTCCCTCTGTATAAAATATTTACGGTGATTGGCACGCTTTTCTTGACTTCTTGGTATAAGTCACGTGAATTTAATCAACATTTTCATATTTAATGTCTATTAAACATTCACTAAAATACGCACTAACTTATACCAAGAAATTAAAATCAATTTAAAAAAATCAAAATGTAGTTGGGAGTAGTTTTTTTAACGACAGTCTTACAGGTTTATTTACTATAATAATAACAAGAATAAATGTTTACAGGTTCTACGGACTGACAGAAAACACTCCGTTCAGAATGTCCTCTTCAAATCGTACTCAAGACTCACATCTTTCAACTTCCTCTCGGTCTAATGATACAGTCCGAAAACCGTAAACAATATAAAATTAATGTTTTAATTTTTTGATTTCATGTAAAAGTGAACAAACGTGTTTTTATATGTTTTTTTAATATTTGATGTACTTCAGGAGCTCAATAATTGCAACTAATTTGCAGAAAATTATATTACGGTTAAAATAGGGGTTATGTAGGTCCCCTTTTCATAAATAATGTCCCTAGAATATTTGGTGGGACAGATAAATGTCCCGTTTTCACAGATAATGACCCTAGAATGTGTAATGGGATATAAAAATATCCCATATTTTACAAAAAATGTTCCTAGAATTTATAATGGAATATTCCATTATAAATTTTAGGGGCATTATTTGTAAAAATTGAACATTTTTCAATATAGAAAATTTTCTATATAGAAAAATATCAAATTTTCACAAATAATGGCGCTAAAATTTATAATGGAATAGAAAAAGGCTCACTGGCTGTTACCTTCAATAACCAGAGAATATATATACCAAATTTCAAGGTTCTGTGATAAGTGGAAATTGCCCAAATTCTAATTATCAATCAATGAGAATACTTGGCTATAGTACATATATATACATATATATTAGATAGAAAAATGTCCCATTTTCACAGATAATATCCCTAGAATGTAAAATGAGACATAGAAAATATCCCATTTTCACAAATAATGAAAGTATTTATAAATAAAATGTATTCATGTAGTAATCTTTATAACTAAAGATTTAAAACCGTTTTTTATTATTAAAATTACCCCCCACCCCCTGAAAATTAACTTGATTTTTTTAATTTAAGTGGATCCCTAAAATATGTTGCAATTATTGAGGTAAAAATATTAGTCAAGTGCAAATGAAGAAAGTATATATTTTTGTTGTGATTAAAAGTTGTGGCTCTGGCACCCCTAAATTATTTGGCGATATTAGGGTACTTATTTTTAAATTACTTATATCTAAATTCATTATTTTTATTCAAATAAATCCGATAGTTCTATATTATAAATCATAATTAAGGGGGTAACATACCCCCTAAAAAAATCAGATGTATTTATCAAATTAAAAATGTTTTCATCCATGGTTATTGTATTATGAGCCATAACTAAGGGTAGATCCGTAGGGGGCATTAGGGGGTAAGGGGGCAATAACCCCCCACTCTCAAAAGATATTAAAATATATTAAATTCAGAATTTAAATTTCCATAATATGCACCCTTAAAATTGTTTTTAAGGTGGATCTACCCTTATTGAAAAATCTGTGATATTGTTAGTAAAGGTACCATTATTTTCACAACAATGGTAATGATTTTAAGTGTATTTTTATAATTATTATTGTTATTATCGTCTTCATATCTTTCATGTTTTATTTATTATTAACAGAAAATAATAATATATGTATTTTTGTAAATAATGCTTAAAGTGTAAATATTTTTTTAAGTATATAAATATTTCTATATTGAATTGTCTTTGTTTTATTTATTAATTAAGTTTACATACTCCACAGAAAAATCGGTAAGTAATACATAATAGGTATATTTGTTTAAATTGTTGCTAAGGCCATAATTTAGCCTTCTGAAAATCCAGTTTAGGTAAATGTAAATCAAAATTCATTATAAACAAGTTTAACAGAAAGTCACATTCTAATATCTGACTATGTACCTACGTAAAATAATCTTCCCTTTTTTCTGAATAATCCTGAAAATCAAAATGGTGTCCAGGATAAGGACGCTATAATACAACGCAAGTTAATAAACGATGTGTTGTGCTCTATAATGTATAAAATAAATATAGTTAAGTGATATTTTGTAAACAAGAGTAAAGTGAATATAATGTATTAAATATAAATAAAACAGTAACATAAATATTATTGTATTTTATTTTTGTTTTTTGTATACATACAACATGTAAAGAATCTTCGTCAAAACGCATGCAATGGAGCGGCTGAAACTGAAAAAGTGAGTGGCAAGAACACTTCCTCATCGATAAAGAAGCACGTGGTGCAAAATATTATGATAATTAGAATCTAGAATGATTCTAATTAACAGAAGAAGGTCAAAATAGAAAAAAAGCATGTATATTTGACAAATAAACGTCAGGGACTGCATTTTCTTCTTGTTCTTTTCCAAGATACGTCGATTATCAACAAGAAAAAAACACTTCTTATCAGATTACACTCAAAATATCGTATCTGCCAAACCGGGTGATAAAGTTTACAATTTCGTGCGTGTTTTTGTGTATTTGTGTATAATTTTTACAAACAGTGACATATGCTGACTTTATCGAACAAGCGAGTTTAGGTTAAGTAATATTAATTACGTTTAAAACTACGTTCTTATGGGTGGAAATATTAGTATGATGGATACAGATAATTCAAGAATGTCAGAGGACGATTCTGATCAGGAAATTCAACTTGCTACAATTTTACAATATCTGATAAGAAGGTATTAAAAAAATAACAGTTAAAAATGTTAAGGGTGTTATTGTTATTATATGAAAACATTTTGTTTAGTGGTCATGTACAAATAGCTACTTCAGATTATGATGATGATGAAGATATTTCGCCCCCTTTAAGTCCTATTGCCACTGTACCAAATACTACAGTTTTAGAGGTAAGTTATTTGTAATATTGTGAATTGTGTTGTCAAATTTAATTGAATTCTTTTGTATGCAGTGATACTTGACCTTTGACAAGTCAACTTTCATGACCTTTAATTGTAGTATTAACCCTTTGGCTACCAAAATATAAATTAAATAATATTTACTCTTTTAAATTACATTTTTAAATAAATAATATTTGTTTCAGAAAAGTGAGATTAGTCTTTTAACAAGACAAGCATGCGGTCAAAACGGAAAAAAATCAGCAAAGTCTATTGCTTCCATGATACGCAAGAGAGAAGTACGAATTTTCAGTCGCTAATTTGTTATTATTAGTAAATATTTCATTATTTTCAGGTTGGGTCAAACAGCCGCCATAATTTTTCAGCGGGTGAAAAATGTAAAATATCAAATAATTTTCTTCCGAATCATATGAAAATGCTTGAACGCTACGATGGAAAAGTCTTCTGCAGTACTTATTCCAAAGATGGACAGTACATAGTCACTGCGTGCCAAGGTTAGTTGAATGTCTACTTTTTAATTTACAGGGAGTAAGTTGTACTTTGAATTTCAGATCATAATATACGAGTATACGAATCAAAGAATGATAGTTTCAAGCTACGGCACACGATACAGGCGAGAGATGTCGGATGGAGCATCGTGGACATGGCGTTCAGCCCCGATGGGCAACATGTAGTCTACTCTAGCTGGTCTGAGTCTTGTAAGTAATTATAAAGTCTTGTAAGTCAGCGTGTTGTGATTTTGTTTGTTGTTTTTCGCAGTGCATACGTTTGCTTTGAATTCGCACAACGAGCAACATGTAGCGCTACCATTGAACCCGGACAAGAGAAGGTTTTGTGTGTTCTCAGTCGTGTTCTCGTCTGACGGAAGAGAGATTCTGGGAGGAGCTAATGATGGCCATTTGTACGTCTATGATAGGGACTGCGAAAAAAGGACTTTAAGGGTATGGTACAAATTTTATTAACTAGTTAGATATTTCAGAATGCAGTTGTTTTGATGAAAATAGTGTAATTTTTGTATAAAATTTCATGTAAAAAAATCACAGCTTGGAAACTATCCACAATTAAGGGATAAAATTACCATATTGACTGTGGGAAGGATGAAGCTACAAAATAGCGAAAACTACATCAAAATCCGTTCAGTAGATAATTTTTGTTACGTTTTATCAGATCGGTGCTCATCATGATGATACTAATTCAGTGGCGTTTGCTGATGATACGTCTCAGATATTGTACAGTGGCGGGGACGATAGACTGGCCAAGGTCTGGGACAGACGGACGCTCAGTGAAGAAAACCCAACTCCCGTAGCTGTATTAGCTGGTACTAACACTTTATGAATTTTAAGCGGGGAGATTCATTTAGGCAGCCAAAAAAGATTTTCCGGTTTTCGTTCTGACAAAAAATAACGTTATAAATAAATCTCCCTCTTTAAACTATACTGTTTAATTGTACGCATACAGAAAAGATGTTTAATAATCAAGTTTCCAGGCCATTTGGACGGTATAACGTACGTAGAGCCCCGAGGTGACGGACGTTACCTGGCTACCAACAGCAAGGACCAGAGCGTCAAGCTGTGGGACGTGCGCGCCGTCTTGAGCGCCTCTGCCGCGGAGCAGCGGCCGTACTACGGGCAAGCCTGGGACTACCGGTGGGAGCAAGCGCCTTCTGCATGTAACTATACACGTCGTACTGTGCTCGGATGTGCGACTGACAGATGCGCTTTTACTTTGTTTCAGATCTGAATCCGAAGAAGCTGGATAACGATACTTCGGTTATGACTTACCGGGGCCATTCGGTACTTAAGACGCTGATACGGTGCAGGTTCTCGCCGGTGGAGACCACCGGACAGAAGTATATATACACAGGATGTGCTACAGGACGGATAGGAAGTAAGTCATCTTAAAATATATATTGCTTTTCTTTATTTGAAGTCTAGATGCAGTTATTTTTTTGTTTTTGTCATTTAATACACATTATATTAAGTAAATAACAAAACAGATATATTCCATAAAATTTAAAATAACAGTTAACCTAACATTAACATGAAGAAACACCAATATAATGCAAAATTAACTGTCATTAAGTATTTTGCATATATTACTTGTAGTAATATACATTAAAGTAAATCCAAGGTCATTTAATTTGTTTACCTCGCATTGAAAACGCAAAGCAATTCTGAAAACTCAAAAAAAATATAAAAACAATTTGTAATTATATTGTAAACAGACGTTACTGCAGTGCAGAACCCTGCGGAAATCACTAAAACACAAAATTCTAATAGTATCTCTACAGAACCCTGCGGAAATCACTAAAACACGAAATTTTAATAGCGTCGTTACAGAACCCTGCGGAAATCACTAAAACGCAAAATTCTAATAGCGTCTCTACAGAACCCTGCGGAAATCACTAAAACGCAAAATTCTAATAGTATCTCTACCAGCGGCGGTGCGCAAGCTGTATTCATGTGAGGCCATGCGAGTTGCTATCACAGATCGAACACATTCGGATTTTGTCGTATCTTCCGAACGGGCAGTTCTCTGCCGTACTGACTGAGTCGAATGTGTCTGATCTAAACATAAACTGTCACTGGACTCACATGAATACAGCTCGCGCACCGCCACTGATCTCTACAGAACCCTGCGGAAATCACTAAACGCGAAATTTTAATAGTATCTCTACAGAACCCTGCGGAAATCACTGAAACGCAAAATTCTAATAGTATCTCTACAGAACCCTGCGGAAATCACTAAAACACGAAATTTTAATAGCGTCGTTACAGAACCCTGCGGAAATCACTAAAACGCAAAATTCTAATAGCGTCTCTACAGAACCCTGCGGAAATCACTAAAACGCAAAATTCTAATAGTATCTCTACCAGCGGCGGTGCGCAAGCTGTATTCATGTGAGGCCATGCGAGTTGCTATCACAGATCGAACACATTCGGATTTTGTCGTATCTTCCGAACGGGCAGTTCTCTGCCGTACTGACTGAGTCGAATGTGTCTGATCTAAACATAAACTGTCACTGGACTCACATGAATACAGCTCGCGCACCGCCACTGATCTCTACAGAACCCTGCGGAAATCACTAAACGCGAAATTTTAATAGTATCTCTACAGAACCCTGCGGAAATCACTGAAACGCAAAATTCTAATAGTATATCTACAGAACCCTGCGGAAATCACTGAAACGCAAAATTCTAATAGTAACTCTACAGAACCCTGCGGAAATCACTGAAACGCAAAATTCTAATAGTATCTACAGAACCCTGCGGAAATCATTGAAACGCAAAATTCTAATAGTATCTCTACAGAACCCTGCGGAAATCACTGAAACGCGAAATTCTAATAGTATATCTACAGAACCCTGCGGAAATCACTGAAACGTGCAAAATTCTAATAAAATTCTAATATTTTATTTAATTCTATTATAGTTATTGGATATAAACAAGTCGTTTATTCAAATATAACAATTTATCATTTTTTTTCACTTTTCTATGTATTTAGTTATATTATAAACTATGTAATTGTTGCTATTTCAGTCAATACATGTTTGGTTTTATTTCAGTATACGATGTCCTTACTGGAAGACCGCACTTTTTAATGGGCCATAGGAACTGTGTAAGAGACGTATCGTGGCATCCATATAGGCAAGAAATGGTCAGCGCAGGCGTAAGTATATTTTTAGAAGATTCAAATGTTTTCTTTTGTACTTTAATCTTCAAAATAAACAATTTTACATGCAGTGGGACGGAATTGTGGGACTGTGGACGTACAACAGCACAAAAGGCACGAGCGAGTTTGTGAAACCAGAGAGCAAGAAGCCGGCTGTGCGACGGAGTCCGAGGTTAGCATCGCGACGGGAGAGACTCACGCAGATCTGTTAATGCTGCCAACGCAGGTGCCGTTTCTCAAATACACTGTGATGATATATTTATTATAATAGGAAAAACAATCAGTGATGGATACCTAAACTAAATACAGTAGTTTGTCGATCGTTTACGGCCGTTCTACACAAACTTGAACAATCAGAATGCCTTCGTGTGACAAGTTTTATGTAGACTAATGGAAATCCTTTCTTCGTTAATGATTCATATAATTGATTGGTGATTATAAGAGATAAGAGAATATTTTAAATAAGAAATTTAGGTTAAAGTGTCGTGTCGCACGTTTTTTGTGAAGTTTGTTTAGGACGATATTTTGTAAATATAAAAAAAAGTTAACGGGTATTTTTGATTTTTTTTTATAAGATCCGGGAAATAAGTTGTTTCAACTGTATACTACAGATACCCAATAAATTAATTTTTTCTACTAAATAATTGCATCGCAAATTTTGAGGTCGAAAATGAGATCAAATTTAAAAAATTTATTATAGCAAAACTATTGTGTGGAAAAAAATTATTTTTTGGGTATCTGTAGTGCATAGTTTGAAGAAATTATTCCCCAAATTTTATCAAAAAATGTGTAAAAATGGCCGAGTTATTAAAACTTTTCTTACAGAAATAAAAAAATAATGGCTTTCTAGCTAGTTATTAACAATAATTTACCTTAAAAGCCTCGTTTCTGGTCGTAATAAAAAAGTCACGGTTTGAGGTTAAATTATTATTGTAAGTACTCGCTGTAAACTTGAATAATTGGCGTTCTACTGTATATATAAATATATTAAAATTAAGAGTCTGTATGTAAATATATATATATATAAATAATAAGTCTTCATGTAAATTATTTCAGTAGTATGTTTTAATTTTTGTTAATTGGTACGATAGCAGTTTTATTATTTTATTCTAATAAAATCTATTATTAATAATACTGAAGACTGCTCGTTTATTACTAAAAATTTATAAATTTGTATAATATTATATTGGGTTGTTTGGAAAATACTTTCCAGACAACCCATTTTTTTAATTTTTGCACATTAAAAAAATTATTTCTTATACAGGGTGGAAATAAAAATGAGTGATAACAATAACTAATTTTGGATCTTGAAAAAACATTTTTTGATGTGCATTTGTTAAAAAAAAATAAGGCGAAACTTTAGTGTAGCACGTACACACAGATTTCATAGTTTTGTTTGTTGGTAATACATTATTTGGGTGCTGTGCGCGCATATGAATTATGTCAGTGATTGAACGGGACTCAAATGACAGTGAGCCAGCCAAAAACCATAACTCTTAGTAGAAAGAGAAGGAACAAGATTGTAGATGACGGAATAAAAATACTCCAGAAACGACAGTCTACGTCACGTAGATACTCAATATTTCTTTCTCTTATTTATGATTGACGCTGACTTACATAAAATAGTCTATATATATGTCTTTGGTTTGAGTACCATTCAATCACAGAGTATTGCAAGTAAGTGTTTACCAACTTACAAAAGTATAAAATCTGTGCGTACGTGGTACGCTAAAGTTTCCTCAAAAATAAATCTATTAGGATTTTATTTTTCAATTATCTGTAAAATTATCTAGTTCATTTTATAGGGAATACGATAAAAACCAGTACAGTTAATAATTAATAAACACACTCAATACTACAAATAAATAGAATAAGACTTTTTAGCATTTTCTTATATTTTATACGTAATAAAAAATATAAATACAATTCAAAATTTATCAACTAGTTGTAAAATATGCTGTTGCTCTTGTTCACGCCATTCCTTATCACCTGCGTCACCTAGATTGCCTGCATATTCTGGAAAAAATAAATATAACCCAATAAATAAATAAATTATTTAATTAAGCAAGAAAAATCACATGAAAAGCCAAAAAATTATATTTTTTATCGGTATAATAATATCTATATATGTACGAGTACGAATGATACTTTTTTCTAATAAAATATACTAAATCTCATTGCTTTTTTTTCACTTACCTCTCATAACGTGTCTGATTGTTTTCAGCGACGCAGCTCTCAGATTGAGAATCTGCGTAACACGTTGCTTTATAGATGGCGGGCCTCCGGACGATACTTCTAGAATGATGTAGTCGACCAATTGCAGCGTGAAAAGACCTCCTTCTAGTCTTTTTAAATATATGGCATCTTCGTCATCTTGTTCCGAATTCTGTTGAAAATATTACAATTTAAATAAAATTCAAATTATCATATCTTCGATAAAAACAGTCATTCAAGAATTATTTTAAAGCTTGAAATCTTTAGTTTTTAATGGTTTTTCCCAATTTAAATTCTATTGATTTTTGGAAAATCTGGATAAGAATTAATCAAAGCCGAATTTTTTTTTTTAATTTCATAGAAAATACATAATCGTAGAAAAGTCTACTTGGTTGCATTTTAAAGCTTAAATCTTCAGCTTGAAAATGCTTTTTGTTTTTTTGTTCTGTGATGATTTGTTTAATTTTTAGGTTATTTTAAAGACAAAAGTATAGTTTTTGCAAAAAAAAATTGTAGAGCAAAAAAACTATGGAGCATTTACAAGCTGACAATTCAAGCTTTAAAATGGAATAAAGTAAACCCTTCTACGATTTTTTTCTATAGAGTGAAAATCCGACAAACTTCAAATCTTTCATTCATTGTTATCTAACTCTTATAAAACTCAATTGATTCTAAATTGGTAAAAAAGAATAAAAACTAGAGATTACAAGCTTCAAAATATTTTTTGAATAATCATTTTACGACTTTTTTTACCAAAGATATGATGATTTGAATTTTTTTGAGGTTACACTTACTTGTATATTCGTTTCAATTTCTGTATCGATCGCTTCGACTTTTTCCAAATACTTAAAATGCAGTTCCAACAGTCTGTCTACTTTTTCGTGATCATTCTCTGTGAATTTACTGATTAATCTTTGTCTTTGTGATCCCTTGCAGTTGCGCAACATGCTTGCTATTATTGACACCACATGTTCTGAAATAAAATCATAACTTCAAATTAAAACTATTACATATATAAAATCATTTCTTACCTTCATGTTCTTCAGCCGATAATATCCTTTTCCGATTTTTCCGTGGCGTTTTCATGAATAGCGGGAATATCGTACGTAGACCGAGAATGTCAACGAATTTGTTGCAGTTGTCTTTCCCATCAGGGCCTGACATTGCGTGGTCTAAAACTTTAAGTGATCCGTTTCTTGATTGTTTCTTTTCCCTGAAATAACGATGAAGATTAAATTGTTGGTAATTTATATTAATTTATATTGTTAAATACCTTAACATCAAATTCATCAGTTGTAAACCTTCTCCTTTTAAAAAACGATCGCGATTTGTATTTTCCAAAAGACAACTGCACAAGCAGTTAAATAGATTCTCCATCATTTCTTGTTCTTCGGCAGTATTTGGGTCATGACGTTTATAAAACTGAAAAGAATTCAATAATTATTACAAAAATTCAAATTTTCATTGTTGCAAAATTAAAATAATTTTAATTTTGATTGTTGCAAATAAAAAAAAATCTACTTACAGCTAGTTGTTGAAGTAAAATATCAATCCCATCCATTTCTCCGATAAGCAGTCTATTTTCTGGAGTATCTTGTAAAAGAATACTCAAAAGTTCACTTGCATACAATTTATTACCATCAAATGGGCCACGCTGACGTAACCTCTTCACTAACCACTGCATTAAACCTTGTTTTGCTGCATCTGCACAAATATTCGTTCTTGCTTCGAACAGATTTTCAAAAATATCTGTAAGTAAATTCAATATAAAAATATTTTATTTAAATACATAAATATTTAAATGCTACATACTTAATGTATTATGAACACCTTCTGATTCTTCGGTAATTGTTTCATCAAACCTTTCTAAGTTCTGTACAAGTAAAGCATAAATTTGTTGAGCTAAAAGTGCGTCTAATAAAGCATCTGCCCCATCAGGACTTTCATTTAATATATCCGGATCTGTTAATTCCTAGAAAAACAAACATAACCTCAAACTTTGACAGCATATGAAACTTAACCTCACATTCCATTAATTTATTTAACTTTACCTGTAAAAGATCAATGACAGCAACTGCTACATCAGTATTTTCATGAGATAACAATTCAAGTATCGATGGCACAGCTTGAAGTTCAACAAATAATGGATATAAATCAGGTACGGTAGCGATAACGTGAAGTTCCGTTAATATCTGATGTAGTTCTACCTATACAATATTTCAATTAATTTACATCAAATTTATTTTGACACTTATTGACAATAACATATATTATTAAAAAATATAAAATCAACTTACTTCACTTTCCATAAATTTTTCAGGACTATCAGGGAACTTGATACGCATCTCCCGATTTCTCAAACATCGTTTTTCAAACACCAAAACAATTCTTTTAACAGCTGCTTCATCTAGTATTTCACCCTAAGCAAAAATTATTATTCTTTCATTGGTTAACAATAAACAATTTATTTAATGACTTACCTCAGTACCTTCTGTTTCAACGTATTTAAGAATTTCTTGTTTCTCTTTCTCAGTCAATTCTAATTCGGTTTTTTGAACAGCCGATTGTGATTTATCTGAGTTTGCTTTATTTAATTTTGATCGCCGATTGCGCTTACTTTTTGTAGGTCTATCTCTTGTGACTTCTGGATCATCTTCATTATCTTCGTCGGCTGGTCGTTTTAAAGCTTGAGGAGGCTAGAATTTGATATTTATTTAAGAAATACATATCAGAGGTTATATTAGCATATATAAAAATAAATATATCTAACCTTGTAAGATAGTAGTTCTTCTATATCCATTTCTAAATGAAAATTAGGATATTGATTAACCACAGAACATCAATAAATACGGAATTATTGATATTTTTCACAGAATAACTTTTAAAAATAGATTGTATTTAAAATCTGACAAGTTAAGCGCATATAACTTCAAGTAGCTAGAAAATTCGTGTTTTATTTAAGATAATATCAAATGGCAACAATGAATAGATAATGAAGTGACCTCTTATTAACTTCACATGCATGTGTGTTCATTGGCTGATTTTTCTTCAGTGAACTACTCACATGACCTCAATGTTTGTTCCCGTGATCATATAGACAATTCAAATATTTAGTGGAAAAGATCATTAAATTTAATGTGAAATGGATATGCTTGATCATTCACTAAACAACAGGTAAATATTAATCAAGTTTAACAACATACGAATACCATTAATTGTTATGTAATGGCATAATTCGATCTGAAGGTCAATTTTGATAGGTTAATCAGTGCAATTGCCAAATTTTATTACATATTTTGATTATGAACATGGAATCTACTGAATATATGTACGTGATTTATCATATTTTTTTGAAATTATTTATATAAACTAAATCAAGGTAAAGATGAAGTGAACATGTAAGAATTTTATTTTATTTTTATTTTAAATTTCAGAGTAGATACAGAAGTTGTAGAACTAGTTGACAGTAAAGAGATGTTATCTCAAGAACTAACAATAGCTGAAGAAAATTCACTTGGAAGTGGTTCAGAAGATCAAGGGAGCACATCTGTTGCTCATTTGTCCACTCAACATTTACTGGACACGTCTGGCGATGATGAAGTACAATATGCTTTCCGATCTAATGAAGGTGGTACTGTCACATACAGAGTGGTACAAGTGGACGATTCAATGGACCAAATGCCACAAATAGTTTCAGCTAGCAGTTTTGGTGCACCTGTTTCACAAGTACTAACTGGCCCTCTAAACGGTAAGGTAATTAAATACTTTAAAATATTTTTTTATTAAAATTATACGAATTTTCAGGTCAGTTGTACGTTATTGGAAATACAGGCGAAGTTTTTGCAAGTGGAACTCAAAGAACTATCGCTCCTAGGTCAAATTCACACCAACAGACCCCTACTATTGCAAATAATTTAAAAAAGGTATTTTCTCTTCCTTAATTTAATTTGAACTTTATAACAATCATGTATTATTTTTTACAGCGAGATGATCGTAGGAGAGCAACTCACAACGAAGTAGAAAGAAGAAGGCGTGATAAAATCAACAACTGGATAATGAAGCTAAGCAAGATCATTCCTGACTCGACTCCGGAAGTGAAAGGGAGCGGAGGGAGTCACGAGGGACAGTCAAAAGGCGGGATACTGATGAAAGCGTGCGAATACATTCTCGAGCTGCGGCAGAGCAATCAGAGGCTCGCTGATTGTCGTAAAGAAAACGAACAGCTCGTACTGGATATAGAGGTGCTGAAACAGAACATAGATCAGCTGAAAAGGGAGAAAGCGCACTTAGAACAGAAGTTATTGCACACAAACGTATCTGCGGGGACGTCGAGTAGTTCATAGCTGTATTGTAATGTGAGTAATATTTTTATTTGAGGTTAATTTTGTTTGACAGCCATCGTTTGTTAGGTTATGTTTCTCTAGGGCGGAGCTACAGTCATTTTCAACAATCATTTTTTGAAAATCAAGCTGTTATACATTCAAAATTATTCAAAATTGATAATGAAACATATTTTTATATCAATTTTAACAACATATTTCAATTTTATTAAAATTCGTAATATCAAATTTTCATTGTTACAAAATTCACAATTGTTGTTATTTTCAATGGAATGATTGCAGAGTATGTCTCAGTCTAACAAATGTGTATTGATATGTCTGTCTTTGTTTGATACATGGAGAAATGATTATAATTATCAAATTAGAAGCTGTGTTAAGAAATATTATTAGTTGCAAACTACTTTTGCATGTGATAGTACATTTTTAGGCAAATTTTCTTAGTATTATTTTTAAATTGGAAATTTTAGCTTTGAACTAGTTTTATTTAATTTTTTTTATTGTATTTTTGAACATAAATATTTAAGAAGTAACATATATTTTCAGATATGGAGAACACATTATATTATAAAAGAAATCAGGAATGTTTAAAGGAAGAAACATATAAGTACTGCTAACGTACGTCTACGCATGGGATTTGCCATAAGATTATAGAAATACATCGTCTTGTTGGTTTAATAATTATTATTTAATATTATTATGAAAACGCAGTGAATATTATTACATAGTTATTTTATTATTTTTGTTTAGTTTTTAGACTACGTTTACAGTTGTTGTTATATAATTATATATATGAGTATATATGTTGTATTAATGTATATTGATTTTGGGGACGTTTTTACTTCTACTTCGTTTTCTTATTTGTTTTTTATATCGAAGCGTAGTAGAATTACCAATGTCTCGTTATATTTTATCATACTGCTTTAAAAAAAAATACAAGTAATGTAAATTATTAAAATATAAATTCTAACATTATTATTTATTGTTTTTAATATATCTTCCCATTTTTACTTTATTTTATTAAAGTGGAAATACCGACGGTAAGTTTATTATGTTAATTAAATTCATAAGTCAAATTTAATTTTTTAAAAGAATATGTAGTTTTTTTACTAAGAAACTATGAGGTTAGTGTTGATTTTACATGTTTGTTTTGAAACTTGTTAAAGGATACTTTTATGAACAAAATAAACCCGAATAGAGATTTCTATCTACAATTGTCACCGAGTTAGATCAGATTATGTAACGCATATAAAATTTAATTTTTAAATAGTTTTGAAATTAAATAAGGTTATGTAACTCCTAAAAATAAATATTTCTTTTAAGTGTCCATATTAAATAACCGATTATTTTTAAACTTAAACTGAATTTAAAGAGTATTTATATTTTTGAACGTATATTATTATCATTATACGTACCTTCATTATCGATCTTCGCCATGTTACGTAAACCTCTATAAGATTTAAAGAAGCTAACGGTAGATAATGAACCTGAAATAGCGGCCTTTGATTTAAAAAAAAAAAAAACGACAGACCAATCCTATTCTATTGTATTATATTTTCATCAGAACGAAAATAAAAAGAACAGTACGACACAAATACATAACTTTTGCTTTTATTTACACACCAAGTGTAATAATCATTAATATATATATTATATGCATTATAAATAGCAATAAATCAAATTATTTAACAATCTATTTATTACTAACATTTAAAATGACAAATACAATAATAATAATATAATTTGAACATCAGTAAAATATTATTACATAATAATAAAAATAAAATCCTTATTATCCATAATACTGTATATAACACAAATATATATAACAGCAGCCTCATAAATGAAAACGATTTTTTATAAAACAAGGAATGCACAGAAACGTTTGTTAATTCGTTTTATAATAAACCTAATAAAATTTCTCAAAATCTGTACATGTTATAATTATAATAATAATATACAAAAGCGAAACAAAAACTCATTATTTTTTTTTATTTAAATCCATGTTTCAACGTAGACACTCGTAAATATTTACAAATAAAATCAATGAGAATCCCAATTTGTTAACGGAATGAAGGGATTAATATAATTTTTATCTCGAACAACAATACAGTTAATAAAACAATTAGAACAAGTAGTACATGATTGAAATGTTTATTTTTACATATACGTAGACCTTGCAGAATGATTAATTATCCCTCACCCCCTCAACAATCAAAAAAAAAATTTAAATACATACTGGAACTGCTTTATAATATTAAAGTATATTTTGATGTTAAATTATACCCTTAAAAACTTTCAAGGACTTAAAAATCTCCTATTTGTATTTTAGTACAACACACAACACACAATGAAAAGAAAATATCACAAATTCAAGAAAAAAGATTTCCAGTAACAAGGTGTCAATTTTTGTTTTGTAGGTTATGTCAAATACAAACCAGAAGTTGAGCAAAACCTCAATACAACTGTCAAACACTATTTGATACCTATTTTGACGCCTTTATCTATAAAAAAAAAGTTAAAAGTCAACAATCAGTTTAAACATTTTTCGTTTTTTTGATCTGATTTTTTTTCTGCTGGTCTGTATCTGGTATATATAAACATAAACACACAACAATAAACTCAATATCAGTAAAGGCCTTTACCTCGCGTGTGGATATATACTTACTTTTACATACTGATATGGCCGTTTAACTTAACAATAATATATTTTATATTACAGGTGACTCTAAAATTTATTTTCTGTAATCATATACTACCCCCTTTACCAAACTAATTATACATAATACATTATCATCTACATATACAGGTGTACCAGCCCGGACAAAATTAATAGTTGTATTTATTGTCCTTAATTTGAACATCAACGTTTACTTATTAACAAATAATGATAATATTAAAAAATAGTACGCGATATTGCATCAATTTAGAACTCTATATCTCTGTAACGGAAAGAGATATGTTAATGAAATATGATTTAAATTAAAGAGTATTTTTGTAACTTCAAGATGGTGTATAACTTTTAATGATACATTATATATAAATAACTTAGAAATATTATTATAACCAACACGGTTTTAAATCAATTTTTTTTAAACTTTGCGTAAAATGCATTTTTAGATAATTAGCTGCAA
Source organism: Sialis fuliginosa (assembly GCA_961205875.1). NCBI lineage: Eukaryota > Metazoa > Arthropoda > Insecta > Megaloptera > Sialidae > Sialis > Sialis fuliginosa. The sequence goes on along the minus strand of OY540813.1, from coordinate 1,975,937 downwards.
TAAATTTATAAATGTTATATACCATTTTAAAGCCAATTAAATTCCCTACAAATTTAAATTTAGTTCATTAAAATATCAGTTCCCATTACTGAGATATAAGGTTCGAAAGTCAGTCCTAATATTAGATGTATATAGATTTTTCAAAGAGGTTGCGGTAAAGTAATTTTTTCACAATTAACTACAACAAATCTACAATTGTTATATACCACTTTAAAGCCACTTTAATGCTCCATAGTTTAAACTTTAGTGCGTTTAGATATCAATTCCCGTTATCGAAATACAAACACCGCTGTAAAAAAAAAATCCCGAGCATTCTAACACCTGTACATTTACTATGTCAAATAGTTACGACTTATTGTAAATTTTATACATAACAATATACAAATATATGACAGTTTAATCCTCGAGGTTTCTGAAACCTTGCTGTATATCCTCGTGGAGCTGGTCAAAGTCTGCCTTGATCTTAGATTCACCGTCTTTAACCGGATCTTTGAATTTCATACTACTTAGCTGGTATAAGATGTTGCCCATCGAGTCACGGATCACATTCCATGTTATTTTGTTATCTGACTGCGCCGTGGACTCTACAGCGTGCCTCGACATGTCGTAGAAGGCGATGATGTTACGCAGCATGCCTACGGTCTTGTAGAACGGGCAGAAACGATCGTACGCAGAGTAACTGTAATATTACGTTCATTGTTTTAACTTACGCGTAAAAAACGGGTCTATTAAATGCGCTTACCTGTTTTGTTGTAAGAAGTCATCCTTTAACAATTTAGCGACTTCTAGGGTGATTTTATCAGTTTCAGCTAAACTGGCCTTTCCTACAAGCTGTACAATTTCAGACAAGTCTTCTTCTTCTTGCAGGATCTCCTTGACCTTAGTACGGAGTGGGACAAACTCTGGGAAGTTTTTATCATAGAAATCATCTAAAGCTCTCATGTACTTCCTGTAAAAAAATAATTAACCGATATTTTTCGTAATTTAAAATTTACAATTGGCTACTTACGAATAGGAAATAAGCCAGTTGATAGAAGGGAAATGTTTCCTCTGGGCGAGCTTCTTGTCCAACCCCCAGAACACCTGAACAATACCGAGGGTGGCGGAAGTTACAGGATCGGAGAAGTCACCTCCTGGTGGGGACACGGCTCCTACAATAGACACGGAGCCCTCTCTGTCGGGGTTACCTAGACACTTGACTCTACCAGCACGCTCGTAGAACGAGGCAAGACGGGCCCCGAGGTACGCGGGGTAACCGGAATCCGCAGGCATTTCAGCGAGACGACCTAACAGAATCAAATGAGATATCCTCTTTGTTAAAATATTGGAGAAAAGGGGGGGGAGGTTATGAAATCATAAATAGGTGATTCAAAATGTGTTGTAAAATGAAACACATAAGTTTTATTATCTTCTTTTACTCTTAATTTTGGAGAAAGTGATGAAAAAAAATGTCTCCTGTTTGACAACTTAGTACTTTGGAACTATAAATCACACACACTTCAAATTTATCTTAAAATGTTTGTTATATAATCTAGTTTTATGTATTACATTTTGAAATCATTCCAATAAACCATTTAGTAGTTATAGCCCTTTATGTAAAAGTATACCAAAATGAATGAATAAAAAACGTCTTGAGTTTGACATCATAGAACTCTGGAACTAAAAGAAGAAGAAACTTCAAATTGGTCTTAAAATGTGCATTATATAGTTTAGATTTACATATTAAATTTTGAAATCATTCTGATGAATAGTTTAGTAGTTATAGCTCTTTAAGTAAAATATACTAGAAAAACCCATGAAATTAATGAACAAAAAACGTCTCAAGTTTGGTGACATAGTACTCTGAAACTATAAATCACACAAACTTTGGGGTGACCTTAAAATGTTTGTTATATAACCTAGTTTTATGTATTAAATTTTGAAATCATTCCAATAAACCATTTAGTAGTTATAGCCCTTTATGTAAAAATATACCAAAATGAATGAATAAAAAACGTCTTGAGTTTGACATCATAGAACTCTGGAACTAAAAACCATAGAAACTTCAAGTTGGTCTTAAAATGTGCGTTATATAGTCTAGATTTACATATTAAATTTTGAAATCATTCCAATTAACAGTTTACTAGTTACAGTCATTTAAGTAAATTACCTGAGATTTCTCTGAGGGCCTCAGCCCAACGGGACGTAGAATCAGCCATCATGGACACGTTATATCCCATATCTCTGAAGTACTCTGACAGGGTGATACCGGTGTAGATAGACGCCTCACGGGCAGCCACAGGCATGTTAGACGTGTTGGCTACAAGAGCTGTACGCTTCATGATGCTCTCTGTCACTCCCTCAATCTCGACAGACAGTTCTGGGAAATCTCTCAGTACTTCAGACATCTCGTTACCACGCTCTCCGCAACTAGTCAAAACCAGAAACATTGGCGGTTAAATTTTTGAGGTTAGGTAGGTTTATGTTTAGTTACGATCATTTCAAAATTGCTTCAGCAGACTAAGAATACAAATCACGAAAGATAATTCAATGTTCGTTAGTTTTCATCATTGCAAACGCCGCACTGAAAATTGAGTTTGGGAAATGAAAAAATACACACCCGACATAAACGATGACGTCCGAGTTGGAGTACTTTGACAGGGACTGCGAGATTACGGTCTTACCGCAACCGAAAGCTCCGGGGATGGCTGTGGTACCTCCTTGGACGCACGGGAACAAAGAATCAAGCACCCTCTGACCTGTCAGCAACGGGTGATTGGCCGGCAGCTTCTCCGTCACCGGTCTAGGCTGACGCACCGGCCACACTTGCAACATCGAGTATTTTGTGCGCTCGCCGTCGAATTCTGTTTCTAGTACGATGTCCTGCGATAAAATTTATTGTACTTCAGACAGTTTTTTACGGTAACCCATTAACTTACATCGACTGTGTAGTTTCCTGTTTCTGCTACGTAGACGACCGTTCCCTTGGCCCGTGGAGGTAACATCATCTTGTGTTTGACTAAAGTGTTTTCGTGAACGATACCGTACAAGTCCCCGCCAGTTATGTGCGCTCCTGCTTTAATATTTAAAGGGTTGAACTCCCACTGGACTGATTTCGACAAGGCAGGAATATTGACTCCTTTTGGAATGTAAATACTTTGCGTCAGTTCGTTAATGTCTTTTAAAGGACGTTGGATACCGTCAAAGATGCTGCCTAGGATACCGGGGCCAAGCTCTACGGACAGAGGCTTGCCTGTGCGTAACACAGGGTCGCCAACTGTTACTCCTGATGTTTCTTCGTATACCTACATATAATAAAATAAAAATGCTTTTCCTGCTTGTAGCTTATAACATCAAAACATGGAAATTTATTCATTATTTCAACAATTTTTATATAATCACCTGAATAGTCGCCATGTCACCTTCCAAACGAATAATCTCACCTACCAGCTCATAATAGCCCACTCTTACCAACTCGTACATAGCAGAACCTGACATGCGCTCCGCAGTGACGACTAGAGGAAAAAAAATTACATGCATCACTCAAAAACTTATTGATTTTCAAAAAAACTACACTAGGATAGCTCATGTTAAATTTACATAATAAGAAAAGTATGCTAGATTTATAGCTATGTATTTTCGAAGATTTATTCGAGTACTTGTGAAAAAATTTGTAAAAATGTAACATTTATTTCATAAATTGAAAATTATTTACTTACCAGGGCCGGACACTGCAAAGACATATCCAAATCTCCCCTCACGGTCCTCATTTACAATTTTTGGGAGTGACATTGTGAAAATATCTAAAAAAATCAAATTTTGTATAATAATTTCGTATTCTTTATTATATAGATCGATTTTTGATTTCAAGTGCTATATATATAGCAATATTGAATGTTATTTTAAAGAGAAATACATATATTTATCTTTATAACGAAAATAGAAAATAATTTTATAGATAGAATATGTAATCAGGATAAAAATAAACAGGAAAACAGTGTAGATTATTTGGAAATAACTTAAATAAAATAATATGACCATAATTTGCGTTAATAGAGTATTTTAGAAATTATAAGTAGGTCGGTGTCTGTTTTAACGAAAATCGAAAATTAAAGTAAAATTATTAATACGTTCGATAGAGAGACACGTAAAGTGATTTATTTTAGTTTTTAATGGCATATAAATTGACAGATTTAATAATAAAATTATAAAATACTTACTTTTTTTCTACCTCGCCCAACACTGATCAAGAACACTATCTATCATCACAAGACCTACAGGACGGTCAGCTGACACTACGAAGTTCAAACTATTTCACTCTTCGTAATTTGATCTAGTTTAAATATACTGATAATTCATCAAATCTGTTCTTATAGAAAATTAACAAAAATTTTAATATTGATTATAAATGCATTGTAATAAATCATGTTCATTTAAGATAAAAATATAGTTGGAATAAAACAGGAAATCACGTAGTACTTCTAATGTCATTTGATTATATTTTTTACTCTGTACAAAAATATGATCATAAATTAATAAGTAATTACTAACTTCGTAGAAAAAGAATATACATTATACAAATTTTACATTGACGATATAAATGTTTTATTTGTAGTTTAGTTTTTATAACAAATTATATAAATATGACCAGGTGTGCAAATTATCTTTACAAAAATCTTCCAATATAGATTTTCAAAACTGTTAGGTTAGGTTTTAATTTTAATTAATACGTTCTTTAATATTTTTTTTCAGAAATACCAAAATTGAACTCGGTGATGTTACGCCACACAACATCAAACAGCTAAAACGACTTAATACAGTAGTGTTCCCAGTTACTTATAACGACAAATTTTATAAAGATGTATTAGAAGCAGGCGAGTTAGCGAAACTAGCATACTACAACGATATTGTTGTGGGCGCCGTGTGTTGTCGTGTAGATACCTCGATAGGTAACAGACGCTTATATATCATGACGCTTGGGTGCTTATACCCTTACCGGAGACTTGGAATTGGAACAATGATGTTGCAGCATGTTATGAAGTTTGTCGAACAAGACGGAAATTTCGATAGTATCTTCTTGTAAGTATTCATATGGATTAAAATAGGGGAATTTTTTACTAATGAATATATATTTTTAGACATGTACAAGTCAATAACGAAGGAGCTATTGATTTTTACAAAAAGTTTGGTTTTGAAATTGTTGAGACAAGACAGCATTATTACAAAAGAATAGAGCCTGCGGATGCTCACGTATTACAGAAAACCCTACGAAAATCACAGCCTAATGGATCTGCAAATAGTCATTAATATTTTTAAATTTATTTAAATTAACTGGATTAATTGTTTATTAGTGTATGATAAATAAAAAAATATTACATTGAATTTTACCAGAATCATTTCGGAGCTTTATTGGTTGAAAATGTTTTTTTTTACCTTTTTTTTGACCATTTTAAATGAAATTAATTTATCTCTCACTTTTGTTATTTTATTATTCATTGTAATATTTGTAATTTTCAATAAAACAATTATTAAACGTTAAACATTATTTTTGTATTTTATTAATTTACAGACAGATAAAATTTTGAGTTACAGCATCTACAAGCAGACGGTTAAAATTATGATTTAAAAACTTTTCAGTTTATGAATAATAAAATTTTTATTTACATAATACAAAATATATATAACGCAATAGACCAGTCAAATCATCAACATTCTGATAACATTAAAAGAAATAATTACATTGCCTTTATTTATAAGTATTTTGTTCCGTTATCCGATAAAAACAACATTATTATCAATCATAAGCAACAACAAATCGGGACCACTGGAATGTTCTATTTTTCTCAAGGACAATACAATTCGCTGGGAAAAACACAAGGCAACTAGGAACTATTTGTTTTATTAATAAAATTTAAACTAAATGCGTGTGAAGTAATCATAATTACATAAAAATTAATAATTAAACAATTAAATTTTGCATTTGAATCGAATTTATTACGAGGGGTGTTCGTTAGTAGATTTATAACGTCCAAAGTTGTAAATTTTGTTAACAATTAGATTTATAAAATATGTTTGTTGTATTCAAATATCTGTCATAAATACAACTTTGTATTTATTTAAAAGATTATTAAAGTAACATTTCTTTTGAAACGTGCATATACTTAAATCTTATAACAAGTCGCCCACGTTTTCTATAATACCACCTTACCAATAAAAAGATTGTGTACCTATACACGTTCATATAAATTCTGTATACATATATTGACATCGTTTGACACATATGTACAATAATAATTGTCAATATCAGTGATAAGCTAACCAAAATCATAGCGATAGTATCAGTAGACCGTCCACTATAGAAATGTTACATTTTTTGTGAATGACATGTAAAAATAGAATTGTTTATATGAATTTTTGTTTATTGCGACATAATGTCTAATGTCGAAAGTGAATTTTGTAAAAACCCAGTGCCCATATCAAAAGGTGACAAATATTCAAATATACAGACAGTGGTTTCGACAAATGATGACACCATAACTCATGATATACAATTCGGTAAGATTTTTTTATAATTTCATGTTTTGCTTTTAAAATGTAGATGAGTATATATTCAATATGTGACATTTTTCAAAATGACATTTTTTTTATGAAAATTTATATTTATTCTTGTGGAATGACAATATGACAACTTAAATTGATATGGTTTAATGTAAATACAACAATAACCCTAAAACTATGCATGGACGACATATGTATTTACATATACAATCATATGAATATATACATATATATGTACCTATATAAATTATATCAATGCATTGGTTTTATTAGTTTTTATTTGAAATACATAACGGAAAATATGTAAACAGAGATAGAATATTAACCAATACATTTGATTTAATATTAATTTAACGCATGTTTTTAAATTGATTTTGGTTTTAATTTGATATATTATTTTAAATTTATGAAATTTAACCTTATATTATTTTAATATATGCACATATATTTTAAAGTGATACAATAATTTCATAATGATCTTTAGAGAATTCAAAGTTGAATAAAAAGTTAGGAATAATGATTCTACAACCTGAAATATTAACTTTGTGAAAAATGTTTTTTTGTGTAATTAATAATTTATTAATGACCAGTTTCATGAACGATAGGTATGTATAGTTTGCATCAAACTATAAATTTGGCCAATCAGAGCCCTTAGCTAAGACAGAGACATTGAATCTTAATAACTCGAAAGCAGGCATTATAAGTAAAGAGAGAGGAGACAGAGAGAATTACTATGCTATTTATTTATTTATATCTCTCACAAAACAATATATAGATTGTTGTACCTACTCGAAATAAGAGAAATATCAATACAATACTTACATTTTGCGCAATATTCAGTGTCGTATCTATAAATAAAAATTAGAAGGGTGCATTTCTAAAAATATCAGTGGTATACCCAGAAAAAAAATCGGGGCGTGAGGTAGGGGTTATTTTTTGTAGAGCATTAAATTTCCTATAATATGGGTCTACTACGTTTACTGTAAAATATTCCCTTACAAAGATTTATCTCAATTTATTTTAAAAATTCGTGTTTTGTTTTTCTAAATTGATATTTGATTGGATATATTAAATGTCATTTTGACGTTTTAAATGTCATTTTGGCGTTTTAAATGTCACTTTGACGTTTTAAATGTCATTTTGACATTTGCATAAATTTAGATTTAGATTGAAATTGTCAAAAAATTAAAAATATATGAAAAAATATTCAGGTGCGTTTTAAGAAAAATTTCGAACTAAGATTTTTTAGTAAAATTTGTATAAAAATTAAATGGTTAGCCAATTCCAGGCAATTTATATAAGCACTATCGTTTTTAGTGAATTTAGCACGAGGAAGCACTGTGCATTTACTTGGCAGATGTTTTTTTTATATTGTAATTAATTTTAAAAGCTATATAAAAAGTTATATAATAACTTATTTGTTAATTATTATGACCAAACTCGAAATTAAAAAACTAATGGTTTTGGATCTACCATCAAATTTACAAAAAACAAATGTAAATTTGTCCTAATAAGAACATCAAAATAAGTAATAATTAAATACTACACCCTAGCACCTTCCCTGGGCACGCCAATGACCTTACAACAACAAAAAAAATCATTGTGAATATCGACCGCGCCACTGGTAAACATGTAAGCGTGTGAAACCGTGCAAAGCGATAGCGAATGCGGTTGGTTCTTGTGCTGGTGGGGGTTAACACGAAGAAATGTGTCGAAAACTACAAGTTCTTCAAAACTGCTGAGGTGTTATTTTGATAGTTTCTCGTGCACAGTTACATACATTGTTTTTATTTAATTGTTATGTGTTTTTATCCTATAAACTCCTTCTGCAACAGTGTTTGTTGTTAAAAAGAACATGGTTACGTGATAGTGTCAAATAAACCGTTAAACGTCAAAAGTATAGTATGTGTGCTATTATGAAGTCTTTTATAATAATGAAATTTAAATAAATATGCTGTGGTTAATATGAAAATGGAAAGTAGGATTCTTATTTTTAATATATCTACGAGTTATATTTATAAATAAATAAATAGTTAAAAGTCTATTAATGTAGGCAAGTACAGTCTGACCCACTTAAATATTAGCTTATATACAGTTACTTTTTCTTAAATCCACTATGTGAAATTGAATTTCATTCGTGGACGTAACAAGATCTGAAGAAAGTGTTAAAATGTTACAAACATATGTTGTAATAATTTGTCCTATTTAGAAAATAGATACAGATTTAATTATTACAATAATTTATCGTTATTTTCCATGCTTTGTACTTTTATTTAACAATAATAATTTCTGTAATAGGTACGTACGTGTAAATAAATTGTGTACATTTGTTGTGAAATGTTGAAGCAATTTTATGGATTTTTAGTTTGTACCTAATAGAAATAATCATGAACTTAACCTAGTTTTTGTTTTTTTATTCGAACCAAGGTTTTTTTTTTCGTCCTACTTTTCATTTACCTAGCTATTTATATATATTACATTATTATATTTTAATACGGTTTTATTCTTGTTTATATCTGCAGCTATTAGAAAATAATTTTAGTGAATTAAATAAACAAAAAAATTCGACTGATAGTATATTATATAGTTTTATAAAAAAAAAACTTATGTGTAATAATAATAATAATAAGTAAAATGGGTGTGCATAAGGAAAAAAGAAAGGAGTATGAAAGCGGGTATTTCGATGAAGATTACGATGCTGATAGTGCCATGGAAAGGTTGGGGAAGAGGACCAAAGTCAGAAAAACTAGTTACAGCCAGTACAATAATAAAGTAATTGATGCCCTTGCAGAGTACAACGTGAACAGCGAAGCAAGAAAAGGTTAGCTTCTTATACAAGTATTGTCATTTATTATTATCGTTACAAGTTACAACACGGAATCAAAATCAAAAATAAAAACATTATTTTCATTTTATACGTTGTGTTAGAAAATATAATTTTTTTTAATGCGGGTCCGCCCAATTATCATATATTTAAAGCCTAAATTAAATCTAGAGTCTTAGGCTTTCTAGCGGTGAAAGTCCCATCAAAATCGGTTCAGTAGTTTTTATGCCAGGTCGAAACAAACACAGACAAAAATTCTAAAATTTAATGTAATTTGGTTTCGATTAAAATATAACGAACTTATTATCATATATGTCTAATCTAAACTAATTCTAGTATCTTAGGATTTCTAACGGTGAAAGTCCCATCAAAATCGGTTCAGTAGTTTTTATGTCAGGTCGAAACAAACACAGACAAAAATTCTAAAATTTAATGTAATTTGGTTTCGATTAAAACATAACGAACTAATTATATTATATTTATAACCTAAACTAAATCTAGGGTCTTAGGTTTTCTAACGGCGAAAGTCCCATCAAAATCGGTTCAGTAGTTTTTATGCCAGGTCGAAACAAACACAGACAAAAATTCTAAAATTTAATGTAATTTTGTTTCGATTAAAACATAACGAACTAATTATCATATATTTATAACCTAAACTAATTCTAGGGTCTTAGGCAATCTAACAGTGAAAGTCCCATCAAAATCGGTTCAGTAGTTTTTATGTCAGGTTGAAAGAAACAAACAAAAATTCTAAAAAAACATAACGAACCAATTATCATCTATTTATAACCTAAACTAATTCTAGGATCTTAGACTTTCTAACGGTGGAAGTTTCATCAAAATCGGTTCAGTAGTTTTTATGCCAGGTCGAAACAAACACAGACAAAAATTCTAAAACTGAATATAATTTGGTTTCGATTGAAACATAACGAAAATCTTTCTACGAGGTATTGTTTCTAATACGATCGATATTTGTGTTATCTATGGATTTTAGTCCAACACGTCCAACATTAAATATTATCAGTTACATTAAAAAATTATTATTGTTGAAATAAAAACGGGGACACAAATTTAAAAACAAATATTTCTTTAGAAGTTTACAGTTATATGCTCAGAGGTTCACAACATTTTTACAGCGATCGTGTTTTCCAAATTGTCAGAATTTATTTTTTTGTTATAATTTTATATCGTTCAAAATAATAACAAAAAATACGCGGAAACCCCTTTTATGATAGCTATTTATTTATTTTTATCTTTTGGGATTCCCATTTAAGTATAGCTACAATTTAAATTCATATAAAATTTTATTATTGTTTTGTTTAAACTTGATAATGATTAATAGAAAGAAAATATACATTGTGTAATCATAAAATTATTTATACCATTCTTTGTTCTATCTTATTCCATAAATCAATCAATAAAATCAATTCTTGAGGCTTCCGCGGTGATCTTGATATGGATCTTGGCTTCTAGGTGTCAGCCGCGTCGGTTTGGTCGTGTTATCAACCAACGTTTCGTTACACATTGCAGTGGACATCTTCAGGGCATATTATATATTATTATTATTATATATTATATTATATATTAACAAAAAAACTATATATATAAAACCGTGGACATATATGGGTTAAGAAAATTAATATTAAAACTACTATATTTTTTAATAAGAACAAAATTAAGGGCTTAAACATTCATCGTTTGTGAAAAATATACTTTAAAAATAACATTGATTTATATTTTAAAAAAATGCATAAATTAATTTTAACCCAGTTTTTTTTTAATAAGGTCACTATGTCAAGGATCAAGGACACTGTATAAAAGTTTCAATAAAGGGTTGCAGTTGTAGATATCTAGGATACGTAATTATTTGTTAAGTCTTTAGTACCACTGGTGTAGGATTTTGTTGATAAATATTTAAAAAATATTTTACACCAGTTTTGGCCACTTTAAGAACAAGGTTTTTTTTAGATTGATGGGCTTCTTTTTTTGTAATTTTCATGAACTTATTAATTAAATCAATTTAATTACCAAAATCTGCAAATATAGTTTATTTTTTTTAATTATAGCCGTTTATTTTATTTATTTTTCTCCAGTAATGAACAGTTGTTAATAATTACAAAATGATAAGTACTACGACACAAAAGTTGTAAAATAAAGAATCATAAAATATGAAACAATGTAAAACAGTTGCTATGATAATATAATAATTAATAAATATATTACACTAATAATTAGTATAAATGTCCACCATTTTGACACCCATTATATATCTTTATTTAGGGAGATCTAAGAGACCCCCTGCGGTCCAGGAAATTTCTGTTTTTCTATAACCGCGTGTCAAAAAATTCATATTTAAAATATCAAACAAATTATTTTATCAAAAAAATATAAATTATAATTTAATTGTTAGGATTCGTTGGGATCTATATGAGTTATATTTCAGTACTAGGGGGGGGGGGGGGGGGGTAATAAATAAATAAATAAACACAAGAGTGGTTGTAAAAACATGTATGATTCTTTGAAATCGATATGCTGGTCGAATGAAACTGTAAATATTTTAAGTAACCCTAAAAAATCTGATTATGAAAAATATCAATTATTTGGGATTTATATAATTTTTGTTTGACTACCACTGGTGTAAAGGGTATTTAATAAACACGAGTATTCTTGCACGTGTTTTGTGTTTTGTAAACATGTTTATTTAAAATAATTAGTCATCAGAAATTTGTATTGTAAGTACATGCTTAATGTAATATAGTTATGTACTGTCTTAAAAGTATACGTATAATTTAAAAATAGACAGAATAGGTTTTATTTTGATTGTATTTTGAAAAGATAATACATATTTTATAGATATAAAATATACAATTAATTACAATTTGAGTAGTTTAAATCAATATATGTATAAATTTTACCAAATATTATGGGACCATTTTTTGTCAATCTGTTTGTCGTCAAAATTCAATTTTCTCAAGAACCGTTAGAGGTATCAAGTTGAAATTAATATCAAATACTAAGGACTATAACCTCATAGTCCTGTAAAAAATTCAAGTTCCTAACTCAATGCGATAAAAAAATACTGCGTATTTTGATACTGACAGACTAAAGGGTACTAAAATCCAAAAATATGAATATTGAATATTTTACAAGAAACGTTGTAGAACTATATTATAGGAAAATAAATGCTCTACAAAAAAAATTCTATAAAATTTTCACGTAACATGTGTCGTTCTTGAGATATCTTAAAAAAAATATATGTTGGGATGTCACCCCTCCCCCTTACACACGATTTTGATGATTTTTAAATGTGACCGTTATCAAGCCAGACTCAACCATCCAACCAAGTTTCATTAATATCGGTTCAGTGGTTCATTCGGAAAGATCAATTTAAAATTTTGAAATCTGAGAACATTTTTGTTGTCTTATTCTAAAACGATCACAAAGCTTCTCGTATCTTCGATATTGCGATGAAGCAAAAGTATAAATATTTTGAATATAATTTAAATAACATTTTAATTAATTACATTGAAATTTTATCTGTAACTTTATCATAAATAAATTTAATGTTTCTTTTTTTGCACTTAGTTTCAATTTAAATATACGATTAATGAAATTTAAATTAATAATTTCATTGAGAAATGTAATTCGTAATTCGTAAAATCTTTCGATGATAAAACTAACATATTTATTAATATTTGTATTAGGTTACGGTACATTCTTATGCCCCTGGAAATAACTCTATCGACCTAGGTCGGCCGATCTATAGCCTTTACCCACAAGGTTACAAATACAAATATTTATAGATATAATACTATGTACATATGGTATATACAATATTATTTTCAATTCGTTTATATAGTTAATAAAAAAAACCTAATTGTCTATTAAAATTAAGAATTATATTATTTTTTTATGATTGTAATATTTAAATTGCAGAATAGAAAGCTAGTACAATGTTATGGTCTATGAATTTAAATTATTTAATTTATCTACAACGTTTAAAAAATAAAATAACTAGGAAATTTTATTATTTTTTCGATAATTTGTTAAATAAATATTTTAATAAAAATAAAACTTTTACATATTTAAATTGCTTGAATTGTCAGATTTCATTTGATACCCTGTATTTAAATTATTTTATTTATCTAAGACGTTTAAAAAATAAATTAACTAAAAAAAAAATATTTTTTTGAAAATATCTTAAATAGAAATTTTAATAATAATAAAACGTTTACATATTTAAATTACTTGAATTGTCTGCTTTAATTTGATACCCCACTCGTTGGGATTGAATAAAAAAATATTTTTGGGTACCGATTTGCCCCCGTCAAAAAGCACCAAAAATTTAAAAATGTTATTTTTATAAGTCAGGTCTGTTATTGGTCCATCATTTACTATAATCATGCCAAATCTCAGCTTAATAGGTCAAACGATTCAGTTGTGACAGACAGACACAATGTTCATTTTTTCTCAAAAATTAATAAATCTAATATTATATGCTGTATATAAGGAAATCAATGTTATTTCAGGTACATGCAAATGTTTGTTTTCCTGTTAAAGATTGATCCAAATTGATTATTATTATCAGATTGAAATTTCGTCCTTGGAGAATTTCTTACAATTTATTAACAGGTTGTAGAAAACTGTCTACAATACCTTGATTTTGTTTTGTAACTATTAAAAGTGACAGTTTGGATCAAGCTAATGCGTATTTCCGTATGTACTGTAACCAAATTTTAAAATAATTCTAGTTGTATAGAATTTTGTTTCTTACTTTTTGCAAGTCGTGATTTTGGTGTTATTTTTCGCAGACATTGAGATAAATCTTTGTAAGGGAATATTATACAACAAACGTTGTAGACCCATATTATAGGAAATTTAATGCTCTACAAAAAATATTCTATACAATTTTCACGTAATATGTGTCGTTTTTGAGATATCTTGAAAAAATAAATATTTTGGGGTGTCACCCCTTCTTCTTACATACGATTTTGATGATTTTTAAATGTGACCGTCCTCAAGCCAGACCCAACCATCCGACCAAGTTTCAATAATATCGGTTCAGTGGTTCATGAGTTATGCGTGTGACAAGGATTCAGGAGACAGACGGACGGACGGACAGATAGACAGACAGACAGACAGACACGGAACGAAAAGTGTTTGCGTTGACGTGAAACGGATAAATCAATTTAAAATTTTGAAATCGGTGAACATTTTTTTTGTCTCATTCTGAAACGATCACAAAGCTTCTCGTATCTTCGATATTGCGAGGAAGTAAAATAATAATAATAAAATAGTAGTGACGTTAATTATTCACTTTAAATCTACATCGTGAGTTCCGGCCGGAATTCCGGTACACCTTTTGGGTATAAGCAGGGTTCTTAGGTCATTTTATCTGTACTTCAGAGGGCCCATTCGTGTCTAGGCTGGCCCTGGGTAGGCGCCTAGACACACGCAAGTCTAGCTATTGTAGTTACAATCAAACGCACGGTATTACGAAGGATCTAGCAGCCTTGACCATAATGTAATGCAATCTAATTATTTTGCAATAATTCGCTTTTGTATATTTAGATAGCACTGATGTTATTAATAATACATGTATACACAGATTCAACTTATTGTTTATTTGTGTCGCAGAGTTTTCTAAGAAATAGTTTAAAAAAATAGGGCGCATTTAAGTTGACGTGTCAATATTTATTTTTTTGTAAATATGTTTTTGTTTTTGTGTCGTATGATTAATTTGGGGCCTGTTGGGTAGAAATTAAATTATATATAAGAGAGAAACGGGAATGTCTTTATATTATTAAGGACTGTAATTAAACTTCGAGCCCATTAAAATTCGATTTTGATTTAATTTAAAAAGTGATTTTTTGTAAATTTTAAGAAAAATACTAAAATGCTTTATGTAAAATGGCCTTGCTTTGACATTTGTAAATAAATAAGTGTCCTTTAGGTTCATTGAACTATGAGCTCAACATTTCCCTTGTTAGACGATAAATGGTGCAAAATTTTGAATATTTCCAAAAATCTTAATTCGATTAGTATCAAAATCAATAGGTCTGGAGTACTCACTGAGACAAACATTTTCCCCTAAAATAATTCAAATCGGTGCATTTTTACAGTAGTTATCGTATATAAGGTACTGGTACCAGTTATGGCCGCTATAAGAGCAAGGCTTACTGTTTTTGTGATTTACAGGATTATTTAAATAAAATTAATAAAATAAGTAACTCTTTATTTAATCAATTTAAAAACCAAAGTCCGCAAATATAGTTTATTTTATTTTGTTTATGTTTTTTCTCCAGTACTGGATAAAGACACTTGCTAATGATTACAAAATGATAAGTACTACGACACAAAATATATAAAATAAAGAATCGTCAAATTTGAAACAATGTAAAGCAGTTGCTATGATAATATAACAATTATACTAATAATTAGTTTAAATATCCACCATTTTGACACCTATTGGCCGATTGTCATCAAATCACGCTGTAAGACAGTCAAATGTATATAGATTAATATTCAGAAATGGTAGTAATCGAATATTAATTAATTTAATTAAAAATTTGCCATTACTGGGGTCCTTGCCAAGACTGGTGCCACTACCTTATTAAATTTTAAATGTTCTATCTCATGTGTATACATAGATAAAATTTTGCATACGAAATGATATAGAAAGTTATGAGAAATATTTTTTTTGTGTAATAGCGTGTGTAACATTCACACGCTGACCTCCAGAAGGTGCAATGTAGGAATCACCTATCAACAATTGATATGTGTAATTAGTTCCTAATCATTTATAATTAAATATATTTACAACATGTCAACTATATAGCGTTATCTGTGTTTATTATCGTCAGGTAAATTTCAATTATCAAAATTAGTTTCCTATAACAAAATAATAATATTATTGTTATTATTTTGATGTTTGAGGAAAGTTAATTATATTTTATACTTCCCGGAAAGAATTATAAAATAATATTTTATAATATTTGGGGTGTTTTAACTTTCTTATACCAATGCATATGAAATATACATATACTAGTATAGTAAAACAGATTTTTTTCGAAATCCGGATTTTGATGGAATTATCTAATTTGACTTTCTCTTAATCCATTCTGACTATTTTCGCCATGATGTCTGTCGGTCTGTCTGTCTGTTTGTCGATCTGTAAGCGCTGTAATTCAATTACGACAAATCGTAGAAGGGTGAAATTTTATATCCATTTTGACCTTCCATGAATCCATTCTGACTATTTTCGCCATGATGTCTGTCGGTCTGTCGTAAATTAAAGCTGAATAAACAAGTTAACTGACCAATGCATTGGTTTAACTGAAAAAAAATTTCCCAAGCCCGAGGACCCTTAAAAAAAAATTTTTAAAATTGGAAAATTTTTGTGTTCCACTATTTCTTTTGATTGCGCGATAACCGTAACTCAAAAAAAATTATGCTAAAAAATCTCAAAACTAGAAACTTGAAGCTTTAAAATGATTTCTGTTTTATTTCGATACGACCATTTTTCACAAAGATACAGCACTTCAAAAAACACCCAAAAAAAATGTTTAAATTCTTGTTCCTTTAATTGTTTGGATGAGTGTATAATATAGTATAACTAAAAACCTGTTATATCGACTATCATAATAGCAATCTGTATTATTTAGGTATCCTGAAAAAAATGTATTAGTAAAAAAAATACAAATTCAAACAAACGAAGTCGCAGGTAACAGCTTGTTTATTATATTATAAATGTTATGAAGTTAAAATAGGTACAGTACATATAAAATCACTGTATAAGATTTATTGTTTCCAAGAATTTTTAATAAGATGGAGTTTCCAGTAATGAGATATAGTCGTATTATCATTGCCCAACGTTCATGTAGGAAAAAAAATGTTTATTGCCAAGTTAATTTGGTTGAACAGTTCAAGGAAAGACATAGCATGAATGTTTTAATTTTTATTTAGTAGATGAGTAAGGAAATTTCCAAATAAAAATAAATTCTTTGAACATCTTTTAATTTAAAAATTTGCGTTTTAAATTATATCGAAAATTAAGAGTCGGTATTGAAATCACTATAATCGTGTTTTGTTCGACGAATTTCAAAGAAATCAGAACCAAAAATGTGTAAATTTTGGAAATATTTGACCTTAAAAAAAATTAAATAAAAATTTATTTCTTATTGAAATTATTAAAAGGTTTTTTGTCTGACGAATTTCAAAGAAATCAGCACTAAAAATGTGTACATTTTGGAAATATTTGACCTTCAAAAAAAATTAAATAAATATTTATTTTATAAACAAAATTTTTAGAATTTTTGTATGTTTGTTTATTTGTCTCGGCTTGACACGAAAACTACTGAACCGATTTTGATGGGACTTTCACTATTAGGAAGTCTAAGACCCTATTATTAGTTTAAGATAATAGTAATTGAATTATGACAGGTCCGTAGCGAGAAAAATTTAAAAATTAAAATCTTTTAAATATGGAAGTAATTCTCTGCCTGTCTGTCTGTTTGTTATCGGCTGAACCGATCTTGATGAAATTTGGCATCCCGAGGAAGGACATAGGCTACTTTGTAACGCGAAAAATTTATTAATTATACAGTTACTTTCGATAATAAAATGGGTGTGTGATATTTGTCCACGCGAGCTGTTTTATCGACTATCATAACAGAAATCTAATTTCATTAAACAGTTAGTATTAAATAAATAAAAAATAAAATAAAAATTTTTGACTTCGAAAAAAATTGGGCCTAGTAATGAATAAAATAATTTATTTTATTATATAATAGAGCTTCTAGAAATTGTATTTGCATGTAACATAAATGAAGGTCAAATAGAATATACGTTTTATATAAAATAAAAAAATATAATTGAATTTAACTGGTAAAAACTCGATTGTTCACTTTATTGAAGTTCGACTGTATTTAGAAGTGTTGTTATTATTTTTGATATACAGTAAACCTCGAGGATTCGAACCTCAAGGGAACACAAGTTCATTAAAATCACGGAAATAGCGAGGTTATAATAAAAATTCGTTTGGTAGATGTTTGACTATATGCTAATAATATATTTAATGCTTGTTTAAATTAAAAAGTGAAAGTACGGTCTGCAATAGGAAAAGCATGAGATGTTACTTTTCTTTTAATGTCAGCTGAATTTCTATAACTCGGTTTTTCATGATTTGTTTTTTTTTAAACCAAAAATTCTCCGTAAATTTCGAAATGAATTTTTTTTAAATAAATTTTTACTTAATGCAGGCCTGCTCTAATTCACTTCTCATATCGCACTAATCCTACGGTCTTCTAGCAATGAAATTTCCATCAAATCAATCGTTTCAGTAGGAAAATACATTTTTTTAAATTTATAACCTTTAAAAAAAATTACTTGTTTATTTCAAAATATTTTTTATTATAAACGTTTGCTTAATGCAGGCCTGCTCTAAATCACTTATCATACCACACTAATTCTAGGGTCTTCTAGCAATGAAATTTGCAACAAAATCCACTCAGTAGAAAAATATAAAATAAAAAAATTAATATAACCTTTTCTTAAAGTAAAAATATACATAGATATAAAAAAAATTTAATTGACATACCTATAAAACATTTGACGTAATATTTTAAATATGACGTCACATGAGTGTACGTACGTTTTTTGCAGTAATCAAAATTCTAAATTTAACTGATAAAAATGAGGAAAATTCACCATACAAAAGATCATAAATATTATAATTTTAAAAATAACTAACATGAGTAATAATTTCTGAGAAATGTTAAATATAAATATTATTATATTATAAAAAGTTAATTCTATGGATTTACTTATATTTCTTTAAACAGCTATAATACTAGAAAGTAAGAATTATATATTTTTTAATAGTATTCGCTGAAATCATTAAATAAAATTTTTTGTATTTTTATTTCATAACCAAATCGATTGAATTCACGTAGGTATTGTCCTAAATTAATAATAATAAATATAATGTATAATTATAGGTTTTACATGACCTTACTCAAGGTTAAAAATATACATTACGAAGTAAATTAACATATAAACCGTTACTTAGCATACTTACTGAGTAAAATACAAGTAGGTAGTTTTTAGTTGGTTATACAGTTAAAATAAAAATAAAATATTTGCTATAAGTTACTAATTGTACCCAGAAAAAAAAGTATTGTGGTATGAAAATTGTCATGATAAAAATTTGGAATGTCCTTGAATTAATTTTGACAAGATGTCGTGTTTTTTTATTTATTTAAAAAAGACAATTATATTTTTTATCAATACCTCGATATTAAGGACTAATTGGAAGAAGGGTGTGATTTTTTCAAATACTTAAAAATGGACACAAGATTTTTAGCACATTGCGAAAAATATATTATTTCAATATTTAATATATTATGCCTATAATAGCAAAAATAATATAAATTTAAACTTACTAGTTTATAAATAATATTATATGTATGCTACTTTCATTTTTTACTTTCACAATTATTTGCTTTATAACGAATTGTTATACTAATATATTTATTATTATATTTCTAGAATATAATTACCTATTTTAATAGTTCTTGTTTTTGAAAAATTAACTGCACCTAACATGAAAATATAACGTTTCGAAAAGTATTATTTATTTTCTATACATAGCCAACAGCTTTACTCGAGTAATTAATTTTTATTTACCAGTAAAGTATACAAGTAAATTTATCAACGAAAGTTATTGTAATCGATTCGAAATCAAAATTAGAAATTTCAACATATTTTTATGTTTCAAGGTCACTATAGTATATTTACACTATCTTCAGAAAGATGTGTGTGCGTGTCATTTTTTACTTGCACGATATCTCGTAAATAAAAAATTGGGGCGCCAATCGAAGCGTCATGGTATGAAAAAAATGATTTTTCGAAAAAAGGGATGTGAAAATGTTTTTTTTTGTCTGATTTACTTGAAACTTAGCATAAATTTTCTACAATACAAATAATGAAACATGAATTTCAGTATTTTGTTTATTGTAAGCCATTTAAGGGGTGAAAACCACCCTCAATATTTTAAATACTAATAAATATAAGTCTACTAATTCATGTTGCCTTGGAAATAAACGCAATTAAATTCAAACTGTCAGATTAGTTATTCTAAAAATATTATTGACATTAGAAATATTAGAATATATATTCATGGTCAGTTTTATTTCTGACAAATTCTATTTAAAAATATATTTTTAAAAATATTCACATAAACTATATGGAAACAATATATAATCAGTATTCAAGTATTGATAGTCATACCATGTTGGGAAGTTGGTTGTGTGGACCTCAAAGGTCGAACCCACGGTTTGTTTATGGTCAGTTTTATTTCTGACAAATTATATTTAAAAAAATATTCACATAAACTATATGGAAACAATATATAATCAGTATTCAAGTATTGATAGTCATACCATGTTGGGAAGTTAGTTGTGTGGACCTCAAAGGTCGAACCCACGGTTTGTTTTATTTTTTGTTTTAAAGAAGTCGATATAAATTTAGTTTATGTTGTGTTGAGTCATAGGTATAAGGGTTGTATAAGTAAAACCCCCTCATTTGTTATACAGAAGGGGAATCGTTCGATAGATAATATTCATATTGTTATTTTTATCTTATTTAACAGAAAAAATGTTTGTTTTATTTTTATTTACAATAAATTTACGATAAGAATGTTATTTTGTGTATTTAAAAACATTGGAAACTATTTTTATCTTTTAGTTTTCAAAACAATGTATAATATATTTTTATTTGATCAAAGAACTATATTTCGTGAGAGGCAGTGGTGTAGTAAAAATAACTTTTTTTTTTGGGGGGGGGGGGTATACATATGAGTAAATTTTTTTGAA